>OZ018331.1:150781263-151381263 GCA_963969495.1 Ceratothoa steindachneri | reverse complement strand
AACTATTCGGCCAATTCTAACGAAATTTGAAACCCTTATGTTGTTTTATATTTTCTTTCGAATGATATAATTGCCAAAGTCCTCCCAGGGTTAGCCCGGGAATTATTTTGTTTTGGCAATAACATCATAACTATTCGGCCGATTCTAACGAAATATGAAACCCATATGTTTTACATTCTCTTTTGAATGTATGCCCCAAAATTATTTTGTTTGGGCAATAATATCATAACTATTCTGCCAATTCTGATGAAATTTGAAACCCCCATGTTGTTTTATATTCTCTTTCGAATTATATAATTACCAAGGTTCTCCCAAGGTTAGCCCTGGAATTATTTTTTTTGGAAATAACATTATAACTATTCTGCCGATTCTAACGAAATTTGAAACCCTTATATTGTTTTACATTCTCTTTCGAATGATATAATTACTAAGGTCCTCCCAAAGTTAGTCTGGGAATTCTTTGTAAGTTTCGACGGTGGTAGGGTCATAAATTAGAAGAAGTGAAAGCAGACCTTGTTTAAAAGGAAAGTAAAATCATTTTTAGTGTATTCAGCAAAGTGCCTTCCATCATTATTGTATTTTCTCTCATCATTTATCTAATAAGTGGACACGTTTCTTGAAGTCATTCATTGAAATCCTTTCCCACCTCCATATTAGAGTAAACTTTGCTATTTAGGTTATGTTGTAATGACTTAAATGGTAATCAGATGGTGTAAGGTCCGGGAAATATGGATGATGAAGATGAATTATCCAATCTAACGCAACATTTTTTTCGTGGGTTAGGCGTACACATGTGAGCGCACATTATAATAAAGGAAGATGCACTCTTTCGGTGTATCATTGAAGGAAGATTTTGTTGAAGAGCTTCATTTATGTTGTAATTGTTGAAAACTTTTTCAAAGGTTGCAATTGTTGAACACTCTTTTAAAGGTTGCAATTGTTGAACACTTATTTAAAAGTAGCAATTTTGAACACTTAGTTCTGCAGTAACCGTTAACTCATTATTGAGGATGAAGAACTCCCTTCACATCCCCACCTAGATGCGGGGATGGGATTTTGTTTGCGTTCGAGTCAAAGTTTTTTGCGCTTAATATTGTAGCAAAGAGCCTCTTTCTCATCTACCACTAACAATTATGACCAAGAATGGTTCATTCGTATTTCAAACCAATAGAGATTAAGCAACATATAAACGTTGACCATCAGTCAGTTCATGTGGCATCCAAATATCAGTTTTGCCGACGTTTCCTATTTTTATGATAGACATTACTAGTTTTAAAGGCTTCGATATTATTACAGTTCTTTTTAAATAGCTTGTCGCAAAATTAGAACAATTTAAACAACTCTAAGAAACCATCTTTATGTCTTCGAAAATCGACATTAATATCATGAGAACGTAATGATCACATCACAAAATCCCCAGGAAGTAAACATTTTTGTCCAGTCAATTCCTTGAATGAGGACAATGAGGACAATATATATATATATATATATATATATATATATATATATATATATATATATATATATATATATATATATATATATATATATCATCATACATATATATCATCATACCAAAAGAAGAATACTTAGCCAAAATGGACACTATCCTTAACGACCGAACAAAGTTTCAAAAAATCACAAGAAAATCATTGTTGTAATCCGCTCTACCACCCCAAAAAGCATCATAGCCTCCATGGACGTAGAATCCTTATTTTCTAATGTACCGTTCACAAAACTATAGACTTAATCCTAAAAAGAGTATACGACCAAAACGACCCCCCCCCCCCGCCCCATCCCTCCGTCCCTATTAGCATACCGAGAGATGCTTTGAAGGAACTCCTCTTAATATGCACTACGGAAGCCTCCTTCTATGGACCAAACGGCGACTGCAATGGGTTCTTCCCTTGGAGTACTATTTGAAAACTTTTACATGGGAACAGTGGTAGAAGGAGATTTTTTAGTTTACCAAAGCCACATATTTACTGCAGATATATAGACGATATATACATAAATATAGAAACAAAAGAAGAAATACAAGAACTACTAGAAACATTCAAAAACTGCTCTTCTCTTAACTATACAATCGAAAATAGCCAAAATAACCAACTCCCATTTCTAGATACTCTTACCACTAAACATAACGACAAAATACAAATCCAGGTTTGTGCATGAATGCAAATAGCGAATGTCTTGAGCGTTACAAAAAAAAACGTAATAAATGCATACATCAACCGCGCGTTCACCCATTGCTCAACATGGAAAGATACACACGAAGAACTTGAGCGTGCTATGCAAGTACTCGTAGACAATGGGTTCACAAATGGAGACATACACGCCACTATCCGCAAAAAAAATGGAAAAAATGTTATATGTCACCTAATGACAGTACCAATCAACAAGCCGAAATGAACATCATTAAACTCTTGCCAGAGGTGATTAGCGGCTAGAAGCTGCTGTCCTAAATCTACCTGGTCCCTCGATTTCCTGTTCTTGCAGTTGGCAGGATTTCATGGGAGTTAGATTATATATTTAGACTTGGTTGGTTTTCTTGGATATATATTACTTCAAGAAGGTGTAATTGGCGTCTGTTGGGAGCATAGTCTAAAATTTGGGTGTTTTCTTCCATCATTTTTCTGTTAAGGCAAGTTCCATGTATTTCTTGTGTATGTTTTTTAGGTGCACAATTGTTGAGGTAGTATGATATTCTTCTTGAAGGTGTGGTTTTGGTCATTCCGATATAGGAGTTAGGTAAGACCTCACAGTCTCCTAAGGTACTTGTGTACTCATATATCAGATGGGTCCTATGTTTGGGTTGAGGAGGAGGTTTGAGGTTATTTTTTATGAAGAGTTGATGTCCGTCTATTTTGATAGTAGATTGTTAGTGCGATATTTTTTGCGGCATTCGTGGGTTTTATTCCTCGGTTAATAATGTCCTTGATTGCTCTCTCCTCTGTATGGTGTTCTGTGCTCATAGTGTTCTTGTAAATGAGTTCTATTCTATAATGTTTTCCTTGTCTGTATTTCGGTTTTTCTGTAGTTCTGACAGGTACTGTTGATCAATTTTAATTCTTATAGCTGTCTGTTTTTCTTTATTGGATAATCCGTTGTTAACGAGCACCTGGGTGGCTCTCTCTCAACTTCATAATGTGTACCTTTCTATGTATTGCAGTGGGTGAAGGCACGGTTAATATACGATTTGATCACGCTTGTTCGGTAGCGTTTAGGGCATTCGCTGCCTGCATTCATGCAAAATCCGGATTGGTGGCTTTAACGTGTACTTTGGTCGTTATTGGTTCATTAATATTGGTAGTAAGGCTGTCTAAAAATGGCAATTGGTTGTTTTGGCTTTCTTCGATGGTGTAGTTGAGGGAAGAACATTCTTTAAAGGCTCTTTCCAGGTTATATATGGCTCTAAACATTTATTGGCCGGTGTTCAGACCTTAACTTAGATTAAAAATACATTAAATAATGTTTTGAATTAAAAAAACCCCAATAAAATAGGCAATTGCTTGGTTATAAAGCAAGAGGTATAAATATTTAAATTATGGTTTATTTTAATGATGAACAACGACGTTAAGATTTTAAACTCCAAAGATGTTGAGGCTGAAGACAAGTTGCTAAAACGATGCTGGGTTAATAGGATGTTGATGATCATCAGAATGTTGCCTAATGGATGAGGCTTCTGGGTTGGAAATGGGAATGCCATTCCTGTGAGACAAACCCAAGTGCTTAGCAATCCTTTTTCGCCACAAGGAGTCAATTCCTATGGGGTTTGCGATCCTCTGTAGCTTATAATTAAACCTGTACGACCTTCCATTAGTCGTTATGTGGGCCAAGCTGGCTTTCAACTAAAATGCAGGATCGATAAGCATGTGGGTTATATAATATATATATATATATATATATATATATATATATATATATATATATATATATATATATATATATATATTCAGTAAGAAGGACAAAACGAAGAAGGTGGGTCCCATCTTTAATTCCAATTTTTGTCAAATTAATTTTAAACTTCTATTCATTAATAACAAAAATATTGGTAATTTCTTTAAAGTGAAGGACAGTATTCCCACGACGATTAGTTCGTGCATTGTATATAAATTCATTTGCCCTAGCTGTAAGTTGGGGACCTATATAGGAAGCACAATACGAACTCTTCAGTCGCGTTTTTGTTCTCAAATGGGAATTAGCCATAGAACCGGTAAAACATTAAGTAACAAAGAGTTTTCTTCCATCAGGAAACGTGCTATTGATTGTAAAACAGACGTGTCCTTAAATGATTTTCCTGTCTTAAAATTTGCTAAATCTATTTCATCTCTCCGCATTAAAGAATCACTCTGTATTAAATACAACCACCCAAATTTAAATGAGGACACGTCATCCTTTCCTCTGTGTATAACTTAACAACCAACCAAGCTGTATTCATTCTTTGAATTCCTTCCTGTTTTCACTCGTCATTGTGATCCGACCATGTAAGGGAATGTTTCAGTGTCTATAATTTAGTTTTACCTTTTGTTTGTATCCAATTCTCTAATTTTCCATTTCATTTGTTTAATTTTGTAATATTACGTTTACTTTGTTTGCCCTTAATTGATGGTATCTCTTTACAAATATTTTGCTGTTCTTTACCTCACTATTTTGTTTGTTCATTAACGTAACGTTCATTTTATATTTTTAACGTAGTTTTTGTGATTTTCTCTGATCTGTGGTTTTTAACTTTGAACTTGTGCTGTTATTTATGTTTTTAAGCTTAGATTACTCATTTAGAATTTGTTTTTAGCTCCTGAAGATGGGTTTTGTAATAACCCGAAACGTTGGAATTAAAGATGGGACCCGCCTCTTCGTTTTGTCCTTCTTACTGAATATAAGACTCAAGCTTTGTAGAAGAAATCTAGGTGAATAAATATATATATATATATATATATATATATATATATATATATATATATATATATATATATATATTAATCTTTCATGAGCGCGAAAGAATGATGAAATGAATCAAGCAAACCGCAAGAAACAGAAAAACAGGATAATTTTTCTTCGGAAAAAGTTATTTCCTAATTCGAAAAATTGTGTACAGGGGTGGGATTCGAACCGTAACACTGAGGCAGCGAGCAACCGCTTTGATCTCAATTCAACCGTCCCCTAGGCCACTCGGCTACGCGGAAGACAGAAATTTTCCGAATAAACAAGCTTTTAAGGTACGCTTCGCAAGTTCGATCGGGACTATGAAAGAGAGAGAAATTAATAAGGAATTCAAAGGACAAAGGAGAATTGAAGTAAACAAGCGGCGAATATACAATGTATAAATCTTTCATGAACGCGAAAGAATGATGAAATGAATCCAGCTTGTTTATTTGTAAGATTTCCATCTTCCACGTAGCCGAGTGGTCTAAGGGGCTGTTTAATTGAGATCAAAGCGGTTGTTCGCTGCCTCAGTGTGCTTGGTTTGAATCCCAACCCTGTACGAAATTTTTCGAATTAGGAAATAACTTTAATTATAATAATTCCTTAAACCAATTGATGATGGCCAGGAAACCCAAAGAACATCATAACATAGGAGTATATGCAATACCATCCAACGATTGCCCTAAAGTTTATATAGGGAAAACGGGGAGAAATCTAGACAAGAGATTGTATGAACACAAAAGAGATATTAGAGTGGGCAGCGAAAGCAGTGGAATATTTTGCCATATTTTGAATCATTCGATCGATTTCAATGGAAGTAAAATGGTATTTAAATCGGCTAACTATGTTAAAAGAAGAATCGTAGAATCGAGCTTGATATCATCAGTTCCTAATTTAAATCTATCTGAGGGTCAATTTTCTTTTAATCCTGTAATACGAAAGGAAATAAACAAAATAGCGAAATGTCAGCCCTTCAATATGTTTAGGCATAACCCCCCCCCTCCCCTGACTAGCCACAAGTAGGGGATTGGGGAAAAAAGAGGGGATCTTTCACGACCTGACTCTGTGTTATGTAGTTAAGCATTTTCAAATATTTTCTATTCAGTGTCAGTTGAAAAAGGGTGTGAGATACACCGAAACTGTTCTGAATTAAATTGTCTTCGGAGAATGTGGTTTAATTCCTCATATATATATATATATATATATATATATATATATATATATATATATATATATATATATATATATATATATATATATATATTACAATTAAAAGAATTTGATTTATTGAGCAATGAGAGAAAAGGCATGAATTTTAGGGGCAAAAGAAAGGGACATTGGAAAACAAGGATAAATAAAATCAAAGGATTGCCTTCATTATGCCGTCCTTTGATCTCAATGATCCTTATGTTTTCCAATGTCCCTTTGTCTTGCCCCTAAACCTCATGTTTCTTGTCACATTTAAGTCAAATTTCTTTTCTCTTGTAATGCATTATTATATAATCCGAAAGACAAAAGGTCTCTGCATCTTCCTGTCTTCAAAAAGTTTTGGAAACACAGAAATTAAATATGTTGAAAACTATCTTTTAATGTGATGAAGAGCGGGGGGGGGGGTACCAGGCTTGTCTGTGACAAGGAATCTTTTATCCTGCCTTTCTCATCCTGCCTCTTATTAATTTAATTTTCCTCCTTCTTTCTCTGCTTTTCTTTACACTCCACACAACTTCCTGAGCACTCGCAAAGACCTTCCGTAACACCCTTTCACCCTCCAATAGCGACACAGCACAGCTTTGTCATGTTCCCTTCCGTCACACTCCTTGAGCCCTCGCGTAACACCCTTGAAGTCCTCCGGAGAACTAAGCGGCGAAGCTCAAGCGCATTTCATCGGGTCAGCGACATCCATCGAGGGGTCACATAATACCCATTGAGCCCTGCCCACAGCTTAGTTCAGATCGTGACACCCAATTATCCGTCACATTACACTCTTTGAGCCCCACTTTCCCCATTCGCAACATCCACTGAGCGCTTCAACCTTCAGTATCCAATAGCACACATTGAACCCTCTCGTACTACCAATCCAGCGCCACGTAATACTTATTAAGCCCTTCCTAAGTACCCATAGAGCCCTCCCTGAATGCTCATCGAGCCCTTTCGGGGTCAGCCTCACATCTAAAGAAAAACCATCCATCCTTTCCTGAGCACCTCTTGAGCCCTTCTTGAACCAAAGCACTATTCTGGGTGGAGAACAGGCGGCTGTCAGTACTTCTTGAACAGTCCTTTAACTACCTTGCTGTACTTGAAGAGACCTTGATATATTGCTGTTTCTGAGCAGACCTTGATACCTTGATGTTCTTGCACAGACCTTGATAACCTGTTCTGCTTGAAGAGACCTTAAGAAATTGCTGTTCTTGAGTAGACCTTGATAACCTGTTCTGCTTGAACAAACCTTGATACATTGCTGTTCTTGAGTAGACCTTTATAACTTGTTTTGCTTGAACAAACCTTGATGCAATGCTGTTCTTATGCAGACCTTGATACCTTACTCTTCTTAAACAGACCTTGACAACTTGCTGTTCTTGAACAGACCTTGATGTATTGACGTTCATGAACAGACCTTGATATATTGCTATTCTTGAGAAGACCTTGATACATTGCTGTTCTTTCGCAGACCTTGATACGTTGCTTTTCTTGAGTAGACCTTGATGCATTGCTGTTCTTGAACAGATCTTGATAACTTGCTCTGCTTGAACAGGCATTAACACTTTTCTGTTCTTGAAGAGACCTTTATGCATTGCTGTTCTTGAACAGACCTTGATACCTTGCAGTTCCTGAGCAGACCTCGATACCTTGCAGTTCTTGGGCAGACCTTGATACCTTATTGTTCTTGAATATACATTGATAAATTGCTGTTCTTGAGCAGACCTTGATGCATGGCTGTTCTTGAACAGACTTTGATATTTTACTGTTCTTGAACAAACTTTGACTCTTGCTGTTCTTGAGCAGACCTTGATACATTGCTGTTCTTGAACATACATTTATACAATGTTGTTCTTGAACAGACCTTGATACCATGCTGTTCTTGAACAGACATTGATAAATGCTGTTCTTGACCAGACCTTGATACCTTGCTGTTCTTGAACAGACATTGATAAATGCTGTTCTTGACCAGACCTTGATACCTTGCTGTTCTTGAGCAGACCTTGAAACATTGCTGTTCTTGAACATACATTTATACAATGTTGTTCTTGAACAGACCTTGATACCATGCTGTTCTTGAACAGACATTGATAAATGCAGTTCTTGACCAGACCTTGATACCTTGCTGTGCTTGAACAAACCTTGATACTTTGCTCTGCTTCAACAGACCTTGATACCTCGTTGAACACCCAATCAGCTCTTCTCGAACATCTATTGAACCGTCCATGAACACTCACTGAGTAATCCTTGAACCAAAGCACTGCGGCAGTCAGCGCACCATGTACTGTGGGTCTTCCTTGAAAACCAAATGAGCCCTCCATAGACACCCATTCGGCTCTTCCTGAACACCCATTCATTTCTTACTTTACACCCATTAATCACTCCTGAGCCACCCATTAGCCCCTCTCTGGTCAAAGCACTGTTTGGGGCTAAGTTCGCGTCGGGGTTGGCGCCTCATGTAGAATGGGGCCTCCTTAAACACCGATTAATTCCTACCCTTTTGCCCTTCCTAAATACCCATTGAACCCTCCCTTAACAACAAATGAGCCCTCCCTTGACTCTCTCTGAGATCTTCCTCTACACTTCTTGACCCTTCCTCGTGCCCTGCCCAAACTCTCATCACTCTAGCCTATGACATTTCCCCTCAGTCTCCCTCTCTCCTCTTCCACCCCAATCCCCTATTTCTTTCTCTATCTTGTCTAATATTTATTTAACTATATATCTAGCTACGTATTGCTCTCTCTCTCTCTCTCTCTCTCTCTCTCTCTCTCTCTCTCTCTATATATATATATATATATATATATATATATATATATATATATATATAGCTCAATAGTAGAAGTAGTCGTGATAAGTGATTTTAAGCTGCCTCACGTCAAATTTCCACTAAATCGAGTATTGATTAGATAAGGAGCGGCTGTGCTACTTCCCATCAACGGGTCTTTGAGTGGCACTCTTCGAATCATGGCGGAAACAAGGAAGGGCCTCTGAATTCGTCGCATTCCTTCTTCATTCTTAGCCAAAACAGGGAATTATAATAAAAAAAACAAGACTTATTTGATCGTTGCGGTCCTCGTCTCAGGCTGGCATTTAGCGGACGAGTGCGAATTAGGGCCAAGGTCGGGATGACGCTCACCATTGATCTGTTTAGAGATCGTTTAAATGACCAATCGCCTCTTCGCCCCGATACGATGAAGGGGGCGAGGAGAGGGGGAGAGAGAGAGGGAGGGAGGTCAATGCTACTTTCGTCTGTGTTGTTTTGCCTACACCTCCAGCCGCGTATATTCTGAAATTAGTACCTGGTAGTTTCTTCAAGATTCTCTCTATGCTTCTTACTCCGGTGTCCACCATTCCAGCAGGACCGAGAATGAAATGTCCTCGCCCTGAGACATGGGCTCCTAAACTTAACCTCGAGAAAGAAGGGGCAGTTTCAAAGCAGACAACCCTCATCAATCTTGACCTTGTTCCAAATGCTTGTTCATTCATTCATTTCTCTTGTTTTTTGCCAGACAAATAGGGAAGTCTGAACCTGTATAGCTCTGTAAATAGAACAACATTTTTTAAAAAGTTATGATGCAGAATGTAGAGTATAAACTAACTCTTGTAGTGAAGGGAAAATCTTTGCTAGTATGTTGTTGTTGTTGTTCTTTTCTTTCTTTAAAAAATATAAGTAAAAAACATGCCCTCTTTAACTACTAAAGTAGAATGCAAGTTGAATGCATTTATACTTGCATACGTGTTTGTGCGAGAACATACGGGCCTATATCATTCTTATATTCGTATTGGCTAACAATGTCATTGTTATTAATATACATATTGTTCACTTTCGCCATGAACTTGGGGATGACATGTTTAAAATTCTTGTAACAGAAGCTCAACTAAAAACCGATCATCTCTGATTTATGGTTGGTCTTAAATGCTAAAAAAATCGTGTCACTATGATTCACTCAGTCTTTCATCAACAAAGCTAATCTTGCTTCTTTGGTGAGGATTCTCGCCCCACCGCACTAACGCCTAGGCTAGGTACAGTCCACAAGTCCACACCCGCCTAAGAAGAGGCTTCGAGGGAGTCTTCAGTCTCTCAGGGTAAATTAATTCCAGATGAACTTGAGAAATGAATAAAGGGGATATCAAAGTGACGACAATGCAAACAATTCACAATAACGGTGAAAATATTTTAAATATAAGTAAATGAGCGCAAAAATTCCAAACTGCACCATCAACCGCCCCTTGCTTCGCGTCACGTTTATTGAGAATTCTTTGAATTATTATTTTTTCTATCTTTTTGTTCCTTTCTTTCTAAAATTCCAATGGAGCTAACCTCCGCCGCTTGTGGGCGCAGGTTCAAATCCCCACCCCAGCAAGGAGGTGTCATGCGGGACATGGGCAACCATACCACAAATGACCTCTGAAGGATTGCATGCTAGCCAGGCCCAACACCCACAGGTGCATCTGGCCTATATATCCTCCACACACTTTAGTTTCTTCTCTCCCAACCATTTCGATAGGGGCATAGTTTCGTTTAATTTTTTCACCGATAAATGTGAATGTGAAAGCAATGGTTCGACGGAGGAGGAACGTTTGGCAACACAGATAAGAAATCCCCACAATTTGGGGCAATGAGCCTAATCACTCAGCGGGCGAAATGAGTCAACGCCGTGAGTTTGTCTGGCCCATTACCGCATTCATGCCACACCGCAGAACAGCTAAGGGAACAGAGTGCTAACGGAGAACATCTTAAGGAATAGGTTGCTAACGGAGAACAGGTTAGGGAAAAGGCTGTTGGCGGAGAACAGTTTAAGGAACAGACTGCTAACGGAGAACATCTTAAAGAACAGGCTGCTAACGGAGAACAAATTAAGGCAAAAAGTGCTAACGGAGAACATCTTAAAGAACAGACTGCTAAAGGAGAACAGCTTAAGGAACAGACTGTTAGCGGAGAACATCTTAAGCAACAGGCTGCTAACGGAGAACATTTTTCGGAACAGGCTGCTAACGGAGAACATCTTAAGGAACAGAGTGCTAAGGGAAAACACCTTAAGGCACAGGCTGCTAATGGGGAACATCTTAAGGAACAGACTGCTAAGGAGAACAGCTTATCGAACAGACTGATAACGAAGAACAGCTTAACAATGACTGATAACGCAGAACAGCTAAAGTAACATAGTGCTGACGGAGAACAGCTTAAGGAACAGACTGCTAACGGAAAACATCTTAAGGAAGAGAGTGCTAAGGGGGCAGAGCTTAAGGAACAGGCTCTTCCTGGTTGACTACTTTGGCCCCTTGCAATATTCCGACACACAAAGCTCTGCAACCTTAAAGAAGAACATAAGATGAGAAAATGGAACACCATCGGCTTCGGGAAAGCAAGAAAGGGGAAGGATCGATGCTGTTGAAAAAACAGCCACTTAATCTCTTAAGAGTTATAAAAGATTTCTCATGACCCTTTCCATACCACAAATTATACGAATATCCGATAGATTAATCAAATTAGTAATTAATATATCAAACATGTGCACCTACACCATCACACTCAGATGAAGTTGTGAGCTTCGATGTAGCACTTTTTAATGCAGATACACAAGAAAAATCATCATTTCAAATATAGTTAAGGGAACTTAAATGCGAAGATTAAAGCACAAAGTCACGATAGTCGAACGGCAAGAAAATTCACAGTTTGGAAATGAATGTGAAATCCGATTAGTAAAATTTGGAAGAAGAAAACTTTTCTTTAAATTATGAACTTCTTTCAAAATAGGCAAACCAGAAGATAGAAATGGATGAGACTAAATAGAACAGAAAATGAGCGATTAACTTTAAATTTTCCAAAAAGACATATCAGTTATCGACTCTTAAGACAGGTAGCAACCACGGATTGCGCAGGAGCGTGGTTCAAATATATTGAAAACAATAGACCGCCAAACTCATAGCAAGTAGACAAAATGACAGACTCATTATAAAACCGTAACAACAAAATAACAGAAACTATTTTGCAATGTGTATCTGGACGGAACAATTTAAGGAAGACCTCGATATACAGAATTCAACAAACTTATAAAAATAAATCAGGAGAGAACATAGAACATAAAAATAAATCACGTCAAAAAAACTATTGAAAACAAAAATCACAAAAGCAAATGAGACAACTAAAAATTGGCCGAATACACACTTATAATAATGAACAATAAACATAGAAAGAAAATACAAAAAACAAAGAAAGGATCATTGAATGAGTCGAGAAATTATATTTGGCACTACTTTATATGATACCAATGACCACCATACACCATAGGACACTCTCAATAAATGAAAAGAAAGTCCCGCCAGTAAGTTGGGGGAAATTTAACAGTCACTTATGAACATGAAAAATGGCAAAGCACTAAGGCAGGATAAGATTACAATTGACCTTTAAAAAGATTGGGGCGATGATCTTCCTAACATACTAGCTAGTTTGTTTACAAAATTTACAAGGGAAAGTAAGATTATAAGGGCAGGCTCAAAGAAAATGCGTCCAAGTCGGGTTTCTGAGGTTTGATTGAAGTATTAAATGCTTTACTGAATTTTCTGAAGCGAGTAATTCTTTCCCTTCCACTATGTTTGAATCAACATTCAACGTAATTGTCACGGCTTGAAGATGAGCTAATGAGGTTCGAAACGTTCTCACATGAGTAAAGTGTTCACAAACCATCTTGTCACGACTTTTCCTACTTATCAACTTCTTAGTGAATTTGAAACTGAGTTGCCTGCGCTTCAATCACCTCAAATATTTATTCAAACCACAGAAGGGAGGGAATTACTCGTTTCGAGAAAGCGCTCAATACCTCAATCAAAGTTCAGAAACACGACCTGGACTGTCTTTCCCTAGTAACCTGCCGCGATCTGAAGATTTAATGAGTCTCGAAACGTGGTTATATTTTGGTGTGTGTGCGTGAGTTTGTAGAAGTGGGATGTGGTGGAAGGGCGAGAGAAGTGGTGGAGTCTGGCGTGGCAGGTATCGAACGAAGGCTTGTATGTAGTAGGCCTACTTTTGTCTTCCAGTCGAATTTGTTCTGACTCCCAAAGTTTCTCAAGGGGAATACGCTTTTAGGCTGGGTTCCAGAAGGTGCCTCGGTAATCACGGGTTGAAGGAAAAGGACTCGAAAGGAAAGGGGCGATATATAGGCTTTATTCTTAGCTTGGGCCTACCTAAAATGGAAGCAAACGGAACAGTTAGAGTTCTACGCGATAGTGTGCAAGTTTTCCGTTAATGTTAGATAGTTGAGTCTAAGGAGGCAAGACTTAAAGATGAGAGGATGGATTCGTGACGCTAAAATAACAAAATAGCAAGTAAGCTATACTGACAGGCGACTTAACTGATTATTTTCCTATCTTAGTCCCTCTTTTATCTGTGTCTGTTTAATATATATAGTTCTCTCGTTTCTAAGGGGAGTGGCCTCTTTTTACTTGACCTGGGCGCGGAGCTAGAGAACAGAAATATATTCGTTAGTTCCTTTGTTGACCGTTGGGCGCAGTTACAAGCGGTATGTGCATGTAATGAAACTACATACTTTCCAAGTTAGGCCTTCATCCAGTATCAGAAACTGTTTTGCATTTCACAGGTCCTCAAAAATTTTAACCGGTCAAAGCACATACCACCCTGTATTTGTTCAGCTTTTCCCTGTTATCTAATATTGAGATCATTTTCGTCTGGCAGCTGTTTCCTAGCGTGCGTATGTTTGTTTGGCTGCATGAAAACTCTGACTCCAAAAGTTCTGACTCATGAACTAATATTTTTCTTAATAAATATAAAATTGTGATATAGTATTTCTCTCTATTTTACAATGGTTCACTACTCATTACATGGCATATTATCTCATTAATTAATGCGTGTACACATTTTCAGGATTTCATAGATCCACTGGGTGCCCATTTGTTGCGTTCCTCACTGGGCCTACCTATCCTACGATATCGGTGGCACAGGCTTACTTTCCTTGCAATTCGGGTACCACAGTTACATGAATAAGTGTTTACAAATCATGTTGTCTTGAGTTTCTCCCTAACGATCAACTTCTTTATATATATATATATATATATATATATATATATATATATATATATATATATATATATATATATATATATATATATATATATAATAGTCAAACTCTGTATAGGAGCATAAAATTAATTTACGAGACTAGTTTCGGTATCAAGTTTATCATACCTTCTACAGTCGTATACTGAGAATGGAATGGACACAAGAGTCGCTACACAGCCTCAAAATCCTGACAAAAGAAAAAAAACGGAGAAAAAAGATAATTAATGAGAGGATTTGGTTCTAAGACCATTAACTATACTGTTTACGATCAGGTTCGAGGAATAGGAGCTACATTTAAAATAACTATCCGAAAGAATGAAATTGGAGTTTCTCCTATTCGTATCGATTATGTAAAAGAAAAATTGTAGAATCGATAATAATAGGAGAAATTTCCTCTCCCTGTCCCTCCCCCTCTCCCTTTTCCCTATCTCCCTCTCCTCCCAATCCCCCACTCTACATTTCGAAACTAGCACCGTTCTAATAAACATTACACTCCAAAACTGTAGGTTTTCTTGTACATTTAAATTACTCGTTATTGAGTGAAATCATGATATATATATATATATATATATATATATATATATATATATATATATATATATATATATATATATATATATATATATATATATATATATATATATATATATATATATATATATATATATATTAAGAATATAAAGACATATGCGATGGTTACAAACATTTAATTTTCCGGACGTTTCGGTCATTAACGATGACCATCATCAGCGAATTCTAAATACAAAGATTATTTTTATAAGAATAACTAAACACAGCAATAAAAACAAAACAAACAAACAAAACAAAACAAAACAAAACAGGAGTCGAAAATGATAATCGAAAGCAAAAAGTTAAAATGAAATATATAATCATAAGCCGTTGAAAGCAAATGGGTGAAAATCTATTAATAAGAATTTGATTAATATCGGAAACAATAATAATGAATCCACCTTCAAAAAACTAGAGAAAGTCAAACTGGATGTCCAATTTCTCTCAAGATGTAAGAGCTATAGTTATGTTCCGCAGTTTCTGCGCTTCAAACTTTATCGATCTGCTCTAATGCAAGGTAAGCTCTATAAATCTTGGACATCTAAATTACTTTTGCAAGAGATTCGCCACAAGCAACGTCTCGTGTCTAAATTCTCTTCAGATATTATTCGTTTTTCCTCGTCTCTTAAGCCTTCAGTTTCTCTGTTGGATTACACTATTTTATATAGCTTTATACGTAGACAAGTTGATAAATATAATCTGCTCTCTTTTGTCGCCAAAATCATAAACTATCGAACTTGGGTATAAATTTCAATTTAAATTGTTCTTGTGATGATGTCATCTCTAATTATTCCAACAAAGTTCTGACCTCCTCAGGAAAAACGTATCTTGTCTCTGGGACAAAATTTTAGACTCCCGGTCTTTGAATTAGATTTCTATCGTTACTTTTTGTATTTCGAAAAACTGTGCCACCGACTTAATCCCCTTCCTATGTCGAAACCAGGATCCAATTTAATAGATGATATTAAGTATTTGGCCAATAGATTCTATTATAAATATAACAGCTTTAAAGTTTTCTGCCCTGTATTCAGTTTCAAAGATTTTAATATACTGTTCAATCTCCGTAAATATCATTCTATCGTGATATCCAAACCTGATAAAGGGAAGGGTGTGGTCATTTTGAATTGGTCTGATTCTATTTCTAAAATGCAAAAAATTCTTTCGGACTCCTGTAAATTTCTTATTCTGGATAAAGATCCCTTTATACACATCTTGCAAATTGAAGACAAAATAAACAAATTTTTACGTTCTCTAATTAAGAAAAATATTATCTGTGATTATTAGAACCAACTGTTTGTTTCGGGTACATCGCCAGGTATTATCTATGGTTTAACAAAAACTCACAAGGTAGGATTACCTCTCTGTCCAATATTATCTGCCATTAACACCCCTAGCTTTAACTTAACCAGGTTTTTAGTACCCATAATTGAACCTCTCACTCACAACGAATTCACTTTGAAAGATTCATTCGAATTTGTCAGCTACGTTTCTCAATTAGATTTAAACTACTCGTTTATGACTTCAATCGATGCAGTCTTTATTTACAAATGTACCTGTCATGGAAACTTGCAAAATCATAACCGATACTCTTTTTCATCAAATGATAGCATTTTAAATCTAACAAAGTCTCTTTTTCTACTTTATTAAAATTGTACGTTGAAAATACAGTGTTCTTTTTTAATGAGATTTTGTATATTCAGCACGATGGAATGGCCATGGGCTCTCCATTAGGTCCCAGCTTTGCTAATGCTTTTCTATCCTACCACGAAAAAAACTGGTTAAGGGACTGTCCCGTTGAATATAAACCGTTAGTGTTTAAAAGATTTATCGACGACTGCTTCCCTATTTTTAAACACAAAGACAATGCCCCATTATTTTTAAATTATTTAAATCAACAACACCCTAATCCATGGAGACAGAATTAAACAATAAAATCTCTTTTCTGGATGTCACCGTTTGAAAAAATTGGTTCGAAATTTGACACTTCAGTTTACAGGAAACCCACTACCACCAAACTTGGCACCCACTTCTTTAGTTGCACTCCTATTAATTTTAAACATTCTGCCATCATAAACAGTATACACAGAGCTTACAAAATTAGTTCTAATTGGTTTCACTTTCATTCCGAAATAGAATATCATAGGAGCTTTTTTCATTTTATTTTTTTCCTAGACCACCTTTTTGACAGATTTGCTTCCAATTTCTTATCTAAAAAGTTCTCTCGCAAAACTCATCTAATAACTGTCCCTAAACAAAAAATATTCTTAAAACTGCCTTATCTCGCACTTAAAAACACTAAATTCAACAAAGCTTTACTCTCGACTCTTAATAGATACTTTCCCCAATGCAAGTTTCTCCTAATTAATTCTAATCTTCTTGGTGTTTATACTTTCCCTCGACACAAAGAATCGCTCCCATTATGCCTGCGTTCCTCCATCATTTATGAATTCATTTGTGTGACCTGCCAAAGTCGTTATGTAGGCCAAACAGGTCTAGAATTAAAATGTAGGATTGCTAAGCATATCGGAGTATCATATAGAACAAATATTCCTATCTCCAAACCCGAACACTCCTCTATACGAGAACATTCACTAAAACATAACCACCCGTTTGACCCTGATTCCTTTAGTACACTCTCTTCTGCCTCCTCTCCTCTGGATTTAAAAATTCTGGAATCACTTTACATTAAACAAATAAACCCGAAACTCAATGATTATTCATCATACCTCAAATTATTCACTATAAAGACAAACATACAACAAACCACATCCCCCTTAATAGTTTTTGTTCCGCCTAATTCGTTCCGTAATATCAGTTGATACACACACACACACACTCTCTCTCTCTCTCTCTCTCTCTCTCTCTCTCTCTCTCTCTCTCTATATATATATATATATATATATATATATATATATATATATATATATATATATATAAACCATGGGTTTGCCTTCACTGCACTCGCTATCACCCCTTCTGGATGTTTGGCCTACGGCCTCTTTAATCTTTTCAAATGATTGTGATCATCTCTTCCCCCCTCACTTCCATGTTCCACTACCCTCTCATCTTCATATTCCTCTACCCTTATCAGCTCATCTACTCCCTCTACCACATCCCCTTACCTTTCCCAATCCCCCCCCCCTCCTAGTCCTCCATATGTTCCCTAATCTTTTTACCCCTCTTAGTCCGCCTCTCTCACCCTATCTCTATAATAAGCAGAAAATAAATATATTTTTATGCCATAATATAAGAATTTCAAACAATGATAATCTCAATTTAATTATCCCAGGCAATGCCATGGATAAAGATTCTTACTTTATTTCCGAACACATATTTTTTGTGGGAAAGGAGGAGTATCTCTGCCAATATTTATATATATATATATATATATATATATATATATATATATATATATATATATATATATATATATATATATATATATATATATATATATATATATATATATATATAAAGTTGTTTTAAAATTCCACTCACCGGATGGGCTCGTTTCCTCTAACGTTACGATCAACCAGGCGGAATAAATATCCCCTAAAACCCGTTTTCTTTCATTCAGTCTGATTCTGACTCCACATTTCATTGGTAAAGGAGGAAATAATATATCAAGATGCTCCGAAGATGATCGAATAAGATCGAAAGATCAGCAATTTAGTTTGTTTTTTGCCAAACACATTTATTTAAAAGAGAGATGAATACATGACAAGTGATCTACCATCTGCAAGATGGAATAAAAAAGACAGTTAGAAAAATAGAAAATTTCCAAAGGAAATTAACTAAGGCGAAATATTGTTGAAGACCATGGTGTATTTCGCCTTAGTTAATTCCCTTTGAAAACTTTCTATTCTTCTAACTGTCTTTTTTATTCCATTTTGCAGATGTTAGATCACTTGTCATGTATTCATCTCTCTTATAAATGAATGTGTTTGGTAAAAAACAAACTAAATTGCTGATATTTAGATCTTATTCGATCATCTTCGGAGCGTCTTGATATATTATTTCCTCCTTTACCAATGAAATGTGGAGTCGGAATCAGACTGAATGAAAGAAAACGGGTTTTAGGGGATATTTATTCCGCCTGGTTGATCGTAACGTTAGAGGAAACGAGCCCATCCGGTGAGTGGAATTTTAAAACAACTTTAATGTTCGATTGCAGCTTAACGCTTGACTATTGATGGCCGGCTTTTCTTCTAAGATGTTCAACCTAGCTTTATTTCTCTCTTTTCTTTTAATTACGGTGTTATCAACTAGAATATATCTCGTTATGTTAATATTATGCGTGCTCTCAAAAATGATTTTTAGGACATCCGCTTTGCAGATGCATAGTTAAACGTCTTGAAAGTGTGGTAATTGCCATGCCAATATATTTAGGGTTATTATAAAGTTGTAGTCTTTATTGGGGCAGATGAACTCGTAAACTATGTTGAATCAAGATTTTATTTATAACTATCGGACTAGTTTCGGCAAGTCACAAAATGCCATTTTAAACTAATAATCAAGAACCTAGGAAAGGAACACAGTATATATAAGCTAAACCACATCCTAAACAAAATGAAACCGCAGTGAACAATCTGGGAAAAACTCAAGTGTATCTGGGGCAAACGACAAGCTAATCAAAATGAAATGAAACAGGAAACAATCTGGGAAGTTGCTATCTCCGAGAACCATTGCTTCCGGGAGTATATAAATACGATTGGCGACTTTATTCGATATATATTTATTATATTTGTATTGCCCTTCAGATAAATTGAAATTATCAACTTTGTTAATCATGATGGATTCCGCCATTCTCCTCTTAATATAATTGTCTGATTTATAAATGATTTTTGCTTGGTTGATAAATCAATTCTATGGTCGTGCTTTTGCATGTGCGTAAAGAGACTTGAAGAGTTCGCACACCTTCTGATATCAGCTTGATGTCCTTTCATCCTCTTATTAAAGTGGCCAGATTCTCCGATGTATGCTAAATTGCAATTATCGCATGGTATGCTGTATACTCCAGCATCGAGATTGATTGGACGCAGTCTAGTCAGGAATTTTCGTATGGTATTAGAATATTTAAATGTAATATTTATGTTATTTCCGTTCTCATATGATTTTAGGGGGGGGGGGGCAGGGCCCGAGCATATGGGAAACTGATACATTTTTTAAAATCGTCCCTTCGCGGTGTGGAGATAGCATAGAAGTTTTTTCATGCTTTCGAATAGCATCTATTTATGAGGTGAATTGGGATATTTTAGTTCAATGAAATTGCATATATATATATATATATATATATATATATATATATATATATATATATATATATATATATATATATATATATATATATATATATATAAGGGGTTAGACAAAATAATTGGAACAGTAGAAATTTAACACCAATATTTCAATGAGCCATTATTTTACGAATATCCATCCAAATTTCATTGTGAGTGAATTTTTATTGTAGATACTTTGTTTTATTTATCAACTTTAATGATTATTTGTATTTCTTTTTCAGATCGTGGTATAGATGCTAAAATGCGTGACCTCACTGAGTTCAAAAAAGGGCAAATTGTTGGAGCTTGAATTGCAGGAGCTTCCGTCACCAGAACAGCTAAACTCCTTGGTTTTTCGAGAGCTACCATATCAAGGACCATGACAGAATTCAAGAAGCAGGGCAAAACCTCCAGCAGGGTGAGTAATTCTGGCAGGACTGCGAAGCTCGCTGAAAGAGACCGACAATGGTTGAAACGCATTGTGATGTAAAATTCCCGGACAACTGCCCCTAAACTGACTGCAGAGTTGAATCAACATCTCACTAGCCCAGTTTCGACCAAAACTGTTCTCCTCGAGCTCAATAAAGACGGATATCATGGAAGAGCCGGCATCAAGAAACCTCTGCTTTCTCATCAAAACATTCCGAAAAGGCTGAATGGTGTAGATATCACAAGGGCTGGTCGACAGACCAATGGAAGCAAGTATTATTCTCCGACGAGACCAGTTTTTCTCTTTTCCTCAGTGTAGGGCGAGTTTATGTGTTGAGGCACTTCGGGGAAGCTTTTAATCCTGACTGCCTTTTTCTTACAGTGAAGCACGGAGGAGAGTCAGTGATGGTTTGGGCAGCCATATCTTGCAATTCCCCTGGTCCAATCGTTGCCCTGTAAGCAGGGCCGGTGCTAGGAACTTCGGGTCCCAATTAGAAATTGATGTTGGGGGCCCCTACTCTACAAAGGTCAAATTTCATGTATATTAATCTTTCGAGTCGTTTACTTGTTTACCCCCTCCCCCTAAAAAAAAGAAAATGCTTGATATACTAAATAATGAAAGACAATATGCAAGTTTTAATTTTTTAATACAGGGTGAGGCAATTACCAACATATTTGTCATACACATGTCGTTTATAAAGAAACTTTTCTGGCTGTTTGATTTGCAAAGTCTTTCAAGATAATTTCAAACTTGATGGTTTTAGCAATGCCATTTTCTCTTAATAGCATCCCCAAATTGTTCAATCTCTCTTGTGAAATTTTTGAATGTAAGAATTTTAATCAGTTTAAGTTTTGAAAAACTCACCCGATGCGACGGTTACAGGCACACTTAAGGTGATGTTATGCAAGGTCTCCATATGATTTGGGGGGCTTCGTGTTGCAGATGCATTGGCAAACGCCTGGAAAGTGTGGTGGTAGTCATACCAACATATTTTGAGTTGTTTTGAAGCTTCCAGTCTTCATCCGGGCAGCTAAGCTCGTAAACTATGTTCGTGGACTTCAGGATCGAGGACTTTTGGCAGATGTTGTTTTTCATAATGAGATTGTTAACTTTTGTCGTTTTATAATATATAATCATCTGAATCTTGTTACGGTTAACAATCTCCTTGATGTGCATAACATCAGCGTAACCAGGGACATATTGGTTAATAACACAATGATCAAAAGAAAAAAGGGAAATAAAGCTAGACTAAATACCTTAGAAGCCATCTTAATAAAGAAAGGCTAACCATCAACATCCACACTACGGGCGTGTATCGAACTTTAAAGTTGTTTTAAAATTCCGCTTACACAGGAGTGGCCCGTTCCCTCGACATAGCGTTTAAGCGAGGAGGAATAAATATCCCCTAAAATCCGTTTTCTTTTAATTCTGACTTCACCATTCTTCAACGATAAAGGAGGAAAGACACCCTGAAGATGATCACATAGATCGAAAGCTCAGCAATTAAAGTCAAGTTTAGTTTTACCAAACACTTTTCATTTAAAAAAAGAGATGAACGTAAGAGAAGTTGTTTACCATCTACAAGATGAACTAAACAATAACGTGATACACAATTTTCAGCAGGCCTCACAGATCAGTGATCAGAGGTATTATTACTCGCAAAGGTATCGAATGATCTCGGCAAATGCGATTATTCTGCCTAGTTATCTCATCTGATAGCGGGTAAAACGGTAGTAAATATCGGGGAAAGTTATATTTACCGTCGTTAGTCAGTCTATTTGGCCGAGCTGTTGAGGCGTAGTTGTTATATGTTTAGTTCCATTATTTCTCATAAATATTTTGCCATTTGATTAAAAAACATAATATGGAGGTTGAGAAAACTTAGGGCTGATTTAATTAATATAATGATTTATTCAAATACATAGTATATGCTCGTATAAGTGAATTCAAAATGATGAAATCTTTCAGTGTTGCTATTTTAGGATTAAAAGAATAATGTTTTGCTAATTATTATTAAGCTTATCTACTCTTAAATTATGCTTTTTAAGAGTCCTTTAGTTATTCATCAAATGAATTTATTAATAGAAATCAAATAAATTTTTTAAAAATAAAGTGATAAAAAGTATATACAAAGTAGTAGGTAATTGTGATCAGCCCTCTTTTGTTCATTATCTTCATTAATTACATCCCTCACATAACATAACATAATTTCATAGATGAAAAAAGCCACAGGGGCCTATCAAAGGTCATCCGTATCCATCAAATCCCACCCACATAATGCATCCATAGGATTTTGTCAGATCATGCATAACATAACATATCAATTTCACGGATGACAAAAGCCACAAGGGCCTATCAAAGGTCATCCGTATCCATCAACTCCCACCCACATAATGCATCCATAGGATTTTGTCATCATGTATCTATAATATACAATTTTACAATCCATAGGATTATGTCCAACCATGCATCTACAATATATAATTTAAAGCCTCCATAGGAGTCTGTCAAAAACAAAATCAAAGTCCCCCAAAATATACAATAAAAAGAAACTGCATCCACAGGAATGAGTCAAGAAACATATCCCCATACCAAAAAGTAAGAAATCAAGTTTTTTGAGTTAGATGATGGAAATCGGACTAGAGGTCACCACTTGAAAATTAAAAAGCAAGGGTGTAGGTTGGATTTAAGAAAATATTTTTTCACCAATAGAGTGGTAGACTTCTGGAACAAATTGCCGCAGAGGGTAGTAGGTAGTCCAAATCTAAATGTATTTAAGAGTAGGTTGGATGAGTTTATGGGAAGGGAAGGTTGTGATGGTTCCTAAGTTTTGTATATATTAATATTGTTTGTATATATCTATAGCTGCATGATTTAGTTCTTGACAAGCCTTGATTGGTGATACCCTTGTTTCTGGATGCAATCCTCTGGATGTAGTTTTCCTGGGAGTTTGGGTGCCTTGAAAAAGAGGCCGCTTGACTCGGATGACCTATGATGAGCCCTTGTGGCTTTTGTCATCCGTTATATTATATTGTGGGGGACTTTGATTTTGTCTTCCCCTGGTGATGGTGCTTTTTGTGGGTAGGTTTTGGTGGAGGCGGATGACCTTTGATATGCCCTTGTGGCTTTTGTCATCCGTGTAATTATGTTAAGTCGGCACAAGCACCATCATCGGCGGCCGGCGCGGCGGAGGAAACCAAACGACGGAAATACGCAGCCCTTTCGCAGACGTACCACTTCGAACCCCTCGCATTTGAAACATCATGCGTAGCCGGCCCCTCGACTCTCAAGACCATCGAGGAACTGGGTCGGCGTATCAGGGCGGAGACCGGCGAGCCGCGCGAGACCTTGTGGCTGAAGCAAAGGATTGGCATGGCCATCCTTCGCGGCAATGCGCTATGCGTGCTGTTGGCCGGGAGACACGAAGACAAGGACCACCTATCCCAATTAACCTGATCTGCTGATTTTTGAAGAACTACTTTATTACTTTGGTTTTTTTTTGGGGGGGGGGGCAAATGATTTATACTATATTTTTTTAAGGTTTATAATAAAATTATGTTATGTTATGTTATCCCCATATAATCATCCAATCTGCGCTTGAAAACATTCAAGTTTGGGCTGTCTACAGTCTCAGGTGGCAAACTATTCCAATAATCCACCACTCTGTTAGTGAAAAAATATTTTCTAACATCCAGTCTGCACCTCTGTTTTTTAATCTTTAATTGCTGACCTCTAGTCTTATTACTACCTTCCAACTCAAATAACTTGCTGAAATCCAACTTATCCATCACATGAAAAGATGTTAAAAAACTCAATTGTATCTCTCCTCACACATCTTCTTTCAAATGAGAACATATTTAATACCCTCAGTCTATCTCAATAGCTCTGGACAAGTTATATACTAGGTCATTGGAATATGGAGAAATACCCGATGATTGGAAGAGAGCGAATGTAGTCCCCATTTTCAAGAAGGGTAGTAAAGAGGATCCAAATAACTTTAGACCGGTTAGCCTAACTCCTGTAGTCTGTAAAATTCTTGAGAAAATAGTTAAAAAAGGGATTTGCCAACATCTAGAGAGGGAGGGGTTAATCAGCGATGCTCAGCATGGGTTTAGATCAGGTAGATCATATTTGACTAACTTACTAGACTTTCTGGAGTTTGTAACAGATCAAGTAGATAAGGGAGAGAATGTAGATATAATTTACTTAGATTTTAGTAAAGCATTTGATAAGGTACCACACAGGAGACTAGTTCATAAATTAAAAATGATTGGGATATGTGGAGGGGTTTCAAATTGGATAGCTGAGTGGCTGAAAGACAGGAAGCAAAGGGTAGTGCTAAATGGTGTAAAGTCAGAGTGGAGGGATGTTATCAGTGGGGTTCCTCAGGGATCAGTTCTCGGTCCATTATTATTTGTCATCTATATAAACGATCTTGGGGAGGCAGTTAATAATAAAGTGTCAATTTTTGCGGATGATACCAAATTAGCAGCTGTAGTTAAAGATATTGATGATAATTTTAAAGTTCAGGGGGACTTAAATAAATTTTATCCTGGGCACATAAGTGGCAAATGACTTTCAACCTTGATAAGTGCAAAGTTATTAACATGGGAAAAGATAATAGAGAATTTAACTATGAAATGGATGGGCATTGGCTGAGCTCAGTAGAGGATGAGAAAGATCTAGGAGTAGTAATAGATAAGTCATTAAGGTTTTCTAAGCAGTGTATTGAAGCAAGAAATAGGGCAAATAGAGTGCTGGGTTTTATTAAGAGAAATGTCAGTTACAAAAGTAAGGAGGTTATTCTTAAACTCTATAACTCTTATGTTAGGCCACATCTAGAGTAGTTGGCTGTCTGGCTTTGTTCTGGAAGGTTGTCTTACAGGAAGCTCATGATTCTCATTGTAAGATTGGGATATAATACTGATTTGGGTGAGTAGTTTTTCTTATATTTATTTAATACACCAATCACTGTAATAAATACATTAGTGATTAATACTTTTGGGGAAGATATCTGGCAGCAATCCTGAGCAAGAATTTTTTTTGGGTGAGTGTTAACTTTTTCCTTAGTAAATTTCTGAGAGTATGGCTTTTTGTATAGATGGTGAGAGCATGCCGTTTGAAAGTAGTGTGTATGTGGTGTGTGATGCATGTGGAGTTGAAAGGAGAGTGAATGTAACTGAATGCCGTGTGTGTTTTCTGGAAGGGGAGGTTAGGAGGTTAAGTGGGGAATGTAAGAAGTTGAATGATCTGGTGTTTGAGGTGAGAAGAGATGCAAGTGTGCGATTGAAGGGTGAGATTAGTGCTAAGAGGGTGGAAGATAGGGCTAGGACTGGGAACAGTGTGGAAGTTGTGAGTGATGATGAATGGTGGGTGAAAATGGATAGAATAGATAAGTTAGGACAGGTTAGGTGTGTGAATGAGAGGGACATAGAACCTGTTAGGTTGACTAACAGATTCAATGTCCTGAGAGAGGAAGAGTGTGAAAGTGATTTGCCTGGTGTGATTGTGGATGAAAGCAGGATGGGTGGTAGTGTGACTGAGAGCAAGAGGGAGGGTAATGTTAGGCCAAGACAGAATAGGAGAATGACTGAGGTGCTAGTGATGGGTGACTCTCAGATTAGGTATTTAGATAGGAAGTTGAGTGATAGCAAGTGGAAGGGAATGAGAGTTTGTCTGCCGGGTGCTGGGGTAAGTGACGTTTGTGAGAGGTATGATAGGCTGGTTTCTGGGTGTGAGAGGGATGCAGTTGTGATTAAGCATGTGGGGGTGAATGATGTAAAGAAGATGGGTACATGTGAGTTACGTGAGCAGTATAAAAGGTTAGTTGAAAGGATGAGTAAAAGCAGGGTAAAAGGTGTTGTTTCTGGTGTGCTTCCGAGATTGGATGTGGGGGTAGAATGGTTGTCGCGTGCAATTGGTTTGAATGAATTTGTGAAAGGACTGTGTGAGGAGTTAGGATTGGTGTTTGTAGATGTCTGGGGAGGGTTTTACGGGAATAGGAGGTTGTATGCGATGGATGGGCTCCATCTTAGTCGGGCAGGTGTTGAGGTTCTATGGGGGGAGCTGGATAGTGTGATTAGGTCCTTACAGGTGGGAAACTAGAAGCTGTTAGAGGTAAGGGAATAACAGGAATAGAGGGCAGGTGTAGGAAATGGAAGGGATGCAGAGATAGAGGAGTAGCTAGGGGAGAGGGCATACTGATGCGTTATAGGGGGACTAATGCACAAGTGAATGAGCAGATAACTAGGAATAGAAAAGCACAATGCAATGAAGATGGGAATAATAAAAAAACCTTAAAAATATACTACACAAATGGTCGGAGTATAAGGAATAAGATAGATCTCTTAAGAGCGTTAGCGAGTGAAGAGAATTTTGATATAATTGCAATAACAGAGTCATGGCTTGATTTGGCAGGTAATCACTTTAAACCTGAGGTTGAGATTGAGGGCTTTAACATGTTCCATACAGATAGGAATAGGAAGAGAGGAGGAGGGCTTATTATTTATATTAAAGATAATCTCCAGTGTTGTGTAAACAGTACAATTAAATTAGATGATAACACAGAGTCATTATGGCTAAATGTAAAGGAAGGTAAAAACAAGCTTGTCATAGGATTATTATACAGACCACCAAATCTTAGTAAGGAAGCTTCAAATCTTCTGTGGCAGGAGATTGAACGGGCATGTAGAAGTAAGCATGTGTGTATAATGGGCGATTTTAATTACAGAAATATAGACTGGGAAGCTCTTGTGGGTGATCAGGAGGCTGAGGAATTTTTTAATGTTGTCCAAGATAATTTTCTGAGGCAGATTATTAACGAACCCACTAGAGGTAATAATATACTGGATTTAGTTCTGACAAATAGGGAAGAAGTTATTAAGGATACTGAGATTGGAGGAAATTTGGGTAATAGTGACCATTGTGAAATTAGATTCAAGATGAAATGGAATGGTATTGATAGTAGCATGAACAATGTTAAAATTCCTGACTTTAGAAGAGCAAATTATAATGTGCTAAGGACTTACCTGGAGGCAGTTGTACAGAAACCAGGCAATGAAATCAATTCAGGAATAGATTCAATGATATCAGTTAGTGGAGACAATAATCACCAGGAGGAAGAGATTACAATTGAAGAGGAGTATGAAAGAATAATTGAGCAATTAATTACAGGTCAGATGATTAACATTCCATATAAGGAGATTAGGACTAAAAATAATGACCCAAAATGGATGACAGATAAAATTAAGCATTATATTGGCATTAAAAAGGGCATTTATAGGAAAATAAAAAATGGAGAGGATCACTTAAGGCAGAGATATAATGAACTAGCAAGAGATGTTAAAAAGTTAGTTAGAGTAGCAAGGAGAAATTATGAAATTAAAGTGGCAAATAGGGCAAAGGAAGATCCTAAAAGTTTTTATCAATTATACAAAACTAAGGTTAGAGATAAAATAGGCCCACTTATAGATTCCAATGGAGAATTAGTGAGTGATAGGGACTCAATGGCTCGAATGCTAAATGACTTTTTTCTCTCAGTATTTACACAGGAGGATACTCTAAATATACCTGAGGTGTCAATGATCTTTCAGGGTAATGATGAAGAGAAATTAAAGGATATCTTGATCACAAAGGAGATAGTGACAAAGGAAATTGATAAAATCAAAAGTAGTAAAGCACCCGGTCCTGATGAGGTCTTTCCTAGAATTTTGAAAGAATGTAAAGATGTGTTAAGTGAGCTCCTAGCATGCATCTTTAGAAAATCATTGGAGAGTGGCATTGTGCCAGTGGCATGGAAGAAAGCCAATGTGATACCTATATTTAAGAAAGGGGATAAAACAAATATGTCTAATTACAGACCAGTAAGTTTGACATCAGTGGTAGGGAAAATGATGGAATCTATTATAGCAAGGAATATTAGAGATCACTTGGATAAGCATAAGTTGATAAAAGAATCACAGCATGGCTTTAGTAAGGGTAAATCCTGTCTCACTAATTTGCTGTCTTTTTATAGTAAGGTGTATGAAGCAGCAGATAATGATGAAAACTATGATATTTTATACTTGGACTTTACATAAGAACATAAGAAAAGAAGGATACTGCAAAAGACCATTCATGGCCTACACTTGGCAGCTCCTGTTCCAGTCAACACACAAAAGATTTCTTACCAGAGAAAAGTCATCAACATTGTCACCCTTTACAGGAGTTCGTCAGATCTAATCTACAATATACATAAAATGCATCCAGAGGATTATGTCCATTCATGCAACCGCAAAATAATCTCCCCACTCCTTAGAAAAATATATACATATGTACATAAAAAAGTCAATCCCATCTAGCAGCTTCATTCATATATTTATCTAATCTATTCTTAAAACTACCCAGAGAGGAGGCTTCTATCACATGTCTAGTGAGCCTATTCCATTCACCTACCACACGATTTGTAAACCAATTCCTCCCAATCTCCTTACTAAACCTATACTTATCAAGCTTAAACCCATTGCTACGTGTCCTGTCATGTTCACTAAGTATAAGAACCTTACCCAGATCCCCTTTATTATATCCTTTTACCCATTTGAAGACTTCAATCAATTCCCCTCTGACTCTTCTCCTTTCCAATGTATGTAGATTTAGTTTTCTGAGCCTTTCGCCATAAGGTAAGTTCCTTAGCCCACCAATCATCTTTGTCATCCTTCTCTGCACAGACTCCAGCAAATCAATATCCTTCCTATAATATGGTGACCAAAATTGTACTGCATAGTCTAGATGAGGCCTAACTAGCGCCAGATACAGTTTTAGAATGACTTCAGCACTCTTATTGCTTACACTCCTCCTAATGAATCCCAATATCCTATTAGCTTTATTCTTAGCATTTAGGCATTGCTTTCTAGGACGAAGGTCTGAACTTACCAAAATACCCAAGTCCCTCTCACAATCGGTCCTCCCTAAAATTCTCCCATTTAATTTATAACTATTCAATGGATTATTTCTACCTATACTAAGTAGACTACATTTGTCTATGTTAAACTTCATTTGCCATTTCTCGGCCCAATTGGACAGAATGGTCAATTCCTCCTGCATTACAACAGCATCAGAATCAGCCTTAATGGCCCTACCTAGCTTAGTATCATCAGCAAATTTACTCAGGTCACTACTTATACCTATGTCAAGATCATTAATATAAATTAAGAATAGCAAGGGACCCAAAACAGATCCTTGCGGAACTCCACTGCTAACACACCCCCACCACTCAGATTTAACTCCATCTATACTAACTCTTTGCTGTCTGTCACCAAGCCATGACTGAATCCACCTCAATATATTGCCATCGATCCCGTGTGCTTTAACTTTGCTCAGAAGCCGTAAGTGTGGCACTCGATCAAAAGCCTTACTAAAGTCCAAGTATAAAATATCATAGTTTTCATCATTATCTGCTGCTTCATACACCTTACTATAAAAAGACAGCAAATTAGTGAGACAGGATTTACCCTTACTAAAGCCATGCTGTGATTCTTTTATCAACTTATGCTTATCCAAGTGATCTCTAATATTCCTTGCTATAATAGATTCCATCATTTTCCCTACCACTGATGTCAAACTTACTGGTCTGTAATTAGACATATTTGTTTTATCCCCTTTCTTAAATATAGGTATCACATTGGCTTTCTTCCATGCCACTGGCACAATGCCACTCTCCAATGATTTTCTAAAGATGCATGCTAGGGGCTCACTTAACACATCCTTACATTCTTTCAAAATTCTAGGAAAGAGCTCATCAGGACCGGGTGCTTTACTACTTTTGAATTTATCAATTTCCTTTGTCACTATCTTCTTTGTGATCAAGATATCCTTTAATTTCTCTTCATCATTACCCCGAAAGATCATTGACATCTCGGGTATATTTAGAGTATCCTCCTGTGTAAATACTGAGAGAAAAAAGTCATTTAGCATTCCAGCCATTGAGTCCCTATCACTCACTAATTCTCCATTGGAATCTATAAGTGGGCCTATTTTATCTCTAACCTTAGTTTTGTATAATTGATAAAAACTTTTAGGATCTTCCTTTGCCCTATTTGCCACTTTAATTTCATAATTTCTCCTTGCTACTCTAACTAACTTTTTAACATCTCTTGCTAGTTCATTATATCTCTGCCTTAAGTGATCCTCTCCATTTTTTATTTTCCTATAAATGCCCTTTTTAATGCCAATATAATGCTTAATTTTATCTGTCATCCATTTTGGGTCATTATTTTTAGTCCTAATTTCCTTATAAGGAATGTTAATCATCTGACCTGTAATTAATTGCTCAATTATTCTTTCATACTCCTCTTCAATTGTAATCTCTTCCTCCTGGTGATTATTGTCTCCACTAACTGATATCATTGAATCTATTCCTGAATTGATTTCATTGCCTGGTTTCTGTACAACTGCCTCCAGGTAAGTCCTTAGCCCATTATAATTTGCTCTTCTAAAGTCAGGAATTTTAACATTGTTCATGCTACTATCAATACCATTCCATTTCATCTTGAATCTAATTTCACAATGGTCACTATTACCCAAATTTCCTCCAATCTCAGTATCCTTAATAACTTCTTCCCTATTTGTCAGAACTAAATCCAGTATATTATTACCTCTAGTGGGTTCGTTAATAATCTGCCTCAGAAAATTATCTTGGACAACATTCAAAAATTCCTCAGCCTCCTGATCACCCACAAGAGCTTCCCAGTCTATATTTCTGTAATTAAAATCGCCCATTATACACACATGCTTACTTCTACATGCCCGTTCAATCTCCTGCCACAGAAGATTTGAAGCTTCCTTACTAAGATTTGGTGGTCTGTATAATAATCCTATGACAAGCTTGTTTTTACCTTCCTTTACATTTAGCCATAATGACTCTGTGTTATCATCTAATTTAATTGTACTGTTTACACAACACTGGAGATTATCTTTAATATAAATAATAAGCCCTCCTCCTCTCTTCCTATTCCTATCTGTATGGAACATGTTAAAGCCCTCAATCTCAACCTCAGGTTTAAAGTGATTTCCTGCCAAATCAAGCCATGACTCTGTTATCGCAATTATATCAAAATTCTCTTCACTCGCTAACGCTCTTAAGAGATCTCTCTTATTCCTTATACTCCGACCATTTGTGTAGTATATTTTAAAGTTTTTTTTATTATTCCCATCTTCATTGCATCGTGCTTTTCTATTCCTAGTTATCTGCTCATTCACTTGTGCATTAGTCCCCCTATAACGCATCAGTATGCCCTCTCCCTTAGCTATTCCTCTATCTCTGCATCCCTTCCATTTCCTACACCTGCCCTCTATTCCTGTTATTCCCTTACCTCTAACAGCTTCTAGTTTCCCACCAGTAAGGACCTAATCACACTATCCAGCTCCCCCCATAGAACCTCAACACCTGCCCGACTAAGATGGAGCCCATCCATCGCATACAACCTCCTATTCCCGTAAAACCCACCCCAGACATCTACAAACACCAATCCTAACTCCTCACACAGTCCTTTCACATATTCATTCAAACCAATTGCACGCGACAACCATTCTACCCCCACATCCAATCTCGGAAGCACACCAGAAACAACACCTTTTACCCTGCTTTTACTCATCCTTTCAACTAACCTTTTATACTGCTCACGTAACTCACATGTACCCACCTTCTTTACATCATTCACTCCCACATGCGTAATCACAACTGCATCCCTCTCACACCCAGAAACCAGCCTATCATACCTCTCGCAAACATCACTTACACCAGCACCCGGCAGACAAACTCTCATTCCCTTTCACATGCTATCACTCAACTTCCTATCTAAATACCTAATCTGAGAGTCACCCATCACTAGCACCTCAGTCATTCTCCTATTCTGTCTTGGCCTAACATTACCCTCCCTCCTGCTCTCAGTCACACTACCACCCATCCTGCTTTCATCCACAATCACACCAGGCAAATCACTTTCACACTCTTCCTCTCTCAGGACATTGAATCTGTTAGTCAACCTAACAGGTTCTATGTCCCTCTCATTCACACACCTAACCTGTCCTAACTTATCTATCCTATCCATTTTCACCCACCATTCATCATCACTCACAACTTCCACACTGTTCCCAGTCCTAGCCCTATCTTCCACCCTCTTAGCACTAATCTCACCCTTCAATCGCACACTTGCATCTCTTCTCACCTCAAACACCAAATCATTCAACCTCTTACATTCCCCACTCAACCTCCTAACCTCCCCTTCCAGAAAACACACACGGCATTCAGTTACATTCACTCTCCTTTCAACTCCACATGCATCACACACCACATACACACTACTTTCAAACGGCATGCTCTCACCATCTATACAAACAGCCATACTCTCAGAAATTTACTAAGGAAAAAGTTAACACTCACCAAAAAAAATTCTTGCTCAGGATTGCTGCCAGTTATCTTCCCCAAAAGTATTAATCACTAATGTATTTATTACACAGTGATTGATGTATTAAATAAATACAAGAAAAACTATACACCCAAATCAGTATTATATCCCAATCTTACAATGAGAATCAAGAGCTTCCTGCAAGACAACATAACATAACATAACATAATTACACGGATGACAAAAGCCACAAGGGCCTATCAAAGGTCATCCGCCTCCGTCAAAACCCACCCACAAAAAGCACCATAACTTCTGTAGACTGGGAAAATATGATAGGAAGAGATAGAGCAAGTTGTAAGTTTATGGAGTGTTTTGAGGATAACTTTTTGATCCAATTTGTTAATAAGCCAACAAGGGGTGCCAATATATTAGATCTAATTCTTTCAAATGATGATCACTTAGTTCAAGGATTGAGTGTAGGGGAATCATTGGGAAACAGTGATCATCAGATGGTTCGGTTTAATTTGCAAATAGTTAAGGGTAGAACAACGACAAACTCCACAAAAATTCCAAATTTTTATATAGGAGATTACAATAAATTACGCGGCATGCTAAATCAGATTAGGTGGGATATAGAATTCCATGGAAAGAATACTTATGAGATGTGGGATATTTTTAAGACTATATTAAACATGGTTCAGGAACAGTGTATCCCGATGAAGTCTATTAGGAAGAAATGTAGGAAACCATTATGGTGGAATCAAGAAATAGCTAATAAAGTTTCAGAGAAAAAAAGGGCATACCAGAGATTACAAAGTGAGAGTAGTTTAGATAATTTAAACCATTATAGGTCAACCAGAAATGAACTAAATAAGATTATTAAGAAGACCAAAAGGACAGCAGAAATTAATTTAGCTAAAAATAATAATAAAGATCCTAAAAAATTCTTTAGCTATTATAGAATCAATAATAAATCTAACAGTGATAAAATAGGGCCTATTAAATATGAAGGGGTTTTGAAAGAATCTGATGAGGAAATAGTAGAGGTCCTTAATGATCATTTTGCTTCAGTATTCACAGAAGAGAAACCAGTTAGATTAATTGATGATAATTCTAGGTCAAGGGAAGTAGTGATAAATTCTATTAATATAGACAGAGAAGAAATTAAAGGGCTTATAATGCAGTCAAATACTAGTAAGGCATCTGGCCCTGACAAAATTCATTCTAGGATACTCAAAGAAGGTGTAGAAAGTATTGCAGTAGCTCTTGAGAAGATATTTATTAGATCACTAGTCTGGAGAAATACCAAATGATTGGAAATTGGCAAATGTAGTGCCAATTTTTAAAAAGGGAAGCAAAGAGGATCCAAATAACTTTAGACCGGTAAGCTTAACTTCTATAGTCTGTAAAATTCTTGAGAAGATGGTTAAGAAGGGAATTTCTGATCATCTAGAGAGTAGCAGGTTAATTAATGATGCTCAGCATGCTTTTAGAAAAGGTAGATCGTGTTTAACTAATTTACTGGATTTTATGGATTATGTAACTAAAGAATTAGATAGGGGTGAGAAAGTTGATGTGATCTACTTAGATTTCAGCAAAGCTTTTGATAAGGTTCCACATAGAAGACTAGTGCATAAATTAAAGCTGCATGGGATATGTGGGAATGTTTTAAATTGGATAACTAAATGGCTGAAAAATAGGAACCAGAGTTGTACTGAATGGAGTGAGGTCAGAGTGGAGGAATGTTATTAGTGGCGTACCTCAGGGATCAGTTTTAGGCCCTTTATTATTTATAATCTATGTAAATGATCTTGGGCAAGGTGTAAATAGCAAAGTGTCAATTTTTGCTGATGACACTAAATTGGCAGCTGTAGTCAAAGAGGTTGAGGGTAGCTTTAAAGTGCAGGGTGACTTAAATAAGTTGTTAGCTTGGGCTCAGAAGTGGCAAATGACATTTAACCTTAATAAATGCAAAGTTATTAACATGGGGAGAGATAATAGGGAATTTAGCTATGAGATGGATGGGTATTGGCTTAATTCAGTTGAAGATGAGAAGGACTTAGGAGTAGTAGTAGATAGGTCGCTGAAATTTTCAAAGCATTGTATTGAGGCAAAAAATAGAGCAAATAGGGTGTTAGGTTACATTAAAAGAAATGTTAGCTACAAGAGTAAGGAGGTCATCCTTAAACTATACAACTCTTATGTCAGGCCACAGTTAGAGTACTGTATACAGGCATGGTCACCACATTTTAGACATGATATAAACTTATTAGAGTCAGTACAAAAGAGGGCAACAAAAATAATACCATAACATAACATAATTACACGGATGACAAAAGCCACAAGGGCCTATCAATGGTCATCCGCCTCTGTCAAAACCCACCCACAAAAAGCACCATCTCCAGGGAAAGACAAAATCAAAGTCCCCCCACAATATAATATAACGGATGACAAAAGCCACAAGGGCTCATCATAGGTCATCCGAGTCAAGCGGCCTCTTTTTCAAGACACCCAAACTCCCAGGAAAACTACATCCAGAGGATTGCATCCAGAAACAAGGGTATCACCAATCAAGGCTTGTCAAGAACTAAATCATGCAGCTATAGATATATACAAACAATATTAATATATACAAAACTTAGGAACCATCACAACCTTCCCTTTCCATAAATTCATCCAACCTACTCTTAAATACATTTAGATTTGGACTACCTACTACCCTCTGCAGCAATTTGTTCCAGAAGTCTACCACTCTATTGGTGAAAAAATATTTTCTTAAATCCAACCTACACCCTTGCTTATTAATTTTCAAGTGGTGACCTCTAGTCCGATTTCCATCATCTAACTCAAAAAACTTGCTAACATCCAATTTATCTATCCCGGAAAAATTTTTAAAGAGCTCAATCATATCCCCTCTCACACACCTCCTTTCGAACGAGAACATATTTAATACCCTCAGTCTATCTATATATTCAAGGTGCCTCAGGGAAGGAATAATATTTGTTGCCCTCCGTTGCACTGACTCAAGAAGGTTAATATCGTGTCTAAAATGTGGGGACCATGCCTGTATACATAAGAACATAAGAAAAGAAGGAGACTGCAAAAGACCATTCATGGCCTACACTTGGCAGCTCCTGTTCCAGTCAACACACAAAAGATTTCTTACCAGAGAAAAGTCATCAACATTGTCACCCTTACAGGAGTTCATCAGATCTAATCTACAATATACATAAAATGCATCCAGAGGATAATGTCCATTCATGCAACCGCAAAATATAATCTCCCCACTCCTTAGAAAAATATATACATAAAAAAAAAAGAAAAAAGAGTCAGTCCCATCTAGCAGCTTCATCCATATATTTATCTAATCTATTCTTAAAACTACCCAGAGAGGAGGCTTCTGGTAAGAAATCTTTTGTGTGTTGAATGAAACAGGAGCTGCCAAGTGTAGGCCATGAATGGTCTTTTGCAGTCTCCTTCTTTTCTTATGTTCTTATGTTCTATCACATGTCTAGTGAGCCTATTCCATTCATCTACCACACGATTTGTAAACCAATTCCTCCCAATCTCCTTCCTAAACCTATACTTATCAAGCTTAAACCCATTGCTACGTGTCCTGTCATGGTCACTAAGTATAAGAACCTTACCCAGATCCCCTTTATTATATCCTTTTACCCATTTGAAGACTTCAATCAATTCCCCTCTGACTCTTCTCCTTTCCAATGTATGTAGATTTAGTTTTCTGAGCCTTTCACAATAAGGTAAGTTCCTTAGCCCACCAATCATCTTTGTCATCCTTCTCTGCACAGACTCAAGCAAATCAATATCCTTCCTATAATATGGTGACCAAAATTGTACTGCATAGTCTAGATGAGGCCTAACTAGCGCCAGATACAGTTTTAGAATGACTTCAGCACTCTTATTGCTTACACTCCTCCTAATGAATCCCAATATCCTATTAGCTTTATTTTTAGCATTTAGGCATTGCTTTCTAGGACGAAGGTCTGAACTTACCAAAATACCCAAGTCCCTCTCACAATCGGTCCTCCCTAAAATTCTCCCATTTAATTTATAACTATTCAATAGATTATTTCTACCTATACTAAGTACACTACATTTGTCTATGTTAAACTTCATTTGCCATTTCTCGGCCCAATTGGACAGAATGGTCAATTCCTCTTGCATTACAACAGCATCAGAATCAGCCCTAATGGCCCTACCTAGCTTAGTATCATCAGCAAATTTACTCAGGTCACTACTTATACCCATGTCAAGATCATTAATATAAATTAAGAATAGCAAAGGACCCAAAACAGATCCTTGCGGAACTCCACTGCTAACACACACCCACTCAGATTTAACTCCATCTATACTAACTCTTTGCTGTCTGTCACCAAGCCATGACTGAATCCACCTAAATATACTGCCATCGATCCTGTGTGCTTTAACTTTGCTCAGAAGCCGTAAGTGTGGCACTCGATCAAAAGCCTTACTAAAGTTGGCTGTCTGGCTTTGTTCGAAGGTCAGTCGAAGACTGACCTTCGAACAGGTAGCACGTGTTTTATAGAGCTCTCAGTCTGTTGATCTATTTTTCAGATTTTTCTATAGTTTGTTTGTTTTTTTTGTTTTTTTTTTCTCACCACAATCAGCGAAAGCTAAGTTGCTCTTCTTTTTTTTCTTATTGCTACTTAAATTCTTTCTTTGTTTGAATAAGTGATGGAGTTTGGGGCTGAAAGTGAGCATGAGTGTCGGAATGTATGCATTGGTTGTGGTGTATTAGGTGAGGGGTATACATGTGTTGTATGTGGGCTGCGTGAATGCATTGTAGATTTAGAGGGGATGAGAAGGCAGGATTTAGACAGGATATGTAGGCTGGAGGGGTTAGTTGCTGAGCTCAGGAGGGAACTTAGTGTTAGGCCTAGATTTGGGAATAGGTTAGGTGGTGAGGTAGGCCAGTTAGATGTTTCAGGTGAAGGTAGAGGGCCGGTGGAGGAGGTAGGATATGATAGTTCTAGTGATAGTGAAGTTAGCCCCCTTAGATTAGTTAGAAATAGGCCTAGTGAGGATGGGGGACAGTGGAGAGTGGTTAGGAAACATGAAGCTAGGGAGGCTTCTCCTGTTCTTTGTGAGAATAGGGTTGCCTCTGTTGAGGTGGTTAGCCAGGGGGAGAATAGGTGTGTGAGTCAGAGGGACACAGAACCTATTAGCTTGACTAATAGATTCAGTGCCCTAAGAGAGGAAGTAACTGGAAGTGATATGACTGATGGGGGTGGGGGTGGAGTTCGAGTGACTGGTAGTTTGAATGAGAATAGGAGTGGGGATGGAGTTAGGTCTATGGGGGTTAGGAATAGGAGTCTGACTGAAGTGCTTGTGATGGGTGATTCGCGAGTTAGATATTTAGATAGGAAGTTGAATGCAAGTAGATTGAATGGTTTGAGGGTGTGTTTGCCGGGTGCTGGAGTGAGAGATCTGTCTGATAGGTATGAGGAACTGGTGTCTGGCTGTGCAAGGGATGCGGTTGTGATTACACATGTAGGAGTGAATGATGTGAAGAAAGTGGGTGCATGTGAGTTACGTGAGAGGTACAAGAGGTTGATTGAAAAGGTGAAAGAAAGTAGAATGAAAGGTGTTGTGACAGGTGTGCTTCCAAGAATGGATGTTGGGGTAGAATGGATGTCTCGTGCGATTGGTCTGAATGATTATGTGAGGAGGATGTGTGAGATGGAAGGTGTCATGTTTGTGGATGTGTGGGATAGGTTTGTTGGAATGAAAGAAATGTATGCGATGGATGGACTGCATTTGAGTAGGAGGGGGGTAGATGTGTTGTGGGAGAGTATGATCGTGTTATTAGGTCTTTGCGGGCGTGAAACTAGATACTAATAGTGGTCAGGGAATTATGAGAGGACATTATAGTACTGAAAGTAGAATGGACTTGGCAGATAACAGAAATAGGTTCCAAGGCGATAGAGGTGAGGTCATTCAAGTTTCAAGAGGTGCTTCAGGGATAGGGGGGTTAAATTGTTTCTATACAAATGCTCGTAGTCTTAGAAACAAGAAGGATGAGCTATTTAGTTATATTAGCAATGAGGATATAGATATATTATGCGTTACTGAATCATGGGTTAATGAAATAGAATTTAGTGACACTATAAGTGAATTTGATTTTCAGGGCTATAATATGTACATTAGTCAAAGGACAGGTAGGATTGGTGGAGGAATAATTATCTATATAAAAAACAACATTGTTTCAAGTTTAAATACTTCAATAAAGCAGGATGGAGTTGAGTCACTTTGGATAGACATTAGGTTCAGTAAAAATAGAATGGTGCATTTGGGAGCTTTTTACAGGCCACCTGGGCAGACTGATGATATAGATGAACTAATGATAAGGGAAATAAGTAAGGGATGTGAAACAGATGCAGTTATTATTGGGGACTTCAACTTAAACTCTGTGGACTGGGAAAATATGATAGGTAGGGATAGAACAAGTGGCAGGTTCATAGAATGCTTTGAGGATAATTTTTTGAATCAATTTGTTAATGAGCCAACGAGGGGGGACAATATATTAGATTTAGTACTTTCTAACAGTGATCATTTAGTTCAAGAATTGACTGTTGGGGAAGCATTGGGAAATAGTGACCATCAGATAGTTCGTTTTAACTTGGGAATTGAGAAGGGTAAAATAACTGAGAATGCTGAAAAAGTTCCAAATTTTCATAAGGGAGATTATGTAAAACTTCGAAGCTTGCTAAATTTGGTAGACTGGGATATAGAATTCAGAGGTAAAAATGCTTATGGGATGTGGGATACTTTCAAGCATATAATAAATGTAGTCCAAGAACAATGTATCCCAATGAAGGCCATTAGGAACAAAAGTAGGAAACCATTATGGTGGAATCAGGAGATAGCTAGAAAAATTTCAGAGAAGAAAAGGGCATATAAAAAATTACAGGTACAAAATAATATTCAAAATTTAAGTGATTATAGAATGGCTAGGAATGAGTTAAATAAGATTATAAAGAAGAACAAAAGGGTGTCAGAAATTATATTAGCTCAGGATAGCAACAAAGATCCTAGAAAGTTCTTTAGTTACTATAAAACTAATAACAAGTCTGGCAGAGTTAAAATAGGACCTATCAAAAATGAAGGGTTTGTGAGAGAAACTGATGAGGAAATAGTTGAGGTACTAAATGGTCATTTTGCATCAGTATTTACAAAAGAGAAACTAAATAGTCCTATGTATAGTACTCATAGGTCAGGAAAAGAGGTGTTTACTAACATTTGCGTGGATCGGAGGATGATAAAAGGACTAATAGGTGATTTAGATACTACCAAGGCCTCCCGCCCTGATAATATTCATTCTAGGATACTTAAGGAAGGGGTAGAAAGTATCTCAATAGCTCTGGACAAGTTATATACTAGGTCATTGGAATATGGAGAAATACCCGATGATTGGAAGAGAGCGAATGTAGTCCCCATTTTCAAGAAGGGTAGTAAAGAGGATCCAAATAACTTTAGACCGGTTAGCCTAACTCCTGTAGTCTGTAAAATTCTTGAGAAAATAGTTAAAAAAGGGATTTGCCAACATCTAGAGAGGGAGGGGTTAATCAGCGATGCTCAGCATGGGTTTAGATCAGGTAGATCATGTTTGACTAACTTACTAGACTTTCTGGAGTTTGTAACAGATCAAGTAGATAAAGGAGAGAATGTAGATATAATTTACTTAGATTTTAGTAAAGCATTTGATAAGGTACCACACAGGAGACTAGTTCATAAATTAAAAATGATTGGGATATGTGGGGGGGTTTCAAATTGGATAGCTGAGTGGCTGAAAGACAGGAAGCAAAGGGTAGTGCTAAATGGTGTAAAGTCAGAGTGGAGGGATGTTATCAGTGGGGTTCCTCAGGGATCAGTTCTCGGTCCATTATTATTTGTCATCTATATAAACGATCTTGGGGAGGCAGTTAATAATAAAGTGTCAATTTTTGCGGATGATACCAAATTAGCAGCTGTAGTTAAAGATATTAATGATAATTTTAAAGTGCAGGGGGACTTAAATAAATTATTATCCTGGGCACATAAGTGGCAAATGACTTTCAACCTTGATAAGTGCAAAGTTATTAACATGGGAAAAGATAATAGAGAATTTAACTATGAAATGGATGGGCATTGGCTGAGCTCAGTAGAGGATGAGAAAGATCTAGGAGTAGTAATAGATAAGTCATTAAGGTTTTCTAAGCAGTGTATTGAAGCAAGAAATAGGGCAAATAGAGTGCTGGGTTTTATTAAGAGAAATGTCAGTTACAAAAGTAAGGAGGTTATTCTTAAACTCTATAACTCTTATGTTAGGCCACATCTAGAGTACTGTATACAGGCATGGTCCCCACATTTTAGACATGATATTAACCTTCTTGAGTCAGTGCAACGGAGGGCAACAAAGATTATTCCTTCCCTGAGGCACCTTGAATATGAAGATAGACTGAGGGTATTAAATATGTTCTCGTTCGAAAGGAGGTGTGTGAGAGGGGATATGATTGAGCTCTTTAAAATTTTTTCTGGGATAGATAAATTGGATGTTAGCAAGTTTTTTGAGTTAGATGATGGAAATCGGACTAGAGGTCACCACTTGAAAATTAAAAAGCAAGGGTGTAGGTTGGATTTAAGAAAGTATTTTTTCACCAATAGAGTGGTAGACTTCTGGAACAAATTGCCGCAGAGGGTAGTAGGTAGTCCAAATCTAAATGTATTTAAGAGTAGGTTGGATGAGTTTATGGGAAGGGAAGGTTGTGATGGTTCCTAAGTTTTGTATATATTAATATTGTTTGTATATATCTATAGCTGCATGATTTAGTTCTTGACAAGCCTTGATTGGTGATACCCTTGTTTCTGGATGCAATCCTCTGGATGTAGTTTTCCTGGGAGTTTGGGTGCCTTGGAAAAGAGGCCGCTTGACTCGGATGACCTATGATGAGCCCTTGTGGCTTTTGTCATCCGTTATATTATATTGTGGGGGACTTTGATTTTGTCTTCCCCTGGTGATAACATAACATAACATAATTTAACGGATGACAAAAGCCACAAGGGCCTATCAAAGGTCATCCGTATCCATCAAATCCCACCCATATAATGCATCCATAGGATTTTGTCAGATCATGCAGCTACAATATACAATTTAACAATCCATAGGAATGTCCAACCATGCATCTACAATATATAATTTAAAGCCTCCATAGGAGTCTGTCAAAAACAAAATCAAAATCCCCCAAAATATACAATAAAAAGAAACTGCATCCACAGGAATGAGTCAAGAAACATATCCACATACCAAAAAGTAAGAAATTAACCCTCCATCCCCATATAATCATCCAATCTGCGCTTGAAAACATTCAAGTTTGGGCTGTCTACAGTCTCAGGTGGCAAACTATTCCAATAATCTACCACTCTGTTAGTGAAAAAATATTTTCTAACATCCAGTCTGCACCTCTGTTTTTTAATCTTTAAGTGGTGGCCTCTAGTTCTATTACTACCTTCTAACTCAAATAACTTGCTGAAATCTAATTTATCCATCCCAGAAAAGATTTTAAAAAGCTCAATCATATCTCCCCTCACACACCTTCTTTCAAATGAAAACATATTTAATACCCTCAGTCTATCTTCATATTCAAGGTGCTTCAGGGATGGTATTATTTTTGTTGCCCTCCTTTGTACTGACTCTAATAAGTTTATATCATGTCTAAAATGTGGTGACCATGCCTGTATACAGTACTCTAAATGTGGCCTGACATAAGAGTTGTATAGTTTAAGGATGACCTCCTTACTCTTGTAGCTAACATTTCTTTTAATGTAACCTAGTACCCTATTTGCTCTATTTTTTGCCTCAATACACTGCTTTGAAAATTTCAGTGACCTATCTACTACCACTCCTAAGTCTTTCTCATCTTCAACTGAATTAAGCCAATATCCATCCATCTCATAGCTAAATTCCCTATTATCTCTCCCCATGTTAATAACTTTGCATTTATTAAGGTTAAAAGTCATCTGCCACTTCTGAGCCCAAGCTAACAACTTATCTAAGTCACCCTGCACTTTAAAGCTACCCTCAACCTCTTTGACTACAGCTGCCAATTTAGTGTCATCAGCAAAAATTGACACTTTGCTATTTACACCTTGCCCAAGATCATTTACATAGATTATAAATAATAAAGGGCCTAAAACTGATCCCTGAGGTACGCCACTAATAACATTCCTCCACTCTGACCTCACTCCATTCAGTACAACTCTCTGTTTCCTATTTTTCAGCCATTCAGTTATCCAATTTAAAACGTTCCCACATATCCCATGCAGCTTTAATTTATGAACTAGTCTTCTATGTGGAACCTTATCAAAAGCTTTGCTGAAATCTAAGTAGATCACATCAACTTTCTCACCCCTATCTAATTCTTTAGTTACATAATCCATAAAATCCAGTAAATTAGTTAAACACGATCTATCTTTTCTAAAACCATGCTGAGCATCATTAATTAACCTGCTACTCTCTAGATGATCAGAAATTCCCTTCTTAACCATCTTCTCAAGAATTTTACAGACTATAGAAGTTAAGCTTACTGGTCTAAAGTTATTTGAGTCCTCTTTGCTTCCCTTTTTAAAAATTGGCACTACATTTGCCAATTTCCAATCATTTGGTATTTCTCCAGACTCTAGTGATCTAATAAATATCTTCTCGAGAGCTACTGCAATACTTTCTACACCTTCTTTGGGTATCCTAGAATGAATGTTGTCAGGGCCAGATGCCTTACTAGTATTTAACTGAATTATAAGCCCTTTAATTTCTTCTCTGTCTATATTAATAGAATTTATCACTACTTCCCTTGACCTAGAATTATCATCAATTAATCTAACTGGTTTCTCTTCTGTGAATACTGAAGCAAAATGAACATTAAGGACCTCTACTATTTCCTCATCAGATTCTTTCAAAACCCCTTCATATTTAATAGGCCCTATTTTATCACTGTTAGATTGATTATTGATTCTATAATAGCTAAAGAATTTTTTAGGATCTTTATTATTATTTTTAGCTAAATTAATTTCTGCTGTCCTTTTGGTCTTCTTAATAATCTTATTTAGTTCATTTCTGGTTGACCTATAATGGTTTAAATTATCTAAATTACTCTCACTTTGTAATCTCTGGTATGCCCTTTTTTTCTCTGAAACTTTATTAGCTATTTCTTGGTTCCACCATAATGGTTTCCTACATTTCTTCCTAATAGACTTCATCGGAATACACTGTTCCTGAACCATGTTTAATATAGTCTTAAAAATATCCCACATCTCATAAGTATTCTTTCCATGGAATTCTATATCCCACCTAATCTGATTTAGCATGCTGCGTAATTTATTGTAATCTTCCCTATAAAAATTTGGAATTTTCGTGGAGTTTGTCGTTGTTCTACCCTTAACTATTTGCAAATTAAACCGAACCATCTGATGATCACTGTTTCCCAATGATTCCCCTACACTCAATCCTTGAACTAAGTGATCATCATTTGAAAGAATTAGATCTAATATATTGGCACCCCTTGTTGGCTTATTAACAAATTGGATCAAAAAGTTATCCTCAAAACACTCCATAAACTTACAACTTGCTCTATCTCTTCCTATCATATTTTCCCAGTCTACAGAAGTTATGGTGCTTTTTGTGGGTGGGTTTTGACGGAGGCGGATGACCTTTGATAGGCCCTTGTGGCTTTTGTCATCCGTGTAATTATGTTATGTTATGTTATGTTGTCTTGCAGGAAGCTCTTGATTCTCATTGTAAGATTGGGATATAATACTGATTTGGGTGTATAGTTTTTCTTGTATTTATTTAATACATCAATCACTGTGTAATAAATACATTAGTGATTAATACTTTTGGGGAAGATAACTGGCAGCAATCCTGAGCAAGAATTTTTTTTGGTGAGTGTTAACTTTTTCCTTAGTAAATTTCTGAGAGTATGGCTGTTTGTATAGATGGTGAGAGCATGCCGTTTGAAAGTAGTGTGTATGTGGTGTGTGATGCATGTGGAGTTGAAAGGAGAGTGAATGTAACTGAATGCCGTGTGTGTTTTCTGGAAGGGGAGGTTAGGAGGTTGAATGGGGAATGTAAGAGGTTGAATGATTTGGTGTTTGAGGTGAGAAGAGATGCAAGTGTGCGATTGAAGGGTGAGATTAGTGCTAAGAGGGTGGAAGATAGGGCTAGGACTGGGAACAGTGTGGAAGTTGTGAGTGATGATGAATGGTGGGTGAAAATGGATAGGATAGATAAGTTAGGACAGGTTAGGTGTGTGAATGAGAGGGACATAGAACCTGTTAGGTTGACTAACAGATTCAATGTCCTGAGAGAGGAAGAGTGTGAAAGTGATTTGCCTGGTGTGATTGTGGATGAAAGCAGGATGGGTGGTAGTGTGACTGAGAGCAGGAGGGAGGGTAATGTTAGGCCAAGACAGAATAGGAGAATGACTGAGGTGCTAGTGATGGGTGACTCTCAGATTAGGTATTTAGATAGGAAGTTGAGTGATAGCATGTGAAAGGGAATGAGAGTTTGTCTGCCGGGTGCTGGTGTAAGTGATGTTTGCGAGAGGTATGATAGGCTGGTTTCTGGGTGTGAGAGGGATGCAGTTGTGATTACGCATGTGGGAGTGAATGATGTAAAGAAGGTGGGTACATGTGAGTTATGTGAGCAGTATAAAAGGTTAGTTGAAAGGATGAGTAAAAGCAGGGTAAAAGGTGTTGTTTCTGGTGTGCTTCCGAGATTGGATGTGGGGGTAGAATGGTTGTCGCGTGCAATTGGTTTGAATGAATATGTGAAAGGACTGTGTGAGGAGTTAGGATTGGTGTTTGTAGATGTCTGGGGTGGGTTTTACGGGAATAGGAGGTTGTATGCGATGGATGGGCTCCATCTTAGTCGGGCAGGTGTTGAGGTTCTATGGGGGGAGCTGGATAGTGTGATTAGGTCCTTACTGGTGGGAAACTAGAAGCTGTTAGAGGTAAGGGAATAACAGGAATAGAGGGCAGGTGTAGGAAATGGAAGGGATGCAGAGATAGAGGAATAGCTAAGGGAGAGGGCATACTGATGCGTTATAGGGGGACTAATGCACAAGTGAATGAGCAGATAACTAGGAATAGAAAAGCACGATGCAATGAAGATGGGAATAATAAAAAAAACTTTAAAATATACTACACAAATGGTCGGAGTATAAGGAATAAGAGAGATCTCTTAAGAGCGTTAGCGAGTGAAGAGAATTTTGATATAATTGCGATAACAGAGTCATGGCTTGATTTGGCAGGAAATCACTTTAAACCTGAGGTTGAGATTGAGGGCTTTAACATGTTCCATACAGATAGGAATAGGAAGAGAGGAGGAGGGCTTATTATTTATATTAAAGATAATCTCCAGTGTTGTGTAAACAGTACAATTAAATTAGATGATAACACAGAGTCATTATGGCTAAATGTAAAGGAAGGTAAAAACAAGCTTGTCATAGGATTATTATACAGACCACCAAATCTTAGTAAGGAAGCTTCAAATCTTCTGTGGCAGGAGATTGAACGGGCATGTAGAAGTAAGCATGTGTGTATAATGGGCGATTTTAATTACAGAAATATAGACTGGGAAGCTCTTGTGGGTGATCAGGAGGCTGAGGAATTTTTGAATGTTGTCCAAGATAATTTTCTGAGGCAGATTATTAACGAACCCACTAGAGGTAATAATATACTGGATTTAGTTCTGACAAATAGGGAAGAAGTTATTAAGGATACTGAGATTGGAGGAAATTTGGGTAATAGTGACCATTGTGAAATTAGATTCAAGATGAAATGGAATGGTATTGATAGTAGCATGAACAATGTTAAAATTCCTGACTTTAGAAGAGCAAATTATAATGGGCTAAGGACTTACCTGGAGGCAGTTGTACAGAAACCAGGCAATGAAATCAATTCAGGAATAGATTCAATGATATCAGTTAGTGGAGACAATAATCACCAGGAGGAAGAGATTACAATTGAAGAGGAGTATGAAAGAATAATTGAGCAATTAATTACAGGTCAGATGATTAACATTCCTTATAAGGAAATTAGGACTAAAAATAATGACCCAAAATGGATGACAGATAAAATTAAGCATTATATTGGCATTAAAAAGGGCATTTATAGGAAAATAAAAAATGGAGAGGATCACTTAAGGCAGAGATATAATGAACTAGCAAGAGATGTTAAAAAGTTAGTTAGAGTAGCAAGGAGAAATTATGAAATTAAAGTGGCAAATAGGGCAAAGGAAGATCCTAAAAGTTTTTATCAATTATACAAAACTAAGGTTAGAGATAAAATAGGCCCACTTATAGATTCCAATGGAGAATTAGTGAGTGATAGGGACTCAATGGCTGGAATGCTAAATGACTTTTTTCTCTCAGTATTTACACAGGAGGATACTCTAAATATACCCGAGGTGTCAATGATCTTTCGGGGTAATGATGAAGAGAAATTAAAGGATATCTTGATCACAAAGAAGATAGTGACAAAGGAAATTGATAAATTCAAAAGTAGTAAAGCACCCGGTCCTGATGAGGTCTTTCCTAGAATTTTGAAAGAATGTAAGGATGTGTTAAGTGAGCCCCTAGCATGCATCTTTAGAAAATCATTGGAGAGTGGCATTGTGCCAGTGGCATGGAAGAAAGCCAATGTGATACCTATATTTAAGAAAGGGGATAAAGCAAATATGTCTAATTACAGACCAGTAAGTTTGACATCAGTGGTAGGGAAAATGATGGAATCTATTATAGCAAGGAATATTAGGGATCACTTGGATAAGCATAAGTTGATAAAAGAATCACAGCATGGCTTTAGTAAGGGTAAATCCTGTCTCACTAATTTGCTGTCTTTTTATAGTAAGGTGTATGAAGCAGCAGATAAGGATGAAAACTATGATATTTTATACTTGGACTTTAGTAAGGCTTTTGATCGAGTGCCACACTTACGGCTTCTGAGCAAAGTTAAAGCACACGGGATCGATGGCAGTATATTTAGGTGGATTCAGTCATGACTTGGTGACAGACAGCAAAGAGTTAGTATAGATGGAGTTAAATCTGAGTGGTGGGGGTGTGTTAGCAGTGGAGTTCCGCAAGGATCTGTTTTGGGTCCCTTGCTATTCTTAATTTATATTAATGATCTTGACATAGGTATAAGTAGTGACCTGAGTAAATTTGCTGATGATACTAAGCTAGGTAGGGCCATTAGGGCTGATTCTGATGCTGTTGTAATGCAGGAGGAATTGACCATTCTGTCCAATTGGGCTGAGAAATGGCAAATGAAGTTTAACATAGACAAATGTAGTGTACTTAGTATAGGTAGAAATAATCCACTGAATAGTTATAAATTAAATGGGAGAAATTTAGGGAGGACCGATTGTGAGAGGGACTTGGGTATTTGGTAAGTTCAGACCTTCGTCCTAGAAAGCAATGCCTAAATGCTAAGAATAAAGCTAATAGGATATTGGGATTCATTAGGAGGAGTGTAAGCAATAAGAGTGCTGAAGTCATTCTAAAACTGTATCTAGCGCTAGTTAGGCCTCATCTAGACTATGCAGTACAATTTTGGTCACCATATTATAGGAAGGATATTGATTTGCTTGAGTCTGTGCAGAGAAGGATGACAAAGATGATTGGTGGGCTAAGGAACTTACCTTATGGTGAAAGGCTCAGAAAACTAAATCTACATACATTGGAAAGGAGAAGAGTCAGAGGGGAATTGATTGAAGTCTTCAAATGGGTAAAAGGATATAATAAAGGGGATCTGGGTAAGGTTCTTATACTTAGTGAACATGACAGGACACGTAGCAATGGGTTTAAGCTTGATAAGTATAGGTTTAGGAAGGAGATTGGGAGGAATTGGTTTACAAATCGTGTGGTAGGTGAATGGAATAGGCTCACTAGACATGTGATAGAAGCCTCCTCTCTGGGTAGTTTTAAGAATAGATTAGATAAATATATGAATGAAGCTGCTAGATGGGACTGACTTTTTTATGTACATATGTATATATTTTTCTGCGGAGTGGGGAGATTATTTTGCGGTTGCATGAATGGACATAATCCTCTGGATGCATTTTATGTATATTGTAGATTAGATCTGACGAACTCCTGTAAAGGGTGACAATGTTGATGACTTTTCTCTGGTAAGAAATCTTTTGTGTGTTGACTGGAACAGGAGCTGCCAAGTGTAGGCCATGAATGGTCTTTTGCAGTCTCCTTCTTTTCTTATGTTCTTATTCATCACACAACCGACTCACCTCCTCTACCAAAGCCACATTTGCACTAGTCACATAGCAAACTGGGCATTCAGATACATTTGCTCTTTCAATACCACAAAAATCACAAACTACATACACACAGCTTACATCAAAAGGCATACTCACATCATCCAAAGCAACAGCTATACTGACAAGCTTTTCAAAATATAATTAAAAATTCCTTTAGTATTATGTCTAATACTCAGTTAACTATCTTCCTGAACTTAAATATATTCCACCAAAAAGTCAAAAATAAAAAAAGTCACCGAATAGAGAGTTTGCCGAGGACACGTCCGATCACTACAACAGTGGCTCTTGCCCAACAGTCAATTCCTGAACCAAGTGATCATCATTTGTAACAACCAGATCTAATATATTTGCACCCCTTGTCGGCTTATTGGCAAATTGAGTAAAAAAAATTATCTTTAAAGCATTCTATAAACTTGCTCTATCCCTTCCTATCATATTTTCCCAGTGGTGACTAGAGGTCACCATTTGAAAATTAAAAAAACAGAGGTGTAGGTTGGATGTTAAAAAATATTTTTTCACCAACAGTGGTAGATTACTGGAATAGTTTCCTGCCTGAGACAGTAGATAATCCAAACTTAAATGTTTTCAACCGCAAATTGGATGATTATATGGGGAGGGAGGGTTAACATTTTTGTGTGGTGGGGAGGTATTTCGGACTCATTCCTGTGGATGCAGTTTTTTATTATTGTATATTATCAGTGATTTTGTTTTGTTGAGCCTTGATGGTGATGCCTTTTGTTTTTGACACATTACTGTGGATAATTTATATTGTAGATTATGCATGATCTGACATAATCCTATGGATGCAGTTTGTTGGAGGATTTTGATGGATGTAGATGACCTTTGATAGGCCCTTGCGGCTTTTGTCATTTGTGAAATTATTATTACCCGATTCTTCGCTATAATAAATGAGATGAGAAATGGTCCAAGGAGTGAAGGAGATGTTGGAATCATAGTTAATTAGAAATTTTCATATAAACAATTGATAGATAAAGGAAGCTTTAGTATGTTCAAATACATTGGAATTCAACTGAATACTGGAAAAGGAATACTTAAAATAATAAATGTATATAAATCAACTTGTACAAATGAAAACAAATTTTCTTGATGACTTTTGAAACTTATTTAGCTTAATCCTTTTGCTGGGTAAGCTGTTATTATTCATGACTGGGTAAAGTTGCCTTACCTAGCAAAAGGGTTAAGTGATAATGATTTGAATAATGTTCTTATATGTGCTGATTTTAGTCTTAAATAGAATTGCTAATGAATTTAAAAATAATTAAAAAAATTATCTGAAGAATACTGGAACTTCGAGATTAGGTAATGTGTTGCAACTTATAATAAGCAGTACTGAAATTAATAATATATCTATATAAAATATATTTAAGTTGAATCTTAATTTTTCTATGGTAGCTGCTCTCATAAACTAGTAACATTTTTATGGACAAACTAACTTAGAGAAAGTATATTAGGACAATTTCTTTTAGAGATAAATGGTGATTTGTCCCTGATGCCTTTATCACAAACTTTGTTGATAATGTTAGAACAAAATGGCTAGAATCATGTAAATGTCAAGCAGACAACATTACTTATAATCTGATGTTGTAGCGAATTCCGCTGGTTACTCAGCACAACCCTCTACATAAGCCCTAACTTAATCCAAAGATCTCGGTTGGTCAAATCAGCCACTTATCGTCTTGGCACCATCTTCATATTCTGGCATGAAGGCAACCAAATCAGTACATGTTTAAGTCTCTACTTTCTTCCAGGTCCCCAACATTCGATAGACAATAAAATAAGAATCCTTAAAATTACATCTAATGGGAAAAAAAAACTTATCTACCCTAATATATAAAATTATCAATTATTTACAACTATTTACATTTAGAAACCAGAATCAATAATATATATTTCAATTTTGATCCACATACACACTAGGAACCAGAATAGACAAAGGTGAAATTCAGGAGGGATTGCAACTGGTTAGTAACTAGTACTCATGAAGAGAAAAGAGTCAGACGAGTGTGTGATCAAAATGTCATAAATCCAAAATTATATTCTTGGATATCGGGTTTTGCTTTGCCAGAAACAGCACATTTATTACAATAGTGCTCTAAGCTTTCTTCTGGACTTCTATTGTAACTAGATACAAGTCCACACCTATACAACATAAACAGTGAACATAAATAAAATCACTAGTCACAAGTAGAGTTGTGCCGATTTCAAAATTTTTGCTGATTCTGATTCTTATTTATACTTGCTTGCCGATACCAATTCTGCCTAATATTTGTTTTTAGTGTATTATGCTTAATTTATTAGATACTTTATAATTAGTTTCCATAACTATATTACTCAACTGTTAGGCTGTTGGAAGCTTGGGACTTGGAAGCCAATAGACAAAGCAATGGAGTATTTTTTAGTGGGTTTTTTTTTTTACTTTTCAATAGCCATTGAGTTTATGGAATTTTATAGCTTTTGATGGAAGGTTTTAGGATACAAAATGAATATGGATCTTTACAGAATTTATTTAATTTCCTTTCATATTAGGAATAGCCTATATACCTTAGAAGTCTAAATACCTCCATGCATTAGTACATACTTAAATACACCGACGCAGCTGCGTGTCCCCCCATAACATAACATAACATAATTTCACGGATGACAAAAGCCACAAGGGCCTATCAAAGGTCATCCGCATCCGTCAAACCCCACCCACAAAAAGCACCATCACCAGGGAAAGACAAAATCAAAATCTCCCCTAATATAATATGACAAAAGCCACAAGGGCTCATCATAGGTCATCCGAGTCAAACAGCCTCTTTTTTTAAGGCACCCAAACTCCCAAGAAAACTACATTCAGAGGATTGTGTCCACAAACAAAGGTATCACCAATCAAGGCTTGTCAAGAACTAAATCATGCAGCTATAGATATATACAAACAATATTAATATATACAAAACTTGGGAACCATCACAACCTACTCTTAAATACATTTAGATTTGGACTACCTACTACCCTCGGCGGCAATTTGTTCCAGAAGTCTACCACTCCATTGGTGAAAAATTATTTTCTTAATTCCAACCTACACCCTTGCTTTTTAATTTTCAAGTGGTGACCTCTAGTCCGATTTCCATCATCTAACTCAAAAAACTTGCTAACATCTAATTTATCTATCCCGAAAAAATTTTAAACAGCTCAATCATATCCCCTCTCACACACCTCCTTTCGAACGAGAACATATTTAATACCCTCAGTCTATCTATATATTCAACGTGCCTCAGGGAAGGAATAATCTTTGTTGCCCTCCGTTGCACTGACTCAAGAAGGTTAATATCGTGTCTAAAATGTGGGGACCATGCCTGTATACAGTACTCTAGATGTGGCCTAACATAAGAGTTATAGAGCTTAAGAATAACCTCATTACTTTTGTAACTGACATTTCTCTTAATGAAACCCAGCACTCTATTTGCCCTATTTCTTGCTTCAATACACTGCTTAGAAAACCTTAATGACTTATCTATTACTACTCCTAGATCTTTCTCATCCTCTACTGAGCTCAGCCAATTCCCATCCATTTCATAGTTAAATTCTCTATTATCTTTTCCCATGCTAATAACTTTGCACTTATCAAGGTTGAAAGTCATTTGCCACTTATGTGCCTAGGATAACAATTTATTTAAATCCCCCTGCACTTTAAAATTATCATCAATATCTTTAACTACAGCTGCTAATTATGTATTATCCGCAAAAATTGACACTTTATTATTAACTGACTCCCCAAGATCATTTATATAGATGACAAATAATAATGGACCGAGAACTGATCCCTGAAGAACCCTACTGATAACATCCCTCCACTCTAACTTTACACCATTTAGCACTACCCTTTGCTTCCTGTCTTTCAGCCACTCAGCTATCCAATTTAAAACTCCCCCACATATCCCAATTATTTTTAATTTATGAACTAGTCTCCTATGTGGTACCTTATCAAATGCTTTACTAAAATCCAAGTAAATTACATCTACATTCTCTCCCTTATCTACTTGATTTGTTACAAACTCTAGAAAGTCTAGTAAATTAGTCAAACATGATCTACCTGATCTAAACCCATGCTGAGCATTGCTGAATAACCCCTCCCTCTCTAGATGTTGGCAAATCCCTTTTTTAACTATTTTATCAAGAATTTTACAGACTACAGGAGTTAGGCTAATGGGCCTAAAGTTATTTGGATCCTCTTTACTACCCTTCTTGAAAATGGGGACTACATTCACTCTCTTCCAATCATCGGGTATTTCTCCATATTCCAGTGACCTAGTATACAACTTCTCCAGAGCTATTGAGATACTTTCTACCCCTTCTTTAAGTATCCTAGAATGAATATTATCAGGGTCGGAGGCCTTGGTAGTATCTAACACCTATTAGTCCTTTTATCATCCTCCAATCCACACTAATGGTAGTAAACACCTCTTTCCCAGACCCATGAGTACTATACATAAGACTATTTAGTTTCTCCTTTGTAAATACTGATGCAAAATGACCATTTAGTACCTCAACTATTTCCTCATCAGTTTCTCTCACAACCCCTTCATATTTGATAGGTCCTATTTTAACTCTGCCAGACTTGTTATTAATTTTATAGTAACTAAAGAACTTTTTAGGATCTTTGTTGCTATCCTGAGCTAATTTAATTTCTGACACCCTTTTGTTCTTCTTTATAATCTTATTTAACTCATTCCTAACCATTCTATAATCACTTAAATTTTGAATATTATTTTCTACCTGTATTTTTTATATGCCCTTTTCTTCTCTGGAGTTTTTCTAGCTATCCTGATTCCACCATAATGGTTTCCTACTTTTGTTCCTAATGGCCTTCATTGGGATACATTGCTCTTGGACTACATTTATTATATGCTTGAAAGTATCCCACATCCCATAAGCATTTTTACCTCTGAATTCTACATCCGTCTACCAAATTTAGCAAGCTTCGAAGTTTTACATAATCTCCCTTATGAAAATTTGGAATTTTTACAGCATTCTCAGTTATTTTACCCTTCTCAATTCCTAAGTTAAAATGAACTATCTGATGGTCACTATTTCCCAATGCTTCCCCAACAGTCAATTCCTGAACTAAATGATCACTGTTAGAAAGTATTTATCTCATATATTGTCCCCCCCCTCGTTGGCTCATTAACAAATTGATTCAAAAAATTATCCTCAAAGCATTCTATGAACCTGCCACTTGTTCTATCCCTACCTATCATATTTTCCCAGTCCACAGAGTTTAAGTTGAAGTCCCCAATAATAACTGCATCTGTTTCACATCCCTTACTTATTTCCCTTATCATTAGTTCATCTATATCATCAGTCTGCCCAAGTGGTCTGTAAAAAGCTCCCAAATGCACCATTTTATTTTTACTGAACCTAATATTTATCCAAAGTGACTCAATTCCATCCTGCTTTATTGAAGTATTTAAACTTGAAACATTGTTATTTTTTATATATATAATTATTCCTCCACCAATCCTACCTGTCCTTTGACTAATGTACATATTATAGCCCTGTAAATCAAATTCACTTATTGTGTCACTAAATTCTATTTCATTAACCCATGATTCAGTAACACATAATATATCTATATCCTCATTGCTAATATAACTAAATAGCTCATCCTTCTTGTTTCTAAGACTACGAGCATTTGTATAGAAACATTTTAACCCCCCTATCCCTGAAGCACCTCTTCCGACCTGAATGACCTCACCTCTATTGTCTTGGAACCTATTTCTGTTTTCTGCCAAGTCCATTCTACCTTCAGTACTATAATGTCCTCTCATAATTCCCTGACCACTATTAGTATCTAGTTTCACGCCCGCAAAGACCTAATAACACGATCATACTCTCCCACAACACATCTACCCCCCTCCCACTCAAATGCAGTCCATCCATCGCATACATTTCTTTCATTCCAACAAACCTATCCCACACATCCACAAACATGACACCTTCCATCTCACACATCCTCCTCACATAATCATTCAGCCCAATCGCACGAGACATCCATTCTACCCCAACATCCATTCTTGGAAGCACACCTGTCACAACACCTTTCATTCTACTTTCTTTCACCTTTTCAATCAACCTCTTGTACCTCTCACGTAACTCACATGCACCCACTTTCTTCACATCATTCACTTCTACATGTGTAATCACAACTGCATCCCTTGCACAGCCACACACCAGCTCCTCATACCTATCAGACAGATCTCTCACTCCAGCACCCGGCAAACACACCCTCAAACCATTCAATCTACTTGCATTCAACTTCCTATCTAAAATCTAACTCGTGAATCACCTATCACAAGCACTTCAGTCAGACTCCTATTCCTAACCCCCACAGACCTAACTCCATCCCCACTCCTATTCTCATTCAAACTACCAGTCACTCTACCCCCACCCCCATCAGTCATATCACTTCCAGTTACTTCCTCTCTTAGGGCACTGAATCTATTAGTCAAGCTAATAGGTTCTGTGTCCCTCTGACTCACACACCTATTCTCCCCCTGGCTAACCACCTCAACAGAGGCAACCCTATTCTCACAAAGAACAGGAGAAGCCTCCCTAGCTACACGTTTCCTAACCACTCTCCACTGTCCCCCATCCTCACTAAGCCTATTTCTAACTAATCTAAGGGGGCTAACTTCACTATCCCTAGAACTATCATATCCTACCTCCTCCACCGGCCCTCTACCTTCACCTGAAACATCTAACTGGCCTACCTCACCACCTAACCTATTCCCAGCCCTAGGCCTAACACTAAGTTCCCTCCTGAGCTCAGCAACTAACCCCTCCAGCCTACATATCCTGTCTAAATCCTGCATTCTCATCCCCTCTAAATCTACAATGCATTCATGCAGCCCACATACAACACATGATTACCCCTCACCAACTACACCACAACCAATGCATACATTCCGACACCGTGCTCACATCCATCCCCGAACTCCATCACATATTCAAACAAAGAAAGAACTTAAGTAGTAATAAGAAAAAAAAGAGCAGCTTAGTGTTCGCTGATTCTGTGGTGAAAAAAAACAGTAGAAAAATCTAAAAACTAAATCAATAGACCGAAACAAGATTTAAGGTACCTTATTCCAAATTCGTTTTTTCGCATCGAATCCCCTTCACCCCTTTTCACGCCTTTGAGATAACCAAATTCGTGGCCGGCCACACAGGAAAATGTCTGCCTCAAAAGATACCTGCCAGCTGATGAAGGCCCGAGTTTCTCCGCACCGTCATAAACCTGCGGCTTGAGATGAGGAAAGCTCGGATGGCCCTGAGGTGTGAATGTTTGGCATGTCCTGGTGGCAGACGAAAGATCTTTTCACGCAACGATAAGAATTTTATGAGAATCCGGTGCTCTCTCTCGATTTTAGCTCTTGAGGGAAATAAAAGAGGAAATTTTCCCTGGAGTCGGGCAGAAGATCTTGGGCCTACGTTGTATGTGGAGCTAGTCCCACAAAGGAAACAGTTTGCCCGTTGCAAGGAAGAAACTTCAGGGAATTTGTTGTTGACATCAGGGTACTTGTAGGTGCTAAACTTCTCGCAGAACCCTTCCCCCTTTAGAGTCAGAGGTTACATGGACCTCCCTCTGCAGATTACCCTAGATGCAGCTAGGTAATCATTTTTGGCTACCCACTCCAGGTGCCATTAATTGCAACAGACACTTCGAGGAGAAGAATTTGAGTTACAGTTTGACTCGCCTTCGCGATCCGGCCTAGGATCATTATATCAGGACACCGGTCTAGGATTACCCCCCACATTCGGTAACCTAGAATGATCGGGCTAAGTGCGAACATCGTTAGAAGAAGAAGACATTCACCATCATTCCCCCAATACTTACGATCTCAAAGGTATCGTTAAAGTAAATTATCCCCTCCCCTAAATTCACCAGTTTAATCGTTAACTAGAATTTCCATCCCAAGTTCATAACCTCAAGTATTACAAGTGATTAATTCGGTGCTTAATTCCGTGATATTATTCAATTCATTCTGTCGGGTGCAATTAAGACGCAAGCATCCTAGTAAGTAGATTTCAAGTGTAATCCCCATGACATTATATATACTTCCCAATTCATTGCGAAGATTAATCCTATTTATATATATACAAGTATTAAGAGTGCATAGGCCGAGCATTGCAAATTTTTTTTATTCCCATCAGTAATCGATAATGGCATTACTAACGTTTGACCTAGCATCATTCATCTTACTCATAGGCAAGGAAATCTTTTTAATAATTACGATCAATATTTTTTGGCATTAGACCAGGTAAGAGTGCTTCAAAGGATGACCATTTACCGCCCCAGACTCAAATTTTACTCTTCCGGGTGATCTCATATCTATTATGCAATTCACCAGGCACTCTGGTGGATCTGAGGGGAATGCATAAAGCGCTGATGAAGGGGATGTTTCCTACGGGAGGGGCGCGGTAACATTTTCAACTAATTGATAAGGGGCATACTTAAAGTGAATGGAACTTATTCCACCACTAAACACTTAGCGCTCTGCTTAATTTAACCTACCCTAACTTCTCTCTTTAAGTTAACTAGGTTAGCAATCGGTACCAAAACAAAACTTCCTTTTTCACCCCCTGACGGGTTGAATAACTTCAATTAGCCACACAAAAATTCTAACCCGAATTTATCTTACTATTGTGTTTATCTATACTTGGACGATTTGGCAATAATTTGTTCTTATTCAACAAGGGTCAAAACGACTAACTAATTTTTTTTGGGGGGGGGGTCATTTATAAACCTCTAAAACCTGGCACCAATTTATTATGTAGTAGTTTTATATATATTTTTGACTGATGCCAAGGTTAAAAGATTGTGCCTTGCACCTCGTATGTACTCGATTAAGGCAGTTATTACCACTTCAAGGGATTAATATCACAAACTAAGGTAGAATCTCGATTTATGACTACTAATATTGCCAAAACTTTCGTTTAAATGATAGATGGAAACATTAACCCAAAATAGTAGTTTATTTTACAACAAACTAATCAATCAAAACAAAAAAAATAGTTTTAAAAAATTAACTCAAAATTGACTCATAAAATAATTAATTTACACTCCCTTAACTACGCAAATGTTAATCTTCTTAAAAAATTTCAATTCACTGGCTTACTAAAGGAATATTACAACGGGCTACCCAGATAAATTTGGGCCACCGTTCATTTTAACAAATTCAGTAATCAGCCAACAATGCAAACTGTGAATAGATTCAACAAAATACTAAAAAAAAATTGTTTGAGTTACCGCTATTTTTTTCAAGGGTTGGCTGGTTGTGCGTGACATCACTGTCTCAGTGCGGTTTTGAGCCTATGGTAGGCAGATCCCAGCTGACTGGTGTAGATTCTCTCCAGCCCAAAAGGCAGGTGTTGGTTAGGTTTCTGGTCGATTCACTTATCTACAGCTCCCGATAGCTATTCCTTTAAAGAATCTTCTGGTTGAATAATACTTGTCGAGAATGAGAAATTGTCTTCCTTGCTCGGTAGAACTTTGTAGAATTTATCATTTTACTAGTCTCTTCTGGGTACTCTTGGGAACGATCGGTTTCAAAAATGGTTATCTTTTCGGGTTCGTAACTGGGTTATAATGAACATGGGAACACAGGACGTTTCTCTGAGGCTAACTCTGTCTTAATTCCTACTTTTCAATTAGCCTTTCTATATATATAGCCATTAACGTGGAAGGAGGTTAACATAACATAACATAATTTCACAGATGACAAAGGCCACAAGGGCTCATCATAGGTCATCCGAGTCAAACGGCCTCTTTTTTAAGTTACCCAAACTCCCAGGAAAACTACATCCAGAGGATCGCTGCTGCAGGGTGTGTGTGTGGAGGTCAACCTTATTTGAAGCCAAATGACTTGCCTGGCTTTTTATTTTTACTTCAGCATTAGCTAGAGGGGGAACTTTTCGCTGACTTGGTTTTTCGTACTAACAACTTTAGAGGTGAAATTTAGGCCTCTTCAAATCCCTAACTTAACTACGTAAATTAAAAATAGCATCTGTACCCAATTTAATTAGCGAATTGTGCGTCTTGGGTTGTCAATACTGCTTATGCAGCGGGATTAACTTTGTTCTTGTTTAAAACAGGCATCTCTTCACTGATGTATTTAAGGCTATGGCCCCCTATATTGCTTTTTACATCCTTATTTCGTTACTAAACCTAAGGTTTTTATATTCACTGACAAGAATTCTGATTGTACATCACTCTGAAGAGATGTTTGTGTCAGCATGTTAGGTAGGTTAGTTTACTTTTTATAGTTTAGTTGAGTCTTGAAGTATAACCTTTCCAACAGCACCTCCCGAACGCCATTTGTTTCAATTTTAATTTTTGACCCCTCTTATTATTATTATTATTATTTCTTTTTTTCACATTTCTTATATACTAGATATTTGATATGGCTATTGGCCAAAGTTATCTTATTTTAGTGGGGTTTTTTAAACTTTCTTTAGAATTTTTATTTTTATTTTTTCTCACTGTTTTCCTTTTACTTTTTACTTCATTTTTTTAAAACATTTTGTTAGTATATTTACACTTCTTTTTATTAGTTAGTACTTTATCTTGTTTCGGATTGAAGCCATTCGGATCCACTATTTTCATCTCTTTTAGTTTCTTTATACATTTTGACATAGGGCCAGTATATCATGATAAATGAACAATGTCCATGGATAAGGAACACCATAAAATGTCCCTGAGTAGGTGAACCGCTATATATGACTTAAAATTCCAAAGACAAAATACTAATTATTGAAACCACATTTATTAGAAAATATCATATGGTTGAGTATTTTTTAAAACTTTTTAGTAATTATATCACTGTAGCTTCCATGGCGACGCTCACCTAGGCAATATTAATTTACTGGAAGGTCTGTGAGCCGGCATCTACTGGATTCTTCTTACTTCTGCTATACGAGTATGTAAGGTGATGGAAGCTGATCCAAAAGGCCCTGGTGAGAGCCTTGAGGGATTCGGAGGAGACAGGGGGGAGAAGAGAGGTTGGAAGCTTTCCTCGGAAAGTGTTGATAAGGGCTGGGATGTTGTTGGAGAGAAGGAGGCCCTTAGGTCAGATGAGAAGGGCCAGGACCAGGGCAATGGACTAGAGTTCGAATATGTTGCGAGACCAATCCTGACAATCCCAAGCCAGGTAGAAGGGACCTGTGACAAGGCCCATTCCCCAGGGAGAAGCGTCCACAGTGACTCATGGGCCCCGGGTTTTAGGGAACTTCCACTTTATCCACTTGCATGTAATAAAGCAGGGAAGCGTGGCGAAGAGGTGCACACAGTCCTTGTGTAGTTGATCAAAACACAGCTGTGTCCAGATGAAAGGAAGGTGTATTACAGGGGAAAGAAAATTAAGCAAGCTGCCAGGCAGAGCCAACACTTTCTTGGGATTGGATGGGCTGCAACGTACTTGAGGGCGCACACAGTTTTCTCCTTTAGGGCCGTAGTAAGGCACGCAGCAATGCGGTGGAGATCTATCCCCATGACGAGGTAGATAATCTGCTTATTGGGGGGGGGGCAGGACACACCTTGCTAGGTTCAGGTTGATGGAGCTGTTCTTCACTAGGGAAAACCCCCCCTTGTATAGGTTATTGATTAGCTGGTTAGGTTAAATTTCAGAAAATGTCTGCCCTCAATTTTTTTTAATAATTCATAAATATTTGTTCTTAAAAATGAGTCTTTTTAATTTAGAGATGGTTTCTTCTTGGACAAAGTGTATTTTATGTGTTTTTTTTTAGGTTATCGTAATTGAAATGGGGGCAAAGACCCTTATACCTTCTCTTTGATTGTGGGGGTTGTACACCCCACTATTTTAAATAATCTAGTAGAGATAGGATGATTAATTGGAATCAGGAACGTAATAATCTGGCATTTGGGGGGAATTGGGGCATCAGAATCATTAAAAACAATCCCTCTTTCCAATTCTAAAAATGATTCTATCTAATTAAAATAAAAAGTTAACAAATAATAACTAGTTAATGCATATGAATTTCCAGTCTGAATTTTCTAGGTACTGAGATTTAATGCACTTTTAAGTTTTAACCTTTTAAATAAAGAAATGAACTTTTTAAGGCATAAAATGTTATTGCATATGCGCTCATCATTGTCAGCAATGTTGTACATACTCCTTTGTCTTAGTATAGTAATTACTGCCGTTTCTTTGAAAGTAAAAGACTTTTGTGGGACTTGGTTTGACATTGTCTGCATGGAAATCTTCATTGATAAATAGATTTAACTCCTACTTTAATTATAAAAACCTCATCCTTTCAACATTTTTGGATCCTTGTTACAAGACATCGTTTCTTGAAGAAAAATATAATGGAAGTGATGTGGAGCAATTTCTGCAACAAAGTATGGTAGACAATATTTGTGTCATTGACAATAAGTCTTCAAACATTGATGAGCCAGAATCTGATATATCAGCTAATAGCAAGAGTGAAGGAGAAACCAAAAATAACTTCAACTTTAGCTTTGACACTTTTCTGAGTGAATTTGAAAAGATGATGATGGGAAATACAAAGATTAGTTCAAATTCCAGGGATAATAAGAAAATTCAAACTATTAGATGTGCAATTGATGCTGAAATGAGCAAATATATGGAATTAGCTTTGATTCAAAAGGAGGCCAATCCCTTAGTGGTGGGTAGCTAACAAAGATACATTTCCAAATATGTCTCTTTTGGCTAAAAAGTATTTGTCTGCAACACCATCATCGCACAGAGTGAAAGGCTTTTCAGCATTGATGGCATGATGTGCCCTCCGAAAAGAAGTAGACTAACAGCTGAAGTTAGTTTCTAGGTTGTTAGCTTATATAAGTTTAATATACCTAGTTAAGTTAAAAAAACCTAAAATATGTGACTCTCACCAAAATTAACCCATTCGGTTTTTCCAATATTTTTATTTTTGAGTTAACATAAAATATAGGATAAAAAAAAAGCAAAAATCAACTTCATGCTTCAGCCAAAAAGATGCCAAAGCTTTGGTTTCGGCAAAAATCACCCTTAGCTTCAGACGAAGCCAAAATGCTGAAGCTTTAGTACACCACTATTAAAGAAGTACTTGCACATATCTAATCTGCATCTCTGCTTCTTGATTTTCATGTGTCCCCTTGTCCCTTTTCTCTCTTCCATTACAAAAAGGTATTAACATCAAAGTAATCTACATCAGAGAACATTTTAAAAAAGTATCATGTTTCCTCTTAAACATCGCCTCTTCAAAGACAACATATCTAGTGCCTTTAACCTATCCTTGTACTCAAGGTCCCTAATGTTGGTGTCTCTGAACCACTTCCAAGTTGGTAACCATGTATTCCAAGTGTGGCCTCATGTTTTCATTATACAAACTATGGATTACCTCATTACTTTTATAACTGATATTCCTAGTAATAAAACCCAGCGTTCTATTTGTTTTGTTTCTTGCTTCCAAATACTGCTCTGAAAATTTCATAGACCTACAGTGTTCAACAAAAGTTTAGGCTGGGTAAGCGGGGGTGGACTAAACTTATGTCTAAAAAGGAATGGTATAGATGAGGGTGATTTAATTTAGCCAGAAGTTTGGGCCATCTGCATGACATCACTACATTCCTCAGTTTCCCGCTCAGCCTGCCAGCACGTGCTCAGTGTTGACTTGGCCGCAGTAGTGAGAAGACTGTGCTGTTGTGATCTCCTGACTGATGCCATTATGTGACTGGGTTTTTTGTAGTTTGGGAGTGTTTGTGGCCTTATTATGGGGAAAGCAAGGCAGTTATCGTCTGAAACTATTGCCCAGATTATCGCTCTTAAGGAGGCTGGTAAGCAAACTAAGGAAATAGCCAACCAACTTAAAATAAGTGATCATGTTGTGAGGTGTTACGTTGCTAGGTGGAGGGAGGGAGGGTGTAACACCAAACCAACCCAGAAAGAGCAGTCTGGTAGGCCTCGTAAGACCTCTTGGCGTGTTGATAACATTGTTAAGAGAAGTGTCCTTGTATTTCAGCCTGTTAAATTAAGTAAAATAATAGTGGTTTGTTCAGTGAGGTGTCTGTGCACACTGTTAGTTGACATGTTCATGAGCTTGATTACACAAGCCACCGCCCCATCAAGAAACTGATTCTCACCTGTGTGCAGAAGGCTTGTAGGGTCGCTTATGCTCTGAAATATCTTCAGTGGGATGATGTGCTTCGTCTGATGAAGCAACATTCATAGTGACTGAGGAGAGGGGTGGTAATATGTATCGGAAGCGTGGCAGTGACCCCCTTGACCCACACTACCTTTGTGGAACCGTGAAACACCCCAATTCATTAATGGTAGGGGGTTGTTTCTCAGGCAGGGGCTTGGGGAAGCTTGTTGTGTTGCCTGCCAACATTAAAGTTAACCAGTACATTTATTATGAGCTGCTAAATGAACATCTGGAGGAGTGCTTTGAGTTAACTGGCACAAGTGTGTTCCAACAGGATGGTGACCCATGCCACACTGCCAAATCTGTTATAACTTGGCTTAAAGACTGAGATTAAGTTCATTGAGGATTGGCCTGGTAACAGTCCAGATTTAAACCTGAATGAGAACCTTTGGCAGGTGGTTAAACACCGGTTACAAGGGAAGGATGTCAGCACTCTCCCCAAGCTGGAGAAGGAAATTAAGGCTTGTTGGGATGCTATACCTACCCAGAAGCTACATGATCTTGCTATGTCCATGCCACGATGCCTGAAGGATGTCAATAAATTCAAAGGATGCCCAACAAAGTATTAAGGGTAAGATTAATATTTTTATGACACTTTTATCATGCTGCAACTTGTCTGACACGCACCTGGCCTAAACTTTTGTCAAGCACTGTATGTACTATTATACCCAAGTCCTTTTCTCTCCAACTGCCTCCAGCCAACATCCTTCCATTTCAACCAAGATTTCTGTTCTCATTACCCAAATGTAAAATTTTACAACTAGCCAGTCCAAATTACCCTGTAGCTTGAAACTCGCCTGTACATCCCCTACTGTTGTTGCTAGCTTTGTGTCATCTGCAAATTTTGATATTTTACCATTTATCCCCAGATCCAGATAATTTTTATACAATAACAATAAGTGGAATCTCTATACAGAGAACGGGGGGGTCTTCCTCTTCCTTTTCACAGGCTCAAGTCTAATTTCAAATATCTTTTTAGACTTGAGCAATTGCCACAGTTGCCAGTATATGAGTGCACGTTCAATTTGCTAACAGTGTCCTCATGATAGATTTCCATCCCTTGCTCGCCCCTTTGCTCTGTGCATGGCTGAGCACACAGGACATCTAAGGGAGTTTTCTGTTATTCCGTTTTCAATACCAAAGATGACCCTATGGCTCATACCACCTGTAGTGGTATGGAAGGGGCTTACTGGTAGGCCCAAGGATCAGTTCTTGCCTGTAGCCTTGAGAACCATGTAAGATCAACACTCCTCCCACCGACGGGTCCAAGTCATTGGAGGGAGTTGGAGCTGCTGCTGTCTTCCCATCTCAGACAGCATTGGTTCACCTACCAAGTGCAGCTTCTGTTTTCACATCAGAACTTGTTGCCATTCTTTGTTATTGCTCCTATGCCATTTGGCTGTCTTATGATTTTTTTCTCTGACTTCCTTAGTTCTCTGGAGGCACTGAGTGCTTTTGGTTCTAGCCATCTGCTAGTTTCCAAGATCCAGCAGTGGCTTTTTTATCTTTCTCCTGGGATGCCCAGTCATGTGGGCATCCCAGGTAATGAAAGGGCGGATGCTGCGGCCAAGGAGGTGGCATCATTGGTGACACCCCCATCAGCCCCCAGTCCCACTTTGTGATGTCTATCCCCTCATCACTGAATATGTAGTTGTCTTATGGCAGAAGATGCAGGATGAGCTTCCTCCCACCAAGCTCCATTCCATAAAACCTTCAGTCCTCCCATGGGCACGTACCATGAGACCACATAGACTGGAGGTTATTTTGTGCCAACTGAGGATAGGCCATTGCCGCTTCACCCATGGGCACTTGATGAATGGGCAGCCCCCACCTTTGTGCATCCTGTGCAGGGTGCAGCTGTCCATCCTTCACATCTTTATCTAGTGTCCTGTTTTGAGAAATCTTAGGAGGAGGGTCTTCCCTTTATTACTGGGAAGATGACCCCCCAACAGGTTCTGTGGGGCATCTTGTCTGAGACTCGTGTCTCTTTTAGTGTGAATAGAATTTTTAAATTTTTAGAATAATCTAATCTTTTAGCCAAAATTTAATATATTGTTTCATGATTTTAGATTCTCTGTTCTTGTATCTATTGTTGATCCATCTATAGTCTATGTTTTTATCCTTTGTCGAGTTCTCAATAGTTTTTTTTTTATATCCTTTTACACCCCTTGATGGTTTTAAATTCCTGTACTTCCATTCTATTGATCTTAACTTCATAGCTATATTTTTGTATATTCTCCAGATGTCTATATTTTTATTGAGAACACTCATGCAAATTACCTATCCTTGAATTTGGCTGCCGCCTAGTCCGTTTAGGCTTTGCAGCATTTATTTTCGGCACTATTCATTCATTCAATGACAAGAAGAGTGGGCCTAATACTGAACCTTGGGACACTCCAATTTACATCATTTATCACAACCCTCTGTTTTCTACCACTGAGCCAATCAGCTAATCAGGCATGAAGTGATCCTACTATACCATGAGATTTCACTTTGTATGCTAACCTGTTATGTGGTACTTTATCAAATGCTTTACAGAAATTCAAATCAATTATACTCTCACCCTCAGTTCGACACTTTGTGACATATTCTAAAAATTCCAACAAATTTGTCAAGCAAGACATAACTGTTAATTTGAAAATTGAAGAAAAAAGGATAAAAAAAAGCAAGAGAAGGTAAAAGTAAGTCATGAAAGGTACTGTGACAGGTGTGGTTCTGAGAATGAATATTGGGTTGGAATAGATGTCTTGTGCAATTGAGCTGAATGAATATGTATGGAAGATGTGATATTTGTGGATATGTTTTATGGAAAGAAAGAAATGCCTGCGATTAATGGACTGCTTTTGAGTAGGGATAGGGTGGATATGTTGTCGAAGGAGTATGATTGTGTTATTAGGCCTTTACAGGTGGAGAAACTAAGTAATGATAGTGGTCTGCAAAATATAAGGGGACACAGTTGTACCAAAACTAGCCAGGGTAGGGTAGGGAAAGGGAAGAGATGTCAAGGTATTCAGGCTAAAAGAGATGCCTCACAGAAAGGAGTCCTGAGTTGTCTCTATATCAATGCTTGTACTCTTAGAAATAAGAAGGATTGAGTTATTTAGTTGTTATTGATGAAGATATAGACATTGTATATGTAATAGGATTGTGGATTAGGGAAATTTGATTCAATGACAATGTGGATGAATTTGATTTACAGGGTTATGATATGTACATTGGTTAAAGGAGAGATAGGACGGGAGGTGGATTGATTATTTATATCACAAATACCATTTCTTCAAATCTAAATAATTATAAAGCAAGAAGAAGTTGAGGCACTGTAGATAGATATGGAGTCAGTAAAAATAGGATAATACACTTGGGAGCCTTTTACAGACCACCCGGACAGACTGACTGTATTGATGAGCTAATGATCAGGGAAATAAGGAAAGGATGTGAAGTAGATACATTCTTGGTAACTTTAATTTAAATTCTGTGGACTGGGAAAATATGATAGGAAGGAATAGAGCAGGTTGTAAGTTTATAATATGTTTTGAGGATAATTTTTTTAGTCAATTTGTTAATATACCAACAAGAAGTACCAATATAGTGAATGGGAAAAGGATCAGAAGGATGGGAGAGGGGTGGAACAAAAGAAAACATAGATTAAGGAACAGGTAAATTTGTGATGATTTTCAAAGCAAGTTTTGAGCTGATAGAATTTTGAATAACTTTCGTCCAAAACTGGCTTTAAAAATCTCTTAGCCTTCAAAACCATGTTGGATTCATCCTGTATGCCCATTCCTGGATAAATGGGTTTTTAACTTCCCCACTCCTGGTTGGGGAAATACAGGCTGTTGCTTACTGTACACTCGATTTGATGTCTCCATTCTGTCTGCTTCCAAATACTCTACATGCACTAGCAGTGCAGCTGTTCCTGGATAGGATTTATTCTGTTATCTCTATTTCACCATCAGGTGACATTGATCAGGCAGACTTCCACCACATCATAGCATTGTCGCTGAGGGCTTTTCTCCTCACAGACTTGAACATGAGGCACCTTCCCTGGCCAAGCCTCACAGTCAATCCTAGGTATTGGATTATTGCAGAGCTGGAGATGAGTGTCCTAAATGTGGATGAATTCACCAATCACTTTAAGAACTGCTTCATTTTTGACATGCCTGTGTGTTTGTTGGATACATAGGTGGACTGGATGAGAAGTGGCCATTTTCCCATTCAAATACCCCGTAAGGGTCGCGGCGATTTGCAATCCTGGCCGCCGTACTGACGGGACTCAGCACCCCATCCGACCCCAGCTTAGCCTCTTCTCCTTCCTTCAAAACACTTGTTTCCTCGCCTTTCATACAACCTCTACCACAACTTTGTCTGGTCAGCCTCTAATTTCACAGGGTAGATGCTGACCTTCTTCTCAAGCCAACCGTCCCGGATCGGGGCTGAGGGGGGAGGGGACAATGTTCCCTAACCCCCTGAGCTCCGGTTTGGGATGGGTTTTTTTTTTTAAGAAGCTGCTTCATCCCCACCCATACCTTCCTCACATCCCTTTTCCTCTCCTCTTCACAATCTATCCTTTTACACTGTGTTCAAGGTGGAGCCGCCATGCCGATGGACTGCCAGGCCACCAGGCGGGAGGGGTGGTCCCAAATGTCGGCGCCTGGCTCTGCCAGGCCTGTAAGCACCTCTTGCAGTGCAGGCAACTGTGAGAGGTGGTGAGCTATTGTGTCCTGCAGAAAATTTAGGGTCACCATGCCCAATGATGTTAAAAAAAATCTTTCCCTAATTCCCCCTTGCTCATCGACTTAGCCGCCCTCGGGCAGCTCCACCGAAAGAATGGAGGTCCATCCCCCCCTGTGCTTGCGCAGGGGACCCTCCATATTTCTTTAACCGGAGATGAGGCTTACTCCTCTCCTACGCCTACGGGTGAAGGGGACTCCCCCTCACCCCCTTCTCTGGAGGTGCTTTCGGGCACCTCCCTATTTCCAGCGGCAGTCCCTCCTTTTCTTTCCTAGGGGACTGCCAAGAAAGCCAGCAGGCAGCCCATTGCCAACCGCCACTCATGTAAGCGGCTCGGTAGGGCAAACCCCCTTAGGGGGAGAGGGAAGCCAGGCCCCTTCAGTCGCTTCCCTCAAAAGACCTGCTGGCAAGAATATTAAACCTTGACGGGGTCAAGGCCTGTGCCTCCCCACAAAAGACTGGTGATGCTGCCAAGGGGACCTGTGATGTCCGGGAGGAAATGGCAACTGGAGGCCCCTCCTGTGATAGACATGGTCCTTGAGGAAACCCAGCCTTAGACGGTAGGGCCTTCCATGGGGGGGAATCCGGGCTCAGCACCAAGCACTGAACCCGAATCCGCCCCTATGCAAGGTCCTCCTCAAATGGCTGAGGGCTCCAAGGCAGTACAAGGAGGGGATGGATCTCCTCTGACTGGTGCGCCTGCGACAACCAGGACCTTTTCCATTTCGGAGAAGGACCTGGCTGAGGCCAGTCCATCTGGCTCCTCCATCGGGGCTCCTCTCCATTTGCAGGGGCTACGGGGACAGATGGGTCTGCTGCCACTTTGGCAAGCAACCAAGCCAAGATCAGCACATCCAGCCCCTCTGCCCCCCCCCGGGTGCGGAGCCCCAGACTATTACAAAGACCAAAAGTGCACAGGGTGGAGCCTCGATGACATAGAGGCCCATGATTCAGAGGTTACCTGGTGTTTTCAAGCCTGCTGGCTTCAAGCACTTCCTCGTTATTCGCTCCACTGATAGCACCATGTTGGCCAAGGGCAACATGATCCATCAGAGGAGAGGATTAGCTAGTGCAATTGGTAGAGAACCGAAGGTAACCCGTTTCTCGGACGGGAGCTTTCTGGCGAATCCCGCCGAGGCGGCCAAGATAAGTGCTTTTCGGACACTTTATGGCACCCCGGTGATTGTGACGCCGCACTCTACCATGAACTTTGTGAAAGGAGTAGTTTATGCGAGGGAACTCGTTGACTACTCCATTGAGGACATCACTCTAGAGCTGGCTGACCATGGGGCGGTCAAGGTCGAACGTGTGATGAGAAAACAGGGAGGGGCCTCGAGACCCACACCTACACTCTTCTTCACGTTCGACTGTGACAAGCTTCCTGAGTCGGTGCGTGCCGGTTGGTACCGCTACCGCATGAAGGCATTTGTGTCACTGCCGCGGCAGTGCTATTACTGTCACCGCTTTGGCCATACAAATCATTCTTGTAGACGTGCAAAGTTGGGGTCACCCGAAGTTTGTGTAAATTGCTCCAAGGCCGCACATGATAAGTGTGTGGCCAAGTGTGTCAATTGTGGAGAGCCGCACCCCGCTTCTTCGAAGCAATGTGGTGCATCTCCCCTTGAGAAAGAAATCGTGGCCATTCAGGCCCAGGATCAACTCTCATTCCTCAAGGCTAAGGACTTGGTCCTGGTGCGCCCGGCTCTGCCCGGGACGTCATATGCCTCAGTAGTTAGAAAGGCACCCTCTGCTCCTGACCCATCCAGGCCAACGAGCACGGTTGTTTCCACGCCCATTCGGAGCCCTTCTGCGGCTCTACTCAACCCGGGCGCTCCCCTGGTAAAGCTGGTGGCAAAAAGGGGTTCACACCCAGCCCCGGCTAAAACCAGGGCTCCCCCGTCTTCTCCCAGCATGACAGTTTCCCCTAATGCGAAACGGCCACGCGCCCCCACCGAGTGTTAGACTCACAGGAGGCAACACCCCTGAAGATCGTCGCTAGGCCATCTTCCGGGGTTCCTAAAGATGTCCCCCGAAAGGACAGCAACAAAGGAGCTTCGGCTCCTTCGCCCACGCCCCGAGGTGGAGCGAGTTGCTCGGAGACGGTGGTTCCTCGAAAAGAAGGCCCCCCCGCCTCCGAAGCCGCAACGCCCGCCTAAGGTTTCGATGCGGAGGGAGGAAAAGGCTCGCATGGCGAGCTGTTTGTCCGGCCAACAGCGCCCGGGGTTCTGCCTCCGGGAAGCGTACGGCCATTCCCGTGAGGGTCTTCAGTTCGAGGAGGTCCCCCGCGTCTCCTCCGAGCTAGGCCTGGAGGGCATATTCCTTCAATGGAATTGCCGTTGACTCCGGGCCAACTGGGAGGAGCTCCGGAGGCTCGTCTCGTCCCGTTCCCCGTTGGCTATCTTTTTGCAGGAGACCATGCTAGGCGCGTGCCCGCTGCCTGCCCTCCCTGGGTATAAGGGTCTTGCGACCCCACCACCGCGGGATGGCCGGGCTGGGGGATGCGCGGTTTACACCCGGCATGATGTCTCCGTTCTTCCTTTCTCTTTAGATACCTCCTTTCAGGCAGTGGCTGTGCAGCTGCACCTGGATAGGAGGTATACTATCATTTCTGCGTACATTCCACCGTCAACTGACTTGGACGCGGGGGACTTCCGCCGCGTCGTGGCACGGTTGCCGAGGCCCTATCTCTTGCTTGGAGATCTGAACAGCAGGCATCCTCTCTGGGGAGATTACTCCATAAATCCCAGGGGACAAGTCCTTGCCGATCTGATCAAAGAGCTTGAGATAGGTGTCCTAAACGTGGATGAGTTTACGCATCATTGTCCGAGAACCGCTTCATTTTCTTGCCTTGACCTATCTTTGTGCTCTTCGGATGCACAGCCTGATTTTGATTGGGGAGTGGTCGATGACCTCCATGGTAGTGATCACTTTCCCACTCAAATATCATTTTCAGGGCAACTGCGCCTGAGAGCCCACCTCGGTGGTGCTTGGGGTGGGCGCGGTGGCCTGCATTTCAGGAAATGACTGAATTTTCTATCTCAGTCGAGGAGTTTAGGTCGGTAGATGAGGCCGTTGAGTTCTTCTCCGGCAACCTCATCGCCTCACTACTATTCCTAGGACGTCTGGCTGTTTTGCACGCCGACCACTCTCATGGTGGTCGGCCGAGTGCGAGACGGCCCTCAAACAGAAGCGTTGTGCCTACATGCGCTATAAGCACCGCCCGAACGATTTCACTGTCGCTGAATTTCGTCGGGCTAGGGCTAGGTTCCGGTATATTTCGAAGCACGCCCGCCGCTCTTCTTGGCGGGCATACGTGTCTTCACTTAACGGGAAGACCCCTTTAGCAGAGGTGTGGAGTCGAGTCAAAAGGATTCTGGGCAAGTTCTCGCAGGACCCCCCTCCCATTCTCTAGGAGAATGTGACCGCAATCTCGGACCTCGCGTCCGTGGCTGGCTGAATCCTTCGCGACCGCTTTTTCCGCATTCTCTAGCCGGGATGCTGCTCCGCCAGCATTCAATGCACGTCGTGATGTCGCGGAAGGCCGCCGGCTGGAGTTTACCTCCAGAGGCGGAGAACCCTTCAACGACAAGTTTACTGTGAGTGAGTTGCGTTCCGCTCTCGCTTCGTGCGCGGACACCGCCCATGGTTTGGACGATGTCCCGTACGCCATGCTTCGACACCTGGGTGAGCGAGGCATGGCCTTTCTGTTAGATTTATTCAACAGGATCTGGGTGGAGGGTCTTCTCCCAGACTCCTGGTGAATCGCTACTGTGCTCGCCTTTCGCAAAGCGGGGAGAGATCACTCTACTCCGACCGGTTTCCGCCCAATCTCTCTAACCTCTTGCGTGTGCAAGTTGATGGAGAAATTGGTAAATGTTAGATTAGCCCTTCTCCTGGACAGCAGAGGCCATCTGTCTTCTGCATAGTTTGGCTTCCGCAAGTTCCACTCCACGTCGGATGCTCTGCTCCGACTGGAAAATGCCGTCTGCGAGGCTTTCCTTGGTAGACAGCACTACGCCACGGTCTTTTTCGATCTGGAGAAGGCCTATGATACCGCATGGCGATACGGTATCATGGAGACTCTCCACACGATGGGGGCGAGGGGACGCCTCCCAATGTTTATATCTGAATTTTTGCGAGATCGTCGATGCCGCGTACGAGTGGGGGGAGCCCTCTCCGGCCCAAAGGAGCAGGAAGAGGGTGTCCTGCAGGGAAGTGTCCACAGTGTCACACTCTTTGCCCTGAGCATCAACGGCATCACCTCGGTGCTGCCGGAAGATGTTCTCGCTACGCTCTTAGTGGACGACCTTTCGATCTCTTTTGGCGCGGCCCAGATGCCAACTCTGGAGCGTCGACTCCAACAGGCATTGAGCCGCATCTCTCGCTATGCCGAAGCTCACAGGTTTCGGTTTTCTTTGGCCAAGACGAAGGTGGTGCACTTCTGCCGCCATCCACGGCTTCACCCCGACCCAGATTTGTTTCTTAATTGGGTGCGCCTAGATGTGGTGGAATCGTACCGTTTCCTCGGTCTTGTATTCGACCAACGCCTCACCTGGGAGGCTCATATTCGCAGCCTTAGGGTCTCTTGTACCCGCGCCATGGACATTCTCCGTTCCGTGACGTTCAGCGCTTAGGGCGCTGATAGGGCTACTGCCCTACTTTTTTATCGATCCTTTGTTTGTTCAAAGCTCGACTACGGATGCGAGTTTTATGCATCCGCAGCCGAGCGTTTATTGCGGAATGTGGATTCGATCCACCACACCGGCCTTCGCCTTGCGACCGGTGCCTTCCGCACTTCCTTCATTGAGAGCCTGTTGGTCGATGCTGGGGAGATACCACTCGCTCTGCGCCGCGTGCAGTGCATCACTCGCCTGTACGCGCGAGCACGGCGCCTCCCTCAGTCGCCAACAACTTTCACCTCATCCGCAGCAGATCTCGATGGTGCCTATGCCACCGAGAGACGCCAGTCATACCCTAAGCCCTTTGGATTTAGGGCCAGAAAACTCCTTCGAGAGGTAGATATAGCTCTCGGGCCGGTGGCGCCCCTGGTTCTGCCCAGGACGCCACCCTGGAAGGTACCACATTTGGCTATTTGTCGCCACGCCTCTGCTCCCAAAGCTTGTACGGCGCCGGGAGTATTGCGTTCGACCTTTTTGGAGCACACCTCGTGTCACGCTGGAACCGTGCCAGTGTATACGGCTGGCTCCAAGTCCCAAGAGGGGGTCGGCTTCCACGCTGTATCCCCTCTGATTGAAGTCAGCGGGGCTCTGCCAGGCGCTTCTTCTGTCTTCACGGCCGAGCTGGTGGCAATACACCACTCGGTACGGGAGATTACGCGACGTGCCCGGTTCGGAGACCTGATTGTGATCTATAGCGACTCACAAAGCGCCCTGAGTGCTCTCGGGGCATTGGAATCTCCGCATCCCCTGGTTCGCGATATCAGTGAAGCCACGGTTATGGCGAGCCGGGCAGATGTCGAGATTATCTTCTGCTGGGTTCCTGGACATGTAGGAATTGCGGGGAATGAGGGCGCGCAAGGACTCTGCAACCGGACCAGCGTTTCGCTCTTCCTCACACCGACTACATGGCAGGAATACGGGCAGCTCTTCGGACGGTCGAAGGGAACTTAAAGTTGCGTGCCATTGCGCTGTGACTGTTCCCATGGACCTATCCCCCAATGCTGCGATGGCTTCAGGTTGCTTTCTGTCGTCTTCGAATCGGACACACTCGTGTGATGCATCGCTATTTGATGGAGCGCTCGCCTGCGCCCTATTGTGACGACTGCATCGTCCCCCAGACTGTTCGGCACATTCTTGTCAAATGTCCCAGTCTGGGTGATCTTCGCGCATGTTACCTGTCCCGGTACCGGGATGGGTGGGGTCGCTACCGCCTTCCTTGTACTCAGGTCGAGTGCGTGCACATTGACTGGTGGACTGATAGACTTTTGGGGGGAGGCCGGCCTTCTCCCTTGTATTTAACTTGTTTTGTTATTGTTGTTTGTTTTGTTTTTTTTTGTAGGTCGCAGGCTCCTGCGCCTGGGGGAGGGGGACCTCCCCTCGACGCGGGAACTTGCTCCCTGATTGTTATCCCCTTTTTATTGTTGTTTCTGTTAAAATTTTTAGTTTAAAGTAGCCTAGAACTGGGCTGTTTGTTTGCGGCGACTTATGCCCAAGTGGGCAGTCGCCAGATAGCCCCTTGAAAAAAAAAGAACCCATTTAAATATCCCTTTTACTGGGCACTTGATTTGCCCCCTTCTGTGGTGCTTAGATTGGGCTTGGTGATCCACATTTGAGGATTTTAGTCAGAGTTTAGGTGAGTAGATGATGTGATGAACCTGGATTCTATTCATCTGAGCATCTTGTACCCAACTGCTTCAATGAGATGGCCCTCAAAAAGAGGCACTATAAGCGCTCTCTGTTCAAATTCTCCAAGAACGTGGGATCACCATATCAGACCTTGTATCTGTGGCACTCCTTCACAATTGCATTTTCAAGCCAGACTTGTTTTGCTTCTCATCCCAAAATAATTGATTTAATTAGTTTATTGATTTTGATCTTGCCTTGGGTATAAAAGTGTGAAATAAGGGGTTCAGAAAAGTCAAAACCATGACAGCAAGAGATTAGCTGCTTCTCCCTAGCAATGTTTACCCCCTTCTACTAAACCTTTCCTTCAGTCTCACCATTTGCTCCTTTCATGCTTTATTAGTGGAATGATTACTTATTCACAATTTTAAAATTTCTTTTTCTCCTCATCACTTTTCCGGGAGATTTAGAAAAGATATAAATTTTTTTATTTAAATTCATAATAGATTTGTAAGCAGGTAATAAAAGTCAAAGTAAATTTAATTATTTATTGTTAATTAAAATTAGCAAAATGTACAGTGAATTTGAACCTATATCTTTCTCTCCATATATTTTTGTCAGAAATTTAGATTTGCATAGTACTCTCATAAAACCTTTTAAAAATATAGCTTTTATTTTACTACCTACATTAAATTTTGTATTTTTTAGAAATTATGATATAATTCTTCTAAAAAATGGAATGTATTAATCTTTTTATTTTTCAGTTTCAGTACAGGCAATCATCCTTTAAAATGTTGTCTTGACTCTAGTTCCTTAATAATATAGTTCTATATAATATTACAAGGGCAAAAGCCCTTATAGACCGCATTTATTTACTATATACTCTATATACTTAAATATTTTAATTAAAACTATCAGTTATAATTATGAGTAATCGTGATCCACTCAGTAAAACCAATTGCAAAAGATTAATTTCTAATAATATGAATATATTGTTACCTTCAAGTTTCCCTTTTATAGCAAGTTTATTGGTGCTTCAAATGCTAATGCCTCTGGTAAGAACTTTTGTCATTTTAATTTGTAGGAAAAGTTTGTACTTTTAAGTTTGTTGAGCTAATTGGCTTGTAGGGTGTTACAAAAAATAATGGGTTGGGTCACTACCGCCTGTCCCTTGTACTCAGGATGGATTCGTGCCCACTGGCCTGTGGACTTTTAGACTTTTTGGAGGAGGCCAGCCTTCTCCCCATTATTTAACTAGTTCATTTTTTTTTTTTTAATAGGTCACACGTTCCTGCACTGGGGGGAGGCGGACCCCCAACCCCGGAGCTTGATTCCTGCCCGTTGCCTTTTTCCTTTTTTTTTAGTGTTGGTTTTTTTGTTTTGTGTTTTTTAATCTTATTTTAAAGTAGCCTAGTACTAGGCAGTTTTTAATACGGCAACTAATACCCAAGTAGGCAGTTGCCAGATGAGCTCTTAAAATTAAAAAAATAATGTAGTGTAAAAGAGACTGGAAAGCGTACATTCTGACATTTCAGATTCTTGATATACATTCTAGTAGCTAACTATCTCTTTCCTTCCTCTACCTGCACTCTTCTATTGACAAATCCAAATGAAGGTCATGTACTGTAGGTGAGTGAACTGAAGAATTGTAGTATAGATGCAATGTCAAAAAGATTTGAAGGTGAAGCCCCCATTACCTAATCCCTAACCGATTGATGTTGAACATGTGTTAAAGATAGATGATTACGTCTTAATGTACATTAACACATTTCCCGCAAAGGCCAGAATGGCAACTCTGCCACAGCGCAAAGGCTTTGACATCATCTAGAATTCAGTGCAGTGTGAGCAGTCAGTCAAAGGGAGACGAGGTGAGTTCTGTTCTATCTTCATATACAATCCACTCAAACTGAAAAAAGCGTGGGACTCCCGTGATACCCTTTGCTAAGCAGTCAAGTTTTTATTTGTATGGCAAAGTGGGTCACCGGTGTCCATTCATTTTGTGGGCACATGTGGTTAACTTTGCTAACCAAACAATTTTCTGGTGATGCCTATCATTGTCATTCATTTTATTTGTTATAATAAAGATAAATTGATAAATTAAAGTTTTATAATACATAGCATATTCTGTAATGGTATTACAGACACTTATATTTTGTTTGTATTTTCTCTTAGGTTTATTATCAAGCATATTTGATTTAAAATCCAAAAGGAAATTTTTAAATTTCACATTTGGCAATTAATTCATCCAATTAGCCTTGTTATTTTAGTAGGTATGTGTATATATATATATATATATATATATATATATATATATATATATATATATATATATATATATATATATATATATATATATATATATATATATATATATATATATATATATATATATATTCAACCCAGACTATGGAATGCTCACATTTTTATGGAAGCGACAATAGTCAAGCAGAAGATGGAGAGTCAGAAGTTGAATATACTCCTAATAGCAGTGATGAGGCGTCTTCTACACTCTCAGGAAGTTCACTCTTAGACACTGAAGATAGTAGTTCATCAGATGATGAAATAACAAATTTATTAGATCAAGAAGAAAATAATACTCAGACTTAAAATTCAGGTTTACCCATATGGTTGCCAATCACCCCTTCTCTCAGGTCATTTTCTTTTACAGGTAAGGAGGAGTTGCTTAATTGTCTTGGTGTTTCTTATGAAAATAAGACATGGCGTATTGATTTATACAAACTATTTGTTACTGATGAATTAATAGATATAATTGTAGAAGAAAAAAATAGGTATGCTGGGTAGGTTCTTGCAAATAAGACTTTAACATGTAGTTCACGTCTACATAAATGGAAAAATACAGATTCTATAGAAATAAAGGCCAGTCCTAGACTACCTAGTAAACAAATATAAAACTGTATATTACCCAGGCCAAAACATCGCCATTGACGAAAGCATGATACTTTTCAGAGGCAGAACAGGTATCAGAAAATATAATCCTGGAAAAGCGCATAAATTTGGCTTTAATGAATACAAAATTTGTACACCCAAAGGATACACATGGAATTTGCTTGTTGTGGCAAACAAAATAGAGTTGATTGATGGATCCAATTCAACAGAAACTCTAACCATTAAATTAGTTGAAGGATTATTGGATAGAGTGTTACAGTCTATATGGATAATTACAATTCGTCTGTGATCTTAGCTGAATATCTACTAAAAAACTGTAAAATTCTACAATTGGAAAGACACAAAAAATGTCATGATGCTATCTACGATACCAGAACATGGTCAAGAGCTGGTACCATGTATGACTAGAAAAGGGGGACGAAAAACTGAAGCGCCAAAGTGTCATAGATTACAATTCTACAAAGAAAGGGGTTGATATTAGTGATCAACTCTCTTTATATTATTCATCCCTTAGAAAAAGCAAGAAATGGCATCGTAAACTTGCGATTGAGCTTTTAGTAGGTACATCTGTCATTAATGCTCATGTAATTTACAATAAATTTTGTTCAGTCAAGCCTAATATGACACTAAAAGCATTCAGAGAGTCTTTAATTTTCTCTCTTACTGGTTATCCACCATGAGAAAACCTAAGACCAGGAAGGTCCTCAAAAGAGATTTCAGGTCAGAGAACTATACATACCTTGAATGAAGCAGATGGTCCAAAAGGGAACAATCGAAAAAGGTGCAGAGGTTGTTACCAAAAAATCTCTCTGAATGAGGGATCAAAGATAGCTAAAAATAAGACAAGAAAAGTTTCCACATTCTGTAATGAGTGTGATGATAAACCTTATTTATGCCTTACATTTTTTTCAGAAAACCATTCCCAATAGTTTTCTTTAAATATAATTGATAAAAGAATATTCCTTTTTTTCATGAAGTTTGCAGTTTTTATTACTTGAATTTTTCTAACTTGTGTGTGTAATTTTCATTTTGTTTTACCCATGGATACTTTATAATTCAATTTTGTAAAAGGATTTTCATTAAAAAATTAAAAAATATATATTTTTTTTACCCAATAAAACTATATTTATCTGACCAATATATGCTATTTCCGATTCACTCTCAAACTAAATCAGTGAAAAAAATATTTTTAAGAATAGGATAAGAAGCTTGAATAAAAATGAGATTACCTCATTTTTTTTATATACACTTTTTTGAACCCTATTTTATCATATTTCTATGTTTTCCTTTATAATAAATATAGCAAAACATGCCTAAAAATTTTGTAAAAATACAAGAGAAAAAAATGGAAATGTACCATGGGTGTCCCACTTTGCATGACAGAGAACTTCCTGTGGGACACCGGTGGGTCCCTTTGCGGGAAACGTGTTAAGACGTAATCATCTATGGGGAGTATTGGCTCATAAGGGATCAACATCTAAGCTAACTATGTAATTAGCTTAGATGTTGATCCCTTATGAGCCACTACTCCCCAACCTACATTTATTTGCACTCACAATATGCCTTTTGTGGCCTGGGTTCTCTTTACTCAAACCTGGTAGCACTCAGGAGTGCTGCTATGGTAAGCAATCTTCTCCAGAGGTCTCCATCATGAGAGGTGACATGATACTCAGGTCTGAGGTGTTTGAGGGAAGGGCAAGTGTGACAATATACAAATAGTGAAATCTAACTTGTGCCTGAATTTAAAGACCAGTCAACCAGTACTAGACTATATCTAAATTTCAAAAGATAAAATGCAAACTCCCAGCTCTGAAATAGCACTAAATGTGTCATGATTTTGGTTCCCTGCCATCTTCAGCTATTTTTATTTTTGGTTGATTTATAAAACCTTAGTTTTACCTTTGGTCATTAGCCTATGTAATATCACAATGACACTATAAGGAGGTGCCCCTTGTAGACTTATACTTGGTACTTGGAGGAGTAGCACACCCTCAAAATGCCATTGCCCCTAAGAATCTCTTAACTAGTTTAGGTCTACATGAGGTTTTTCCTTCTAGATTACCATTTTATACTTTTTTCATCACTTTACAAACCTCTTCTCACATAGTTTTGGGTTGTGGCTGATTTTGATGAGTGGCTTTCATTCATTTATCTCTGGTTATGTTCACATGCTGCAGGGGGCTTTCCTGATGGCAAAGCTTGCTTCCTTATTTGCCTTGCTTTTGCTTTTTCTAAAATATTTAGCTTAGCATTAGGTTATAAGGTAGTTACGGCGACTTATTTTGCAGTTGCCAGATGGATCTTAAGGAAAAAGTCAGATTAGGAGGAGGCTGTTTATTCATTTCTTTCTTCGCTCCAAGTGTGGTGGTGTGTTTTAACTTCTGCATTTTTCTCTTTTCTCCTCCATACCCAAACCTTAAACCTCAGACAGGCACAACATATCCCTAGTCAGAGACTTATCTTTTTTAGGTGGTCCTCAATTGAGAGAGTTTTATTTTTCATGAAGCTTGTGTATTATGGGGGCTTTATGCCACCATTTGCCATGTAGAGGTCACTGTTTGTATCTTGTGTCTTGCAGATGAACTGCCTGTAAAGGATTATTAGAAGTTTCTTTGTGCTGTCCAAAATTAGTATTAGTTAGTTGTCAGAGAGTGTTGAGTTTGGACTTTGCTTTTGGGGTGGTTTTGTGTAGGTCTAGAGTGGCACCCAGAAGTATAGGATTGCAGTTTAGTGAGAATCTGGCAGTGTAGCAAGATCCTGGGGTGTTAGTTTGATTGGTTTATGTCAGTGGTAAGGCTACTTTATTTTTGCAGGAGGTGGACATTAATTATGAACAAGTTTTGGAGAAGTTGTAGGTACCTATTTAGGTTTCTGTGGGTATGGTGGTAGCTTAGTACATGATGTATGGATCATCTGTGTATATGTTTAATTTTACTGTTTCAGTAGTGGGGAAGGGTATGTCATGCATGAGGAAGGTGAGGGAGATGATGGCACCTTGGGGCACCCTGTTGGGAGCTTTTTCCATTAAGAAACCCCACCTTGCTTGTGGAAACTTTTGGGACTCCCCGCGGGTGGTTCCTACATGGAGAAGGGGATCAGTCCTCACTTCTGTGTTGACTGTTAACTGGACTTATTTGCCCCATCCCTCCCTTTCTTTATATATTTCTAATTTGTACATTACCTTGTTTACCTATGCATCATTTATGCACTTTTACAAGTTCCCTCCTGTTCCTCATTTTTGCTATCTCACTGGGGGCCTATGCCCCCCCTCAGCACGTTGATTATATGTGGAAACACTGTAATTCCCCATGCCCCCATTCTAAAGGTTGAGCCACAGGTGGTAACTCGCTTCTTCAACAAGGTGATTTAGTGGCAAATTGGAGACCAGGTTGGCTCACCCTGGCCCATCAGGGGACTTTTCCTTTGTAAGCCTAAGGAGTCAACTCGGTGCCTGGGGTCCTGGCATGACATTGGTCTGGTGCTGCCACCTGTGCTCATTGTGGTTACTGGAGTATACCAGGTGTGGTATCACTGAGCCACTAGGGGATGAGCTCTTTCCTCACCAGCACAGGGCCTCTCCTTAGTGTTCTGTGGTGAACCCACCTGGTCACATTATTTTTACTTAGTTTATGGGTAAATTTTTTCTCCAATTCCCCTGGCAGAAGTTTCTGACCTCTCTTTTCTCTTCCAATTCTTCACATTTTCTAGCATTTGATCTGTTTTCCTCTGAGGTGGACCCTGATTTGGATTACAGCTGTTTTTTTGGTTCTTTGAACCCAATCTGATATTTCCCTATCCAAACATAATATTTTTTACCTCAGTGATGATTTTGAAGAACAATGTAGTGAACTGTGCTGCATGTGATTGCGTAACAATGGAGCCCTTTTATAGGAGGTCACCTCCTGCCCCCAACATGATTCTGTCCAAGCTCTCAAGACTTACTCGCTCTTAGATTACTGTCTCATCTCACCTAATCTTCAACGCTGAAGAGTGTTATCCATTCTAATGAATTTATGGACTATGACTTTAAGATGCTCCAGTCAAGTCTGGCTAGCCAGTGGATCACTGACATTCATAGACAACATCGAACTGTTGTCAGGATTCAGGTGACCACACTAACAATGTTCCTTATGTTTGATCATCAGGATCTCCCATTGCATATTAAGGCCAACTATCTACTACAGATACCAGTCAAACCTTGTATATCTAATCTGAGGTGTTGGTTCAACTGGCATATGTTTGATCATTTGAGCAGCCTGTTGCAACCCATGCGTGTGTGTGGATTGTGTGCAGGCTTACCATGATAATTTCTGTGACCATCCTCGCCACTGTTCCAACTATGGAGAGTCCAATTGTCAATCTTCAAAATGTTGCCTATTTCTCTCTTTGAAAAAAAGGGCTTGTCTGTCTGTGATTCTGCTAAGGGTTGATATGTGGGAGGCCCAGTGATGGGTCCTTCAGAAATTTGTCTCCTTCAGCATCAGGTTCTCCAATGTCCTACCTACCCATAGAATCAGACTTTCAACCAGTCTGCCCATGTATTCTGTATACTAACCCATCAGTTCTGCCAGCCTCCTGGGATGCAGCACCACGACCATATGCTTTATCACCTTCATCTCCCACCTACACCCAAATTTGGTCTTCTAGTATACCCTCTTCCTCTCCTGCTTGTTGCCCCCACACCAGCCGAGTGTGTCCAATCTCTGGATGCCACTTCAAGAGACTGGATTCCATTTAGGACTAAATTGAATCCACTGAGGTGCTCCACTCTGACATTTTTGTATGTAGAGGACTTCGCAAATGTTCCTTACGATATCAAGACCTGAGGGATTGAGGAATATGAGAAGCTAATGAAACCACTGTATTTTACAATTATTACAAAAATTCAGACATTAATTAAAATAAAAACCTCAATACATAGCTGAATAAAAGTAGGACTTAATCCTATACCATTATAACTAGGCAATGTATCTCAATAAGATACACCTGGCCAAATTGAAATACAAAATAACCTCAAGGAGGGGTGGAGAGACAGAACTGACGAAAAGAGTTCAATTTGGAGAGGGTTACAATCTGGTTGGAATTTTATTCCATGTCAAAATTGACTAATGTCTGAGGTTGGTCCGAATTGAGTCCCAACCGGTCTCTTTTCCAATACTAAGGTCTGAAAAGTGCCATCCTTCAAGCTCAATCAAGAGTCCATGGTCATCAGACAGTTACCAGGAATAGACGTGAACCACATGCACTGTCAGGCATTTGACCCTGTGAGAAGAAAGTACAATAACCCTGCCTCACAGGAACTGGCTCTAGTTCTTGAATCTTCCACTCTCTACTCATACCTCTAAAGCAATATCAATTAATTCTACTTTAGTTATTTCTTCAATCTGATTAAACTACTTAGATTTTTATATTAATATGATCTCACTTATGTCTCTCTTAGAAGTCAAACTAATAATTATCTATTTCTAAGGTTTTATCTTAAGATTGTCTTTAAATTTAAATATTAGGTAATTATTATATTTCAGCAAGCAAAAGAGAAATCTGGACAATGCCTAATAAATAGCCTTACCCAAAATTGGAGGCTTAAGATCCTTTCTTAATTGGTAAAAATTCTATTTAAATATTTAGATAGCTGAAATAAGACAAAAATGTAAATATGTATCAGGGAAGATGTTCAAAAGTCTGATTTGTATGAGTAGTTTATGTTAACTAAAATACTTGACCCTACTCCATTGTATTCATGAATGATGAGTCCTGGTCCAAGCCTAAGACCTCTTTCCCTCCTTCTAGGAAGCTAACTTCCAAGAAGGGCAGGCAATCTTCCTCTCTAAAATTTCTTCCAAGTATACACCTCAGTTGAGGTGCACCCTAGTCCTTCCTCTCTTCTTCCTACCCATGTTTCTTTGAGATCTATAACTGAAACTTCCAACCTGCCATCTGGCAGAGGGCAGAGCTTGCGCTCATCTTCCATAGGGATGTACTCACATTCCCCAAGGGTAATGATGCCTCTAAGTGTCTTTTATCCTTAACAATTTGCTCAGGTCACAACCTTACCATCCTCCCTTCTATCTACTCCTGTTCTTTTCAAATCCTCAGTATCTGTCACTTCCAACCTCCCTTCATACCTGGGTTGTACACCCTTCATCCTGAGTGATGGTCCTCCCTGCCTCGAGTGTAATGATGCCCCAACTCATCTAGTTCTACACTTTCCCCTGGGTCATGACCTACTGAGTTTCATTTGTCAAAACAAACTTAATTCGTGCAATCCTATTCCCCATCACTAAATGTGTTGGCCTTGCCATTCTGAGGCTCCTATGATGCCTGTGCTGGGTTCTTGTATGGCACCTGTTTGTGAGAGCTCCTCTGTCCCCCATACTATTTTGACTGGGTTCTCTCACCGGTCTGAATGTTATGGCAGCAATTCTTCAATGGAACTGTCAGGGGATTTTTCTCAAATGGGAAGAATTCTCTGTTATTTGCTTGCAGGAAACCAAACTTGGGAACCATCCTTTACCCAAGTTTGATCATTTTACCATTTTTAACTCCCTACCATCCCTTGGTGGTGTTTCACTCCAGATCAGCTCCCCTCAATGGCTCAGTTTTAGATCTTTTATCTTAGCTTCCATCTGTTTCTAGTTTTAGGTGACTTTAATATCAGACAACCTGTATGGGGTGCTAGAGTGAGAACTGTCAAGGCTGTCTCTTTGAATCTCATATCCACTAATCCTTTTAGCATTCTCAATTCCAGTTATGCTACATTCTACTGCATTCAAACTGATTCTTTCACTTGTGTCGGTCTATCTATTGGCTCTGTGTCCCTGATATCAAATTCTCTCTTTTAGATGACCTGCCTGGCATTGACCACTTTCCTATTGTCTTGAAACATGTGACCCTTTGCCTATCCCCTTCATATTCCCCCAGATGAAATATTGAAGGGCCAACTGGTCAAAGTTCTACAAGGTATCCTTCACTCATAAACAAATTGGAGATATTGATGCAGCTATACATTACTTTTTCTGTTTAGTGCTTGAGGCCGTGGATTCTGAAATTCCTTGTACTCTGTCCTGCCGAGGCATGACATCGCTCATGGTGGAACTCTGATTGCACTTGTGTGGTGGAGGCCTATAAAAAGGCTTGTGCACCATTCATTCAGAACTCAACTCCTTCAAACTGTATTGACAGAAGTCGAACTAGACCTATTTGCCAGCAAACCTTATCAAGCATGCATTGATTCCTGGAGGGCATATGCGTCTTCCACTACCTACCTCTTCAGCTCCGGTCTGGAACAGGATTAACAAAATCAGGAGACCCCACCAGTGTCACCCATATATTGTTCTCCTTTTTTGCCGATGTCAGCATTGAGCATTACTCAGCAGAGTTTAGAAGTATCATGCCGAGACTTAAGGGTGAAGTGGACACAGGGTGGCAAATTAAAGAACCCAGGTTTTGAGGGGCTTTTTCAACTGAAATTTAAAAAAACCGGGGTTTGTTTTGTTTTTTCAAGAAATTAATGCTACTTATCATTATTTTATTCAAAATGCATATTTATGTTTATAATTTCAACAAATATGTATCAAATTAAGATTATTTCATAACACTCATAACACTAGTCAACAATGATTTTGCTACTTGCGTATTAGTTTATGATTCATACTAATATACTAAATCGAGTATGCTGATTCCGAATCTGTAATCAGAATTGGTCTAGCATGTAAGGTTCCTGAGTTACACACATACTCTTTAGTTATACATATGGGCAGTGTTGCTTTGGCTAACATAGTGAGAGGATGTGTTGTGTGTGTTTGGTTCTTGCGTTACACTCATGATTTATCACGTCAAATTTAACCATTATAGTAGTGGTGTTGAAATGGTATTTACATACAGTGATTAATTGCATTTTTCTTTCAGATTTATCTCTCAATTAATTTATAAATGAAATAAGATTGTACAAAAGTATATAATAGGATATATACAAACTTAAGTTGAAAAAATGAATCAGTGAGGATGTATAAATAGCCCAGACAACTTTTGTTATATCTGTGAAAGATATACTCCAAGCAACAAGCGGAAAAAATAGCTAAAAGAGTGAAAACTGCATACAATTATTACTTTGGTTGTAAAGTTGGTGACCAAGACAAGCCTTGGGCACCTCACAAATCTTGTACTGTGTGTTATACGGGGCTCACAAGTGGTTAAATGGCAAACAGAAGGGTATGCCTTTTGCTGTACCAATAGTGTGGCATGAGCCAACAAATCATGTTTTTGATTGCTACTTTTGTATGACAAATATTGTAGGATTCTCAAATAAGAACAAGTCGAAAATTGTATATCCAGATTGTAAGTTAGCTATAAAACCAGTTCCCAATAATATGGAGATGCCAATCCCAGTTCCTCCATCAGCTAGTGCAGTTAAAGAAGATGATTCATCGCCTGAAGAGGAGGATAACAATGAGGATGATTCTAAGGAAAAGAAGATTCATTTGATAAATCAAGAAAGATTGAATGATTTGGTGAGTGATTTGTCATTGTCAAAGGAGAATGCAGAAATGTAGGGCTCCAGACTAGAGCAATGGAATCTTCTAGAGGATAGTGCAAAAATATCTACTTTCCGTAAATGCCATGAGGCCTTAGCTGCCTTCTATAAAGAAGAAGATGGTGCTTGTTTCAGTACTGATGTTAATGGACTCATGAATCAGCTAAGAAATGAGCATTTACCTGATGAATGGAGACTATTCATTGATGCAAGCACTGCTAGCCTCAAAGCTGTGTTGCTACACAATGGTAACAAAAAACCTTCAATTCCTGTCACACTTATTGTTGGGATGATAGAGACATATGACTCAATGAAATTTATTTTGGAAGGTGTTCATTACTCGCATCATAAGTGGAATATCTTTAGTGATCTAAAGGTAATTTCTTTACTTCTTGGACTGCAGCTAGGATATACAAAGAATATGTGCTTCTTATGCTTTCGGAACAGCCGTGATGACAGGAATCATTATATTGTCATAAGGTGACCCAAAAGAGGAGAACACATAGTTGGCCAATACAATGTGAAGCACATGCCTTTGGTACATCTACAGAAGATCTACCTTCAACCACTTCATATCAAACTTGGCCTTATCACAAATTTTGTTAAACCAATGGCCCATGATTCTGATGGATTCCAGTATCTCAAAGAGAAATTTGGTGCAAAGAAAACTGATGCTAAACTTAAAGCTGACATTTTTATAGGGCTGGAGATCAGAGAATTGATATGTGACAGGGAGTTCAGAAATAAATTAACTCCACTTGAGTTGGCAGCATGGGATTCATTTGTCCATGTAGTGCAGAACTTCCTTGGTAATCATAGGGCTGCTGAAAACTATGAAGAACAACATGCTAAAGGCCTATCAACGATGCATTTGCATCTAGATTTCTTTCCATTTAATATGGGAGATATTAGTGATGAACATGGGGAAAGGTTCCACTGAGATATCGCAATGATGGAAAGCAGGTATCAAGGCCGCTTCAACGAAAACATGATGGGTGACTACTGCTGGTTCCTACAACGGGAGTATCCTATATCCACGTACAAGAGCAAGAGTCTCAAACATTTTTGAAGAAATTTATAGTTAGGTAAGTACTACCCAATTAATATATGTAATACATATCTTGTCTGGTTCTGCAAAAGGACAGACATAATGCCAAATAGGGTGCCCCAATTCCAAACCTTTTCCTAGAAACCTCTCATTCTTCTCAAACTCGTAATAATTACAGTAAACCCTTGATATAACAAATTATATTGGGTGGGCGGTTATTCATTAAACCCGATGGGCGTTAAAATCAATGGAAACAATGAACCAAGTTTGTTATGGATATATGATACGTAGGTAATTACTAATAAAGTTAAGTGGACTACAAAACATAGTATTGATACGAACCTTGCATTGTAGGAGACATGCGATACACCAATACTCACTCAGGCTGGTTGTAACGCTTGCCTGTTAAACCTGATGGAATTCGGCCAGGCAATTTGGTTCATTATATCCCAAATTTGTTATATTGAGGTTCATTATATCGAGGGTTTACTGTATATCATTAATTGATCCAAGGTGATAAAGTGAGCCATATAGCTTAGTTGCATAACTCAAGAACTTTACATGCTAGGACAAATCTGAGTACAGATTTGGAATCAACGCACCCAAATTAGTTAGTTACAGCAACATTTACTCAAGTAGCAGAGACAAAGTTAAAATTTGTTGGCTAGTGTAATTCATCTCTTCTTCTACAGGTTATGGCTATCATGGGTACCCATAATTCTCGATCAGTGATCTGTTCTTACTATAATATAATTATTAAATGAATTAATAATTATTATAAAAATAGAGATAGCTATTCTTTTCCTATGCTATTCTACTAATGCTTGTAGCATTTGTTCTTTGAAAAAACCCAAAATAAAATGTGGGTTTGTTTTTTTTTTCAAAATTAGGCTTTTTTTTATTCAAGAAATGAATGCTACTTATCATTATTTTATTTAAAATGCATATTTATGTTTATAATTTCAACAAATATGTATCAAATTAAGATTATTTCTCTGATACTGACTCATAATTCATCTCTCCTACAGTTATGGCTAGCATGGTACCCAAAATTCTCTATCAGTGATCTGTTACTGTGATCTGTTCTTACCTTAATATAATTATTAAACTAATTAATTATTAATATTTTAAAAATAGAGATAGCTATTCTTTTTCTGTTATTCTAATGCTTGCAGTGTTTGTTTTTTGAAAAAACCTGAGATTTGAAAAAAAAAGTCAATAAAACCTGTTTTTTTTTTTGGCTAACTCTGAGAGGACAGAAGCCCTATAACTCTCTGTTAACTATCGCAAAGATTCATTCAGCACTTTCTTGGTGTGCTCCCACATCCCAAGATCTAGACAATATATGATTGAACTTTCGTGGGCATCTCGATCCCCCATACCAAATCACTCCTACTAGATATTTTTAACTTGATTTGGATCTAAGGTTTCTATCCTCTGCATGGAGAATGTTGTTGGTTCTACCATTTCTGAAACTAGATAGAGACAGCTTGTCTTCTCCCCATTATAGGCTGATAGCCCTCACCAGCTGTTTTAGTAAGTTGTTGGAGAAGATGGTAAATAAGTACTCTCTGTGAGGCCTTTGCTCAAGGCTTATGACACTACTTGGCACTCTTGGATTCTCTGCTAGTTTCATGAATGAGGATTAGGGGACTTTTACAAATTTTTTTAGCCAGTTTTTAGTTACTAGCAATTTTTTATTTGGGTTGGTAACACTTAGCCCTTAAAGCGCTGAGCGGAATTGCTTTGAAATCCCCCTCAATCAATTTATCCTTGCTACCTCATTAGGGAAAAAATTAAAATAAAATATTTAAATCCTTCTTTATAACTCAAATAGTATTATCATTTTAATTGAAAAATTATTAATAACCATCTATCTACATATTTAGATTTATGATTGGAAATCTTCTGTGTTTCCCAAATTAATTTTTGTTGACTGATAAAATTATTTTTTAATTTGAAAGTGCTTCTATTTTCTAGAAAGCGTTGATTATATTTTCAAACCTTTAAAATATAATTTGCCCATCTTCTGCATGGGCAAACATTGTCAATAAAAAGACTGACTTTTTATCATTGAACCCAACCGCAAGAATTTGCCCTTGATGATACATAAATGACTCCATGGAGACTCTCCACACGATGGGGGCGAGGGGACGCCTCCCAATGTATATATCTGAATTTTTGCGAGATCGTCGATTCCGCGTACGGGTGGGGGGAGCCCTCTCCGGCCCAAAGGAGCAGGAAGAGGGTGTCCCGCAGGGAAGTGTCCTCAGTGTCACACTCTTTGCCCTGAGCATCAACGGCATCACCTCGGTGCTGCCGAAAGATGTTCTCGCTACGCTCTACATGGATGACCTTTCAATCTCTTTTGGCGCGGCCCAGATGCCAACTCTGGAGCGTCGACTCCAACAGGCATTGAGCCGCGTCTCTCGCTATGCCGAAGCGCACAGGTTTCAGTTTTCTTTGGCCAAGACTAAGGTGGTGCGCTTCTGCCGCCATCCATGGCTCCACCCCGACCCAGATTTGTTTCTTAATGGGGTGCACCTGGATGTGGTTGAGTCGCACCGTTTCCTTGGTCTTGTATTCGACCGACGCCTCACATGGGAGGGTCATATTCGCAGCCTTAGCGTCTCTGTACCCGCGCCATGGATATTCTCCGTTCCGTGACTTTCAGCGCTTGGGGCGCTGATAGGGCTACTGCCCTACTTTTTTTATTGATCCTTTGTTCGTTCAAAGCTCGACTACAGATGCGAGTTTTATGCATCAGCAGCCGAGCGTTTATTGCGAAAGGTGGATTCGATCCACCACACCGGCCTCCGTCTTGCGACCGGTGCTTTCCGCACTTCCCGCATTGAGAGCCTGTTGGTCGATGCTGGGGAGATGCCACTCGCTCTGCGCCGCGTGCAGTGCATCACTCGCCCGTACGCTCGAGCCCGGCGCCCCTCTCAGTCGCCAACAGCTCTCACTGCATCCGCAGCTGATCTCGATGGTGCCTATGCCGCCGAGAGACGCCAGTCATACCCTAAGCCCTTTGGGTTTAGGGCCAGGAAACTCCGAGAGCTAGATATAGCTCTCGGGCCGGTGGCGCCCCTGGTTCTGCCCAGGACGCCACCCTGGAGGGTACCACATTTGGCTATTTGTCGCCACGCCTCTGCTCCCAAAGCTTGTACTGCGCCGGGAGTATTGCGTTCGACCTTTTTGGAGCACACGTCGTGTCACGCTGGAACCGTGCCAGCGTATATGGATGGCTCCAAGTCCCAAGAGGGGGTCGGCTTGGACGCCGTATCCCCTCTGTTTGAAGTCGGCGGGGCTCTACCAGCCGCTGCGTCTGACTTCACGGCCGAGCTGGTGGCAATACACCACTCGGTACGGGAGATTACGCGACGTGCCCGGTTCGGAGACTGGATTGTGGTCTATAGCGACTCACAATGCGCTCTGAGTGCTCTCGGGGCATTGGAATCTCCTCATGCCCTGGTTCGCGATATCCGTGACGCCACGGTTTTGGCGAGCCGGGCAGATGTCGAGATTATCTTCTGCTGGGTTTCTGGACATGTAGGAATTGCGGGGAATGAGCGCGCGCGAGGACTCTGTGACCGGACCAGCGTTTCGCTCTTCCTCACACCGACTACATGGCAGGAATACGGGCAGCTCTTCAGACTGCTTGGCAAAGAAGATGGGAGACGGTCGAAGGGAACTTAAAGTTGCGTGCCATTGTGCTGCGACTGTTCCCATGGACCTATCCCCCAATGCCCCGATGGCTTCAGGTCGCTTTCTGTCGTCTCCGAATCGGACACACTCGTGTGCCACATCGCTATTTGATGGAGCGCTCGCCTGCGCCCTATTGTGACTACTGCGTCATCCCCCAGACTGTTTGTCACATTCTTGTTGAATATCCCAGTCTGGGTGATCTTCGCGCACGTTGCCTGTCCCGGTACCAGGATGGGTGGGGTCACTACTGCCTGTCCCTTGTACTCGGGATGAGTGCGTGCACATTGACTGGTGGACTTGTTGACTTCTTGGGGGAGGCCGGCCTTCTCCCTATTATTTAAGCAGGGTTTGTTTTTTTGTTTTTGTTTTTTTTTCCTTTAGGTTGCACGCTCCTGCACCGGGGGGACCTCCCCCCCCGACCCACCAGCTTGCTTCCTTTCCCCCTTTTTGGTGTGTTTTTTTTGTCTTTAATTTTATTTTAAAGTAGCCTAGAACTAGGCCAGTTTTAATACGGCGACTAATGCCCACGTAGGCAGTTGCCAGATGAGCTCTTAAAAAAAATAAAAAACAATCTCCAGCTTTAATTTTTTGTTGTTGTTGTTTTAGGGATAATGGGAACAATTTAGAATTTATTTGTATTGTACCCATCAAGGACATTTTATGTTTCAGTAGTTCTAATACCAATGGCACTTTGGTATAAAAATTGTCTGTAATTACATGGTAACCTTTGTTGAAAAGATTACTTTCTTTCATGATATTATCCACTACTGTGTATGCTAATCCTCTGGCTTGTTGAATGCATAAAGATCTCTCCCAGAATATAGATCAGTATGAAAAACAACCAGTAGATGCCTCGCAAAGTTCAAGCTTCTTTATTCCATAATGGGAATTGTGTTTAGTGGGCATATACTGGATGTACAAAAATTGGTATTTCATACCAACCATACTTTCATCAATTGAAATAGTCTGTGAGGGTACATAATATTGTTTGATATTTTTGTTGGTTATCTAATAGTTTACGTACCTTGACTGAATTCTTTTCATTATAGCACTAAAACCAGGGGTTTTGTGACATGGGTGTCCCAGTAGCCTTCAATATCTTTGATGATCATAATCATAGCCATTTTCAAACCTACACTGAGAATTTTTTTTCATTTTAGTTACATCCACAGGAGACCACTTATGGAAGTGAGAGTGTGGTTTATTTTGGAGCTCATTTTTGTCCTATGATGCGTATCTATTAGTTTTGTGAACTAAAAAATTTAAAATGTCATTTGTCAAGAAAAGTTCTGCATATTCGATAAGGGTCCAAATTTCTTGGTGGGATATTCACTGGTCTGATGATGCGTGGCTTTGTTCCATCTGTGCTATTCTGGTGGATATACACAGATCCATGGATTGTTGATGTGTTGAGCGTTTCTCCATGGGTTCTTTCTTTTTTTGTTCTTTCCTTTTCCTAGTGGCCTTATTATTTACTATTTAGGTTCAGTTTTGTTCTAAATTTATTCGTGAAATTAGTTTAGTAGTGTCTCAGCTGCATTTAAAAAAAAAATTGACCTTAATTTTCGTGACTACTTATATTGGCGAAGTGAAGTACTCAAAAGAAGAGAAAAGGGGGAGAAGATAGAGAGAGAACTAAAGGACAGAGAGATCATAGATAGAGGGAGAAATGAGCAGTTATCCAAAGAAGATAGAGAGAGAACTGAAGGACAGAGAGAAACAAAGACATGACAGATAAAGAAAGAAGGGGACATACTCCAACCTTACGGCAGAGGCCTTACTGGTTTTATGAATCAAGCAAACTTAAAGCTAAGTCTTTTTCATTTTATTTTTATTTATTTATTTTTTTAAAGAACCCTGGGGTATTTCACATCATGTCCTTTCTTTCCTGTATATATAAGAGTTTATCCATCATCTATCCTTCTCTATCTGTCTCTCTCTCTCTCTCTTCTTTCAGCTGACCCTTCTCTTCTGTATCTAACTGTGCCCCCATCTCTCTTTATCCATCACATGTCTGTTTCTCTTTGTCCTTCTCTCTCTATCATCTTCTCCCCCTTTTCTCTTCTTTGGATAACTGCTCCTCTCTCCCTCTATCTATATTCTCTCTGTCTCCCTCCATTCCCTGTCTTTTTCTTTTATCTCTTCTTTCTCTATCTGTGCTCCATTTCTCTCCCCATCTATCATCTCTGTTTTTCTCTCTCACTCTATCCGCTTCCGGTCTTACTTTATTCATCTTCATATATCTATATATTTAACTATTCATTCACATCTCTCTTCTCATTATCTATATCTCTCTCACTCCCTACCCCCTTCCCCCACCCAATTCTTTATATACGTTACTCTGCGCAACATTTTGTACGATAATCCCAAATTAATCCTCGTTCCAAATTGTAGACAAAAGCCAACAGAAGTTGTGCAGACAAGTTAATTTATGACCACCATTTTACCCCAACCATCAATCTCTTATAAATCTGTCTATTTATTTCCCTACACCTTCTTAATTTTTTATTTCTTTATCTATTACTTTCTTAAGTTCTTTTCTTATTCCTCACCTCTATTTCTTTTATTCTATTATGCTTTATTTCTTCTTTTCCATTCTCCTCTCTCTCTCTTTTTCTTAGTCAATGGCACTTTTTCTCACTCCATCTCTCTTTCCCTACTCACTCCTTCTCTCTCTTCTCTATCTCGCTTTCACTCTTTTTCTCTATCTTCTCTTTCTCTCTCTTTTTAAAGGATAACATGCCCATCTTTCTTGCTTTACTCCCCACCTGTGTTCGCCCATTTTTGGATGAATGGATTTGTGAACAAGTAAAATTGTCGGATTTGGGACAAAAACAATCCACATGAGATACACCAGCACCAATTGCATCTCAACAAAGTCACTGTTTGCTGCGGATTTTCGTCTAACGGACTCATCGGTGTGTATTTTTTTTGAGAACGAAGATGGGATTGCCATAACCGCCAACGGCGAGACCTACAGATCGATGATAAGCAACTTCTTGTGGCCTCAACTGGATTATATGCCTGATATGGATACTGACGACATGTGGTTCCAACAGGACGGCGCTACGTGCCACACTGCACATGCCACGATAGACATTTTGCATCAGCGATTTCAGGGCAGGGTCATCTCGCGTGGCTGCGACGTCAATTGGCCACCGAGATCATGCGATTTAACACCATTAGACTACTTTCTTTGGGGCTACCTTAAATCGCAGGTCTATGCGAATAATCCGCCAACAGTTGATGTCCTCAAAGTCAACATAACGAACACCATCCAGCAAATTCAGCCAGATTTTATGCAACAAAGTCATTGAAAATTGGGCCTCCCAAATACCTTCCACCAAGCGAAGCAGCGGCGGACATTTGAACGACGTCATATTCCACACTTAATGCCATAAAATGTAGTTTCAATTCTAAAATAAATTAAGTGCATATATCACACACAACTTGTTTTATTTACATTTAAATATTGAGTGACCTTATTGAAAGACCCTTTATTATTCTTTCTTCTTTTCCATTCTCGTGTCTTTCCTTTTCTTACTCAATGGCGTTAGGGATAGGTTCTTCTGTGAGCGTTTTTGATTGCCACAATGATCAATCTCATTCTCAAAGCTCTTGATCGCTTTCTCTCCCCTGTAAATTTTCTCTACACTCGATACACAACCTGCGCTCTGGGATGGCTAACAGCCCTGAAAGCTATTATTATTATTATTATCATGCTCCTCATTTTTGCTTGAAGTAACAAAATCGTTCTCATCACTACTCCACTTTTCAACACTAGAAACATTGCTTTCATTTGCTTCACTCATGATTTAAAAGTTTGTGCTTTGCTTTATAAAATAAATGTGTGTCACCGTCAAAAGAGATCGGTCGTAACAGAGTCAAGACACTCGCATTTGTAAATTTATACTAAATGTCACAGAACTGACTTAATGCATTTCTGTATTTTATTTGAATGAAAAACCACTAACATAAGAGTAGGAAACCTAAGAATGAAATGTAAAGGCAAAAAGACAATAAAACAACCATATGTCACTGTCAATACAAATTGGTTGAAACTGGGTCAGGTCAGGTCAGGTTACACACATTCACAGGACTGACCTAATGCATTTCTCTATTTTAATTGGATGAACAACTACTAACATTAAGAGTGTGAAACATAAGAATGAATGAATCAGCATAAAAATAGTAGTGATTATGAGTAAAGTTAAAAGCCATAAAACAACCATGTGTCACTGTTAATACAAATCAGTTGAAACTTGGTCAGGTCAGGTTACGCACATTCACAGGACTGACCTAATGCATTTCTTTATTTTAATTGGATGAACAACCACTAACAAGATTGAAACCTAAGAATGAATGAATCTGCAGAAAAATGGTAGTGATTATGAGTCTTAAGTTAAAAAAATATAAAAGAACTGAGTGTTGCCATCAATAGAAATCGGTTGAAACTGGATCAAGTTACTCGCATTCTTAAATCTCTGGTAACAAACAAAGAAGGATTGAAATAAGGCATTTCTGTATTTTAATTAAATGAACAAACACTAACATACCAGTATGAAACAAAAAAAATGGATGAATTCTCATAAAAAATGGGGGTGTTAACAAGCATAAAGTAAAAGACCACAAAAGTCCCTCGGGCAATTATGTAGCACCGAGCTGGCGACCTTGAAAGGTCCTCTGGCTACTAATGGGTTAATCTGATCTCAATTTCCAGGAGGGTGTTTCCCAGGGTAGTGTATTGTGTTACTTTATTGCTATTGTGATAAATAACCTGTTCTCTGACTGAAGTGGTATCCGCAACCTTGTTTGCATTCAACCTCTCACTTTATTGTTCCACCTCATGCCTGGCATCCGCAACCTTGTTTGCATTCAACCTCTCACTTTATTGTTCCACCTCATGCCTGGCATCCGCAACCTTGTTTGCATTCAACCTCTCACTTTATTGTTCCACCTCATGCCTGGCATCCGCAACCTTGTTTGCATTCAACCTCTCACTTTATTGTTCCACCTCATGCCTGGCATCCGCAACCTTGTTTGCATTCAACCTCTCACTTTATTGTTCCACCTCATGCCTGGCATCCGCAACCTTGTTTGCATTCAACCTCTCACTTTATTGTTCCACCTCATGCCTGGCATCCGCAACCTTGTTTGCATTCAACCTCTCACTTTATTGTTCCACCTCATGCCTGGCATCCGCAACCTGCCAATTCCAGTTGGCAGTTGATACCATCCACTGCCAGACACTTCATAACTATGATGAACAACAGTAAGGGGGTGGACAGAGCCTGAGCACATGGTTCAAGTGGCTGGTTAGGGTTATTATTAGAAAATGCCTCAGCATTTAAGTTTGTATACTCAGCTGTAAGACGGAGGACCTCAAAAGTGATTATGTATTGAATTGGTAGCCAGTGCAATTCATGAAACAGGTGGTGGAGAGGGGGGACAATTATTCCCGCTCACCCCTATTAATTTAAGGCTAAGTTAACCTCTCTTATCAATATTATATATTCATTGGTGTATGTTCTTTGCCATCTTAATCAATTTTGTTGTTTAACTTTTTTCTCTGAATTTATTCATTCATTTTTATTTTGTTTCTAAATTTTGTTATATTAAAATTTTGAATATAATTGAGATGAAAGAATAGATAAACACTACCCTAATTTTTTATCTTTTTATATTTTAAATTTTAATTTAATATAAATTGGGGTTTAAGTTAGATAATTTTCCAATTTTCAATTTGATTAGTTTAAATTTGAATTTATTATTCTACTATAGCATAATCTTGTTTCAGGCATCCTCTGGCCAGTGCATATGGTATGACCACTGCGGTAAATTAGATAGTTCTCGGAAACAGGCAAATTGTGCATACAATGGTACAGCCAAACTCATATCAACAGAAGGAAAGGAGTTATTAAGTCAGGCCTGCCCTGAACTCTATGAAGAACTACAATCAGGTAAAATGAATTTGCATTTAATTGTATAAAAACATTATTGATATAAAATTGATTAAATATTCATTACTTTTAGTTCCCCCCTAAAGTGAAAATTAAGGATTTCTCAGTTTCTAGTATTTTCTTGCTGTTTTTAAAATTTTATGATTTTAACATTGACTTTTTTTCCTCAGAATCCTCATTCCATACATGTTGCAATCATGCTCAAGCACAATTACTTTCTAACTCTTTGAAACTAATGGAAGATTTGTTGGGAAAATGTCCAACATGTATGCGAAACATAAGGGTTCCATTTTGCTATATGTCTTGTTCTCCCAATCAGCAAGAATTCTTGGAACCTGTGAAATACCAAGATGCCAACCAACCAGGCAAGGAAGGTAGGAAAGAAAAAGTTTGATTTCATTTTTAAGGCCTCATCAGAAAACATAGCCCACTAAGCCAAAATTCCTAACACACCTAACACAAGACATAGCTCACCAATCAGGAGCTCTAAACACACAAGTAAATAAAACAACTTCCCCATCAATTCTCACTATACACATTTTATTGGGTCAAACACTTGACCACAGAACAAACACCAGCAAACTGCAAAACACTATCACACTGTCCAACAGCAATACTACACAAACACATGCAGCAATTACCACAACAAACACTCTCATCACACACTTTTCCTATGTTAACCACTTAAACCCCACCCAGATGATTGACTAGTCATCCAGCTAAAACAACTTTCCCATCAATTCTCACTATACACATTTTACAAACCACTAGATAAATCACGTCCATAATGGGAAGCACTTGGCTACCTCTAGTACAGACATTTTGGACCACATGTAATACAACCACTTACCAACATTGCAAATATTAGTTACTCACTACAAGATAGCCAACAAATGTTGAGCCTAGGCAGAAATGCAATGCTGTATTCACTAGGCTTTTGAGAGCTATATTTTAGGTAGACTATGAATCAGAATCAGATTTTAGTATCACCTCATAACTAGTCTTTTCAGAAGATTTCTTGCAGATATCCGTCTATTGATCTTCACTTTTTGTATAAATAAAAACCATGTGCTTTCTTCTCTTTTTTTCCCCTCACTTGTATCTCCTTTCATTCATTTTTTTACCTATCTGAAAATGTTCACTTTGGCTGTTATTGGGTTTCCACATTAAAAACTAATATTGAGCTGTGTGGTGTCTCATTGCCTTTCTTAACTCAGTTTTCATTTATCCAACAGTAAATTTTGCCCTACTGAGGTCTGCACAGACAGCACAGTTAAACATTAAGAGAGGAATTTTTTTTTCTATTTCAGGACAAGAGATGGTTGCAGATATCAAATTTTATATTGCACGAGACTTTGTGGAAAAAATTTATGATTCTTGTTCAAGTGTCCATTTTGCATCTGCTAATCAGAGAGTCATTGGTGAGTTTTCTTTTTTGGAGGGGTAGGGGGTCCATTTGTCATTAAGGTACAATAACATTTTCTATCAATTTTTTTTTTAATTTAGCTGCATTCTTAAAGGAATTTAAATGTCAGCATATAATGCAAGTTAGTGTTCATCTAAAGGATTTATTGCTAGTCAAATCCTGATGCATGAATATTTAAAGAGAACCATTTGTATGGTATGTGTCACATGTGAGTTTTTCAGTTATGCATATAAAACCTCTATTTTTATTATGCATCTGACCTCACACTCACTGAAAGTACATTTGCTGCTATTATGAGTCCACATTGCACAAAGTGTATTCCTATAAATCTTGAGTGCACAATTAAATTAATTGTTGAACTGTGGTGCTGGTGGAAGAGTGGCTTTCTTTCATTTCTCTCATCCATTTTCTTGCTCATCTGTTTTACTTTAAAAGATAACCAACAGGGGCATTATCAACAAAAATATTCCTAAAAGGAATTTCATAAATGTAGTAGTAAAATTAACAAAAGTGAAAATGTGTAGATGGTAGCCTAAATATGTAGAGTACATTGGTATGTAAGGTAGAATGTATCTCTCCTGCTTCCCCTCTCTTCTACATAGGAGCTTCCTTTGCCAGGTCTGTCCTAATAGGATAAAATGGACTTCTCCAGTAATAGATCAATCAACATTTAATGTTCAGTTCTGTTAATCTATTACAATCAATTTCCAGAAATCTTCTGCGGTGCTTCAGGATCAGCGTGCAGTCCAGTTCGGTTGTTTAACTTCCTGGGAGACTTTGAACACAATGAATATACACCCCTCAATATTCAATATCAGTACATTGAAAATGAACAAACGGTTGGAAATTTTAAGCCTTTAAACAAAACTGTGATTCCTTGCCATGAAGCAGTTAAAGTAAGTATCTTTAGTTTATATTTCGTTTTAAGATTTGTCCTTGGACTTGAACACAATGTTTGCTAGATAATTAAACTGTTTCCTAGCTTTGTTGTTGCAATTGCAGTTCTTTTTTTTTATACACAAATTTTCTTATATTTACCAAATCCATCGCTTTCTTTCACTTTACCTCTTTTGTGAGGTACGAAGTTCTTAAAGTGTATTGCTGTTTGTGGGCAACTACTATTTTAATATTTACTCATCTGAATTATTTTTACACTAGTACCAAAGCTAACTTATATTTTTGGTTTCAGGATAATGTTCCTTGTACCTGTGCCGATTGTGTGACATCTTGCTTGAAAATTCCCAATACATGGGATGAACCCAATCCATGGATTATGTTTGGCTACGATGGCCTAGCTGTTGTGATGTGTCTTACAGCAATCATATTCTCTGTCACATTTCTCATTGTATTTGCTTACTGCCATAGGAGAAGCAAAAAATACAAAGGTAGCTCATTTTCTTAAATATCTTTTTGCATGCTATAAACTTCTCAAGCTATAAAAATTAATGGTGTCTGAGGAGTGGAAGCATGTTCTGATAGTAACACTAAATGGAGAAAGGAGGAAGTCTCTGTCGGATCAACCAATACCTAACACCCTCATCTCTCAGATTTTGCTGAAATTTGGTTTATAGCAAGTTTTGGGACCCTAAATCCATTGCTGAAATTTTAAGGTCAATCCAACCAATGGTTCACAAGATATGACCTCAGGCATTTTGAGGTCATATGCAAGGTCACTAACATTTGGCGACCCATAACTAGAGTAATAATGGTCATAATTATATAAAAATATATATATTTAGAATCGGAAAAAGACAAGGAATCCAAATACGATAGTTTTAGAACTCTAAGTTGAAAAATAAAAAAATCTTACATTTGGTCAAATTTGAGGTCAAGATTTGACCTCTGGGGTATCAAGATTGAAAAAAAAAATTATAAATGTGAAAAATGAGGCCTATGCTTTGGCTATTTGAATCAGTAAGAAAAGGTTCGTTTATGCTAGCAGTTTTCATGTAACTAACACATAAGTGAGTGCCATATTTATAAGTTGTCCATCAATTCTACATATTTTTCACACTTAAGCTCCTAATTTGACCTATAGAAATTAAAATTACCTTTTTTTTTTAATATAAAAAACGAAGGTACAGCTCTTGGCTATTAGCAACAGCTATAAAAAGGTTATCTTGGTATTTTTCATGTAATTAACTTATAAGTGAACACCATATTTACAAATTATTTGTCAATTCATTGAAATTTTGTAGCTTTGATATCAATTTGATCTTGAACTCTAAGAGTTCAATAAAAATTGTAATTCACTGTCAATAATATATAGTTAAAGTAGTGAAAGAGGAAGACAAAGCTCACATGTAGCTTAAACAATCCTGTTGCAAAATGTTGCTACTTTTACAGAATCAACACAGATAGTTGTAGTTCCTAGTCTACAGTTTCAGCCAGCATTGTGTGTGGTAGGTTCTTATTGTTTTTCACTGAGCCTCAAAGAATATCAAGAATTAAAATATTGTGTATAACTATATTCTAAAAAGTGTCATCTAATTGTATATCTTAAAATTACAGATTTATAGAAATTACTTAGTGAAATCTACATCTCGGCTATTAGGCCTATTCACCAAAATACAATGGTTTGGCACTTGAAATACTGCCAAGACTCTACAAAAAAACACAAGAAGCGCATAACAATCAATCTTAGAAAAGTCACTGATGTGCTTATTGAAAAATGTGCTGGAAGATTGAAAAAAGACTCATTGTTGTGTGTGAACAGTTGGACACATAATGAAAAATCCCACAATATTTAGAACCACTGAAAACAATGAGACTGAACAAGATTCAATTGAATCATCTTCAATCAGTGATTTGAGTAACATATCTTCAGTTCGAGATCTGGACAGTGATTGCTTGGTTGAAGAAAATCCTTCAACCTCAATTGAACCAGTTCTAGCACTTTTGGACCAAAACCAGTCAAAGAAAGTAAGTACTAAGATAATATATTTTATATTTCACCAGAAAGGTGTGTGTGATTTATATGGCCCATCGAATAAAGTTTAAGGTACTGTATAAAACAAAATTGATAATTGGCAAGCTTTTACTTTGAAGGATTTATTCTTTAATGATGCTCTTTAGCCTACCTAAAATGCAATTTTTCTCTGTATAATAATTTAAATATATTTTCTTTTTTGGTTCTTTTCAGAAGGGTTGTTATTGAGCCAGAAAAAGTGCGAAGCTCATGGTAACATTTGCTTCAAAATCTGAAACAGAATTTTATTAGGTTAACAGGTCTTCCCTATCTTTATTGTAATTATTTTGTCAGTGAAATATCATTTTTTTTATTCTTGGAGATTTAGGTCAAGTCAAACGGATAGCTAAAATAAATTTTTAAATTGACCTGTAATTTATAAATATGGTGTCAACATAAGTTAGTTACATGAAAAATAATAGCATAATCAACCTTTTCATGATTGTTTCTAATAGCCAAAACATTTGACTGTTTTTTATATGCAAAATAAATTATATTTAAAAGCTTAAGTGTGAAAAATATGTAGAATTGACGGACAACTTAAAAATATAGTGCTCACTTATGTGTTAATTATTTGAAAAATACTAGCATAAACAACTTTTTTTTTTTTTTACTGATTCTAATAGCCAAAGCATATTCCTTCATTTTTCTCATTTATATACATTTTTCAATTTTGATACCCAGAGGTCAAATCTTGACCTCAAATTTTACCAAATGTAGGATTTTTTTTTATTTTTCAACCTAGTTCTAAAACTTTCATATTTGGATTCTTTGTCTTTTCTGATTCTAAATATATATATACTTTTATATAATTATGACCATTATTACCCTATTTACGGGTCGCCAAATGTTAGTGATCTCGCATGTGACCTCAAAACGTCTGAGGTGATATCTCCTGAACCGTTGGTCTGATTGACCTTAAAATTTCAGAATTGGGATTAGGGCCCCAAAACTTCCTAGAAACCAAATTTCAGCAAAATCTGAGAATGAGGGTGTTAATTTTCAATTTTTCTCGTTGATCTCACAGAGAAGCTCCAAAGGTGAACACATGAATTACAGGGGAATAAGTTTGCTGAATATTGTTGGCAAGATGTATGGGTATAGAAAAGGTATGTTTAAATTGGGTAGAGGTTGGACTGATTACTAATGTTGAGGCAACTGGTTGAGAAAGAATGGTATGAAATGATGGAAGAATGATGTGTCTGTGTGAAGATAGGTAAGAGAGAAAGACCAGTGTTGCAATTGCCTTTGTGTGTGATGTACATAGCTAAAGCTGTTTGCATGCATGTGTATCCAGACTCGACATATCACCTCACTAGTAGTTAGCTCCTGAGGAGGCCCCAATTTTTTTTTGTTGGCTCTCGCTGAGAATTAAACTCAATACTGAGGCATGAACCACAGAGAAAGTGTATGAGTGAGTGTCTTGATAATGGGTAGTAAACTGCTTTTGTAAAATGTTTGATGAAAGGGATACACGCATTAAGGCGATCAAAATTAATGGTTTTGGTATATCAGGGTGGTTGTAAGGCATGGTTTTTGATGTTACAGTGACTATTTAATAGCTGTATGTAGCATGTGCTGCGAAATACAACTGGAAGTGAGGGGTGAGACTGGTGAGAGATGAGTACTGTGTATTTTAGTGTATGCTTATCACCAGGTATTAGTGATTGGAAATGTGTGTGCTTTGCAACTATTTATTAAATGACTTGATAGGGTGTGCGAGGAGGAGATTGCAAATATACCCCCCCTCCCCCGATTCAGAGATGGTCAAGAGGGGGGACAGGATAGAAGGACTTGGCCAGTGTTTTTAGGTTGCAGCAGGAGGGTGTTGGTGGGGTCGGTGGGCATCTTGATCGCAGTTGGACCAGAGGAAATCTGGGTTGAAAATTGAGGTTTGCTTTGGATTGGCGGCTATCAGGAGGGTGGCCTCTTTGGGGTAGAGAAATTTTTCAGCTCTTTTTTTGGATGAATGGTAGTGTTCTGGTTCAGTGTGGCTTGGTGGTAGGTTATCTAGTAACTGTGTGTAGAAGGTGGCTGGAGTGGAGAGTCTGTGATGGGCATTGAAGTTTACTGAAGAACTGTACCCCTATCATGTTTAGATGATCCTTGGTTGGGATGATTTTGTTTGGAGGTGGTGTATTAATTAGGTTGCCAGTTGTGATGTGAAGGGGAGTATTTTGAAATTTATAGTAGTATCTTGTGGAGGCGTCTATTGGTTCGTTGCCCAGGCTGGGAAGCTGCATAATTGTGTTGTGTGGGTGTACTACGTCTGTATAGGATTTTCAGATGTTTCTTTGTGTTGTTCAAAGTTAGCATTTGTAAGGGTGTTGAGTTTGGACATGAATTTCGATGTGCTTTTGTGTGTTGAACGAAGGTCATGTGTAGATCTAAAGTGAGACCCAGAAGCTTGTGGTTATGGTTGAGTGTGATAAGTTGGCTGTGGAGGAAGATGTCTGGGTGATACTTTGTTTTAGTTCAGGGGTAAAGAGGGTGACTGTTGATTTGCAGGTGGTTTTGTTGTTGTAGTTTATAGCTCCCTGGGAATAAGACATCTCTTCTCCCTCTGACTGCTTGGGAGATTAAGGGAGAAATCCTTTCATCCTGCACCCTGTGCTGTACGACTCCATCAATGTTACCACAATTAAGTTTTGCTGCACCTTCTGTGAGACTGTCAGGAGGTATCAAGGGAGGATGTTGCATGCTGAGAGAATTTTATAGACCCCTCCCCCTGTGCTAGCAGTCCATACAACAGCCAGAGAGTGGAAGTTCAATTGCAGCTAAACATCATGCAGGATACATCCAAGTGGGATGGTCCCACTGGGCCATGATAAAGTTGGACATTGTTTAGCATGAACCACTTTGGGAGGAATTCTAGGTACCTGCTTAGATTTATGGAGGCTGTAAATATGTACCTGGATTGGGATGTGATGGATAAGTAAGGTGTGTAGATGTTTAGTCTGACTGTTTGTGGAGTGAGGAGGGGTATGTCATGCATGAAGAGCATGACACCTTGGGGAGCCTTTCCCATTTGGATTAGTCGGTGTTGGAGGACTTGGCCATGCCTGTTGGTGAGAAAGTTTGCTATATATTTTTATTTATTATTATTATTGTAGTAGTTTGTATCCAGTATTTTTTTGCATGGGGATGTGGTGTGGGACAGTGAAGGCTTTTCTGTCTATTGCAGCCATTGGCTTACAAATACCCTGCCAATATTATCGTTAATGTTCACACAGCTATTCTTCTCCAGGTTCCTTCCTCTCCTCTCTCATCACTTCCTTCCAGAATAGCATCCTGTTCCCATCTTGATCCTCATTCATCTTTCCTCCAAAGGTTTCATTTGCTGCTTTCCTACTTTGTTTAATCACTCATTTCACTTTCCTTTTCATCTTTTATCCATTCATTCTCATTTGTAAGTATGCTTCCTTTTTGCTTTCCACTACACACTTCAGAGCATCACTCTTCAACCTTTTGCTTCCTTATTCCAGTCTTAGTGCACCCACACTTGTACTACCTACCATGTAAATTTGTTCCACATTTCCTCTGTTCTACTCTTAAGTATTCTCAAATACTCTTCCCCTTTCTTGGATACAATAACCTTTCACTTCTGATTTTACATTCCATTCCACCTTCCCCCTACTCATCTTGCACCACCAATTTAACCTTGCACAACACAATCATATGATCAGATAGTCCTCTACTCATACCTCTCACAGCTTTCACATCAAATATATCCCACAGCATATATTTTCTTACTGTATTTATGCACATCTTTGTGCTAAAAGAATGTTTATTTACTACATGGCACAGTTTCTTTCAGCACAAAACCCTACCACCCTCTCCATTTTTATTCTGTCTGGGTGTACCAAAACTCCAGTTATTCCCTCTCTCTTTCTGTCACACATTCGTCCATTCATATCTTCTTTTATCATCAACTGATACCCAGTTCCATCTACGACTCTTCCTGTCATTCTAGAATATCTCTCTCAGCTCCACCTCTATCTTTTTATTGTCTTTAGACTACAACTATGCACAGCTTCACCCTGGCCACTACTGTCTTTGTTGAGTCATGTCCCTTGAATAAAGCCTTCTGGAGGTGCACTTTCCAGTTCATTGCACCACTATCTATTAGTTGCCTTTTACAATACTCGCCGGAGGATGATATGGGTATTCTTCCTATCCCACATAGTCATAATTGAAGCCTACTTAAGTTGGGGTTTTTATTACTTAGCTGTGATGGTTGAGAGAAGTATGCGAAATCCTGAAGAATTTTGTAATACAGTGGGAAGGCATTTTGCTGGTTTCTCTGATGCCCAAGCACAGTTTTCTGGAGAGGATGAAAATTCACTTCTAAATGGTGAGGATCTAAAATTTTTATTCTTTGTTTCCTAAAAATATTTAAACCTAGTTATCATAGAATGGTGCACGCACACTACTACTCTAAGAGCAATATAACACACCTTAGTAAGGGGGAAATGCAGAAGATAGTTGCAAATAATATCAATTGTATACATTGTCTAATAGTAATTTTTAGCTGTGATTCTTATTAGCTATTTACTTTAAAATTAGAAATAGATGCTAGTATTTCAAGACTTCAACTTGTTTAATTGGTGTCCTTTCTATTTAATATTTCCAATTTTTATTGCCCCAAATTTAAGTACATTTTTCAAAAAATTTGGCTGCTCTTGAGCACAACCCACTCCTTGAGTTCTTTGGTCAATGTTATTGAATTAGTACCCTTGTGATAAGATCAATTATCATGCTACTCTCCTCCAACAGTGTGTCAGGTTTAGCATGAGCAACCGTGTTGCAGCTGGCATCTGGGGATTTGCTTATCCCCATGGTGCCAAAGCATGCAAGGAAGACAGAGTTGGTGAAAGTAATTGTAAACCACTACAGCTTGTCCCTAGAGTCTGGCGGGCTTGGTCACTCCTTAAGACATTTCCAACATTTTTTTTCACTAACTCATGCTTTGTCATGGTACAATTTAATTTTTTTTCTTTTTAGGGTTTGATTCTTTTCCCCTCTTGTTTTGGGCTGTTTTTTTTTTTGGTTTTTATCTACTTAACCCTGTAAGGGGCGCCGCGATTTGACTTCCTGCTGCCGTGCTGACAGCACTCACTGCCCCATCTGGCCCCAGTTTAGCCTCTTCTTTCAGACATCTTGCATATCTACCCTACTTCGTCGCTTTCTCTACAACCTCTCATTCAACTTTCTCTGGTCAGCCTCTAATTTCACAGGGTAGATGCTGACCAGCTTCCTCTCACCCATCCATCCCAGATCGTGGTTGAGAGTGGAGGGGACAACATTCTCTCATGCCTGAGCTCCGGCCTGGGGTGGTGGGTTTTTAACAATGTGCTTCATCCCCATCCACACCTTCCTCACTTCCCTTTTCTTTCTCTTTTCAATCTCTATCTATTTTATGCCATGCCCAAGGTGGAGCCGCCATGCCGATGGGCTGCCAGGCCACTAGGCAGGAGGAGTGGCTTCAAATGGCAGCAGCTAGTTCTGCTGGCCCTGTACTCACCCCTTGCAGAGCGGGCTACTGCATGGGGTGATTAGCGTTTGCGCCCCCGCAAAAAGACCAGGGTCACCATGCCGATGAATGAAGAAAATACTATCTCCCCCTTTACTCCCATTTCACTAGCCACAGAGCTACCTACCTTCAGGCAGCTCCCAGAAAATCCCCCATTTTCCCTGTGCTTTTGCAGGGGACCCTCCAAAACTCTTCAACCGGTGAGGAAGCTTACTCCTCTCCTTTGCCTACAGGTGTAGGGGACTCTCCCTCACCTCCTTCTCCGGAGGTGCCTCCCTCTTTCCAACAGCAGTCCCCCATTTATTTTCTAAGGGGACTGCCAAAGAAAGGCAGGCTAACAGCCCTGAAGGGCGCATTATAAATACCTATTATTATTATAATTGACTGCTCTCGGTGAGAGCAGCACGATAGGGCCAACTCCCTTAAGGGGAAGGCAATGCCCCATCAGGCTCTCGCCTCTAAAGACCTGCAGGCTCCATTATTGAGCTTAGAGGGGGTCACCATACCTGCCCCCCTCTCTTCCCTGACAAAAAACTGTGTGACCAATGGGACCTGTGATATCCTGGGGGGGGTGGCCACATGGAGGCCCCCCCTGAAATGGACATGGTCCCTGAAGCAACCCAGCCCCAGACAGTAAGACTTCAATGAGTTACAAGGAAAGAAAGTACCCTAGGAGACCTTACGGTCTCTTAGTCCACCGAACCCGAGTCCAGCACTGTGCAAGGTCCTCCTCAGAGTGCTTGGGTATCCAAGGCTTTACAAGGAGAGGAGGGATCTCCTCCAGGTGGTGCCCCTGTGACAGCCAAGACCTCCATCTTGGAGAAGGATGTTGCTGAGGCCAGTCCATCTGGCTGGGGGCTCCTGCTGGTGGAAGGGAGAAACGGGATTCACTCCCCACCCTCCTCTCCTAAAAAGAAAAGGAACAAGAAGAAGACTCAGGGCTCCTCTCATTCGGCGGGGGCCACAGGGACAGACGGGGCCGCTACCATTTGGGTACGCAACCAAGTCAAGATTGGCACGTGCAGCCCTGCTGCTCTCCAGGGTGGGGAGTCCCAGACAAAGACCAGAGTTGGTCAGAGCGGTGCCTCGATTAAATTCGCCCCCTCATTCAGAGGCTACTTGGCATTTTCAAGCATTTCCTTGTTATTCACTAGACTGATGGCAGCATGTTGGCTAAGGGCAACATGATCCATCAGATGAGAGCTCTAGCTAGTGTGATAGGTAGAGAGCCGAAGGTGACCCGTTTCTCAGACAGTAGCCTTTTGGCGAATGCGTCAATTTCCTCCGAGGCGGCCATTATTAGTGCCCTTCGGACACTTGATGGCATGCCTGTGAGTGTGACGCCACACTCTACCATGAATTCCGTGAAAGGAGTAGTTATGAGAGGGAATTCGGGGACTACTCCAGAGGTGACATCACCTTAGAGCTGGCCGTCCATGGGGCTGTGATGAGCAAATGGAAGGGGGAGGGCTCGAGACCCACCACTACACTCTTCATCCCATTTGATTGTGACAAGCTCCCTGAGTCGGTGCAAGTCAGTTAGTATCGCTAGCGCGTAGAGGCATTCATGCCACTGCCACGGAGGGGCTATTACTGTCACCCCGCTTTGTCCATATTAATTGCTCCTGTCAACGTTCAACCCGAAGTCTGTAAGTTGCTCCAAGGCCACACACGATAAGTCCAAATCGTGTGTGGCCAAGTGTGTCAATTGCGGAGAGCCACACCCCGCTTCTTCGAAGAAATGCAGTGCATATCTCCTTGAGAAAGAATTCTTGGTCGTTCAGGCCCAGGATCGTCTCTCATTTCACGAGGCTAAGAACTTGGTCCTGGCGCGCCTGGCTCTGCCTGGGATATCTTATGCCTCAATGCTAAGAAAGACACCCTCTGCTCCTGGCCCATCCAGGCATATGAGCACGGTCATTTCTGTGCCCATTTGCAACCCTTCTGAGGGTTCTACCCACCCTGGGTGCTTTCCTGGTAGAGCTGGCGGCAAAAGGGGTTCACACCCAGCTCCGGCTAAAACCAGGGCTTCCCTGCCTTCCCCCAGCGTGAGTGTTTCACGGAAATGGCCACGCGCCTCCACTGTTAGACTCACAGGAAGCAAAACCCTTGAAGAGGGTCATGAGGCCATCTTCCGGGGTTTATAAAGCTGCCCCCCAAAAGGAGGACAGCACTAAAGGAGCTTCGGCTCCTTCGCCCACACCCAGTGGTAGGCTGGGTGGCTTGGAGATGGTGGATCCTTGAAAAGAGGGTACCTCATCTCCGAAGCCGCCCCACTCGCTTAAGGTTTCTAGGCGGAGGGAGGAAAAGACTTGCATGGCAAGCCCAAACCTCCCCGTATAAGTCCTCGGAGGCGACAGCGCCCGGAGCTCTGCCTCCGGGAAGCGTACGGCCATTCCCGTTAGGTTCTTCTCTTCGAAGAGGGCCCCCGCAACTCCTTCGAACTAGGCCCGGAGGGCCTATTCCTTCAATGGAATTGCCGCAGACTCAGGGCCAACTGGGAGGAGTTGCGGAGGCTCGCCTCGTCCTTGCGCGGCGCGGTGGTCGCATTTCAGGAAATGACTGAATTCTCTATCTCAGTCGAGGAGTTTAGGTCGGTAGATGAGGCCGTTGAGTTCTTCTCCAGCAACCTCATCGCCGTGGGCCTGACTACTATTCCTAGGACGTCTGGCCTTTTCGCACGCCGACCACTTCTGTGTTGGTCAGCAGAGTGTGAGGCGGCCCTCAAACAGAAGCGTTATGCCTTCATGCGCTATAAGCGCCGCCCGATCGACCTCACTGTATGTGAATTTCGTCTGGTTAGAGCTAGGTTCCGGTATATTTCGAAGCATGCCCGCCGCTCTTCTTGGCGGGCATACGTGTCTACACTTAACAGGAAGACCCCTCTAGCAGAGGTGTGGAAGCGCGTCAAAAGGATTTGGGGCAAGTTCTCGCAGGACCCCCCTTCCCGTTCTCCGGGAGAATGGGACCGAAATATCGGACCCCGTGTCCGTGGCGGAATCCTTCGCGACCTCTTTCTCCGCATTCTCTAGCCGGGATGCTGCTCCGCCAGCATTCAATGTGCGTCGTGAAGTCGCGGAAGGCCGCCGACTGGACTTTACCTCTAGAGGCGGAGAACCTTTCAACGACCGGTTTAGTGTGAGTGAGTTGCGTTCCGCTATTGCTTCGTTTGCGTACACCGCCCCTGGTCCAGACGATATTCCGTACGCCATGCTTCGACACCTGGGTGAGCGAGGCATGGCCTTTCTGTTAGATTTGTTCAACAGGATCTGGGTGGAGGGTCTTCTCCCAGACTCCTGGCGAATCGCTACTGTGCTCGCCTTTCGCAAACCGGGGAGAGATCACTCTACTCCGGGTGGTTTCCGCCCAATCTCTCTAACCTCTTGCGTGTGCAAGTTGATGGAGAAATTGGTAAATGTTAGATTAGCCTTTTTTCTGGACAGCGGAGGCCATCTGTCTTCTGCACAGTGCGGCTTCTGCAAGTTCCACTCCACGTCGGATGCTCTGCTCCGACTGGAAAATGCCGTCTGTGAGGCCTCCTTCGTAGACAGCACTACGCCACGGTGTTTTTCGATCTGGAGAAGGCCTATGATACCGCATGGCGATACGGTATCATGGAGACTCTCCACACGATGGGGGAGAAGGGACGCCTCCCTATGTTTATATCTGAATTTTTGCGAGATCATCGATTCCGCTTACGTGTGGGGGGAGCCCTCCGGCTCAATGGAGCAGGAAGAGGGTGTCCCGCAGGAAAGTGTTCTCATGTCACACTCTTTGCCCTGAGCATCCACGGCATCACCTCGCTGCTGTCAGAAGATGTTCTCGCTACGCTCTAAGTGGAAGACCTTTCGATCTCTCTTTGCGCGGCCCAGATGCCAACTCTGGAGCGTCGACTCCAACGGGCATTGAACCGCGTCTCTCGCTATGCCGAAGCGCACAGGTTTCGGTTTTCCTTGGCTAAGACTAAGGTGGTGCACTTCTGCCGCCATCCACGGCTCCATCCTGACCCAAACTTATTTCTCAATGGGCTGCACCTGGAAGTGGTGGACTCGCACTCTTTCCTTGGTCTTGTATTTGACAGACGCCTCACCTGGGAGGCTCATATTCGCAGCCTTAGGGTCTGTTGTACCCGCGCCATGGATATTCTTCGTTCCGTGACGGGTTTTTTTTTGTTTTTTTTAAGGGGCTATCTGGCGACTGCCCACTTAGGCATAAGTCGCCCTAAACAAACAGCCTAGTTCTAGGCTACTTTAAAAAACTTGAACAGAAAACAACAATAAAAAGAAATAACAATTAGGAAGCAATAACAACCCGTGACGTTCAGCGCTTGGGGTGCTGATAGGGCTACTGCCTTACTTTTTTATCGATCCTTTGTTCGTTCGAAGCTCGACTATGGATGCGAGTTTTATGCATCCGCAGCCGAGCGTTTATTGCGGAAGGTGGATTCGATCCACCACCGGCCTTCGCCTTGCGACCGGTGCCTTCCGCACTTTCCCCATTGAGAGCCTGCTGGGGAGATGCTACTCGCTCTGCGCCGTGCACAAGGCATTATTCGCCTGTACGCGCGAGCCCTGCGCCTCCCTCAGTCGCCAACAGCTCTCACTGCATCCGCAGCCGAGAGACGCCAGTCATACCCTAAGCCCTTTCGGTTTAGGGTTAGGAAACTCATTTGAGAGCTAGGTATAGCTCTCGGGCCGGTGGCGCCCCTTCTCTGCCCAGGATGCCACCCTGTAGGGTACCACCTTTGGCTATTTGTTGCCACGCCTCTGCTCCCAAAGTTTGTACAGCGTCGGGAGTATTGCGTTCGACCTTTTTGGAGCACACCTCGTGTCACGCTGGAACCGTGCCAGCGTATATGGATGGCTCCAACTCCCATGAGGGGGTCGGCTTCCACGCCGTATCCTCTCTGTTTGAAGTCAGCGGGGCTCTCCCAGGCGCTGCGTTTGTCTTCACGGCCGAGATGGTTGCAATACACCGCTCGGTACGGGAGATAACGCGATCTTCGGGCGCAAGTAGGGTCGCTATCGCTTGTCCCTTCTACTCGAGACTGGCTCGTGCGCACTGACTGGTGGGCTCTACGACTTTTTGGAAGAGGCCGGCCTCCTTCCCTCTATTTGACTTATTTTTTAAATTATTTTTTGTAGTTTGCATTTTCTGGTGCAGCGCGCCTCCTCCTTGCTTTGTTTTCTTTTTTATCTTTTTTCAGCCCTTGTCCTTTTAGCATTGTTATTTACATATTCCTACTTGTTTTCTTGTTTTTTTTTGTTCCTGGTCTCTTAATATAACCTAGTAGTGTGCTGTGTCATGTACGGCAATTTATGCCCAAGCAGGCAGTCGTTAGATGGGCACCTAAAATAAAAAAAAGTCTTTCCTACTCATGTTGGCCGACCTCCATTGTGTAGTCTTTGGTGGGAGGGAACCGGACCTCCCTCCGATACTGGAGAAGCCTGTTTTTTGTTGTTTTTTAATATAGACTAATTTAAATTACCGACTAGTTCCCTTACAGGCAATCGCCAGGAGAGACTCCTTTGACCCTCCCCTCATCTTTTTCTTACTTACTAGTGAACCTAGACCACCCTGATGAGGGCGCCAACTATACTGGAATACCAGAACATCATTTCACTCTTCCCCATTCTGACTACATGTTAGGAATCAGGACAGCCATTGGGTCTGCACAGCAAAGAAGATGGGTGATGGCTGGCAGGAATTTAAAGATGCATGCCATTGCCCTGCAACTTTCCTCGTGGACCCCTCCCCCCTTCTGCCTTGCTAGCTTCAGGTCATTTTCTGGCTCATAATTGTCCTAGTCTGGAGGCCCTTTGTGTACGTTCCTGTCCCAATAATACCAGGGGGATGGGAAGGTGATGCCACTTGAACTCGGGATAGGTTTACATACTTCCATTGTGGATTGGTGTAGTTTCTGGCCTTAGTTGGCGCGGGGAGGGGGGGGGGGTTATGTGTTGCATGTTCAGACCGCTGATAGAGTGAGGCCCTCCCCCCAGGTGCCTGATCATGCCTTTTCCTTTTAGTCAGTTTAGAGGTGGGTTGTTTTTAAGGGGAAAAATCAAAGCTTCATGCTGGAGAGGGGGCCTTACCCTTTTTATTTCTAGGTAATGGGTCTCCCACTTTGCCTCCTTTGCATCCAGTCTCCCCCAGGTGACTCCATCTAGTAGTCCTCTCTGTATCCCCAAGGGCCCGGCAAATGACTGTATAGCCATCATGTTCAAATTATCCACCTTGGAAGCAGCAGCAGAAATCTTATAGGGACCCAGGGTAACATGACCCCATTGGCCTTCTTAAATCCTGGAATAGTAAGATTCTTGACAACATATCCCCCCGGTTCTATAAGTTTTCCTGATGTGCCCCTCCCCCCCCCCCCACACACACAGACAATAAGAGTAAAGGGTCCCCAATGCCTCAAGAGGGGGAGGGTGTGGGCAGAAGGAAGCACTTCCTAAGATGGTCAGCTTCCCTAGAGAGGGGGAGGGGGGGGTGCTATTACACCCAGAGCCTAATTTCACTCCCGGGTAATATCTTACTTAGTAGAAACGGTCCTCCAAGAATCCAATGAGAAAAAAAGGGCTCTCTTTCTTGGGGGAGGGGGGGGGGGCATACACAGTGGATCCTTCACCATCTGAGAGCAGGACCAAATTCAGGCAGGCATGTCCAACATCAGAGCCCCGGTGGGGGAATAGACATTGTTCATATCTTTCCCTCCTCTCCAACAAGGAAAAAGACGGGAAGCTCTCTTTCCTTGGGGGGGGTGCTCCGGGAGGGGCAGCTCCACCCCTAAAACTTGAGATGATGCTAAGGCTGGTACACTCAGATTCACCGTCTCCTCGAATCATGGGTTAAAACAAAAACATCCCCACCAAAATAGTCTGCAGCCTTGGGGATATCAATCTTGTAATTGAGAATCTGTCAGCTTCAAACGATTCCCGGTTTGTTCTACTAAGGCGAGCAGTTTGTCCTTCTAGTTCATTCTACTGTGGGGGGCAGTTTGTCCTTGTTCATTCTACTGAGGGGAGCAGTTTGTCCTAATTCGTTCTACTGTGGGGAGCAGTTTGTCCTTGTTCATTCTACTGAGGGGAGCAGTTTGTCCAATTAACATATGCTTCAGTCATTAGCTAGGGTTCCGGGTAAATAACCAAATGTACCCCATTTCTTGCATGGGAGCCTTCTGGCAAATGTTGTTAACCCTCCACAGGTAGTCCTATTGAATGCTGTTTGGATGTTTGCCTATACAGGTGACCGCTGAACTCTACCATTGACTTCGTCTAAAGAGTACTTTATGCCTGAAATTATTAGTCTACTTCCTAGAAACAGCCCTTGGAGTTTTGCTTCCAAGAAGCTAGGGCCATACTTTTGGAATGCACTCAAAGGTGCATTCCACTTCTTCTAGTTTTCTATGGACACTTGTTGGCTTTCCACTTTTAAGATAGCTTACATACCCACTTATATTTTGAGGAGGAAGAATTTGATGATGATTCTTTTCAACTATTTCCTGATTCCTCTGTTCTATAGCTTGCCTGATATTGCCAAAGATTTTACAAGATCTTTGTTTATCTTAATGCTAAAGGATAAAATGAGGCATTGTACCAATTATTTATAGCATACTGTGCTAATCGTTGACATTCCTTCCATTTTGTGAGGATCTGTATTTACAAGATGGTAAAAGGATTCAGCATGATAAGCCATAATGTAGATATTCTTCATTATAATTTACAAAGGAACTCAGACTTTTGATGTGAAATTAGCAGGTTTTTCAAAAGTTCTGTTACTGTTGCACTGTTTTTTGATCTTTCAAGAGATTTACATGAGTAATTAAAAAAGTTCCATCCAACAAACTTAAAAGTTCTACATTTCCAGCTTGTGTCATTAAAACACCTTTTCTATTTGTGCAAGTGTGTTGAGATGGAAGTGAAAATAATCAAGATTTCTGTTCTTCTCTATGCGGGCCACACCAAGACTGACATTGCCAAATAGCTCAACATCAGCTGAATGATTGTCCACAGGGTTGTGGCTAGGCTCAAGAATGGGGAAGACCTCAATGATGAGCTCGTTCAGGCAGACCTCAAGTTGTGAACCGTTGGGCGGTGAGAAAGGCCTTCGAATGTGGTCCGAAGTTCAGAATGACTGAGCGAGTTTGCACTTGCATAGAATATCTCGATGGCCCCGGTAGCTAGGACCATCAAGGAGGAGGGCAGAAAGAGCTTGAGGTGCATGGAAAGGCCTCTGCTCACTGACCCTATGTCAGAACAATATCGCAAGCACTTTCGACGCCTTCGTAACGACTTGGAGTCAATCAAATTCTCTTTTTTTCTGAGGAAAAAAACCTTCACAGTCATCAACAGGCAGGAATAGTCCTGTGGTAAAGTTCTGCCAGGACATTTCTGAGGTCCGCGATGTGTCCACGACCAAGCACACTGCCTCCGTGATGATGCTCGGTGTCGTGACTTTGAATGGCTAGAGGATACCCACGGCTACAGTTTCACCGCGCCCCATTACAGGCATATCTTGGCCACTAAAGTCCTACCTTGGGTGAGAAGGATCACAAAGAAGATAGACTACATCTTTCAGCAGGACGGTTTCCCGGTCTACATGGCCAAGACCGTGCAAGAGTGGTTGAGGTCGAACATGAACTTCTGGTCAAATGACCTTTTGGCCACTGCAGTTGCCCGACCTCAATCCCCTGGATTACAGCGTGTGGGCCACCATGAGGAAGGGCTTCATCTGCAACTTGTGTGTGACCTTCAGGTCTCCCCTGGAGCGCGTGCTCGCGACCGAGGATGGTTACATTAATTAATATTACAATTTAAACACATTTATATGTTAAAAAAATATAAACCTCCTCAACTGCATGAAAACTATCATTGTGTTCTTTGTTGAGAGCATCATAACTAGTGTGACAGAACTTTTGCAATACCCAGTAGAATCATTGTCAGAAACTAATATAAACAGGCTGGTATGATTTCTAATTACCCAAAGCTTGTGCGATACTCTTGTCTCTTCTGATTAGGAATAGGTACTACATTGTATCGGCTGAAATGGTCAGTGAAAACTCATATACTGGGCAATTGCGATGACGAAACGACCAGCACAGAGGGTTTGGTTTCAGAACAATTATCCGAACTTCATTTCATAATGTGTGTTTATATATATTATTTTGGAGCTGACTCTGCTGCCTCACTCATCATCATTCCAAGATCTACCCACATAGTGACATCTCTCATTTCAATACTTGACGACTATCGGTTCTACACCATACATCACTTTTAAATTCACTGTCTGTCTAGAGTAGCATTACATGCACTACTACCTTGTTACAGTTGCTCCTGTCTGTGCTGGGGAAGGGGAGGGCTCCAGGCAGGGTTAAGGGGTCCTTGATGTTATTTTGGCGGTGCTCACTGTATGGCAGGGCCCTTGGAGGATGTTGGCCTCGTTTGCACACATAAGGAAAATGAACTGCAAGTGATTTGAACTTCAAGGTTTTGTATATCTCAGGGGAAGCATTATCTACTCCGAGAGTTCAAGGACCCCTTACACCTGCCTTGACCCCCCACCATAAAACCAGAGACAGACTGTAGCAATAGACACGGGTACTCCATGCACCGCTACCCCAGACTGAGACAAGAATGCCTAAACGTTAGTTTTGAGTGATACCCTTCCTACAGGGAGGGGGAAGGGTGTAGCTTAAGCAGCTTTGCTGTAGCTGTCATCTAGACAGTGGCTGGCATTCCCATTCGCGTCACCAGCCCTTGGGGATGTAAGTGTGGAATGTCGGGAGTGGCGACTTATGGCCTTGAAGGCAGTCGCCAGATGAAAGCTGGAGGCGAAAAGGGGTAAAAAAAGTGGATGTTGTGGTGTGTTGCATGCCACCTCGCATCTTCACTACTCTTCATAAACTGTGTGGTTTTTGCCTGGGCACCAACCATATACTCCTACACAAGATGCAACTAGCTACACCAAAACAACACCAACATACCACCACACAAAAGTCCTCCCAATTGATAACTGCCTAAACACGATGCACACACCAGATACTCACCAATCTGAAGCCACTTGATCACTGAACCAGTTTCATAGACTCATCTGCTATAACAACATCACCCCCCACCCCCACCCAAAGTGACTGCTGCAACCTGAAAAACACCCTCATTCTCATTCTATGCTGCCCCTCTCTTCATCTGAGAGCCACTTTAAATATAACATCTCAAGGAGACCTCTGGAAAAAGACCACCCTGTGCCATGGCATCCTCCCCAAGCGCTGTCGGGTTAAACTGGAGAGAGAGAGAACCTTGTTAGAAAGTGCATTGAAATATGCAAATAGGATGAGAAAGATACTAAGTGATGCACTGGTGCTATTATGAAGCAATTTGAGAGCTTAGATCAAAGCAAATGATGATGTGTGTGAAAGAGCACTCACTCACTGTAAAGGCCTATAACTGTGCCAAGCAAAGAGGGCCCCATTTTAAATAATGTGGAATTCATCTAAATTCTGTGCTTCCCCACCCAAAATATGTGATATAAAGTCTGTCAAAAGTTTGAAAATTCCACTCTTTCTTCCCAGGTCGCCCGACTGAAGAGATGCCCGAGTATGTCACTGAATTGTCATTGATCGACAGAATGACTGCCTGGATGCAGGAAAATGTGGATCTGCTCTTTGTAAAATGGGGAACGCGTAAGTATTTTATCATCTTCTTATCATAGAATATTTAATGTCAGAGGTTTTTTTTAATTTCATTGATTTCTCATATGTTCTTTGGTTTAGTTTGTGCTGCACACCCTCTCAAAGTCATGGGTGTGGGAGCCCTGGTAGCATCTTGCCTCTGCTCTGGCATCTACTTCTTGGATATGACCACAGACCCTGTGGATCTTTGGGCAGCACCCCACTCGAGGGCGAGAATCGAGAAGCAGTACTACGACCAGAATTTTGAGCCCTTTTATCGCACCACCCAGATCTTCATTCGACCCGTCGGCTTTGAGTCGGTGAGTATTGAAATCACTGTTGGCTTTATTGTTGAATCTCCTGTTCGTGCTTTCGAGCTTTGCTCACACCTATGTACTTGTTTCTTATGGTTTTAAACTTTCATTGCAAGCCTTTCAGGACCCTTTTTATGGCTACCTAGGCTCTTTCTTTTCGTTTAACCCATAATAGGCTTTCATCTTTATTGTTCTTTGCCATTCAAAAAATCCGAGGTCTTGGCGTCTGAACCAACTTCCGCTTGCGGATTAGCTTTCTATGAGGAACAAAAGCAGATTTGTGACTGTTGCGTTTCCTCCTGCCGTGTAGTATCCCAAATTGTTTACTTGAGCTTACAAACCTTCCACAAATTTTAACTATAAATTTCTTTTTTTGTTTTGGTTGAAATTCCTTATTTTTTGATTTTCTGTGTAGTGTCCGTTTTGGCTCTTCTTCCTTTTGCTGAAATGCATTTTTTGTTTCCAGTTTGTTCACAACAATTCAACTTTTGGCCCAGTCTTTAATCAGAGCTTTCTCTTGGAAGTTCTGAGGTTGCAGAATTATATCCAGTACGAGGTAGGTTATAATTAAACCTAACATTGGTATTTAATTTGTCACTGATTGTCCACACTTCTTCAAAGATAGATCTGTGTCTACCCACTTGAGTACTGTGTTCCTGTGGGTCTTTGCCACGATCTAATCAGTATTGAGTGATTTTCCTCTCGAATTCATTCAAAGTCCCACAACTTATCCTTTCCGTGTAACAAAGGACTAATATGATCTCTCTCTGCTATTTAGCTCTCGGCTGATTTGGGAGGGAAGAATGTGTCGCTGGACGACATCTGCAACAAACCGCTCGCTCCTGACAACATCAACTGCAACATTCAGTCAGTATTGAACTTTTGGCAGAACGACGAGAAGGTCTTCAACGCATCCGATACCTCAATGCACATAAAAAAATGTCTGGGGTGAGTGGGGTGGAGCCCAACACCTGGCACACGCCAATCGGGATTTTATGCAATTGGAGAACTGGAACCGGGGGTAGCATTCTTTTACAGCAGCAGCCTCGACCGTGATGCCATGGAGAGTAGAGGAAAATCGCCTCAAACCTGGGCATCGGCCGATTTCTCCTGTTGGTGCGGTTGCATGTTCTTACTCCTTCCACCACGGGGTGTTGGGGAGGCTACCCTTACTCTCGTGCAAACTTATTCCTATGAATTCCACCTTGATTGTTTTGATCTGAAGAAGCTTTTCATTGTTCTCTCCTGTCCTTGAATTTCCCTGTTCGAACTTTTGAGTGCCTCTGGGGGTTGAAAGTGGTCAGGTTCGAGAGTTCCTTCCACAACTGGTCTATTTGGGACGGGTACCTTGTTCGCATTTTCACTTAGCCTACACACAGTCTAATGAGGGCGTCGGCCTGGTCAGTATCATAGAATAGAAAAGTGTTAAGAAATAAATTGTCAAAAAGGTAAATCCCTGAACCAATTTAACGTTGAGACCAGGAACCAGACACATGCAACCTCCCCCCCCCACACACACACACTCACAACTACAATTTATACAAAATTTGAAGATACCCAGTGGGCCTTGATCTCTGTAAGAACTACTACTCGTTGGTAGAATTCGCCGAGCTCCCCGGCCTGGGCAACTTAAGGAAATCAATATTATACCAATTAATGGCCTCATAACACGTTTCCATTCATATTTTGTCCATTCTCTAAGACACAGCTGTCACCATGGTGGTATTTTTCTTATTCTCTCACTAGAGGGTGTTCTTGGGTCGAGCATGGGTCGGGGGCTCACTTGTAGAATACACTTTTCTGTTTGAACTTCGGATTAGAGGCGAGGGCGACCTAATTTGTGGTTCGTTTCCCGTCACAGAAATCCTTACTTCCGAGAGTGCATCGCTACATACGGAGGCCCCGTCCTTCCGCACGTCGTACTCGGAGGATTCCTTGGTCCCGATGAATTTCTATCGAAGGACGCAAACATCCTAGACGCCGACACGCTGGTCATCACTTTCCCCATCAACAACTACTTCAACGCGTCTCTCCTTGAGCCTGCCCTTCAGTGGGAGAAAGTGTGAGTGACTTGTTAGTGTTTGTTTTGTCATTGTCATATTCTTCACTACCGCAGGAAGTTTAAGCTTGTTCTATGCTTCTTCCTCTTTTCGAGTGCTTAAATTTCTCTCCCTCGTGGAAGTATAGTTAAGTGGGTGCGTCCCCAGGCCGCAGAGTTTTGTCCCATCTGCATTTACCTTTCGCCCTTGAAGATCGTCTTCTATTTCACTTAAATTCACTCCCGCAAACCTTTTCATCGCAGCCTCAACTCTTTCCTCTCGAATCACTCTCACCCATGGATGGACATCGCGTACCGGTCGGAACGTTCGATCGAGGACGAGCTGGAGCGCATGAGCAAGTCGGACGTGCCCACGGTCATCGTCTCCTACGTCATCATGTTCCTCTACATTTCTCTCGCCCTCGGTAACACGGACCACCCGAGCAAGCTTCTAGTAAGCAAGCAAGCGTCTCTTGGCGAGCTTTCCACTCTTATTTGCGGCGGCGACCGGCATTAGGGCTTTATATAGAATGTCGCTTCTGATCTTGCTCTCATCCATTGGTGTTTTCCTTTCTTTTTTTTCAGGCCTCGACACGGGTGACGCTGGGGATGGGAGGTGTCCTCATAGTTCTTTTGTCGGTGTTTGCGGCGGTTGGCTTTTATGGTTACGTCGGCGTCCCTTGCACCATGCTCATCATAGAGGTGAGATTGGGGGGGGGGGGGCTAGGGTGTTGCAAGTCTGCGGCCATCTTGTCACTAGAAAGAGGTGTATGGCCGAGACCACGCAAGGTTACGAGTCTGCATTGTGTTTTGGGTTCAGGAGAGTTGAGCACCCGGCAACAAAGCCCAAATAGGTGTCCCTGACCTTGAAATCAGAGAGAAAGAGATGAGTAGGAGGAAGTAAATGCGAGCATAGAGCTAGAGCAGAACAAATATAAAGAAGTGGTAGTAGGAAGTGCAATGTTTGTGTGAGGGTGTGTCAGAACTGTAAAAGAGAAGCAAAATGCTGAATGGTGGAATGACGGTATGAAGCGTTTGGTTGAAAGCAAAAAGGAAGCATTAATGGCAAATGCTTAATAGTGCAGATGGGAACTTCTTGATTTACTTTGTGGCGGGGGGGGGGGTTCTCTTCAGTCAAACCCGACAACAGTCAGGAATGCCGCCACAGCGAGTCGTCTTCTGCAGAGGTCTCCGAGTGAGGTGATCTGATGATGGTCAGCTCTGAGGTGTTCGAGGGTAGGGCGTGTGAGGATCAGATGTGCTGTGTCGTCTGTCAGTTGGCGGGGGCAGTCATTAGTTGGGACTTTCAGGCAGATGCAATTGAATGCATAAAAGATGAAAATGAAAGTAAAGGAAGTAATTAAACAGAGTAGGAAAGTTGTGTACGGCGACTTATGCCCAAGTAGGCAGTCGCCAGATGGGCTCCCAAAATAAAAGAGTAGGAAAGCAGAAAAGAAAATGAAACATTTGGAAGGAGGATGAATGAGAATCCAGATGGGAACAAGAAAATATTCTGAAAGGGAGAGAGTTAAAAGGACGTATGTGGTAATTAACACAGCTTCACTATATTAGCCTCTTCAGAAACTGGTGATACCCTCGTTGGTTTTCGCTTATTAGTTTTAAATGATAATATGGCAGAGGGAAAGGGGAAATAGATGCCGATTCTGCGCGTTTATAATGCCCTTTGTGTACTTTTTTCCGTTCAAAAGGTGATTCCATTCCTCGTTTTGGCTGTGGGTGTTGACAACATCTTCATCTTGGTGGAGGCGTACGCTAGAGTAGAGAAGGTCAAGGATAAGACGCGACCTCAACTGATCGGAAAAGCGGTCGGATCTGTGGGTCCGTCGATGTTGCTTTCCTCCGTGTCGCAGTCCTGTTGTTTCTTCCTCGGTGAGTTGTAGCTTCAATCGCTCCACCACGCCCCTGCGAGCCGCTATTGGGTGCTGTTCGGCACTTTTCCTCGATCTCGTTCTCTGGGGGAGGAGACTTGTTTCGTTTGACCTGTGTTTAATCGCCGCTTCTCACCCTGGGCAAAATCAAGCCACATTGGGTATGGTTAGTCGCTGGTGGGATCTCAATTAGGGTTGACTTGGCGATTATGTTGGTGGGTCCCGGAGTGCTTGCATTATTTATTTGTTTAAAGATCCTTGCGCAACCACTTGACTCCGCGATCATCCACATTCCTTGAACCCTGTCCAGGTCCTGTGTGGATGCATACGAGCACGCACAAGGCAGCTAATGTAAAAATAATTATAGTCTATCATCTTAGACTTTTTATTTAAGAATAAGGGGGGGGGGGAGAAAGAGAATTGCATGTTGGCTATGATGGATCTCCATCAGGCCTCCATGCAAATCTCACCCCTGCTATGACGACTCCTGAAACAAAAGGTGGAAACTAGGCAGATTAACAGGTGAGTTGAGGCATACTACTTACACGAACTTTTTACACGGCATTGGGATCCTGATTTTGGTTTATTTGCTGCTGTTTTCCTCCTACCCTTCTGTCGCTGACCTCACTCTATGCCTTTCGCCGCAGGGAGTTTATCGGACATGCCTGCCGTGAAGGCGTTCGCACTCTACGCAGGCATGAGTCTTCTCATCAATTTCGTGCTTCAAATGACTCTGTTCCTCTCCTTGTTCTCCTTGGATGTTTCGAGAGAAGAGGTGAGTCTCTTGAGTAGCAATGAAGCTACTCGGAGCTTTGATCCCCCCTTCATTGCCCTTTTTTTATTCTTTTGAAGGGCCACAACCTCTTTGATAGTGACAATGCAATTTATCAGCGTTATTATGCTATTTGCTTATAGATAGGATAAATGACCATCAAGGTAGTAAAACTGCATATTCCTTGCCTAAACCAGCAAAGTGTGCTATGGTTGCTTCAGATAAATCCTGAAGGATGGGGAAGAATTATATTTCCTGTGATGTCATCTGTATTTCGTAAATTGGACCTAAAGAATCTTTCAGAGGAAAAGATGAGAGGATTATCCTTATAATATATTAAATGATCCAGATAAGGAATCATAATAATTTTGGAGACCACTGATAGATGGGGCAGGAAACGATCATTTGTTTCCAATCTTTTGGCCTTCGTATTAACATACTCCTGAAATCGTATCAATCGCCTTTTAACTTTATTTCTGGTTCTATCTTGAGAGTTGTACATGGTATTAATATTAGCCCATAAACTTTTAATTGTCTTGTGTATTGACCTTGAACAACTAAGCTGGAAAGTATGCCAATGACATAAGATGGTAAGAAGTAGGAGATGCAGAATTTGGAATATGATTAAGAGCTAGGTTTGGGTTGGAAATCCTCTGACCCAATCCAACGTTATTTAATATTTATGGTATTAAATGAAAGAACCGGTTCCCGACCCAGAGTTGGTCTTATTTTGTGCATTAGTACGGTCATATATAGTCACCTACGACACGTTAACTCCACAACAGCTGCATTCCTAGTTGAATTTGGACCTTCCCTTCCTCCCACGTAACTCATTTTGTTTACTCCCCCAGTCTGGTCGCTACGATGTTGTTTGCTGTATCAAGCGAAAGAAAGGAGAAAAGCCGAATGATTCCAAATTTCTGAATAATGTAAGTCTTCATAAGAACTAAGCCATGAATCAGACTCCGAACTTTACTCCTCACTGGGTTCTCTGAGCGAAGAAGTACGATCTAGTTCTAAAACTCAGTTGTTTGTTCTCTAGTGAGGAACATTGAGGCAAACACTTTATACACAATTTTCATATTTTTGTCTGAATGATTACGTGGGGCTGATGAATACTGTACTGTCTTTTGGTAGTTCTCATAAGTGGTGATTAATATTGAATAGGAATCACTGGCTTCTGAAGCCGCTTCCCCCAAATCTTGTTACTCTCAAGCGAATGCTAGAAAGGGGTAAAGTTGTCACAAACCCATTATAGTTCATCCAATGAATCCGTGTCAGCTATGAATTGAATGGGTGTATGGAGTTGTATGTGATGAGAGGAGGTAGTTGTGTTCAAAGTAGGAAGAATGCAGATACACAGTTGAAAAATGGTGGGGAAAGGATGAGAGATAAAATAATGGGATGGCTTTTGGTGCACATAGAATTGATTTGTCGCTGGTGGGGTCAAATGTATGCTAGGGAGTGTGTTTGAGATGAAAACAGGGGTTATGAGGATGACCCTATGACCACATGATTGTACTGCCCGAGGTTAATTTGGTTTGTGTATGGATGAGAAAATGTGTGAAGGAGAGTCAGAGGTGAAAACCTATTAGATGAGAGATGTCTTAAGTGGATTAATGTGAACATCAGGATAGAGCTACTGCTGCACAAATTTAAAGAACTGATATTGGTGGTGAAATGATCAGATGTGCAAGTAGAAGTAGTGAATGGAAAGAACAGGAAACGAAGATTTTAAGGATGGTAGTGAATGAGGAACTGGATCGGAACAGGAAGTTGTTTTGGAAGAATGCGATGAAGATAAGAAACTAAGATATTAAGCTGCCTAAACATTAAGGATAAAAAAGGGAAGGTACAGGGTGGGGCAGAGAGGACGGACGTTTTGGAAAAATTCACAAAATCATTAATTTTAGCTTCAAACAAATTTTATTGACATCACTGTGTTCGTATTGAATTGACATTTGACAAAATCAAGTGTGGAAAACAACATCCATCATGGGGTGTCCGTTTACATTGATGCATTTCTGAAGGCGTTCTTGGAAGTTGGCCTCCACTCTCTCCAGCATGCTTTGTTGATCTTGGCGACTTCCACGCGAATAGCTTCCTTCAAGTCGTCCAATGTACTGGGTTGATGCTTATACACACGTGCTTTGAGGTTTTCCCACAAGAAATAATCACATTGACAAATCAGGGGACTGAGGGGGCCAAAGAATGTCAGCAAACCTGGAAATGAGGCGGTCGCCGAAGAGAGGGCGAAGAACGTCCATTGATGCTCGGGCTGTGTGGGCCGTCGCCCCATCCTGCTGAAACCACACACGTCGCATAGGCATACGTTTTCTTCGTAATTCAGGCACAAAGAAGTTGTTTATTATCTCGATGTAACGTTCTGAGTTCACAGTAACAGCAGTTTCATTATTGTCTTCAAAAAAGTAAGGACCAATGACGGCAGCTTTTCCAATAGCACACTAGACTGTCACTTTTGGGCTGTGCAGTGGTCTTTCATGCAGTTCTCTCAGATTTTGAAGAGCCCAATAACGACAGTTCTGTTAATTCACCATGCCATTGAGATGGAAATGAGCTTCATCACTCATTAACAAAATGAGGTTGTCATTTGCCTCAAAAATTGTTTCCATCTGACGTGCCAACTTAGCTGCTGTTCATAGTCCCCTGGTTGCAACTGTTGCCCAATGACCAATTTGTAGGGGGTGGAAATGCAGGTCTTCATGCAAAATACGCCTTACCGATCGATTGCCGATGCCTAGTTCAGTAGAATGCCTACGAGCAGAGCGATTCGGACTCCGCAGCAAAGCTTGTCTAACACATTCCACATTTTCCGGGTTCCGTACCGTTCGTGGGGCCCCCACCGGTCTCCTATTCATTAGTGTACCTCGTGTGCTAAATGCATTAACCCAGCGTAAGATTGTGGTACGGGTGGGAACAGCCTCATTTCGGTGAATGTTGAAGTGGCGCCGAAATTCACGCTGAACTGCTGTAACAGACTCGTTATTCTTCACGTAACTGTCGTAGGCAAACACTCGATGCTCTATCGTCCACAGCGCCATGGCTTTACCTGAAAGGGAAAGAAAAGAAATACTAAGACACCACGGACAGCATGATACCTGCCAGACATATGTCCCTCCCCCTGGACCTGAGTAATAAACATTTCAAAAACGTCCGTCCTCTCTGCCCCACTCTGTAGTTGTGAGCATGAAGAACGAAATGGGCGAAAGTACTAAATCTACTCAATTCTCCTTGTAATACTCTGACGTTCAATTTAGTACGTTATAGCGGTTGCTCTCTACTCGCATTCATTAGCTCCTGTAAGTTTTAAGATGCATTCTTCGAGCAGCCCAGGTTTTGGTCTGTCAGAGTTTGCTAAGACAGACATCGCGAGCGATCTGCCTCCACTTTGCTTGACTGCCTAAATTGCAATCTGAGAATCCTGTCTTATTTTTGCAGCTGTTTGAATCCGTCTACGCACCGTTCCTTATGAACCCCCTGACCCGAGCTATTGTCGTAGTCCTCTTCACTTTTTGGCTGTGCGCCTCAGTCGCGATGCTGCCCCATATTGATGTTGGTCTCGAAGAGGAGCTGTCTATGCCTGAAGATTCTTACGTCCTCAAGTACTTTAAGGTTGGTACTATTTCCCGGTGGGCGGAGGGAGCACAGAGGTGCGAGTAAATTTTGTTGTCGGCTCCCTGGGATCGAATGACATCTCTGCTCCCGCTGACCGCTTGGGAGATTAAGGGAGAAATCTTTTCATCTTACAGCCTGTGTTGTAGGGAGCCAGTCGCCAATGAGTTGGGCTGCGCTTTCTGTGAGGCTGTCCTAAGGGACCTGGTTAGACTGGAAGGAGGCTGTTGCATGCTGTGGGAACTTTATATCAACCCCGCCCCCCTGTGCTCGGGGTCCACAAGGCTCTATGTTCTGATTTTTAACATGCTCCATTCTTCCCACCCTTTTCTCTTTCTCTTGCACCTCCGCAACGGGATGCACGGCAGGAAGATTACACACCGACCTCTGGCGCATGGCGTTAAAGGCGGCTAAGCCAGGATATGGGGTGAAGTTTGTGGGGAGTCGCGGACGCCGTCCATTCATGCTACTAGTTGCGTTGATGCGCGTCAATCACATCTTAGGGGGAAAGGGGGTGAGGAGAATAATCTTACTTAAAATGAACACCGAAACAAAGGTGGGCATTGTATAGAAAGTTTAAAATGAGATATTTGTAAAAAAAGTGGTGAAGTTACAGGAAGTATAAAAGCACCACTGTCCCCTATGGGTGGGTACTTAAATCCACATTTTCCTTATGTGGAACCGGTGCCCTACCTCCAGGGTTACAAATCTGTTCCATGATGGCTGGCTGGTATCAAAACACACTACTACCAGTACACCCTCCCCATCCACATCACCCACCCCTCAAAGAATACTCATTAAAGTATTCTCGCCATTTACTTTTGACCCCATTGCTCACAAATACCATGCCAATATTATCCTTAATGTTCACACAGCTATTCTTCTGGTTCCTTCCTCACCCTTCTTTTTCCCATCGAGATCCTCGTTCATCTTCCTGTTCCCACCAGGAACCTCATTCAACTTCCTGTTCCCACCAGGAACCTCATTCAACTTCCTGTTCCCATCCGGATCCTCGTTCATCTTCCTGTTCCCATCAGGATCCTCATTCAACTTCCTGTTCCCATCCGAAGCCTCGTTCACCTTCCTCTTCCCACCAGGAGCCTCGTTCACCTTCCTGTTCCAATCAGGAGCCTCATTCACCTTCCTGTTCCCATCAGGATCCTCATTCAACTTCCTGTTCCCATCCGGATCCTCGTTCATCTTCCTCTTCCCACCAGGAACCTCATTCAACTTCCTGTTCCCATCCGGATCCTCGTTCATCTTCCTGTTCCCATCAGGATCCTCATTCAACTTCCTGTTCCCATCCGAAGCCTCGTTCACCTTCCTCTTCCCACCAGGAGCCTCGTTCACCTTCCTGTTCCAATCAGGAGCCTCATTCACCTTCCTGTTCCCATCAGAATCCTCATTCAACTTCCTGTTCCCATCCGGAGCCTCGTTCAACTTCCTGTTCCTATCCTGATCCTCGTTCATCTTCCTGTTCCCATCCGGAGCCTCGTTCAACTTCCTGTTCCTATCCTGATCCTCGTTCATCTTCCTATTCCCATCGAGATCCTCATTCAACTTCCAATTCCCATCCGGATCCTCATTCAACTTTCTCTTCCCATCCGGATCTTCATTCAATTTCATCTTCCCATCCGGAGCCTCATTCACCTTCCTGTTCCCATCAGGATCCTCATTCAACTTCCTGTTCCCATCCGGAGCCTCGTTCAACTTCCTGTTCCTATCCGGAGCCTCGTTCAACTTCCTGTTCCTATCCTTATCCTCGTTCATCTTCCTATTCCCATCGAGATCCTCATTCAACTTCCCATTCCCATCCGGATCCTCATTCAACTTTCTCTTCCCATCCGGATCTTCATTCAATTTCATCTTCCCATCGGGAGCCTCATTCACCTTCCTGTTCCCATCGAGATCCTCGTTCATCTTCCTGTTCCCACTGGGACCTCATTCAACTTCCTGTTCCCATCCGGAGCCTCGTTCAACTTCCTGTTCCTATCCTGATCCTCGTTCATCTTCCTGTTCCCATCGAGATCCTCGTTCATCTTGCTGTTCCCATTGGGAGCCTCGTTCATCTTTCCTCCAAACGGTTCATTTACTGCTTTCCTACTCTATTTATTCACTCATTTCACTTTCATCTTCTATACATTCAGCCGCTTCTCCCTGACAACCTCACCTATACTATTAAGTATTTGCATGTACATCTTATTTTTTTTCACACCACTACATGATTCACATCATCATTCATTATTTAGCATTTTGCATCTTTTTCCAGTTCTGTCACACCCTTACACTACCTCCTACCACTTCCTTCATTTTGTTCCACATTTGCTCTATTTCCTTGTTAGCGCTTATTCTTCTCCTCTTAAGCATTCTCAGATGCCCTGCATTTTTTTATTGAATAAACTTTTACTTTTGATTCTACCTTCCTTTCCACCCTCATTTGGTCTTCTCTTCCATGCACCAACCAATTTAATCTTATACAGCACAATTTGTGTAATTGGATAAACCCATAATCACACACTTCGCGTCAAATACATCCCTAGCATATTCTTTCTTACTTGCCACACATCACTCGTACTCTTAACTTCTCCCCCTCTCCTTTGCTTGACCCACGTGTATTTCCACACATCCTTGAGCCGAAAGAATGTGTTTACTGCCCCGAAGTTTATTTTAGCACACAACTCAACCATCCTCTCTCCTCATGCACCAAAACCTCACATTATCCCCTCTCTCATTCCACCCTTATTCAATCATTCGTATCTCTTACTGGGTATCAACCGATACCCAATTCTAACCACCACTCCCCTTGTGTCATTCCAGAACCTATTTTTGGGTCCATACATTACAACCACGCATAGTTTCACCCTAGTAAGTCGCAACTTCACCACCCACAAGTCTCAAGCTCATACATTAATACTCAACCATTGCATTATGCAACTTATCACTGAAACGCTCCGCTACACCATCTTTACTTGTATGTCCAGGAACTTCACCTCCTGATTGCACTCCAGCCACTCTATCCCACCCACTTCATTCCTTTTTCATGTTTGGTGATAATTTTGTGTCACCCCTTGGGTCTGGAACGTGGGAAAGCCTATGTCCGCCTTCTGAACTGATGTCCTTTCCCGCAGTATCTGGAGAAGTATGGAAGCGTGGGACCGCCCGTCTATTTTGTCCTAAAGCATGACTATGATTTCTCCGAAATTGAGATGCAGAATAAGATTTGCTCCCATCTTGGCTGCAACAAGGATTCACTCGTCATCCAGTTAAAGTTGGCTTCCCAGATCCCAGAAAGGTAATGTCCCTCCCTATCCACCTAGACGATAGCAGGGTAAGTGCTCTCATACTAATAGCTTGTGTCTGAGTGTTCTTCTCAATCTGAACTTCGTATGCGTATACGAGAGTGGACGGTGGTCTCATTTGGGGTGGAGAGCATGATTGCAATCTTGCACGATGACTATTTAGGTGTAGTATTAATGTTTGGTCTCCTTTGGGCTTTTTGTCCTCTCTGTTTATTCAAACGAATCAGTAGGAGGGAAAGGACGTGAATGAGAGCTACTATATCCTCCATAAATTGAGAAAGGCCTCTCATAAGATTAACAGAATAGTCTATGCAAATTTGTCCGCCTTTTGCTTTCTGACAACGCTCACTTGTTGCTGGGTACACGTTATGCTTCTTAATTAAGTTACCGACTTAAGGTTTTAAAGACTAATATCACTTGGGTAAATCCCACAATGTGGAAAATAAGTCTTGAACTTGGGTAGGATCACAAAATCAAGGTTTGGAGAATTTCTTGAACAACCCCTCTAAGTTTTTGCCAGTGAACATCCTCCCCTTAAATCTTTTAAAATGTTGTGCATTGACACAAATGAACAATATCCTTTTTAACATTATAATTATTCTTTTGCTATTTCTCTCTCTCTCTAGCTTAGAAAATACTAGGTGGAGGTGGTTTAATTTCCAAATCGGGCTTCTTTACGTTCTGCTCTAGATTTTACACTAAAGAGGGAATGTCTTTGTAAACCCTATCTAGGAGTTGTCAAAGTCGAACGTGCGATGAGAAAACGAAGGGGCCTCGAGACCCACCCTTACACTCTTCGTCACGGTCGATTGAGACATGGTCTCTGAGTCGGTGCGTGTCGGTTGGTATCGCTACCGCGTGAAAGCATTTGTGCCACTCGCGGAGGTGCTATTACTGCCACTGCTTCGGACATACAAATCACTCCTGTAGATGTGCAAAGTCGGGTTTACCCGAAGTCTGTGTAAGTTGCTCCAAGATATACACGATAAGTCCTTATCGTGTATGGCCAAGTGTGTCAATTGCAGAGAGCCGGGCAGTGGTTCTTCGAAGCAATGTGGAGTGTATCTCCTGGAGAAGAAAATCCTGGCCATTCAGGTTGCGGATAGTCTCTCCACCCGCAAGGCGAAGGACTTGGTCCTGTCGCGCCTGATAGACCTGGTGGCACAAAGGGTTCAAATCGTCTCGGCTTAAATCCCCCTCCCCCCCTCCCTTTACCTCACCGTAACCGTTTCCCATAAGGGGAAACAGCAGTGTGCCTCCACCGAGTTGTTAGACTCTCAGGAGGCCGTCTTCTTGGATTCCTAAAGCTGTCCCCGAAATGAGGTCAGCACCAAAGGTGCTTTGGCTATTACACCCACTCCCAAGGCTTGACTGGGCGACTCGGAAACACAGGACCCTCCAAAAGAGAGACCAAACAAAGGTTTCGAGGCGGAGGGAGGAAAAGGCTTGTATATCGAGCCCAACCTGCCCCGATAAGTCATCAGAGGTGACAGTGCCTTCAGCACATTTTTCGTTCAACAGTGCCTGTCGTTCTGCCTTCGGGAAGCATACGGCCATTCCCATGAGTGTCTTCTCTTAGAAGAGGGTCCCCGCATCTGAGTTAGACCTAGAGGGCATATTCCTTCAATGGAATGGCTGTAGACTCCTGGCCAACTCGTAGGAGCTGCGGAGGATAATCTCTTCCCGTTTCCCGTTAGCTATTTTTTTTGTGACAGGAGACCATGCTAGGCGCGTGCCACCTACTGGCCCTCCCATGAGATGGTAGGACACGGTATGATGTTTCCTTTCTATTTGCTATAAATACCTCCTTCATCCAGTGGTAGTGCAGTTAAACCTGGATAGGAGGAGGTATACTGTCATTGTTGCATACATTCCACCATCAACTGACTTCGACGCTGGTGATTTCCGTCATGGCATGGTTGCCGAGGCCCTTTCTCCTGCACCGCCTCTGGGGGGTACCACATGATCTCCCATTGGTCAGATCCTTGTCGACCTAAGCGACAAGCTTGAGATAGGTGTCCTAAATGTGGATGAGTTTATGCATCATCCCCCGAGAACCGCTTCAGTTCCTGCCTCGATCTGTCCCTGTACTCTCCCAATGCACAGCCTGATTCTGTGTGGGAGGTGGTCAATAACCTTCATAGTAGTGACCACTTTCCCATTCAACTCTCATTTTCTGGCCCACTGCTGCCGGAAAAATTGCACCGGTAATGTTTGCAGCTGGTGCGGTGATCCGAAATTCAGGAAATGACTGAATTCTCTGTGCCAGTCGAGTAGTCATGTCGGTGGATGAGGCCGTTGAGTTCTCCGGCAACTTCATCGTCGTGTGCCTAACTACTATTCCTAGAACGTCTGGTCATTTTGCACACCACCCGCCTTTTTGGTTGTTGGCCGAGTATGAGACCCCCCCTCAGACAGAAGCGATATATGCCTACATGCACAAAAACGCCGCCGGAACGATTTCACCGTCGGTGAATTTCGTCAAGCTTGGGCTAGGTTCCGCTATGTTTCGAAGCACGCCCGTTGCTCTTCCTGGTGGGCATACTCGTCTTCACTTAATGGAAAGACCCCTTTTGCAGAGGTGTGAGAACGAGTCAAAAAGGATTCGGGGAAGTTCTCGAGGAGAACGGGGCCGCAATCTGGGACTCTGCGTCCGTGGCGAAGTCTTTCGCGACCGCTTTCTGCGCATTCTATAACCGAGATGATGCTCCACCAGCATTCAATGAACGTCTTGAATGTCGTTGAAGTCCGCCGACTGGGCTTTTCCTCCAGAGGCGGAGGTTTACGTTTAGTTGCGTTCCGCTCTCGCTTCAAGCGTAGACACCACCCATGGTCCGAACAATTTCCCGTATGCCATGCTTCGACATCTAGGTGAGCCTGGCATGGCATTTCTGATAAATTTGTTTATCGGGATGTAGAGACTCCTGGAGAAAGGTTACTGTGCTTGATTTTTGAAAAACTGGGGAGAGATCACTCAATTTTGCTAACCTCCTGCGTATGCGCCTCGCAATCGTTTTTTCCGAATTTCTGAGAGACCGACGATCGCCGGCCCAATGGAGCAGGAAGAGGGCGTCCCTCATGGAAGTGTCCTCAGTGTTACATTCTTTGACCTAAGCATTAACGGTATCACCTCGGTGCTGCGTGGACGGTTCTACGTGGACAACTTTTCTATCTCTTTTGGTGCGGCCCAGATGACGACTCTGGACGTCGACTCCATCAGGCATTGAACCGCATATCTCGCTATCCCGCAGCGTACAATTTTCGGTTTTCTTGACCAAGACTAAGATAGTGCACTTTTGCCGTCATCCACAGCTCTACTCCGATTCGGACTTGTTCTATTTGGGGTTTGCCTGGAAGTATTGGATTCGCACCCTTTCCTTCGTCTTGTTTTCGACTGATGCCTGACCTATGAGGTTCATATTCTCTTGTACCCATACTTGGGTGCTGATAGGGCTACTGCTTATTTTTCTCCCGATATTTTCTTCGTTCGAAGCCTGACTACGGATGCGAGTTTTACCTAGCCGAGGCCGAACGTGTAATGTGGAAGGTATACTCGATCCACCACACCGGTCTTCCTCTGGCGACCGGTGCATCTGTCTGTCCCCAATTGAGACCCCAATTGTCGATTCCGGGAAGATGCCAACGGCGCTGATTGCATCCGCGGCCGAACGTCACGGTGTCTATGCCGCCAAGAGACGACAGTCATATTTATGCCCTTTGGGTTAAGGGCTAGAAAACTCCTTCGACAGCTCTCTGTCGGTGGCGCCTCTGGTTCTGACTATTTTTAGCCACCCCTCTGCTCCCAAAGCTTCCACAGAACTGAGTATTGCTTTCGGCCTTTTTGGAGCACACTTCGTGTCACACTAGATCTGCACAAGTGTACACGAATGGCTGCAAGTCACAGGATTGGGATACGGCTTCTACGCTCTATCCACTCTGAAGTGAGCGGGGCGCTGCATCTGTCTTCACGGCCGAGCTGGTTGCAATACACCGCTCGGTACGGGAGATAACGCGTCGTGCCCGGTTCGGCGACCGGATTGTGATCTATAGCGAGTCACAAAGCACCTTAAGTGCTCTCGGTGCATTGGAATCTCCGCACACTCTGGTTCGTGGTCTCTGTGACCCCACGATTGCCGCAAGCCTGGCGGATGTCGATATTATCTTCTGCTGAGTTCCTGGACATGTGGGAATTTCGAGAAATGAGCGCGACAGGGAGTCTGCAAGTACTGGGAGACCGGACCACGTTTCGCTCGTCCTCACAGCGACTACATGGCCGGAATGATGGCCGTTTGGCAAAGAACATGGGAGACGGCCAAGGGGAACTTAAAGTTGCATGCCATTGTGCCGCGACTGTTCCCACGGACCTACTCTCCCAATGTCTTGACGACTTCAAGTCGTTATCTGTCGTCTTCGAATTTGGCACAGTCGTGGGATTCCATTTGATGGAGCGCTCGCCTGCATCTTATTGTGGCGTCTGCGTTGTCCCCCAGACTGTTCGGCACATTCTTGTTGTCGAATCTCTCAGCCTGGGTGATCTTCATGCACGTTACCTGGGGCGAGCGGGGTCGCTACCGCTTGTCCCTTTTACTCTGGGTGGGTTCGAGTACACACACTTGTGGACAATTTGAGTTCTTAGAGGAGGCTGTCTCCTCTTCCTCCATTCTATTTGACTCTCTTTGGTGTTGGCCGCATGTTCCAGCCGTGGGGGAAGTCTTGTTTGTTTTTCCCTCGTTTTGTTTATTATATAGCCTAGCATTAGGCTATAAGATGATTATGGCGACTTATTTCCCATTAGGCTGTCGCCAGATGGGAGTTAATGTTACCCCCCCCTTCCTCCCGTTCCTTTGAGCTCACCAGCGATTATCATACTCACCTTTATTGGTTTCATTATCCGGTTGAGGGGTCCGCCCCGGTGGCAAAGATGGATGGTGTTCATACTCATTGAGTGTTGATGCCCACCAACCCCACTTTTAATGAAACTGGTTGATGGTGAGGATTCTGGTTTTGATTAACTTGTGGATCTCCAGGAATGAGTTTGGATTATTGTTATTATTTCCCTAGCTGGAGAGTCAAATCCACATAAAGATCAGTATGACTCACTGGTTACTCGGGGTTGGGAGTAATTTTGTCGCCAGGTCTGTGCGGATAGTTTACAGAATGGAAGCGTGATGTGTTGTATGTTTGAAGCGACGTGAGAGGGAGGCAGCGATGTTGTGATTGGCTATAGGAGTGGTGATGTACGTGGCTGGAACTGTATATGCGTTTACCCAGACTCAACGCCCCTTATCGATGTTAGCTGCCCCCTGCGAGCTAAAAATAAAATGCTCCTGCTGTGAGTCGAACCAGTTAAGTGTGTGTAGGCTGTGTTGAGCTGTTTAAGAGGTTGCAATCAGCTGTTTTAGTTGGTGTAGATGCGACGGGTGAATTCTCAAGAGCAATGTATAATGGTTGGCCGTTGGTCGACCGACTGTAGTGCAGTTTGAGAATTGAAAGTTGGTTTGATGAACATAGGTTGAAAGGTTGGTGGGTGAGGTCATTACGCAATGTGTTTTATGATGTCGTCAAATTTCCCCGATGGCTGTTAATGTGGCCAACCCGCCTTCCCCATGGCCAACCCGCCTTCCCCAAGAAATCCTCTGTGGACCTACAAGTCTGACGAAACGTTGTCGGATGGCACAAAAAATTGCCTGAAGTTTTGGGGGCACTTGATTCACTGAAATTTAACTTTTCAGTTAATGCAACTGAGTTCCCTTAAATATAGATGACGCGCACGTTGTTAAAAGGCCGTTCCTTCTCTCGTCTAGAATTAAGTTCCTCCGTTGGAGGTCGCGGGAGGTAATTAAAGGGTTTTAAATCGCGTTCTTTGTTTTCATCTCAGAACCTTCATCGCCGTTCCTTCATCGTCATGGATCGATGACTTCTTCGATTGGTCCTTGTCGTCGAGCTGCTGCCACGTGTGGACGAATAGTGGGCACTTCTGCTCCCGGCGAGACATAGTTAGTTTTCCGTCCACGCCTTCGCCGGGAATGAATGTGACGAGGACTACGCCGATACCGTGTAGCAAGAAATTTGACGATGACTACACAGACTACACATACGGCGACCCCAATTGCGACTACGATGTTTTGGTGAAGGAGGACGTTTATAACGATGATGACTACCTCTACGACTTCGACAAATTCGGTCGACTCGTGAACCAGAAAGGGGTGCCAGAGAGTCCCGCCACCTTCCTTGATGGCGATGAGGATACTTCTATGATGTTAGCCACCACGGAGACGTCTGGAGAGACGACCTCGGAGATATCTGGAAAGGTTTCCACCACCACAACCACCACCCCCCTACCCCCGCTATCTCGAAATATACCCAACCTTGATGATGATTGGCCCGATTATAAGCATCTTCTACCTCGCCAAATCCAGAAGAGAGAGAACCCGGAGGGGGCTGGGGCGGATAAGTGTCAGAAATGTAACATACAGCACACGCTTCATAACCGCTATCGCCCTCAGCCTCAAGCGTTTAACAAATACCTTCGGTTCTTCCTCAAGGACAACCCAGATTCTCAGTGCCCCAAGGCTGGTCACGCTGCTTATGGACAGGTAAGAAGAGTCTTGTTTTCCTCGTCTAAAATGGAAAAATACTTCCGCTTTTGTTTGGTTTGAGGGTGGGTATTATGGGAACAGTTTTCCAGACAGTTTGAACTGCATTGTAAGGTAGTTGAGTGCATTAATGGTTCGGGACCTCCTTACACACAACATCGCCCCCCCCCCCTCCCCATCTCTTTATCCACTCAACATCATTCTTCCATCCCGGAACCCGCGGAGTGGATTCCTCATCCACATTCCCTTAATGGGGAAGGGGGTTATCCCTCATCCCATAGGGCAAGACGAGTGTGTCCTCAGAGTCACTCTTGTATGAACGGTGCTACCTGGAGCGCCAGGGCTCGAACCGTGTGTCTCCTTATGTTAAAACAAAGGTCATGACGCTTTTGCCGCCTTCACGGCTATCGACCCCACCCCAACAGGTTCCTAAATGGGGCTCGCGCAGATTCCTTGGTCTTTTATTCCTCCACACGAAGGTATATCCTGTGTAGACTACCTGGAAGAGAGCCACGTCCTCCCGGCCCTAGTTAAGCACCCTTTGACCCTGGCTCCCGGTCCTAGTGCACGACCCGCGGCTTTATATCTTCCATTCACTACTTTCCTTTCTGATTTCGCCTTAGTGACTTCTGACCAGTACGGGGGGAAGGGTACCCTGTGGAGACTGTTATACCTGGTGCCTGGAGGAGCGGCACGTCCTCCCGCCCAGAGTGCCCGTAGAGAAAGGGTGGCTCACTGAATTGACAAGGCCTGGTGAAGCTGGTACGTTCCTCCCCTCCTTGTATGCACCCTCCCTTTTTTTTCTAAGAGTATCCCTTCTTTATTATTCTTCCTATCTCGGTTTAAAGACCTGACCTCATCATGCGTCAAAAGAGGCTTCGGAACCTTTATATACAAAGCCCGCCAAAGGTTTGGGTCGAGGCAGGATGAAGGAAAGACTCGTACGTTGAGCCAAGCCTCATCAATTAACCCCTCGAAGCCATCAATGCTTTCCACCGGCAATATCCCCCGGAGCTGTCTCCAGGAAGGTTAGGGCCATTTCCTTGGCGGTCTTCACTTCAAGGAGGAGCCCTGTATCTCCTTCGAGCTAGTCCTGGACGGTATTTTCCCTTAATGAAATTGCCGTAGACTCGCAGCTAAGTGGGACGAGCTACGGATGCTCGTCTCCTCCCGCTCCCTTTTAGCTGTCGTCGGGCGCGTGTCCCCTCCTTTTCCGTGGTATGAGTTTTGTAACCCCACCACCATTGAATGGGGACCGATCAGGTGGATGCGTAATTTACCTCAGAATACCTTTCAGGCAGTGGCATTGCAGCTACATTTGAATGGAAGGTATACTCTTCTTTGTGTGTATATTCCACCGTCAATTGACCTCGATGTGACTGAGTCCCACCTCGTCTTAGCACAGTTGCTTAGGCCCTTTCTCCTCCTCGGGAATTTGAACGGTAGACACCCTTTTGGGGGAGACTACATGGGCCAAGTCCTGGTAGACCAATCAAAGAGCTGGAGTTATGTGTCCTAAATGTGGATGAATTCACTTATCATTGTCCAAGAACTCCTTCATTTTCTTGCAGCTATCTACCCCTGTGCTCTCCGGATCCACAGCCCCGTTTTGCGTGGGAGGTGGTCGAGCACCTTCATGGTAATGACCACTTTCTCATCCAAATATCTTTTGTCGGGCCGCTTTCGCATGAAAAACCACCGGGATGGTGCTTATAGCGGGTGCCGGTGGCCCGCACTCAAGGAAAATAACTGATTTCTATCTCTCGAGGATTTGGGGGTCGGTCGATGAGACGATTGCGCTTTCTTCGGCACCCTCATCTCCCTGCGCTTGACTGCCGTTTTGCACGCCATCCGCTTCTTTGGTGTTAGAAAATCTTCAGAGAGAAGCGATATGTCTATATGCGCTACAAGCGCCACCCGAGCAATTTCACCGTTTTATCACTTTCGTCAGGTTGCAGTATGTTCCCAAGTACGCCCTCCTCTCTTCTGGGCTGGTATGCGTATCTTCTCGTAACGGGAAGACCCCTCTTGCAGAGGTGTTGAAGCGGGACATAAGGATTCGGGGTGAGTTCTCAAAGGACCTCCTCCCGTCGTTCAGTGTCCTTCGCGGCCGCATTCTCTAGCCGGGGATGCTGCCTCGCCAGCATTTAAAGCTCGTTGTGGGCTCTGACGGCCTCCGCCTGGTACCTCAAGAGCCGGTGAACCCTTCAACTACCCGTTTACAAGTCTAGCGATTTCCGCTCTCGCTTCGTGAGTGGATACGCCTTGGTCCTGACCTCCTCCATGATATTAAATATGTTGGGTTGTGCCCTCTCTTCCTTCCTTCCAGCACCTGTGTCCCTTTTTTCATCGGGTGGAGGTTGTGGTGTCTGATCTTAGTTCGTTAGCCTAGGGATGAGCTTACTCATGGTTTCAGCGGATGTGCCATTGCTGAGCACCTTAAAATTAAATGAAGATATTCCTTGTATGGGTATACCCATGGTTATCCTTGTGGCGATGGTAGATTTAGAGCTAGTACCAAAATGACCCGCAAACTGCTGTGAGATGAAATACGATGCGAGGTTATATCAGTGATTTCCACTTAAATTGAATACGCTCACATTTATCTTTTTCTGCTCTGCCATAACAAGATTGTCAAGTTGATGGAGAGTGAAGATGGTGAGAGTGTCGTTCCTGGTGCCAGCGCCTTCATGACCTATCACACGGTGATGAGGACGAGCAAGCAATTTTACGAGGCCCTCAGAAGCGCCCGATCCATTGCCGATAACATCACTCGGACGTTGAATACTCATCCCAACGGCACCGTTAGAGAAGGTGCCCCCTACGAAGTGTTCCCTTACAGGTAAATGGAATATTTAATATTAATTTGAGAGGGGGGGGGGCAGGTTTTCTTATACATTTCTACTGTGGGTAGATTTTGTTCCTGCACCCCCCCCCCCCCCATCCTCTTAGCCCAGTTATTATAGGTCTCCGCCATTGCTGCTTCACGACAGCTACCGGTACCCCTCCCCATCTTCCTCCTTGCCCTGCCTGTGATTGGTACAGTGTTATTTATTCCCTTTTGTGTTTCGCCGTCGGTACAGAAGTCTTGCTATCGCCACGCTAGTTTTATTATCAAAATCCTCCATAATAATAATAATAATGAATTTTGCTGTATGACGCTCTTCAAGCCTCTGTGACGTCACACCTATCAACTAAGGATAAACCTGAGGGAAGAGGTCGGTCTTCAAGGCACTAATGTGGGGGGAAGGGGATTGCAGTAGTAGGCATATGACTAGAGGCAGCACAGTGACTCATGCTGCATAGAGGACTACGAGGAATTAGGAGTAGAGCCTGTGCATAGGGTCATTGGGGAAGAGGGGTAAGAGGGAGTTGCGGCATTTAAGGTCTTGTATTTAGGGTGGAGGACCTTGAGGGAGGGTTATTCTGTATCGCATGTAAACCCAGTGCTCTTCTCGAAACAGGGGAACTGAATAAAGGAAGCCTGTGATTCAGCGTGAAGGGAGGGTTGTGGTAATCAAGGTGGGAAGTGACGAAAGCAGTAATGGTAATTTCAAAACTGTTGTGGTTGAAATGGGAGCGGATGCGGCTTAGATTACGGAGCGGGTTATGGCGTATGACTTTCACTTATACCGATCACACACGCGTCTCGCATTCCACACACCAGGTTAATAGACTAGTGTGCGTTGTATATTAGGCTAGTTGAGGCAGGCACACAAAAAAGTGCCCAACCCAAGCGTCTTCGACCATTTCTCGAATGTTTAAGATACAATATTATTTGTCTTCTTTTTTTTCTTTTTTTTTCCTGCAGTATTTTTTACGTCTTCTATGAGCAATACCTCACCATTTGGGAAGACGCTGTGCAGATGCTTGGCGTCTCTGTTATCTCCATTTTCGTCATCACGCTCATCATGACGGGCATCGACGTCGTGTCGTCGTTTATTATCATGATGACAGTGGTGCTCATCCTCACGAATTTGGGCGGCCTCATGTACATGTGGAACATCTCCCTCAACGCGCTCTCTCTGGTGAATCTCATCGTGGCCATCGGGATATCTGTGGAGTTCTGCTCCCACATGACTCGAGCTTTCGCGGTTAGCAAAGCCAACACCCGGATCCAGAGGGCCAAAGACGCTCTTGTCAAGATGGGGCCATCTGTGCTCTCCGGGATCACTCTCAGTGACATGGGGGTGGTTGTACTCGCATTTGCTAACTCGAAGATTTTCCAGGTGAGTGACGATTGCTTGCTGTTTCCTTTTACCACAATTGTGTGTAGAATCCCTCTGCATACAATGAACGAATTCTTATTTGGTACGGACCCAATTCTGGCATCGTTCAAAGGCAGTCCCTTAAGAAAAAAAAAAAAATTAAGAGACTTTTATACCAAACACACACGCGTGTAACCGAGAGGAGAAGAAGTTAAGAGTATGTTTGATCTGTGCTTAGCAAGAAATACGCTGGAGACATTTCGTGTGAAAGCTTTAAGAGGTAAAAATATGGCGGAAACCAAACATTATGATTGTGCTGTGTAAGCTTAAATTGGTTGGTGTGTGGATGAAAAGACGTGAGGAAGGTGGAAAGAAACAGAGAATCAAGTGAAAGATTACTAAATCAGAGAAATGGGAGATATGTTAAAATGCCTGAGAGCAAAGGAGAGAAAATATGAGCGACCATAGAGATATAGTAATTAAACATTAGGAAAGCGGCAAATGATGCATTCTGAGGAAAGATGAATGATGATCCTGATGGAAACAGGAAGTTATTCTGGAAGGAAGTGACGAGAAGGGTGAGGAAGGAACCAGGAGAAGAATAGCTAGCTGTATGAACATTAAGAATAATATTGGCAGTACTTGTGAGCAATGAGCTTAAAAGTAAAAAGCGAGAATACATTGACAAGTTGTATAATGACGGTATGGAAGAAATAGCATGCAATTGGTTGTTAGTGCTGTGAGAGGTTGGAAAAATGGGAAGTCAACTGCAGTAGATGACAGTCCCCGAGATGCTAAAAAGTGATGGTGATAAGACATTTGAATGGATTGCCTGGGCACTCACTGTAAGAGTGTATTAATACCTCTCGATGTATTCCGACGCCATTGTAAATTCATCCAACATTCAGAACCAGATAGGCTCTTAAAAAAACATTCAAAACCACTCCTCTTGATTTTCAGAAGAAATGGTTTACTGATCTGTATCCAAGTATTTTTAACAAATTACTCCTTTTCCTTCAGAGACATTCTCACTTTCCGTAACCACACCCCTTTGCCGCCCTGGAATTTGTTTATGCTTCATTTTCTCTGATTCTGCGGGAGTGAATATAATTTTAAGGCTCAATTCTTTACAGGTCTTTTATTTCCGGATGTATTTTGGAATGGTGATCATTGGTGCTCTCCACGGATTAATCCTGCTTCCTGTGTTGCTTAGTTTTGTAGGTGAGTTCTTTGAACACGTCATGCCCACAATGGCCCCCCAATAAAGGTACGCGTGTTTACTTGATTATCTCGATTTGTGTTTGTAATGTAAGTCTTGGTTGATTGAATAAGGCGAAACGTGTAGAAGACCGGGTGAGAGGGTCGAAAGAATGTGTAAGATTTGATTGAGCATGGTATCGGTAACATGTACTGTTCCGAGATACATAGGTATGGTCAATTGGGAGAGGCATGTAATCTACCCAAAAGTTGAGATTGATTGCAAATGATTTGAAACATCGACTCAATGCTGCGATGCGGAATTTTGTGCGACGGGTATAATTAGTACCAAGAAAATAGGCGGCAGAAGATGATTTTTTTTTTTAAGGGGCTAACTGGCGACTGCCCACTTAGGCATAAGTCGCCGTAAACAAACAGCCTAGTTCTAGGCTACTTTAAAAATTTTGAACAGAAAACAACAATAAAAAAATAACAATTAGGAAGCAATAAGAGCTCAACTCTGTGAAAGGTTTGAGTGAAGGTTTTCCTGCAGGTAATTTACGGATTCAACCAAAACACACCCTAGAAGAACAATCCCAGTTGTTCTCTACATTCCCATGTCACATCCTACTTGAAAGTTCTAAACTCACAACTACACCCAAACGGCAAAGAGTGGTTCGCCAACTTCATCTACAACAGGCAAGCCACTCCTTCACAATCAGACCTTCTGGAAATACATACCCCCTCCCCCCTAGTATCTGTTCACCTCTCCAAAACAATAATCCAATCATCACTCAAATATAACACTAAACAACGTCCGCACCCCACTCAATAAAGCCCCTACAATACTCGGCCTTAACATGACCATCCTTCAACAGGTAAACAACGCCTGTGACAAAGCATACAAAAAAAAATTCGCCACACTTTCTGCAATCACCGTCTGCTCCTCCTCCTCTTCCAGAAAACAAAAAGAAACCACACTGTACAAACAATTCGGCCACAACTCATTCAACTACACCTCCCCAACGACCCACCCAAAATGTTTGTTACAGAAGTTAACACTCAGACACATCCCTAAGTGTATTGTGGAGGGCAAGAGGGTCAGCCTCCTTAATAGTTTTTGACTAGTCTAACATACTAATCAATGACTGATCTTACTTCAGGTCCTTCCCGCAAAGTAATCCGATCCAATCTTCCCGACCGCGCCAACAATCCAAGTGGTTCAGTCCAGCTTGAGGACATCATTGGAGAAGAAGCGGAACAGCAGAGCTTGACTACCGCCCCTGGAGCCCCTTCAGAACAAATCACTCAAACCAAAGAAGCAGATTCCGCTACACCTCATCCCAGTACCCCCAATGGGACGCCCAAAACAAAGCCCCAAAAGGTGTCTCGCACTCCCAAAAAATCCCCTTCAAATGGGAACAGGAATCACATAAAGACACGCCATAATTCCAGTCCCCTCCAAGAGAAAATGCTAGACCCCTGCGATGAAGAGGACTTTCCCATGACGTAGATGTGCCTATTTTTTTTATTTAGAAATACAGCTGGACACTTTTCATATATATAAAGTGCGAATTATTATTCACTGGTTCAAATGAGTGGTGGATGCGTGTTAGATATTATTTATGTAGATGGGTCTCAAAACGACGGAGTGAAAACTAGCAAAGCTTCAGATCTAGTCTTGAATATAGTACTCTTATTGTATACGTGTGTGAACCAAGCTTCCAAAGATAGTCTGAACATTAATTGCTTCAACATTCCAAACTATTTTCTTCCCAGCTCTATGCATCGCAGTGTTACAAGTTCCTTTGTAGATCTATCACATAGAACTTTGCATCTTTTTAAGTAAAGTCTATATGCTATTTTTATTTTTTTGTAAGTTAACCAGTCTTGCTTTATTTTTGTTTTGTAGTTGAGCTTAGCTCCTTCAGTTCTCTTTCCACTTGGAATTGATCAAAATAAGTCACTCTTCAGCACCGATACCACCCTACAGTAGAAATACTTCACTCGTTCTGTAACTTGATGTATCTTGTGAACTAGACATGGCCAGCATTGATTCGTCTGCTTGTTTTACTCAACAAAATGGTGTCCATAACTTGAAATTATATTAGATAATATATTACACTGAAACCCGTAAGTCGGGTTGGGTTATCCATCGTTGACACAGTTATCATGAGAACTCTTGGCCGGATGTTTTGAACAAATAGTGAAATAAATTCTGGACAATTAATTATACGAGCTGGGTTATCTTAATTCGAATTTTAGACTACCAAAGAGATCTCAAATAAAATGAAACGTGTATATTTACATAAGAAAAGCATAAGTATCCATGACTTTCAGCTGCACCCTACATTTTTTTAGAACTGATTTAATTGCATATCACATTTTTCCATTTGATCGATCGTCTCATATCCGGTTCGAACTTTCTTCCATATCCTTAAATGGATATGCTGTCCCGCATCTTCCATGTCAATTTTACCTAAACGTTATCTCATCTTCGAGATCGTCTTACTCATCTTAATATGATTGCAATGTCAATTTTTGCCGGTATTCGATGTCGATAACTTCGCGTCGAATCCAAAGGCAGGGACGATGTTTTAATAATCTCCAAAGTGTTGGGAAAAGACTGCTTGAAGAGGGCTGTTAATTATGTTCTTGATTTTTGTTCTTAGTATTTAGAGGTGTGGCTGATGATATATTGAAGTAGTCCGTCTGGTGCGAGGGAGGGTCGAAGTTTTTTACTCTGCCATCCACGTTACAATAAAACCCAAATAGTCTCTCAAGACGTTTGAAGCCTTGAGGGGAAGTTCTCGACTGTTGCTTATAACGTTTGGTATCCGTTCATCGGAAGATCCACAGTATTTAATCATTGCTGTCTTGTGATCACTTATTTTTAAATTGAAATATGCCAGGAAATTGGCCAACTTAAATCTAATTTAAATTTGACATTTTAAACACTATTCAGAATTTCGTATTGACTTTTGACGATGTCTTTTATATGTAAAAAATTACCGGTGAAATTGAAAAGTTCTGATTCATTAAATAATGACATACCAGAGACCATTATTTTCCATTTTGTATGAGATGTCAAGTGTATGTTGTGTTTATAGAACCAGAGAAAGCTCAGTTTAAATAGAAAAGTATTATGGCAGGTGGGAAATTATTTAATATAATAATAATAAGTATTTATAATACGCCCTTCAGGGCTGTTATCCCTCACAGAGCGCAGGTTGTGTAGAGAAAGTTTACAGAGGAGAGAAGGCAATTCTGAAGAGATTTAGTCTTCAGGATTTTTTTTTTTTTAAGAGCTCATCTGGCGACTGCCTACTTGGGCATTAGTCGCCGTATTAAAACTGGCCTAGTTCTAGGCTACTTTAAAATAAAATTAAAGAGACGAAAAAAAAAACACCTCAAAAAGGGGGAAAGGAAGCAAGCTGGTGCGTCGGGGGTAGGTCCCCCCGGCGCAGGAGCGTGCAACCTAAAGGGAAAAAAAACATGCAAAGAACAAAACAAAACAAAAAAACAAACCCTGCTTAAATAATAGGGAGAAGGCCGGTCTCCCCCCAAAAGTCAACAAGTCCACCGGTCAATGTGCACGCACTCGTCCCGAGTACAAGGGACAAGGCGGTAGCGACCCCGCCTATCCCGGTACCGGGACAGGTAACGTGCGCGAAGATCACCCAGACTGGGACATTCGACAAGAATGTGCCGAACAGTCTGGGGGGCGGCGCAGGCGAGCGCTCCATTAAATAGCGATGCGTCACACGAGTGTGTCCGATTCGGAGACGACAGAAAGCGAACTGAAGCCGTCGCGGCATTGGGGGATAGGTCCATGGGGACAGTCTAGTCTTCAGGAGACATTTATTAGTAGCAAGGGCGGGAGAGGATCGGACTTCGGCAGGAAGAGCATTCCAGAGTCTAGGAGCACAAACTGAGAAGGAACGGTCACCCATCGAGCAGAAGACAGAACGAGGAGTGTTTAGGATGGGAGCGAGGTTAGACCCGAGTCCCCAAAGAGTTTGACGACGAGAGATAAGGTGAAGCCTCGAGGTTTAGGGCCTTGTAGGTAATGAGAAGAATTTTATAGTGGGTACGGAAGCGAATAGGTAACCAGTGTAGCTCCTGTAACAGAGGCTTCAAAGGAGAGAACCGGGCAGCATAGTTTTGAACTAGTAGGGGGCGAAGTGACGAAGAAGGGAGATTCACTAGAAGAGAATTGCAGTAGTCTAAGCGTGAGGTGACGAAGGCATGAATAGCAGTCTCAAGGATTCGGCGATCAAAATGGGATCGAACACGTGAGAAGTTGCGGAGGAAACCGAGGGAGGACTTACAGATACGAGGGGCGGTTAATAATTTTGCGAATCCGAAGGGCAAAACAGAGGAAGGGGGATGGCTGTTTGTGGGGTGTTAGGACAAGTTATGACGAGTCAGGACCTGCAGCCGCACGCTCCTGCCTCGTCTATTTAAGAAGCAGTAGCTGATCACAGATCGTCAGTCACAAATTATTCAATAATGGAGAAGGTTGAGCACCGCGCACTAATCAAATTTTTGACCAAGGAAGGCAAGAATGCAAAAGAGATCCATGAACGCATGGTTGCAGTGTACACCGACACCGCCCATTCCTATACAACCATTACTCGCTGGAATAGGGAGTTCCGCCATGGTCGTGAGTCCAATGAAGATGAGCCCCGTCCAGGACGCCCGTCAGACGTGACCAACGAGGACAATGTGACCCGTGTGGAGAGGATGATCCTCGAAAATCGACGGGTGAAGGTCGAAGAAATCGAGCGAGAACTTGGAATATCACATGGAAGTGTTATCAACTTCATCCACGACAATTTGGCCATGACCAAATGTCTCTGCCCGTTGAGTCCCTAGAAACCTCATGCCCCATGATCGAATTCAACGACGTCAAAGTCCACAAGGCCAGAGTTGCACAAGCTGCCCTGCGCGAGTGCGGATTCGAGGAGCTCAACCATCCCCCCTACAGTCCAGAGCTGGCCCCTAGCGACTACTTTTTCTTCCGCTAGCTCAAGGCTGCACTGCGTGGACGCCGGTTTGGGGACGATGAAGATGTCCAGCTCGCCGTCCAGGAGTGGATTGTACAGCAGTCGGGAGATTTGTGATTGTCGGGAATTCGAAGCCTCAGGGACAAGTGGCGCAAGTGCATTGAAGTCGAGGGTAGTTATATTGAAAAATAATAAAACACTTTTCCTCATATCTCGTTTCCTTATATCCGAATTGCAAAACTTATTGACCGCTACTCGTAGATGGATATGCGGTTTAAACGAGAGTTGCTCATCGAAAATAACACAAAGATTCCTGACGGAATCAGAGAAGGCGACATTGGTGTGAAAAGTATTTATGTTGGAATTAAGGCAAGCGTTATGGTGAAAGATAGCCAGAGTAAATGATCTAACATAAGTGGGAGTATAAGATAAGGTTGTGTGATGTAGCCATTGTTGTCTAATGTAGGGAGGGGCTGGTGATCGCTGAGTGATACATAAAAACGGGAGGACAACGAATGCACAATTATATCGAGGGAATAAGACGTAGCAGAGAGAAAGAAAAATTATATTAGGGAGAACGGGGGATCATCGACCAAGATTAAACGTGTGTTCTGTCTCCTGGTACGAAGAGAGAAAATGAAAGATGGAAGTACCTAATGAGCTCGTGGGACATAAGGTTTAAGGTAAGGAACCAGTTGGACAGCTGCCCAATCCAAGTGGATTCTAAATGGCAGCGCAAATAGAACGAGGCAAATTAGTTATAAAAGAGGAAGAACAACACCGTGATAAAAAATTAGAAAATAAAGGTTTAAAAGTTTCCTTTGCCAGTAGGAAACGAAGGCAAGGCAGGCGAGGGATAGTTAAAAGGGGTCGGGAAAGTGGCGAAATGAGGGTATTATAATAGAAGATGGAAGACCGATTGGTGCCCACCACAAAAACAACAAGGGGTTATTAGAGCATCAGCCGAAACAAGATGACCGTGGGTAAGTCTTGTGTGGCCGATACGAACGAGGCATAGGGCTAACTCTAGGGGCCTATGCCCCTAGAGGCAGTGCAGAGTTATTGGGCTGAACGGGCCAGCTGATCAACCTTCTCGTTGCCCTACATGACCGAGGACCCAACAAAATATAACTCGATCTCGGGACGCATTCTGGACCAGCCAGTTGCAGATTTCTGTGACTAAAGGATGGGAAGCATTGAAAGAGCGAATGCCTAGAGCATGTGAGGTCACAGGCTCTTAAGGAAGCAAGGGTCCACGAACTTGTACAAACTGTGGGAGGTGGAGCACGCCAACTAGCGGTCAGCGACGACAGAGGGTCAAAGACCTTTAGAGCACCAAGGTTGAAGAGATGATCTCCAATCCGGAGATTCAGGGGGCGGGTAAGTACGGTAACCTATCGAATGCCTCCGTTGACTCGGCAACACAGGCATCTGTAAACCTCTGATACAGGGGCCTACTGTACATGGCTGAGGTATCGCATGCAGATCTGGAGTCAATGAGAGGACAAGGGGAGCACACTAGAGACGAACTCCGAGGATGCGAATCGGGTTCAGCATTTTAAGGGGTGAGGGAAAAGCTGGGGAATAAATCTGGCATCCATAGTACAATTATGATTGGTCGAGGGCAGTTTATAGTGACCAGTGTTTGACGATCACTGCCCCACGACGTGTGGGAGAGGACTTTCAAAATATCTAGAGCCCGAAGACGGCGTAAGTGTGGTAACCAGGATAGCTTGGGATCAAGTTAAACCCAGAAACTGAAACTCGGAGACGAACTCTATATTTACACCTTGTAGGAAGATAGGTGGCGGAACAAGAGCACCTCTATCCCGATGCAAATACATACATTGCCTTAGTTTTGCTCGGTGGAAAAGCGGAAAATCCTAAGTTGTGCACTTTTCGAGATCGCATCGACTGTCACTTTCAGCCGACGCGCTGCTGATGGAAAGCGAGGCGAGGAACAGTATAGTGCCAAGTCATAGACGAACAGGGTTGCCAATACACCCTCTAAGAGAGAGTAAATTATATCATTGATCGCAAGTATGAAACATAAAACACTTAAAACGCTGCCCTGAGTAACTCCCTCCTCTTGGGGTTGCAGGTTAGTAGAGTACGTGTCTCCAACATGCACCATAGAGGATCGAGATAATAAAAGACCTCATACCCCTAACATATAGCTGCTTTAAGACGCCGTATCTCCATGTTGTATCGTAGGCTTTCTCAATGTCGAAAAATATGGCCAAGTCTCGGTGCTTTAACGAGAAAGCTTTCGGGACCGATCCCTCGAGATGTAGTAAGAAGTCAAGGGTACCATGACCTTGGATCCCGTCAAGGCCAGAAGAAGTAGATCTACAAAGGAACAATGCAGCAATGCACGCAACTCGTGGATAGGGCATTATAGGGAAGGTTTGATTTTGTTGTAAAATTGACAGGATAAGACTGTCAATAAGGCTAGAAAAGCATTATTGTAACGGCTGACGGCACAGAAATGCTTGGCCAAGGCATTGCTGACCACCTGGCTGTCATTCCCTACGGATCCCTGTAAATTAAATTGAATGCGAGTGTATTATGGCCGGCATAACAACCTCGGATCTTGTTAATCCTATTTCACATCTTTGCGGTAGGTGAAATTGATGAAACGTAGCGGCAAGCCTGACCAAGGGTTCTTTGGCGAAGCGCACGAGCTTGGTTTCGGTCAAACTTATTGCACAAGGTTGGGTTCCGCCGGAATCGGGCATGAGCTAACTAGTAGTTTTTGACGTCTGTCGCACACTCCGAGGTTCACCAGGGTACGGTTGGGCGACCCGTTACGGGTCGCCTCCGTGGAATGGTGTGTGTGGCCACGTTGTAGATAGATGTGAATTACGCCACTGACGTGTCCCCATCATTGAAGGTCTCCAAGGAGGCACTTGTGAAAGACGCCTGTCGGAAGCCTTCCCAATCGGCATGGCCTAAGTCCCACTTGAGAGGTATGGTTGTATGAGGGCTAGGATGAACGGCTGACAAGACAAGAGGAAAGTGGTCACTCCCATGGAGGTCATCAAGAGTTGACCATCGAAAATCAGTGAGACAATCCGGGAAACAGAGAGAGAGGTGAACACAATTAAAAGAATCCGTCTGGATATGATAAAAGAAGTAAAATCGCCGGTGTTTAAAACGCAAAGAAAGTCAGATAATAAAAAAACTAAAATACTGCCTTTGACATTCCGAGCGATGTCGTCCCACGATGGGTGACGGGCATTAAGATCTCCGAGTAATAAAAAAACGGGGAAGGCAACTGATCTACAAGTTCTAAAAGGTCGAGTCTTGACAATGGTAAAGAAGGAGGGAAGTAAATAGAGCAAATAGTAAAAAGCCTCGTGAGAAAACACCTCACGGCAACGCTTGTATGATAGTGTGAAGGGGGAGGGGGGGGGGATGCATGGTGTGATGACGAAACCATAACTGACACGTCCCCCATGAGACAAGCCCCCGACAGGGGCAACACAGTTGAAGATACGAAAACCGGGTACCGCCGGAAAAGGCCGTGTACCCAGTTTGCTCTCCTGAAGACAAATAACAGCGGGTGGAGAGTCGTCAAATGAACTTTGAAGACAGATTTCGGACAAGCTCACGTTGAGAGTGAGATTACACATCGACTACCTCTTGACTACATCCGGCGGTGTTCACCAAAGCGGGACTCATTAACGCCAAACACATCCACTTTTGCAAGTGGGGTGTGAGAAGACGAACTCATGACCAGAAAGCGGGGATAGTCTAAATCTGGGTCCACTTCGTTAGCATAGGGATTTAACGAGCGAGGGGAGGCTGAAAGGGGAGCTGAAGAACGTTTGGCACGAGAACCCTTACGAGAAGGGAAGTTTTAGGTTTATGACTGGCCATTACAAATAGAAATAACTTCACATTCTTCCTCGAGACTCCCCACCAGTGCCCGGCGCTATTGCAACCCTCGATTCGGTTGCGTCCGGTATGTGCTCTTGGAGACTTGATAAGGATCCACCACACCATCTTTATAGACCGAAGAGGATGCCCTCGTTCTCCTACGCGCAGAGAAAAGAGGCCAATGATGGGTTTCTCCTTGGGCATCGGCAGACGAAGGCGTTGGAGATGCCCAGCCTCCTCCGCCCTTCATGAAAGAACAAAAAACAAGCAGATGTCAGGTGACCGTCAGGGCCACTAGATAGGAGAAGGAAGAGGGGGAAATAAAAGGCAGTAAAACCCTAAGGTTCTTCCCCAAAACCCAATTCCATAGGGACTACCCAGGCCGATTTCCCCAAACCTATTGCCCAGACGCCCCTTACGACACTTAACAAATTCCCCCCATCAGACACCATTCTCTACCACTGTCCCTACCACTCTCATCACCCCTCCTCTGACATCGCCCCAGCCCTGTGTTTGACAACGCCGGGGGGCCAGTCTCTCCGTGACCCCAGTCTAGTTAAGCGACTTATGATCCCCTTGTCCTCCTCCCCTCCTGGGCAGCCTATTCCTGCCCTCGTGTCTATACGTTACCCCTCATTCTCAATCCTGCTTTTCCTTTTCACCTCTCCCATAGGAATTCATTTGATGAAAAGGATGAGAAAATGGAAGTGTGTGCGTGTGGAGGAGGGGGGGATTTTCTTTGCGCCTATTTGGTGACCACCTACAAGGGCAGAGGTCGAGGTCATTATCTTATAATGCTAGGTTAGATTAAAAAACAAACAAACAAATTTTTAAAAAGCATGAAGGAGGAGGAAGCACGCTCCGGCGTCTGGGGTTTTCGAATACAAAATAGAAATAAAAGAGGAGGCCAATAGTTCACAAGTCTGTGTACATAAACCCATCCCGAAAACAAGGGACAAGCTGTAGCGACCCCGCTCGTCCCGCTACCGGGACAGGTAACGTACACGAAGATCACCAAGAGTGGGACATTCAACAAAAGTGTGTCGAGCACTCAGGGAGAGAAAGGTCATAGCAGTGAGGTAGAGGGGAGAGCTCTATTAAAAGGAGGTGCGTCCCGCCAATGTGCCGATTCGAAGACGATAGATCGACCTGAAGCCACCGCGGCATTCGGGGATAGGGCCACAGGAACAGTCGCGGCGCGATGGCACGCACCTTTCAGTTTCCCTTGGCCGTACCCCATCTTCTTTGCTAGGCAGCCTGGAGGGCTGGACTGATTCTTGCCGAAGAAGGATCACGGAACCTTTTGCGCCCTCATTGACCGCAATTCCTACATGTCCAGGAAGCCAGAACATAATCTCGATATACACTCGGCAACTGTGGCGTCACGAATACCACGATTCAGGGTGCGCGGAGATTCCAATGCCCGAGAGCACACAAGGCGCTTTGTAAGTCCATAAAGATCATGAGCCCTTCTCCGAACTGGACACAACGCATTATCTCCCGTACCATAAGCTATGTATTGCAACCAGCTCAGGCCGTGAATACTGAGGTAGCGCATGGTAGAGCACCGCAGTCTTCAAACAGGAGATAGGGTGTGGAAGCCGGCCTCTTCATGTGACTTGGAGCTATCCATCGGCAAAAGCAGTCGCCAGAGGGGCTCTTAAAACTTAAAAATAAAAACCTGCATAGGAACGGATTCAGTGACACGAAATGTGCTCCCAAAAGGTAGAACGCAATATTTCCCACACTTTGGCAGCAGAGGCGACGACAAATAGTCAAAGGTGGCACCCTAAAGGTTGGTGCCCAGGGATGAACCAGTGGCCCCACCACCCGATAACTACACCCAACTCTCGGAGTTTCCTAGCAATAAATCCAAAGGGTTAGGGTATAACGAGCCTCTCGGCGGCATTGGCATCGTCGAAATTGGCCGCGGATAAAGTGAGAGCGGTGGGCGATTGAGGAAGAGAAGAGGCCCGCGCGTATAAGCGCACGATGCGCAGAGGCAGTGCGATCTTGTCGGCAGCGACAAGTAGGCTCTCAATGGAGGACTTACGGAAGGCACCGGTAGCCAGACGGAAACAGGTCTGGTGGTTCGAATCCACTTTCCGCAATACAAATTGGACTGTAATGCGTAAAATTTGTATCGTAGTCAAGCTTAGAATCAACAAAGGATGGGGTTTTTTTTTGGGGGGGGGGGGTTAAAGCCTAGTGCTAGGTACTTTGAAATTCCCAAATCCAAACTAAACAAAGAAAAAATGAACAAGCAAAATAAAGGAAGAACGAGGAAGCACGCTCCGCAAAAGGAAATTGCGACTAATAACTGTGTCAAATAAATTCTAAGAGGTGCACGAACCCATCCCGAGTACAAGGGACAAACTGTAGGGCCCAGACTCGTCGCGGGAAAGGTAACGTGCGTGCAGATCACACAGAAGGGAACATTCAACAAGAACGTACCGAAGAGTCTGGGGAACAACCCAGTCGTCGCAATAAGGAGCAGGCGAGCGCTCCATCGAATGGCGGTGCGTTCCGAGCGTCTCCAATTCGGAGACGAGAGAAAGTAACCTGAAGCCGTCGCGGTATTGGGAAGTAGGTCCATGGGAACATTCGCGGCGCAATGGCACGTAACTAAGTTCCCCTCGACCGTCTCCCATCGTCTTTGCCGAGCCGCCCGTGTTCCTGCAATGTAATCGGTGCGAGGAAAAGCGAAACGCTGGTCTGGTCGCCCAGTCCTCGCGGACTCTTTAGCGCCCTCATTCCCCACAATTCCAACATGTCCAGGAACCCAGCAGAAGATAATCTCGACATCCGGCAGGCTCGCCAAAACCGTGGCGTCACAGATATAGTGAACCAGGAAATGCGGTGATTCCAATGCCCCGAGAGAACTCAGGGCGCTTTGTGAGTCGCTATAAATCACAATCCGGTCTCCGAACCTAGCACGTCGGTCGGGTTATCTCCTGTACGGAGCGGTGTATTGCAACCATCTCAGCCATGAAGACAGACGCAGCGCCTGGCAGAGCCCCGCAGGGGATACGGCGTGGAAACCGATCCCCCTCTTGGGAGTTGGAGCCATCCGTAAACACTGGCACGGTTCTAGTGTGACATGGAGTGTGATCTAAAAAGGCCGAACGCAATACTTCAGGCGGTGTAGAAGCTTTGGGGACAGAGGCGTGGCGACAAATAGACAAAGATGGTACCCTCCAGGGTGGAGTCCTGGGCAGAACCAGGGGCGCTACAGGCCCGAGAGCTATACCGAGCTCTCGAAGGAGTTTCCTAGCCTTAAACCCAAAGGACTTAGGGCACGACTGGAGTCTCTCGGCGGCATAGGCAACGTCGAGATCAATTGCGGATGCAGTGAGAGCTGTTGGCGACTGAGCGAGGCGACGGGCTCGCAGGTAGAGGCGAATAATGCACTTAGCGGAGCGTCGATAACAGACTTGAACAAAATACTTTCGGCTGACGGAAGTTGATGTGAAAATAATATCTTAAATTTTTATGATAACTCCTAATTTAGAATATGCTGACTTTGTTTCTGTGTAGGACGGTTTCCTCGCCTCCTCGTAGTTTTCTGAGAATTACAAAATAGGCCCTAAGCCAAATTAATTTATAATATAATTTATAGCCCTAGATTTATATTTTTATATTAGTAAATTTATAGATTTTTTTATATGTTTCGTTTAATGTTTCTTTGGAAGGGTTATGTTCATGATTACTGTTCTGTTTCTTTTTATGTTCGAATCTTGGGTTGATTTTTTGTCTACAGACCGACAAATCTCTGTGGGGTTCCTCCCATTCTAAATATTTCTTTGTGTAGTAGTTAATGCTTAAATAAATCTATTCTTATAATCCTGTTTATTAGTAACCAAATTGCTCAAATTCTTAAATTTCTGTCTCGTTGTTCCTTTTCTTAAGTCTGTCCTTTGCTACCTGATTTCTCCAGCTCTGCATAACATTGGACACAGAACCGTTCAAGTCATTTTCCCTTTTCACTCTTCCTATTTCCTTAGTGAATACTCCTTCCCTGAGTTGTCATTTGGACTAGATTCATGCCCCAGCCAAGAAACCATTTAAACAACTCATGTTCCGCTGACCCAATCTGAGTGGCAACAACGTTGGTATGTGGGAGAATGGGGTAAGGGGTGACCTCAGTCCATAGCGTCGCCCTTGAACAAGTACGATGCTTTAAGGATCAACCATGGATAATGAATGGTCGCGGTACAGATGCAAATAGACAATTTGAGAGAGGCTTGGGGTGAGAAGGTGCGACCGAGTATTCTGAGGTAGCATGGCATGTAAGAGGAATGGAAAGAGACATAGGAGAATAGACGAGAGTGTGGGAAGAGTTTAGAATACGGGATAAAAATAGGGTTATGCGTTTGAGAGAGAAAACAAAGGCGGATTTGTGGAACTTTTTTTAATGGTAGTAGTTTTATCACTGATCTACAGTCAATTAGGGTGACATACTGATCAACGTGGGATACGAACCACGAGTGTTTATAAGGTACGACAGCCACCGGAAAGGCGACCCGAATTGGAACTCCATCCAGCGACTAACCAGACTCGATGTGGCTTAACTTCGATAAAATCAAAACGGTGTTTCCACTCGGCCGAGCTGTAACCCCTGAGGAACAATTGCATGATATTCCGTATTAACCGTCTGCTTGGCATCAAGATGTTGGGTGGCTTTGCACATAAAGTGATGTGATGTGAAGAGTAGTTTTAGTAGCGCTGATGTGCGCCGACCCTTATGGGAAAGTGCTAGAAGTTCAAAATTTAAGTAAAGAAACTTCCTCTAAATTATGATCAATCTAATAACCCAATAGTAGGGGAGGGGGGTACAAAAAAAATTTCTTTAATATTTCTTCTTAATTTTCCTACAAATTGGAATATCTAACTACTTTCAATTACAAAATAAATTACGATAATAATAATAATGGACACTTTGAAATAACTATTTCTTCGATCACAATAACAATAAATTTAATACAAATCAAAAAGAGAAAATGATAAAAGTTATCAAAAGTTTCCTCTTTTTTTTCTTTTATGGTGAATCATCAATTCTTAGAGAATATTTAAAATAATAAAAGTTATTCTTTGCTCCAACTGCGTGGTGTGGAGTGTTCCAACCAGCCACAACAGGTTGTCATCCACTGAAGCAGAAGCCATCCTTACTCGAAGGGGCAACGATACGAGCTTCTTTCGAACTCCTCCTCTCCATGGGGGCTAAAAAGAGGCTCATTTTCGTTTTGGTCCTCCTCTATTGGGGCCAACCATTTGGCCCCTTCCAGTATTAGGCCCCCGGCCTCGACCTCCAAAACCACCTAAAACGATAATTTTGAAACTCACTTCCTGACATCGAAAGCAGCCATGGTGGGATTATAATTAGACCATCTTCCTTCATTGCTGACATACAACAGGCCAATCAATTCTAATCAGGAGAGAGAAAAGGCCATTGCCTTGGTGAAAGTTGCGTGTCGTAGGTACTAAACATGACCTCCCTAATCCGTAAAGAGGCGGAGTCTGTTTTCTTGTGTAATAATTATCTGAATACATTCAAGAACATTGCATGGTTAGGGGAGGGGGGGATTCCATCAATGAAAAAAATAAAGTGGCCTATTGTATCCTATAGCAATGACCTATGCTATCGTAATTATTTTATTTTAGAGCCCATCTGGCGACTGCCCACTTGGGCATAAGTCGCCGGAAATAGGACAGACTAGAACTAGGCTACTTTAAAATAAAACTATGAAAAAATAACAATGATAGATATTGGAAAAACTTAACAATTAGGAAGCAATCTCCGGCATCGGGGAGAGGTCCCCCTCACCCCGGTGCAGGAGCGTGCAACCTACAAACAAAACAATAACAAAAAAAAGAACCTTAAATGAAGGGGAGAAGCCAGGCCTCCCCCAAAAAGTCAATGTGCAGGAACTCGCCCAAGTACAAGGGACAGGCGGTAGCGACCCCGCCCATTCCGGTACCGGGACAGGTAACCTGCGCGAAGATCACCCAGACTGGGACATTCGACAAGAATGTGCCGAACAGTCTGGGGGACGACGCAGTCATCACAATAGGGCGCAGGCGAGCGCTCCACCAGATAGAGATGCGTCACACGAGTGTGCCCAATTCGGAGACGACAGAAAGCGACCTGAAGCCGTCGCGGCATAGGGGGATAGGTCCATGGGAACAGTCGCGGCGCAATGGCACGCAACTTTAAGTTCCCTTCGACCGTCTCCCATCTTCTTTGCCAAGCAGTCCGAAGAGCTGCCCGTATTCCTGCCATGTAGTCGGTGTGAGGAAGAGCGAAACGCTGGTCCGGTCGCAGAGTCCTCGCGGACTCTTTGGCGCCCTCATTCCCCGCAATTCCTACATGTCCAGGAACCCAGCAGAAGATAATCTCGACATCCGCCCGGCTCGCCAAAACCGTGGCGTCACGGATATCGCGAACGAGGGGATGCGGAGATTCCAATGCCCCGAGAGCACTCAGGGCGCTATGTGAGTCGCTATAGATCACAATCCGTTTTTTTGTTTTTTTTTTATTTATTTAAGGGGCTATCTGGCGACTGTCGACTTAGGCATAAGTCGCCGTAAACAAACAGCCTAGTTCTAGGCTACTTTAAAAAATTGAACAGGAAACAACAATAAAAAGAAATAACAAAAACAAAGCAATAACAAAAACAACAACAATTAAACCTGGTTAAATGAAAGGGAGAAGGCCGGCCTCCCCCAAAAAGTCAACAAGTCCACCAGTCAAAGTGCACGCACTCGTCCCGAGTACAAGGGACAGGCGGTAGCGACCCCACCCATTCCGGTACCGGGACAGGTGTCGTGCGCGAAGATCACCCAGACTGGGACATTCGACAAGAATGTGCCGAACAGTCTGGGGGACGACGCAGTCGTTGCAATAGGGCGCAGTCGAGCGCTTTATTAAATAGCGATGCGTCACACGAGTGTGCCCGATTCGGAGACGACAGAAAGCAACCTGAAGCCGCCGTGGCATTGGGGGATAGGTCCATGGGAACAGTCGCGGCGCAATGGCACGCAACTTTAAGTTCCCTTCGACCGTCTCCCATCTTCTTTGCCAAGCAGTCCGAAGAGCTGCCCGTATTCCTGCCATGTAGTCAGTGTGAGGAAGAGCGAAACGCTGGTCCGGTCGCAGAGTCCTCGCGGACTCTTTGGCGCCCTCATCGGCGCGCTCATTCCCCGCAATTCCTACATGTCCAGGAACCCAGCAGAAGATAATCTCGACATCCACCCGGCTCGCCAAAACCGTGGCGTCACGGATTTCGCGAACCAGGGGATGCGGAGATTCCAATGCCCCGAGAGCACTCAGGGCGCTTTGTGAGTCGCTATAGATCACAATCCGGTCTCCGAACCGGGCACGTCGCGTAATCTCCCGTACCGAGTAGCGTATTGCCACCAGTTCGGCCGTGAAGACAGACGCAGCGCCTGGTAGAGCCCCGCTGACTTCAAACAGAGGGGATACGGCGTGGAAGCCGACCCCCTCTTGGGACTTGGAGCCATCCGTATACACTGGCACGGTTCCAGCGTGACACGATGTGTGCTCCAAAAAGGTCGAACGCAATACACCCGGCGCAGTACAAGCTTTGGGAGCAGAGGCGTGGCGACAAATAGCCAAATGTGGTACCCTCCAGGGTGGCGTCCGGGGCAGAACCAGGGGCGACACCGGCCCGAGAGCTATATCAACCTCTCGAAGGAGTTTCCTGGCCCTAAACCCAAAGGGCTTAGGGTATGACTGGCGTCTCTCGGCGGCATAGGCAACATCGAGATCAGCTGCGGATGCAGTGAGAGCTGTTGGCGACTGAGGGAGGCGCCGGGCTCGCGTGTACAGGCGAGTGATGCACTGCACGCGGCGTAGAGCGAGTGGCATCTCCCCAGAATCGACCAACAGGCTCTCAATGGGGGAAGTGCGGAAGGCACCGGTCGCAAGGCGAAGGCCGGTGTGGTGGATCGAATCCACCTTCCGCAATAAACGCTCGGCTGCGGATGCATAAAACTCGCATCCGTAGTCGAGCTTCGAGCGAACAAAGGATCGATAAAAAAGTAAGGCAGTAGCCCTATCAGCGCCCCAAGCGCTGAACGTCACGGAACGGAGAATGTCCATGGCGCGGGTACAAGAGACCCTAAGGCTGCGAATATGACCCTCCCAGGTGAGGCGTCGGTCGAATACAAGACCAAGGAAACGGTGCGACTCAACCACATCCAGGCGCACCCCATTAAGAAACAAATCTGGGTCGGGGTGAAGCCGTGGATGGCGGCAGAAGTGCACCACCTTAGTCTTGGCCAAAGAAAACTGAAACCTGTGCGCTTCGGCATAGTGAGAGACGCGGTTCAATGCCTTTTGGAGTCGACGCTCCAGAGTTGGCATCTGAGCCGCGCCAAAAGAGATCGAAAGGTCGTCCACGTAGAGCGTAGCGAGAACATCTTCCGGCAGCACCGATGTGATGCCGTTGATGCTCAGAGCAAAGAGTGTGACACTGAGGACACTTCACTGCGGGACACCCTCTTCCTGCTCCTTTGGGCCGGAGAGGGCTCCCCCCACCCGTACGCGAAATCGACGATCTCGCAAAAATTCAGATATAAACATTGGAAGGCGTCCCCTCGCCCCCATCGTGTGGAGAGTCTCCATGATACCGTATCGCCATGCGGTATCATAGGCCTTCTCCAGATCAAAAAAACACCGTGGCGTAGTGCTGTCTATAAATGAAGGCCTCGCAAACGGCATTTTCCAGTCGGAGCAGAGCATCCGACGTGGAGTGGAACTTGCGGAAGCCGCACTGTGCGGAAGACAGATGGCCTCCGCTGTCCAGGAAAAAGGCTAATCTAACATTTACCAATTTCTCCATCAACTTGCACACGCAAGAGGTTAGAGAGATTGGGCGGAAACCGGTCGGAGTAGAGTGAACTCTTCCCGGCTTGCGAAAGGCGAGCACAGTAGCGATTCGCCAGGAGTCTGGGAGAAGACCTTCCACCCAGATCCTGTTGAACAAATCTAACAGAAAGGACATGCCTCGCTCACCCAGGTGTCGAGGCATGGCGTACGGGACATTGTCCGGACCATGGGCGGTGTCCGCGCACGAAGCGAGAGCGGAACGCAACTCCCTCAAAGTAAGCTTTTCGTTGAAGGGTTCTGCACCTTTGGAGGTAAAGTTCAGCCGGCGGCCTTCCGCGACATCATGACGTGCATTGAATGCTGGCGGAGCAGCATCACGGCTAGAGAATGCGGAAAAATCGGTTGCTAAGGATTCCGCCACGGACGCGGGGTCCGAGATTGCGGTCCCATTCTCCTGGAGAACGGGAGGGGGGTCCTGCGAGAACTTGCCCCGAATCCTTTTGACTCGCTTCCACACCTCAGCTAAAGGGGTGTTCCCATTAAGTGAAGAAACGTATGCCCGCCAAGAAGAGGGGCGGGCGTGCTTCGAAATATACCGGAACCTAGCCCTAGCCCGACGAAATTCACCGACAGTGAAATCGTTCGGGCGGCGCTTATAGCGCATGTAGGCATAACGCTCCTGTTTGAGGGCCGTCTCACACTCGGCCGACCACCATGGTAGTGGTCGGCGTGCAAAACGGCCAGACGTCCTAGGAATAGTAGTCAGGCCCATGGCGATGAGGTTGCCGGAGAAGAACTCAACGGCCTCATCTACCGACCTAAACTCCTCGACTGAGATAGAGAATTCAGTCATTTCCTGAAATGCAGGCCACCGCGCCCACGCCAAGCACCACTGAGGTGGTCTCTTAGGCGGCAGTTGCCCTGAAAATGATATTTCAATGGGAAAGTGATCACTACCATGGAGGTCATCGACCACCTCCCAATCAAAATCAGGCTGTGCATCCGAAGAGCACAAAGATAGGTCGAGGCAAGAAAATGAAGCGGTTCTCGGACAGTGATGCGTAAACTCATCCACGTTTAGGACACCCATCTCAAGCTCTTCGATCAGATCGGCAAGGACTTGTCCCCTGGGATTTATGGAGTAATCTCCCCAGAGGATGCCTGCCGTTCAGATCTCCAAGCAAGAGATAGGGCCTCGGCAACCGTGCCACGACGCAACGGAAGTCCCCCGCGTCGAAGTCAGCTGACGGTGGAATGTACGCAGAAATCAGAGTATACCTCCTATCCAGGTGCAGCTGCACAGCCACTGTCTGGAAGGGGGTATCTAAAGAGAAAGGAAGAACGGAGACATCATGCCGGGTGTAAACCGCGCATCCCACAGCCCGGCCATCCCGCGGTGGTGGGGTCGCAAGACCCTTATACCCCGGGAGGGCGGGCAGGGGGCACGCGCCTAGCATGGTCTCCTGCAAAAAGATAGCTAACGGAGAACGTGACGAGACGAGCCTCCACCGCTCCTCCCAGTTGGCCCGGAGTCCATGGCAATTCCATTGAAGGAATATGCCCTCCAGGCCTAGCTCTGAGGAGACGCGGGGCCCTCCTCGAACTGAAGACCCTCACGGGAATGGCCGTACGCTTCCCGGGGGCAGAACCCCGGGCGCTGTTGGCCGGACAAAGCGCTGAAGGCGCTGTCGCCTTCGAGGACTTATTGGGGGAGGTTGGGCTCGCCATGCGAGTCTTTTTTCCTCCCTCCGCCTCGAAACCTTAGGCGGGCGTTGCGGCTTCGGAGGCGGGAGGGCCCTCTTTTCGAGGAACCACTGTCTCCGCGCCACTCGCTACACCTCAGGGCGTAGGTGAAGGAGCCGAAGCCTCTTTGTTGCTGTCCTCCTTTGGTGGGACGGCTTTAGGAACCCCGGAAGATGGCCGAGCGACCATCTTCAGGGGTGTTGCCTCCTGTGAGTCTAACGATTCGGTGGAGGCGCGTGGCCGTTTCGCCTTACGGGAAACGGTCACGCTGGGGGAAGAGGGGGAGCCCTGGTTTTAGCCGGGGCTAGGTATGAACCCTTTTTGCCGCCAGCTTTACCAGGGGAGCGCCCGGGTTGGGTAAAGCCCGCAGAAGGGCTCTGAATGGGCGCGGAAACAACCGTGCTCGTTGGCCTGGATGGGCCAGGAGCAGAGGGTGCCTTTCTAACTATTGAGGCATATGACGTCCCAGGCAGAGCCGGGCGCGCCAGGACTAAGTCCTTAGCCTCGCGGAATGAGAGGCGATCCTGGGCCTGAAGGGCCAGGATTTCATTCTCAAGGAGATATGCACCACATTGCTTCGAAGAAGCAGGGTGGGGCTCACCGCAATTGACACACTTGCCACACACGATTTGGACTTATCGTGTGCGACCTTGGAGCAATTTACACAGACTTGGGGTGACCCCGACTTTGCACGTCTACATGAGCGATTTGTATGGCCGAAGCGGTGACAGTAATAGCACCGCCGCGGCAGTGGCACGAATGCCTTCACGCGGTAGCGGTACCAACCGGCACGCACCGACTCAGGGAGCTTGTCACAGTCGAACGTGACGAAGAGTGTAGGGGTGGGTCTCGAGGCCCCTCCCTGTTTTATCATCACACGTTCGACCTTGACCGCCCCATGGTCGGCCAGCTCTCGGGGTGATGTCCTCAATGGAGTAGTCAACGAGTTTCCTCGCATAAACTACTCCTTTCACAAAGTTCATGGTAGAGTGCGGCGTCACACTAACGGGGGGCCATGAAGTGTCCGAAGAGCAATTATCTTGGCCGCCTCGGCGGGATTCGCCAGAAGGCTCCAGTCCGAGAAACGGGTCACCTTCGGCTCTCTACCAATTGCACTAGCTAATCCTCTCCTCTGATGGATCATGTTGCCCTTGGACAACATGGTGCCATCAGTGGAGCGAATAACGAGGAAGCGTTTGAAGCCACGGGCTCGAAAACGCCAGGTAACCTCTGAATGAGAGGCCCCGATGTCATCGAGGCTCCGCCCTGTGCACTCTTGGTGTTAGTCTTAGTCAGGGGCTCCGCACACGGGGAGGTACAGGGGCCGGATGTGCCGATCTTGGCTTGGTCGCCTACCAAGGTGGCAGCAGACCCATCCGTCCCCGCAGCCCCTGCGGATGGAAAGGAGGCCCGAGTCTTCTTCGTCTTTTTCTTTCTTGGAGAGGAGGGCGGGGAATGAACCCGCTTCTCACCTCCACCGGCAGAAGCCCCCATGGCAGATGGGCCGGCCTCAGCCAGGTCCCTCTCCGAAATGGAGAAGGTCCTGGTAGTCGTAGGGGCACCTGTCGGAGGAGATCCCTCCCCTCCTTTTACTGCCTCGGAGCCCTCGGCAGTTAGAGGGGGACCTTGCATAGGGGCGGATTCGGGTTCGGTGCTTGGCACCGAGCGCGGATTCCCCCCCCATGGAAGGCCCTACCGTCTGAGGCTGGGTCTCCTCAAGGACCATGTCTATCACAGGAGGGGCCTCCAGTTGGCCATCCCCTCTCAGGTCCCCTTGGCAGTGTCGCCAGTCTTGTGTGGGGAGGCACAGGCCTTGACCCCGGCAAGGTTTAAAATTCTTGCCAGCAGGTCTTTTGAGGGAAGCGACCGAAGGGGCCTGGATTCCCTCTCCTCCCTAAGGGGGTTTTCCCTACCGAGCCGCTTCGATGGGGAGCGGCTGGCTAAGGGCTGCCTGCTGGCTTTCTTGGCAGTCCCCTTGGAAAGAAAAGAGGGGACTGCCGCTGGGAAAAGGGAGGTGCCCGAAAGCACCTCCTGGAGTGAGGGGGAGTCCCCTACACCCGTAGGCGTAGGAAATGAGTAAGCCTCCTCTCTGGTTAAAGAAGTATGGAGGGTCCCCTGCGCAAGCACAAGGGGGAATGGACCTCCATTTTCTCGGTGGAGCTGCCCGAGGGCGGCTCCGTGGATGTTCTTGGGGAAGTTGTTTTGTTTTTTTTTCATCATTGGGCATGGTGACCCTATTTGTGCTACGGGACGCAAGAGCTCATCACCTCTCGCAGTTACCCGCACTGCAAGAGGTGCTTACATTTTTTTTTTTTTAAGGGGCTATCTGGCGACTGCCGACTTAGGCATGAGTCGCCGTAAACAAAAAGCCTAGTTCTAGGCTACTTTAAAAAAATTGAATAGGAAACAAAAATAAAAAGAAATAACAATAACAAAACAGTAACAAAACAATAACAAAAACAATTAAACCTAGTTAAATGAAAGGGAGAAGGCCGGCCTCCCCCAAAAAGTCCACAAGTCAATGTGCACGAATCTGTCCCCGAGTACAAGGGACAGGCGGTAGCGACCCCGCCCATCCCGGCATCGGGACAGGTATCGTGCGCGAAGATCACCCAGACTGGGACAGACAAGAATGTGCCCAACAGTCTGGGGGACGACGCAGTCGTTGCAATAGGGCGCAGGCGAGCGCTCCATCAAATAGCGATGCGTCACACGAGTGTGTCCGATTCGGAGACGACAGAAAGCAACCTGAAGCTGCCGCGGCATTGGGGGATAGGTCCATGGGAACAGTCGCGGCGCAATGGCACGCAACTTTAAGTTCCCTTCGACCGTCTCCCATCTTCTTTGCCAAGCAGTCCGAAGAGCTGCCCGTATTCCTGCCATGTAGTCGGTGTGAGGAAGAGCTAAACGTTGGTCCGATCGCAGAGTCCTCGCGGACTCTTTGGCGCCCTCATTCCCCGGAATTCCTACATGTCCAGGAACCCAGCAGAAGATAATCTCGACATCCACCCGGCTCACCAAAACCGTGGCGTCACGGATTTCGCGAACCAGGGGATGCGGAGATTCCAATGCCCCGAGAGCACTCAGGGCGCTTTGTGAGTCGCTATAGATCACAATCCGGTCTCCGAACCGGGCACGTCGCCTAATCTCCCGTACCGAGTGGTATATTGCCAACAACTCAGCCGTGAAGACAGACGCAGCGCCTGGTAGAGCCCCGCTGACTTCAAACAGGGGGGATACGGCGTGGAAGCTGACCCCCTCTTGGGACTTGGAGCCATCCGTATACACTGGCACGGTTCCAGCGTGACACGATGTGTGCTCCAAAAAGGTCGAACGCAATACACCCGGCGCAGTACAAGCTTTGGGAGCAGAGGCGTGGCGACAAATAGCCAAATGTGGTACCCTCCAGGGTGACGTCCTGGGCAGAACCAGGGGCGCCACCGGCCCGAGAGCTATATCTACCTCTCGAAGGAGTTTCCTGGCCCTAAACCCAAAGGGCTTAGGGTATGACTGGCGTCTCTCGGTGGCATAGGCAACATCGAGATCAGCTGCGGATGCAGTGAGAGCTGTTGGCGACTGAGGGAGACGCCGGGCTCGCGTGTACAGGCGAGTGATGCACTGCACGCGGCGCAGAGCGAGTGGCATCTCCCCAGAATCGACCAACATGCTCTCAATGGGAAAAGGGCGGAAGGCACCGGTCGCAAGGCGAAGGCCGGTGTGGTGGATCGAATCCACCTTCCGCAATAAACGCTCGGCTGCGGATGCATAAAACTCGCATCCGTAGTCGAGCTTCGAACGAACAAAGGATCGATAAAAAAGTAGGGCAGTAGCCCTATCAGCGCCCCAAGCGCTGAACGTCACGGAACGGAGAATGTCCATGGCGCGGGTACAAGAGACCCTAAGGCTGCGAATATGACCCTCCCAGGTGAGGCGTCGGTCGAATACAAGACCAAGGAAACGGTTCGACTCAACCACATCCAGGTGCACCACCTTAGTCTTGGCCAAAGAAAACTGAAACCTGTGCGCTTCGGCATAGCGAGAGACGCGGTTCAGTGCCTGTTGGAGTCGACGCTCCAGAGTTGGCATCTGGGCCGCGCCAAAACAGATCGAAAGGTCGTCCACGTAGAGTGTAGCGAGAACATCTTCCGGCAGCACCGAGGTGATGCCGTTGATGCTCAGGGCAAAGAGTGTGACACTGAGGACACTTCACTGCGGGACACCCTCTTCCTGCTCCTTTGGGCCGGAGAGGGCTCCCCCCACCCGTACGCGGACTCGACGATCTCGCAAAAGTTCAGATATAAACATTGGGAGGCGTCCCTTCGCCCCCATCGTGTGGAGAGTCTCCATGATACCGTATCGTCATGCGGTATTATAGGCCTTCTCCAGATCGAAAAAGACCGTGGCGTAGTGCTGTCTACGAAGGAAAGCCTCGCAGACGGCATTTTCCAGTCGGAGCAGAGCATCCGACGTGGAGTGGAACTTACGGAAGCCGCACTGTGCAGAAGACAGATGGCCTCCGCTGTCCAGGAAAAAGGCTAATCTAACATTTACCAATTTCTCCATCAACCTGCACACGCAAGAGGTTAGAGAGATTGGGTGGAAACCGGTCGGAGTAGAGTGATCTCTCCACGGTTTGCGAAAGGCGAGCACAGTAGCGATTCGCCAGGAGTCTGGGAAAAGACCTTCCACCCAGATCCTGTTGAACAAATCTAACAGAAAGGACATGCCTCGCTCACCCAGGTGTCGAAGCATAGCGTACGGGACATCGTCCGGACCATGGGCGGTGTCCACGCACGAAGCGAGAGCGGAACGCAACTCACTCACAGTAAACTTGTCATTGAAGGGTTCTCCACCTCTGGAGGTAAAGTCCAGCCGGCGGCCTTCCGCGACATCACGACGTGGCAAGGACTTGTCCCCTGGGATTTATGGAGTAATCTCCCCAGAGAGGATGCCTGCCGTTCAGATCTCTAAGCAAGAGATAGGGCCTCGGCAACCGTGCCACGACGCAACGGAAGTCCCCCGCGTCGAAGTCAGCTGACGGTGGAATGTACGCAGAAATCAGAGTATACCTCCTATCCAGGTGCAGCTGCACAGCCACTGCCTGTAAGAGGTATCTAAAGAGAAAGGAAGAACGGAGACATCATGCCGGGTGTAAACCGCGCATCCCCCAGCACGGCCATCCCGCGGTGGTGGGGTCGCAAGACCCTTATACCCCGGGAAGGAGTGCAGGGGGCATGCGCCTAGCATGGTCTCCTGCAAAAAGATAGCTAACGGGGAACGGGACGAGACGAGCCTCCGCAGCTTCTTCCAGTTGGCTCGGAGTCCACGGCAATTCCATTGAAGGAATATGCCCTCCAGGCCTAGTTCGGAGGAGACGCGGGGGCCCTCCTTGAACATCAGACACTCACGGGAATGGCTGTACGCTTCCCGGAGGCAGAACCCGGGGCGCTGTTGGCCGGACAAAGCGCTGAAGGTGCTGTCGCCTTCGAGGACTTATTGTGGGAGGTTGGGCTCACCATGCGAGTCTTTTCCTCCCTCCGCCTCGAAACCTTAGGCGGGCGTTGCGGCTTCGGAGGCGGGGGGCCCTCTTTTCGAGGAACCACCGTCCCTGAGCCACTCGCTCCACCTCGGGGCGTGGGCGAAGGAGCCGAAGCTCCTTTGTTGCTGTCCTCCTTTCAGGGGACAGCTTTAGGAATCCCGGAAGATGGCCTAGCGACCAAGTTCAGGGGTGTTGCCTCCTGTGAGTCTAACGACTCGGTGGAGGTGCGAGGCCGTTTCGCCTTACGGGAAACGCTCACGCTGCAGGAAGAGGGGGGAGCCCTGGTTGTAGCCGGGGCTGGGTGTAAACCCTTTTTGCCACCAGCTTTACCAGGGGAGCACCCGGGTTGAGTAGAGCCCGCAGAAGGGCTCCGAATAGGCGAGGAGACAACCGAGCTCGTTGGCCTGGATGGGCCAGGAGCAGAGGGTGCCTTTCTAACTATTGAAGCCTATGACGTCCCAGGCAGAGCCGGGCGCGCCAGGATCAAGTCCTTAGCCTCGCGGAATGAGATTCGATCCTGGGCCTAACAGCCAGGATTTCTTTCTCGAGGAGATATGCACCACATTGCTTCGAAGAAGCGGGGTGCGTCTCTCCGCAATTGACACACTTGGCCACACATGATTTAGACTTATTGTGTGCAGCCTTCGAGCAATTTACACAGACTTCAGGTGACCCTGACTTTGCACGTCTACAAGATCGATTCGTATGGCCGAAGCAGTGACATTACTAGCACCGCCGCGGCAGTGGCACGAATGCCTTCACGTGGTAGCGGTACCAACCAGCATGCACCGACTCAGGGAGCTTGTCACAGTCGAATGTGATGACGAGTGTAGGGGTGGTTCTCGAGGCCGCTCCCTGTTTTCTCATCACACGTTCGACCTAGACCGCCCCATAGTCGGCCAGCTCTAAGGTGATGTGTCCTCAATGGAGTAGTCAACGAGTTCCCTCGCATAAACTACTACTTTCACAAAGTTCATGGTAGAGTGCGGCATCACACTCACCGGGGTGCCATGAAGTGTCCGAAGAGCACTTATCTTGGCCGCCTTAGCGGGATTCGCCGCATTCGCCAGAAGGCTCCAGTCTGAGAAACCGGTCACCTTCGGCTCTCTACCAATTGCACTAGCTAATCCTCTCCTCTGATGGATCATGTTGCCCTTGGCTTCCCTCTCCCCCCTAAGGGGGTTTGCCCTACCGAGCCGCTTTGATGTGGAGCGGCTGGCTAAGGGCTGCCTACTTGTTTTCTTGGCAGTCCCCTTGGAAAGAACAGAGGGGACTGCCGCTGGAAGAAGTGAGGTGCCCGAAAACACCTCCAGAGAAGAGGGTGAGGGGGAGTCCCCTACACCCGTAAGCGAAGGAGAGGAGTAAGCCTCCTCTCTGGTTAGAGAGATATGGAGGGTCCCCTGCGCAAGCACAGGATTGGGGGGGACCTCCATTTTTTCGGTGGAGCTGCCTGAGGGTGGCTCCGTTGGTGACACAGGGGGAATTAAGGGGAGATTTTTTATATTTCTCATCATTGGGCATGGTGACCCTATTTGTTTCACAGGATGCAATCGCTCATCACCTCTTGCAGTTGCCCGCACTGCAAGAGGTGCTTACAGACCTGGCAGAGCCAGGCGCCGCCATTTCGGACCACCCCTCTCGCCTGGTGGCCTGGCAGTCCATCGGCATGGCAGCTCCACCTTGAACACGGCCTAAAAAAAATTTTGAAGACGAGAGGAAAAGGCATGTGAAGAAGGTATGGGTGGGGATGAAGCAGGTTGTTAAAAACCAACCACCCCAGACCGGAGCTCAGGGGTTAGGGAACATTGTTCCATCCCCCCTCAGAGGCTGACCAGAGAAAGCTGTGAGAGAGGTTGTTTGAAAAGCGACTAAGTAGGTGAGAAATACAGGCTATCTGAAGGAAGGAAGAGTGGCTAAGCTAGGGCCGGACGGAGCGCTGGATCCCGTCAGCACGGCGGCCAGGATAGCAAATCGTCATGCCCCTTACGGGAAAGCTATCATATAGCGAGGTTGAGACGAGAGAGGATAATATTTGCACCTCTTAAAAAAGAAATGCAACACAATCAGGATACTTTAGAAGAAATCCTACATTGTGTGAAGGACAGCCACGAAATCGTTCCTGGACTTTCAATCCTTTATACAAAAGGGGAAATTAATGAGGTACTCTCTGGCATTGAAATAACTTACCTCTTCCCTGACCACCACCTCTTCCCCTACCAGGCGCCCCTCTACCTCTGCTGTCGCCGCGTCCTCTGCCTCTTGCAATCACCTCCTCCTTGACAAGATCAATAACCTCGTCAGGGAGTCGGAGGTACTTGATTGTGGATCCACGCACGTAGCATTCTGGCATTCGCCAAAATTTATCACCATCCTGAAAACGATTCCAATTTTAGTTGGGAGGTGCAGCTGGCCCCCATATACTTGGCTCATGCTATGATAACCCTGATTGAAAAAAAATTATTGAGGTGCAAAGTCATGGGTTCCAATCGATGCTACAACTATCAAAGAAGGGCACACTGCCCCCCTGATGGAGGATGTCCTTACAGAACTAAAAGGAAGAAAAACAAAGGGTGATTTTATTAAAAACACGGAAAAAACTAACAAAGAAATTTGAGACAACAACATTGAGAAGTCCATAAAAAAAACTTTGGAATTGAACATTTAAAACTTGAACCATTTTCCGCAACATGGTGTGGTTGGGGGCATTAAGCTACCTAAAAAATTATTTTCTTCCCACTCCTCGATGATATTTTAAGTATACAGCCCCCACAAGGGGGGGTCAGGCATAGCAAGGGGAACAATGCTGCAATGACATCTGGAAGACAGCATGCCCTTCCAGTCCCAATACTTATCAGGATGCAGGTAACTTTTCTAATATTCAGGTGCTCAATACTCTGTTAACACTAAAATCTGTAAATCAAAAATTTTAATTTTTAGGTATTGAAAATAAATATTCAATGCCTTCTGGCTTTTAAAAAAAAAAAATAAATAGAACTATTGAGGATAATTAAAAATACTTGAATATCATCAAGTATTCCTCATTTGACAACTTTTACTAATATGAATTTCAAATATGTTTGGTTTGCTTAATGATACTGGTGCCTATCTAGTTGAAACATCCGGTGAGATATTATTGACTACCAAAAACCCAATGTAAAAATATCCAAAGTATGCATTCAATTATACCATTAAAACAGCTAATATTTTATTCAAGGGATGTTGTCAATTGACAAATGGAACTAAAGTAACCTAAATAAAATATGTAGACCAAACTGACAGATCAAATCTGAACTATCCATATGGTGGTCCAACTTGGACTCGATCTTCCTAAGTGAGGCATTCCCTACTACCTCACATGGCAAAAAATACTCCAAAACTACCACAAATTATCAAATTGTTTTTCTGAATCTCCATCCTAGATTGCCTCTTAATCAGTTTGCTACCAAGATTTATATTACCTACAAACCCCATTTTTTCTTTTATATCATATTCATATTATTAACAACTAACATTTGTTAATTTAATTCCTCACTTCTAGACACATTTTGTGTACCATAACATGCCTCGAGCTTATAATCCCTATATTATTTTCTTTATTAATTATTTTTATCAATTATAATTAATATCAAAAGTAATAGCATAGTTTGTGTCACCATATTATGCATTACATTAATTTGCCTGCATTCAATTTTATCTAAACAAACAAACAATTTATTGGCACCTACAGGGAGCCATAAGAGCTCATACATGGTAGGCCCTATTAAGAATAAGGCTAAATTAGGTGGAACCCCCTCTAATAATTGTAAGCTATTTTAACTTTATTTTCTTTTAAGTATTGATCAAATTTTGTCTTCATAAATTCTGCGTTTGGAGCGCTGACTACTTCTTATGGTAGATTGTTCCAGGCTTGAATGATGTGGTTGCTGAATGCAAATTTTCCCATTAATGTTTTGAATTTTCACTTCATCTTCTTGTCATGTCCCCACATCGCTGACATGCCTGTCAAATTAAAATGATTTTCTGGAGTATCAGGCATATTTCTCAATAATTTATATATATCTATTTGTTCACCCCTTTTCCTTCTATGTTCGAGGAAAAAAAGATCAAGTTTTTTAAGCTTATCATTGTAGCCAAGATGTTTAAGTCCCCTTATTTTCATATAGCGACGCTGTATTGTTCTATCATATTTACATCTCTAGTTAATCGTGGAGACCAGAAGGGAGCAGCATAATCTAATATAGGTCTGACTAATGACGTGTGTAGTTTTAACATAGTCTCTGAATTACACATTGAGACAGATTGCCTGATAAATAATGCAACTCTTGTTGCTTTATTTCTAATTGCAATGCATTGACTGGAGAAATTTAATTCATTATCTATTTTAACTCCTAGATCGACCTGCTCTTTTACTTCTATAATCTGTGTTTTGGAGATAATATTTAAATTTAGGATTACTTTTTCTGAAGTGTAAAACACCACATTTGGAAGCATTAAGGTTCATGCCAGATTCGTTGCACCATTTAGTTAACATATTCAGGCAGTTTTGTAAACAGCTTGAGTCTTCCTTATCCTTTATTATCTGCCCAAGTTTAGTATTGTCTGTGAATGAATTTACTTGGCAATTCATTCCAGAACCTAAGGTGTTTACGAAAATTATAAAGAGTAGGGGTCTCAAAATGGAACCTTGAGGAACTCCACTAGTTACCCTCTGCTTACGATCTGTCAACCAATTTTAATCCAAGTTATCATTTTCTCATGGATATGCATAGCTTTTAGCTTTGAAGGAGGATATTGAACAGGAGTTTATCAAAGGCTTTCGAAAAATCTAGATACACCAATCGTAACTAGAACCTGAATGGACAGCTTTTGCTACATGCTCATAAAATGTGATCAGACTAGTGACACAAGACCTCACTTTCCTGAAACCATGTTGACTATTTACTAAGAGTTGATTTCTCTCCAGATGATTGCATAATTTTAGATCAATAATTGACTCCATTAGTTTACATATAAGTGAAGTTAAACTTACTGGCCGATAGTTCTCCTTTTCCTCACGTCTACCTTTTTTTAATATGGGGACAACATTGGCCAGTTTCCAATCCCTAGGAACAAAATTTACCTCCAGAAAGTAATCAAACAGAAAAGTGAGTAAAGCGGAAATTTCGTTTTTAACTTCCTTAATACTTTGCGCATACATTTCATCAACCCTGCTAGTTTTATCAGGACTTAATTTATTAATTGCATTCTTTACACCATCTGCCATAACTATTATTTCATTCCTTTTTGGAATGTTACTATTTATGTTTTCTAGGCTTTCCTCATTTAAATTCAAAATATCCTCGTTAAAAACTGAAGCAAAATAATTATTAAAGATATTCGCCTTTTTGAGCTCATTTTGAACTACTCAGTCGTTGTGTTTAAGTATCTGAACTGACTCTTTGTTTTTAGTTCTATAGAACCTGTAGAATGCTTTCGGATTATCGCGTGACCTTTCCGCTAATCTATTTTCGTACCTGCATTTAACAGCGTACATTTCTTTAGTAAATTTTTTTTTAAATTGTTATAGACAATTTTTAGCATTATTGGTATGGTTACTAAAAAGAAATCTTACCTTTAGACTCCCTTTTCTTTATTTGTTTGTCAATATAATTTTGGGGGATAATTTTATTTTTTAGAAAAATCTAATTTGTAAGTTTTATTAATAATATTTCAACCTGTAGATACAAATCATTAATTTTCATGTTTAAATAAAATTGAAACTCTACTGAAATGAATAAACCTATACATATATAGAAAAGTTGTTATTCTTTAATATACTAATAAAATTTTTAGAAAATCTATGTAGCAATTTCTCCAATTACCCCATTCATCTCAAATATTCACATTTACTAACTTACTCGTGATGTGCAAATAACATCCTTAAGATTTATATTCATCCAATTATCGCAGGAAACCAAGTGTCCATTGTACGTTTCACCATTTTTCAATTCAACCAGCATTGGATGGTTCTGGGCAGTTTTCATCAGTGATAATGGAAGCTGAAAAGAAGAAAATCTTTTAATGACAGGGGAGTGATTAAACCATTTAATACCCATTATTTTTAATATTTTTTTTATAATTAAGACAAAAATAGCAATAAAATTATTTAAGAGAATTATAAAAAAGGCATTAATAAAATTAAAATTCAAGAGTTCAATAAAAAGAATTCAGCAGATCTGGGGTAAAATTGAACATATATTCAATCATCTTTGTCTTATTCATAGGAAAATGGGCATTTAGGGAGGGGGGGAAGTGAGGATGTATTAATAATAATTATTTTTTCATATTGGTGGCATTTCATTATTCAGATAGAACTGTGTCAGGCACCTCAGCAGCTGCAACCTACTTTTTAGTACCCTAATCTTCCTCTATCTCATTTTTCCCCAAGTTTTATCATTTCCTTCCTGTAGTAAAGAAGTAAAAATCAATTTGATAATAGCTGCACATTAGAAAAGGCAACTGAATGTGACTGCCAAAGCCACCATGTCTAAAATTGGTGGAGATGCTGGATTAGGAATGTACTTTCATGATAATTCCAATTTGTTCAAAAAATTTGATCAGGTTAAGAGAGATGTCAGCCCTGACCTGAAGTTAAGCTTACCAGCATAAAGTTATTCAGGTCCTCTTCACTTTCCTTTATAAAAATTGGCACTACATTCACTAATTTCCAATCATGAGGTATTTCTCCAAACTCTAGTGATCTAGTATATAACTTGTCAAGAGCTAATGTAATACTATCCACACCTTCTTTGAGCAAACTAGAATGAATGTTGTCTGGGCCAGATGACTTACTAGTATTTAACTCTAATATAAGCCCTTTAATTATTTCCCTGTTCACATTAATGGTATTCAACAATACTTCCCTTGACCTAGAATTATCAGGAATTAATCTATCTGTATTCTCTTCTGTAAGTCAGCCCACATTAGTCTACCTTTAATAGAAAATAGGTTCAAGTTGGACAATCGCTCAGAACAAGGCAATTGGTTGAAATTAGTGACTTGCTTGGTCCAGCAGGTGACTCCAACAACCCAAGATCACCCTGAAATCCAGTGAACCAGACTGAGGATGCAAAGGGTCATAAATTAGGGGGAACGAAAAACTGTTGACTTAAGCAGGTTATTTGCAACACCGCCTGCACTGTTAATGATTTGTCTGATGTGAGGGTGGAATCTGAGTTTGGTGTCAATGAGTATACTGAGATCCTTATGGGAAGAGACATTATTGATTGTGTTACCATTTAAGTAATACTGTTTATTGTTGACGTTGTTAAGCCACATTTAAAACAAATGTACACATTTATATGTGCAAATTTAAGGCCTCAAGAGGCAGCTGATGAAACAAGTGTATCAATATTGCCGTGTAAGTCATAGGGAACAGGGGAAGAGGAATCAACAGGGTGGTGCATATAGAGTTTAAAGTCATCCACAAACATTTTGCAGCAGCAAGACAGTTCTGAGCCCAAATGGTTTATAAAAAGAAGGAATAATAGGGGTCACAACACAGATCCCTGCGACATTATATATAGTTATAAATTAAATGCGAGAATAGTTATAAATTAAATGGGAGAATTTTAGGGAGGATCGATTGTGAGAGGGACTTGGGTATTTTGGTAAGTTCAGACCTTCGCCTAGAAAGCAATGCCTAAATGCTAAGAATAAAGCTAATAGGATATTGGGATTCATTAGGAGGAGTGTAAGCAATAAGAGTGCTGAAGTCATTCTAAAACTGTATCTGGCGCTAGTTAGGCCTCATCTAGACTATGGAGTACAATTTTGGTCACCATATTATAGGAAGGATATTGATTTGCTTGAGTCTGTGCAGAGAAGGATGACAAAGATGATTGGTGGGCTAAGGAACTTACCTTATGGTGAAAGGCTCAGAAAACTAAATCTACATACATTGGAAAGGAGAAGAGTCAGAGAAGAATTGATTGAAGTCTTCAAATGGGTAAAAGGATATAATAAAGGGGATCTGGGTAAGGTTCTTATACTTAGTGAACATGACAGGACACGTAGCAATGGGTTTAAGCTTGATAAGGAGATTGGGAGGAATTGGTTTACAAATCGTGTGGTAGATAAATGGAATAGGCTCACTAGACATGTGATAGAAGCCTCCTCTCTGGGTAGTTTTAAGAATAGATTAGATAAATATATGGATGAAGCTGCTAGATGGGACTGACTTTTTTTATGTACATATGTATATATTTTTCTAAGGAGTGGGGAGATTATATTTTGCGGTTGCATGAATGGACATAATCCTCTGGATGCATTTTATGTATATTGTAGATTAGATCTGACGAACTCCTGTAAAGGGTGACAATGTTGATGACTTTTCTCTGGTAAGAAATCTTTTGTGTGTTGACTGGAACAGGAGCTGCCAAGTGTAGGCCATGAATGGTCTTTTGCAGTTTCCTTCTTTTCTTATGTTCTTATTCTACTGGCGATAGAGAGAGACTGGTGGTCTGAGACTGGAGACTGTTTACTGAGTCTTCCGCTACTACCATCGGTTTCTTGATTAGAATTGCAACTTCTCCTCCTTGTCCGTTATGTATAGGTCTATCTTTTCTTATGATAGTGTAATGGTCTGTGTTGAAGAGTGTTGAGTTTAGCATTTCAGGGTTGCATTTTGTTTCTGTTAGGAGAATTAGGTCCAGTTTCTTTTCATTCACTAATGCCTCCAGTTCAGCCGTTTTGTTGTTCAGTCCGTCAAGATTAGTGTACATGCACTTTAAAGTCTTAGTCTGGTGAGAGGGGTTTCCTGGTTGTTTACCTGTATTTTCTTGTACGAAAGGGCCTCGACGTCTGTTCATCATCCTTCCTCTGAATCACTTGTTTGGTATAGAAGTCTACATACCCCTTGTAGTCCTTCTCCAGTTCCTCATCATTCTTTTCCTGTGCTTTCCTGAGGAGTTCCTTTCTCTCTTCCCTCTCCTTCTTGGATCTGTCTCAGAAAATATTTACCTTTCTTGCCACAGGATCCTCAACTTTTTCCAGTTCTGGTGCAGCTCTTGCTACCGACCCCACCATCTCCGGTGCAGCAAACCTCACCTTCAACAGCCTATCCTTCAGTACTTCCTTTGGGGCATTTTTCCCCCTGAAGATCATTTATATAGATGACAAATAATAATGGACCGAGAACTGATCCCTGTTATCAGTGGGGTTCCTCAGGGATCACTTCTCGGTCCATTATTATTTGTCATCTATATAAATGATCTTGGGGAGGCACTTAATAATAAAGTGTCAATTTTTGCGGATGATACCAAATTAGCAGCTGTAGTTAAAGATAATGATGATAATTTTTAAATGAAGGGGGATTTAAATAAATTGTTATCCTGGGCACATAAGTGGCAAATGACTTTCAACCTTGATAAGTGCAAAGTTATTAACATGGGAAAAGATAATAGAGAATTTAACTATGAAATGGATGGGAATTGGCTGAGCTCAGTAGAGGAGGAGAAAGATCTAGGAGTAGTAATAGATAAGTCATTAAGGTTTTCTAAGCAGTGTATTGAAGCAAGAAATAGGGCAAATAGAGTGCTGGGTTTCATTAAGAGAAATGTCAGTTACAAAAGTAAGGAGGTTATTCTTAAACTCTATAACTCTTATGTTAGGCCACATCTAGAGTACTGTATACAGGCATGGTCCCCAGATTGTAGACACGATATTAACCTTCTTGAGTCAGTGCAACGGAGGGCAACAAAGATTATCCCTTCCCTGAGGCACCTTGAATATATAGATAAACTGAGGGTATTAAATATGTTCTCGTTCGAAAGGAGGTGTGTGAGAGGGGATATGATTGAGCTGTTTAAAAGTTTTTCTGGGATAGATAAATTGGATGTTAGCAAGTTTTTTGAGTTAGATGATGGAAATCGGACTAGAGGTCACCACTTGAAAATTAAAAAGCAAGGGTGTAGGTTGGATTTGAGAAAATATTTTTTCACCAATAGAGTGGTAGATTTCTGGAACAAATTGCCGCCGAGGGTAGTAGGTAGTCCAAATCTAAATGTATTTAAGAGTAGGTTGGATGAGTTTATGGGGAGGGAAGGTTGTGATGGTTCCTAAGTTTTGTATATATTAATATTGTTTGTATATATCTATAGCTGCATGATTTAGTTCTTGACAAGCCTTGATTGGTGATACCCTTGTTTCTGGACGCAATCCTCTGGATGTAGTTTTCCTGGGAGTTTGGGTGCCTTAAAAAAGAGGTCGTTTGACTTGGATGACCTATGATGAGGCCTTGTGGCTTTTGTCATCTGTTATATATATTTTGGGGGACTGATTTTGTCTTCCCCTGGTGATGGTGCTTTTTGTGGGTGGGTTTTGACGGAGGCGGATGACCTTTGATAGGCCCTTGTGGCTTTTGTCATCCGTGAAATTATGTTATGTTATGGTCTGTATAATAATCCTATGACAAGCTTGTTTTTACCTTTCTTTCCATTTAGCCATAATGACTCTGTGTTATCATCTAATTTAATTGTACTGTTTACATAACACTGGAGATTATCTTTAATATAAATAATAACCCCTCCTCCTCTCTTCCTATTCCTATCTGTATGGAACATGTTAAAGCCCTCAATCTCAACCTCAGGTTTAAAGTGATTACCTGCCAAATCAAGCCATGACTCTGTTATCGCAATTATATCAAAATTCTCTTCACTCGCTAACGCTCTAAGAGATCTATCTTATTCCTTATACTCCGACCATTTGTGTAGTATATTTTTAAGGGTTTTTTATTATTCCCATCTTCATTGCATCGTGCTTTTTTATTCCTAGTTATCTGCTCATTCACTTGTGCATTAGTCCCCCTATAACGCATCAGTATGCCCTTCCCCCTAGCTATTCCTCTATCTCTGCATCCCTTCCATTTCCTACACCTGCCCTCTTACTTATGCCTAAGTCGGCAGTCGCCAGATAGCCCCTTAAATAAAAAAAAAAAATAAAAAAATACACCTGCCCTCTATTCCTGTTATTCCCTTACCTCTAACAACTTCTAGTTCACCACCCATAAGGACCTAATCACACTATCCAGCTCCCACCATAGAACCTCAACACCTGCCCGACTAAGATGGAGCCCATCCATCGCATACAACCTCCTATTCCCGTAAAACCCACCCCAGACATCTACAAACACCAATCCTAACTCCTCACACAGTCCTTTCACAAATTCATTCAAACCAATTGCATGCGACAACCATTCTACCCCCACATCCATTCTCGGAAGCACACCAGAAACAACACTTTTTACCCTTTCAACTAACCTTTTATACTGCTCACGTAACTCACATTCTTTACATCATTCACTCCCACATGCATAATCACAACTGCATCCCTCTCACACCCAGAAACCAGCCTATCATACCTCTCACAAACATCACTTACACCAGCACCCGGCAGACAAACTCTCATTCCTTCCACTTGGTATCACTCAACTTCCTATCTAAATACCTAATCTGAGAGTCACCCATCACTAGCACCTCAGTCATTCTCCTATTCTGTCTTGGCCTAATATTACCCTCCCTCCTGCTCTCAGTCACACTACCACCCATCCTGCTTTCATCCACAATCACACCAGGCAAATCACTATCACACTCTTCCTCTCTCAGGACATTGAATCTGTTAGTCAACCTAACAGGTTCAATGTCCTTCCTTTTCAAACACCTAATCTGTCCTAACTTATCTATCCTATCCATTTTCACCCACCATTCATCATCACTCACAACTTCCACACTGTTCCCAGTCCTAGCCCTATCTTCCACCCTCTTAGCACTAATCTCACCCTTCAATTGCACACTTGCATCTCTTCTCACCTCAAACACCAAATCATTCAACTTCTTACATTCCCCACTCAACCTACTAACCTCCCCTTCCAGAAAACACACACGGCATTCAGTTACATTCACTCTCCTTTCAACTCCACATGCATCACACACCACATACACCCTACTTTCAAACGGCATGCTCTCACCATCTATACAAACAGCCATACTCTCAGGATTGTGCCAGTTATCTTCCCCAAAAGTATTAATCACTAATGTGTTTATTACACAGTGATTGATGTATTAAATAAATACAAGAAAAACTACACACCCAAATCAGTATTATATCCCAGATGGTAGCTTCAGATGTGACCAATCACGCCATTATATTTTGTTGTTCTTTTGGAGATTTGTAACTTTTAGTCTATAATTTACTAAATATCTGCGCTCTGCTCATTTATAGTTTTTTTTTAAGTTAGGTAAAGTTTCTTGATGTCTTTTGTTTTTTGTTTTGTTTTCATATTTTTTTGTTTATGCGAACGATAACAGCTTCTTACTGGCAAATTCGTAGCTTATAAATAGGACCCGTTTTGCAAATGTTTTTCTTTCATTATTGTGTTTTTGTGCTCTAGTTGTGCTTCTTCGTTATTCGAATTCGGGTTTATTTTGCATGACTGCAAAAAACTTTTAGATTATTTAGAGGCGCATAAACTAATCAAGAAACCTATAAAACTAAGTATCATTTGTCTTTAGGTTAGGTTTTTCTGCCAGTAAAAAGCTGTTGGGGGAAAAAAAATAGTGAATTCAAGGGGACTGCTCATGGGGGAGATATCACTGCGGGGGGACCACCCTGCATGACTGTGAAAAACTTTTAGATTATTTAGAGGCGCATAAACTAATCAAGAAACCTATAAAACTAAGTGTTGTTTGTCTTTAGGTTAGGTTTTTCTGCCAGTAAAAAGCTGTTGGGGGGAAAAAAACCCAGTGAATTCAAGGGACTGCTCATGGGGGAGATATCACTGTGGGGGGACCACCTTGCGATGATCCTGAGTTTCAATCAATTAAGGGGGGATCTGGGGGGCACAGCCCCCCACTATATACTCATATACAAAAAATATTACGCCGATATTATTCACATCTGACGTCATAAGAGATATGCTGTAGCCCAAAATTGTAGCTGAATAACAGCACCATCTACCGTGCGCCCCGAATCTGAAGTGTTACCAAAGCATTCACCTCTGTAAATGTCAGAACAATATTCTATAAAAAATTAGGATTATATACTGGGGGGCTATGCTCCCCAGACCCCTCCCATTTAATGAAACTCAGGATATTCATAGTGTGGTCCCCCCCTTGTGTTAACTCCCATACAAGCCGTCTCCTTAAATGTACTCCAAAAACGTGAAACATTTTGGAACACGGATGAAAATAGGGTAAACATGTAGACAAGCGGCCAGCAGGAATAAAATTATTTTATGTAAATATTATCATTCACCTGTGTCAATTCTAACGTCATATCGCACCCCCAACCCCTATTATAATTTGCAAAACGATTAAAGGCACTGACATGATGTAGTTAAGGCATTCACCTCTGTAAACGTCAGAACATTATAAAAATTAGGATTATATACTGGGAGGTTGTGCTCCCCGGACCCCCCCATTTAATGAAACTCAGGATCATCGTAGTGCAGTCCACACATCGTGTTTAACCCCCCAAGAGCCGTCCCCTATAAATGTACTCCCAAAACGTGAAACATTTTGGAGCATGGATGAAATAGTACATCTTATCGGCCGGGCCGCTCGTCTACATATTTAACAAAACTTGTTAATAAGTGAATTTAAATTTGGTAGATGTGTAGATTATCGGCGCAAACGATGGGACGTACTATTTTGTCCGTGTTCCAAAATGTTTCACGTTTTTGGAGTACATTTAAGTTGACGGCTCGTGTAGGGGTAAACACAATGTGGAGACTACACTACGGTGATCCTGAGTTTCATTGGTAAATATGTAGATTAGCGCCCCGGCCGAAAAAAAATTTGTGTGTAAATATTTTTGTTCACTCGTGTCGGAATATTCATGCGCGTTTGAGTCCTTTTTGAATCATTATTCTATAAACAATTAGGATTATATACTGGGGGGCTGTGCCCCCCAGACCCCCCCATTTAATGAAACTCAGGATCATCGTAGGGTAGTGACCCCATTGTGTTTACCCCTACACGAGCCAACTTAAATGTACTCCCAAAACAGGAAACATTTTGGAACACGGACGAAATAGTACGTCCTATCGTTCACGCCGATAATCTACATATTTACCATTTCATTAAATTGGGGGGGTCTGGGGGCACAGCCCCCCTAGTATATAATCCTAATTGTTTATAGAATAATAATTCGAAAAGGACTCAAACGCGCATGAATATTCCAGTAAATATGTAGATTATCGGCGCGAACGATGTGACGTACTATTTCGTCCGTGTTCCAAAATGTTTCACGTTTTTGGAGTACATTTAAGTTGACGGCTCATGTGGGGGTAAACACAATGGGGGAACTACACTACGATGAACCCGAGTTTCATTAAATTGGGGGGGGGTCTGGGGGGCACAGCCCCCCAGTATATAACCCTAATTGTTTATACTCACAGACGTTGCCCGGGTTGGAGGCTATTCAGTCTATGTGACCCGGCTCCTCATCAATGACCTCGTTAGTTGTGTGTCTTGGGTGGACGTTTCTATTTTTTCTAATTTAGCCCTATAGTCATACTTTATCGGCTGGCCACCCCATACCCTATCAAGTGCAATTTCAAATTTCAAAACATTTTCAGCAGATATTACGTATTCTGGTAGGTCATTCCATTTTTCTACTACTCTGTTGCAGAAAAAGTTCTTCCTAATATTAAGTCTTGACCTCTTAGTGTAAAGCTTCTTGCTATGTCCTCTGGTGCGACCATCCTCTTGCAGCTCAAAAAGCCCCTGACATGCCACCTCATCATATACCCCTTGCAATATTTTGTAAGTTTCAATCATTTCACACCTAGCTCTTCTGTATGCCAGTGTTGGTAACTTTAATTTCCTTAAACGCTCCTCATATGACAAGTCTTTTAGGGATGGTACTAGCTTCGTAGCTCTTCTTTGAACATTTTCCAGTGCTGTTATGTCTTTTACCTTATAAGGGCTCCACACTGGGCTTGCATATTCCAGGATTGGTCGGACCAAGAATAATAATTCGAAAAGGACTCAAACGCGCATGAATATTCCGACACGAGTGAACGATAATATTTACACACAAATTTTTTTTCGGCCGGGCCACTAATCTACATATTTACCAATATTCCGACACGAGTGAACGATAATATTTACACACAAATTTTTTTTTCGGCCGGGCCGCTAATTTACATATTTACCTTAAATTCTTCCTGTCACTCTTGATTAAAACTGTAATATAAATAAACCTACCATGTTTAAATATCTGTTAAAGATGAAAAATACTCTTAATAAGTAGAACCCTTAAAAGAGGGTATAAAACGCTGATGTTTAATTAGATCACCTAAGAAGTATTGCCTTTGCATCGACATCTCTCTTCGCTATTGTTTTGTTTCACCACTTTCGAGTGGATCATAGAAGCAGCTTAGGTGTTTGAGAGATCATAATTAAACCACACACACTGAAATGCACCATCTCTTAAAAGGGTTTAAAGAATAGTACGAATATAAGTAAAATAATATTCATAAAGAAGGTAAAATTAAACTTACTTACCAGTATAGTAAATCTGCTATATGCACATCAATGTACATTAACTAGTTAAAAAAATCTAATGATACACAGGGTGAAAACTCATTATAGGCTGATATTTATATATTTTCGGTAAACATTTGTAATATCGTAATTTCTTAAAAACACAATTTATCTATTTATATTATGCCGAACACATTATTTGCGAATTGATTGATATATATATATATATATATATATATATATATATATATATATATATATATATATATATATATATATATATATGTGTGTGTGTGTGTGTGTGTGTGTGAAAATTAACCTACAGGTAAATGAAAAGATGAATCCAAGCACTTTTGAACTATATTTGCAGGATATGAAGGGAACGCCCATCACATAGTACAAGCCAATGAAAAAAAACACAAAAAAGACAGAAAAATACCATGAAAAAGAACAATAGGCAACTAATAACAGACATATGCATCCCTAAAGCAATATACACATAACAACGCCAAGTATATAAGTGGAATATGGTGAGTGAAAAGAACAAACATTTGAAAGGATTATCATTAGAGCGAAAACATTTAGGAGTAAGAGTTAATCCACAGTCAAAACAGAGACACGTGTTAGATGAGGCAATGGGAATTATATTACACTAATAAAGACTGACAACAGGCTGCATTATATAGTTATTTCATTTACTAAAAGTTTTTTTAAAAAAAAAGGTGGAGTTTGAATAAACCAGGGGAAATATTTATATTAGGTAAGATGCCAATTAAGGAAACCACAACAATACTTTTTTTTGTGAAATCAGCGGAATGATAAAAGAATTTTGCAGAATTCCAGTCAATGGTGTGGTTATTTTCAGATAAATGTAAAAATAGAGCGCTGTTTATTTCACCTCTTCTAATATTATACTTATGTTGGTAAATTCTAGTAGATAAAGATTTACCAGTTTGCCCGAAGTAAGGTAAATTACAAATAGAACATTCTATAGAATATACTCCATCTTTTTTCCTTGTATTATTGTGGACTAACATTTTATATAAAGTGGATTAATATCTAAAATTTAGAGAGATATTAAGTTGCTTAAAAATACGGATGAGACAAAAAAATGGTTCAAAGTATGGAGAGATAAGACAATTTTTGCAATTGAAAACCGGTTGGTTATCAGTTCTATAAAAAGTTTTCTTAGCAAAGTTTAATGAAGTATGCAAAGATTGACGAAGTGATAAAGTTTTTTACCTATTTCAAAGATATTGGAAACTTTCTTATCTAAAAATTCCGGAGTAACAAGGCGTAATGCGCGCAGAAACATAGAAGCGAATAAAGACCACTTAATTTTAAGACTATGATAGGAATAAAAGTGAATATATGATCTAGAGTTAGAGGGCTTGCGATAAACAGAAAATTTAAAACCTGACGGCGTCATATGTATTAAAAGGTCAAGAAAAAGAAGAATCACATTTTCCTCAACTTCTAGGGTGAATTTACTAGATGGGACTAAAGAATTAAGATTACATAGTAAATTGTGAATATATTTTGGGGAAGGCCAAAGTCATATAATATTGTTAATGTAACCCTACCTTACAATAAGAAAATCGAGTATTGGGGGAAAGAATAACATCTCAAAGAATTCCATATATAAATTAGAGAGGGTGGGAGTTAGGTTAATTTTCATATTATTGATTTCTCCACCTGGCACTTTGTGAGTTTTTTCATTATATATATATATATATATATATATATATATATATATATATATATATATATATATATATGCAGGCTCTATTGAAGGCCACAGCTGTGGCAGCGTTATTAATTTTAACTTGTATTTTCTTAATATTTTTTACTAGTTTTTTAACGGGGTCTTCGAGGCGAGAAAAAACATCCGTGAATGACATTCTTTATTCCTAGACGTTTTACGACCATGCCAGGTCATTTTCAGGGAATGAACAGAAATTATTCTAAAATTACTACATTACATGTAGTATTTCTATGCGAATATAAATATTACAAAAATTGGCCAATCATGGCGCCTGCAATTTTTAAGGGGAAACTAAGCGCTACAAAAAACATATAAAATTAGAAGGCTCAGATTGTCTTACGTTTGGCACGTGTTTGACGTTAGAGCTTGGCAAAGTAATTCAACTGATCCGTCTCTATAGAAAAGAACGCCTGCATATCCTACGGACTGGTCTCTCAAGATCTTAAAGACCTTTAAGGAAATATCCTTACTCACACACGAGCAAAGAAGAAGAAGAAGCCGCCGCCCATCTCATCCCCAGTATTTTCACAATCATCTTTCATCTCGTTCACCGTTTCCAATTCCACACCCAAAATTCTCTCAATGGGGAGGTGTCTAAAAAGAGAGAATAATACTTTTTTCGGCTGCTATTCATTTAATGATGACAGCCTAATTCCCCCCCACCCTAACCTGGGACCATGCCCTGACTGGTGATCGCTGTTATTTCAACCTCGTCCCAACTATGCAAGGCAGTGGCTTTTGCATAATTGGGCTACAGGTGGAGGGAGGTCTGAGGACTAACCCGCTGCCAGAAGCCCGTATTAGAGGAACCCCCGGACAATGGACCGGGCTGCAACCTCCGCAGGGGAGTCTCACAACTCCGCCTGTGGGGGCGGAAGCGCCTAAGACCACTGAGGGACATGCAACCGTCTCAGTGTAAGATAGACCGCAGGCGCGTCTTTTAATTCCACCTGGGAGGCAGCATCCCCGGCTAGCGTCGGTTGATTCCGCGCCCACCACCAAAAAGTCCGTCACTTTTCACCCTTCGGGAGGAGCCTGTCCGGGTCCATCTATCATCCATCATCATTTCATTTTTGACAGCTAAATCAGTCGGCACGGGGAGAACGGGGAGGGGGGGGGGTACCCCCTCACGAAAACATGAATCAAGATTCAGACCACAGAAGACTTTCCTTGAGGACAGAAGCGGGGATGCAAAAAACAGAGAGAGGAGTTCTCATATACAGAAAGAAAAATTGCAATCACCAGATTAATAGAAGTACTTAACGGATACATCGTCCTCTGCCACAAGCAAGACGACATAGAGCGCATGGTGGCACCGGAAGGCCTAAGGGCACTAAGCCAGATCGGCCTGGCCCCCAAACTGCCACCCCAGCTGCTAGCCAACAGATCATTCATCTGCCGCAAGGTAGATCTCTACGTAGGGTCCAGTAAGGTGGAGGAATTAAATGAGGAGATCGGGGATCAAAATAAAAACCTGAAAGTGACTGAACTAATTAAATTTGGGCACCACACCCATGTGTTCAAGGTGATCTGTGTCACGGCCGAAATGGCTGGCAGAGCAACAACAAACGGACTCCTTGCATACGCGAAGAGGATTCCCCCGGAGAATATCGAAAAGGAAAGATTCATTAACGTGCAGACATGTTTTAAATGCTATGCCATTGAAGAACATATAACAAAGAACTGCCCACACAAGGACAGGAAAATATGCTCGGAGTTCGGAAACGTTGGCCAAAACTTCCGAGAGTGCAATGAAACAACGAAAAAGTGCATCAACTGCCAAGACGCCCATAGATCCAGAACTGTTAATGGCTCAAAAATGAAACGAATCATAAAAGAGAAAGAATAAGAGGAAAGAAAGGAGAAAGACAAACGGACCAACCAGACTTACACGAGCGTGCTTATTTGGTCGAGCTGGGAACGTGTGTTTGTTTGTTTGTGTGTGAAATTTAAGCGATATTGTTTGGAACAGTATACGTTAATTGAATTGACAAGAAAATAAATGAATTAATTAATTATTAAGTTTAACATAATGATTTAATTTTTTAAAAGTTAAGGTGAATTAATTTGGAAGATTAAATAGACAAAGTTAAGTAAAATGATTAAATTAACACTTAACAAAACAAGCAACTTCAACAACAAATTGAAGAGAATATTGAAAAGCGCAGATTTAATTAAACAATTCAGGAGTACGAACCCTTCACTTCCCTATATGTATGGGCTCCTAAAGACCCACAAAGAGGGATGTCCCTTACGCCCAATCATTTCCAATATCAATTCTCCCACTTATAAGCTCTCCAAATGGCTCGCCAAGCATTTATCTGCAGCAGTTGGAAGAATCTCATCTGCACACATTATGAACACTCAAGATTTCTTTTGACCGCCTCAACCACTTGCAATTACCGGATGGAAAACTTGTGAGCTTTGATGTAAACTCTTTGTTTACCAAAGTTCCGGTTGACCAAACCATGGGCCTGCTGCGGGAAATCATGCCTAGACTAAATTTGGATCTTCCCATTTCTACGAGTAAATTTATCGATTTAGTTGAATTATGTCTCTCTGACAATGTGTTTCGAGTAAATAATGAGTTTTATAGACAAATATTAGGCCTTAGCATGGGAAATAGTTTATCTCCGATATTGGCATGTCTCTTCATGGAATATTTTGGGACTGAACTCCTTCCTACAATTTCTCCCCCTAACTTTATATGGTTAAGGAACATTAACGATGTATTTTCTGTATGGTCTAATGGCCATGATTTTGATACCTTTTTTAATAATTTGAATAATTTGCATGTCTCCATCAAATTTAAATATGAATGGGAATATGATAATAGATTACCCTTTTTAGATGTCCTCATTAATAAAGATCACCATGAATTAAAACTTGACGTGTATAGGAAACCAACCCACTCGAATGCCTATATACATTATTTTTCGTTTCACGATAATACTGTTAAAAAATCGGTAATTTCTAACCTTTTCCTTAGAGCATACAAAATATGTCATCCTTCCAGTTTAGATGAAGAAATTGTCATTATCAGGAACATTTTTTCTAATTTGTATTACCCCGAGTGGTTCATATCGTCTGCCCATTTTGCAGCTAGGAAAACATTCTATGGTAATAAGCCTTCCCACACTAATGACTTCAACAAATGTATAACATTGCCATTTAATAATAAATGAAATAGTTTAAAGGACATATTTGGAAAAAAACGGGTATTAATCTAGCCTTTAAATATAATAATTCCTTAAATCAATTGATGATTGCCAGGAAACCCCCAAAACATCATAACATAGGAGTATATGCAATATCATGTAACGATTGCCATAAAGTTTATATAGGGGAAACGGGGAGAAATATAGACAAGAGATTGTATGAACACAAAAGAGATATTAGAGTGGGAAGCGAAAGCAGTGGAATATTTTGCCATATTAGAGACTTGAATCATTCGATCGATTTTAATGGATGTAAAATGGTATTTAAATCGGCTAACTATGTTAAGAGAAGAATCGTAGAATCGAGCTTGATATCGTCAGTTCCTAATTTAAATCTATCTGAGGGTTAATTTTCTTTTAATCCTGTAATACGAAAGCAAATAAACAAAATAGTAAAATGTCGGCCCTTCAATATGTTTAGGCCTACCCCCCCCCCCCCCCCTGATTAGCCACAAGTAAGGGATTGGGAAAAAAAAGAGGGGATCTTTCACGACCTGACCTTGTGTTCTGTTTGTAAGCACTTTTCTTATATTTTCTATCCAGTGTCAGTTGAAAAAGGGTGTGAGATACACCGAAACTGTTCTGAATTAAATTGTCTTCGGAGAATGTGGTTTAATTCCTCATCTTTTCTTGCGATATTGCATTAATTTTCATCATATATATATATATATGCTTGCTTAATGTTGTCCATCGTTGCCGATGACGACGTCAGTCCATACATGGATGAGTTTGGATTCTACCACGGTTGGCACAGCCTCTTCCACATACCACAGACATCGCATATATATATATATATATATATATATATATATATATATATATATATGAAGATAGTTTCTCTAGGATTATTATTATTTATAGGAATGCTCCAGAGGGCATTGATAAAACACCCCTCCTAAGAAGGTTACCCCCCTTTATGATAGAGTATGACTGGTCCGTGTAACGCCGAGGTCTCCTAACGACACGACCAGCGCGTGTGGCAGTCTTATTCGTTTAACTGCGAGTACGGGGACACATATTTGTTGTGGCAGTGATAGTAGCGTTAAACAAGGCGCTGGCACGTGTGAAGGTTGATGGAGCAAAGGTGATCCGCTTGCCGATTCCTTCCGAGATGGCATCAAGCGGGACGTGGGAGTCTCGAGTCCTGTTCTTTGCTGACGTAGTGACCAGTGGTGGAGAGGCTTGATATTGACTGATCCCCGCTTCCGACGAGGGTTCATGCAACATTAAAGGAGGAGACAGTGAAACGGAAGGTGGAGTTTGAGTAGTAGTGGTCGTTGAAAGGGTGGGTTGGAGATTGTTTTGGAGTTTACTGGAGCATAAAGGTTATAATGGGAGAGAGAGGAGGTAAAGGGCTTTCTACGTGAACATTTTCTATATATTCGAGTTTCAGGCGGTCTATTGAGATAGTATCCTGTCTGGTGCACAGCTCAAGTGCGAAGAACTTTGACTGCATGGAGATGACGACAAAGGTTCCGTCATAGACTGGTTGCAAAGAAATCCGAGTTGAATCGCGATGGACGAAAACATTGTAGTATAGTGTCATCTCTTTCGGCACGAAGGTTTTATAATTATCAGACACTCTAGGGGCGGTTGGCTTAACTTCAGCCATGACCCGCACAGAATTTTGTACATAAAAAGCAGGAGCTAGGTGAGATGGTAGAGGTTGGTCAGAAGAAGAGAAGAATTGAGCAGGAAGACGAAGTTGAGTACCGTAGGCAAGTTCCGCCGCAGAACAGACCAAGTCCTCTTTCAAGGATGAACGAATACCCAGGAGAATCAAAGGAAGCTTGTCTACCCAAGTGATGTTAGGATCTGTAGAGCGTAAGCTTGCTTTGATGGTTCTGTGCAACCGTTACACTTTGAGGTTGCTTAGGGGGTGGTAGCTGTTGGTACGTAGACGAAAGGAGCCAAGTGCTGACATTAGTGCATCCGATTGGTCGGATTCAAATTTGCTGCCACGATCAGTCATGATCGTTGAGGGAACACCAAACCGAGCAACCCATGCTGAGACGAAGGCTCGAGTGACAGTGGAAGCTCTGATGTCCGAGATAGGAACTGCATCTGGCGATCGAGTAAAACTATCGATCCTGGTGAGAAGATAATTGCAACCACGTGATTAAGGTAGTTGACCTACTAGATCGACGTGAACGGCGTCAAAGCGTGACAAAGGAAGAGGAAAAGGGACCAAAAGAGCTTATGTGTGACTATAGACTTTGGCGTATTTGCATGACAGGCATGAGCGAGTCCATTTGGCAACATCGGAATTCATACCTGGGTACACGAAGCGTTGTGAAACGATCTTGCGTGTAGCATTGACGCCAGGATGAGAGAGACAGTGAATTTGGTCGAAAATGTGCCGATGGTAAGCAAAATTAATCAGAGGGCGAGGACAATCAGGTAATGAATAGTCGACCAGGATAAGTCTGAAAGGACTGTCCGGTAAGTGATATCGCGAACAACGAGTTGAGAAGAGTGACGCAGTTTTTTCGTGTCTTTATCTTGGTCCTGGGGTAGCGCTATGGTTGCATAATCGATGGGCGCAGTGTGACATAGCTGCGTGCCCGAAATCACGGTAATACATGAAAGCACATCTTGTACGACGTTTGAAGAACCAGGGACATAGCGAATATCATTCCTCATCTGCAGGATGTAGTCAATATGATGAGAGTCACCAGCAGTGTGTACTAACGAAGTACTACGTGACGAGCACGCACGGACCAAAGGCTTATGATCCGTAAAAATAATGAAGTTACGTCCTTCCAAGTGATGGCGGAAGTGGCATATTTGGAGGTATATTCCCAAGAGCTCGCAAGAGAACGTACTATACTCCATTTGGGAGTAAGAAAGAGCGCGAGAGAAGAAAGCAAGAGGTTGCCATTGCTCACCAATCTTTGGTTTTAAGGTTGCACCTACATGAGTCGAGGGTGCGTCTGAGGATACGCCGATGGGAGCTTCTGGAGAAGGATGAGCCAACTTTACAGCGCGGGCAATAGCTTCTTTGGTGCGAGAGAATGCATCGCACGCCTCAGTAGAGAATTCAAGAGAATAGTTCTTTTTGGTTTTGGAGAGCATAGGTTGTAAAAACTGGACGCAACTTAGAATGAATCTGTGGTAGAGTTGATCATACCACAGAAACGACTGAGCTGTTTGCCTGATGTGGGTCAAAGAAAGGTGTGCATCAGGGTAACTTTATCTGCGAGTGGGCTAATCCCGGCACTCAATACATGGTGTCCCAAGAAGGAGAGCTTCAAGAAACCAAAGAGACATTTGGAGGCCTTGAGTACGATACCATACTCTTGAAGACGAGAAAATACCTGACGAAGGTAGAAAAGGTGTTCCTCCAGCGAGGAGGATAATATAAGAAGGTCATCGATGTAGCAGAATACAAAGGAAATACCCATAAAGACTTGGTACATAAAGCGCTGGAAGGTTTGACCAGAGTTCCGCAATCCATATGGCATTTTGACATTTTTAAAACATCCAAACGGATTGGTGATGTTAGTCTTGGAATATCGCCTGGGTGAATAGGGATCTGGTGGAAAGCACGAACCAGATCCAGGCAAGAAAAGAGAGTACAGCCAGAAAGAGATGAGGTGAAATCAGCTATGAAAGACGAATCTGAAACTGTGAGTAGTGTTTTGCGATCGACAAGCTTTCTGGATCGAGAATTGACCAAAAGGTCGTGAGCGGAAAGAAAATCGAGGCCCAATATTGGACAATCTACCTTGGCCTTGACGAAGGTCCATCGAAAAACCCGACGGAGACCGAGTGAGACTTCAATGTTTCGCTTTCCATAAGTGAGAGTTTTCGAATTGGCTGCCTTCAGAGCTAAATCTGAGGGAGCAGAAGCTTTGTTAGCCATAGAAATTGGTATGACACTGCATTCAGCACCAGTGTCTACCAGGAATGAGAAACCAGAAAGTGGGTAAAAAATGCCAAAAGGAGGACCTACCTGAGGAAATGAGGTGTAGGCAGGGGATGTAGTCCCTTTTGCCCCATCTCTTTCTAGTTTAAATTGAAATTGAAGTTTGAAAATTTGATGCGTTTAGTTGAGGAAAGTCATCTGCAGGAAGTGGAGAGTTGAGATTAGGTGAAGAAGGATGTACTGGCTGTATGTAGGTGCACGGTTGTAAGCATTTTACAGCTTGTGCGCCATATTTGTTGTGGTACCAGCACCATTGAGTAGATTGGATGAAAATCCCATTATGCTTTTCGAGATTACTATGCGCAGAGTGGGAAAAAGTATAATGTTGGATATAAGGCTGTTTACAGCGTATAGCGTTGTCACCATACTTTTGATGGTACCAGCATAAGCCCTGATGGTGTGGAAGGTTATGAGAATAGGCGGAAGAATGAAATTGAAGATTTCGCTTCTTCTCACCTTTTGCGTTTGGATGCCCTCGTCGGTTTCTCCCTTGCGAACTAGAGTGGGACCTGCGCCTCCGATCGCCCAACATGCGTCTGTGCTCGCTCTATGATCCCCGTTGCAGTTTTAACCGCTGAATGTCGGCTCACATCCTCCGTATTGAAGCTTCAAGGTCCCTCGATAGAGAAGATAGAACCCTTGAACGCTCCAACCAGTCGCCAGAGGAGCTCGTTGTTCCCCGCACTTGAAAAATTGAAGAGTTGTTAGTTGGGCTAACGTAGTAATTAGCAAATAATTTATTGGCGGCTATGGCTATCTGCTCTATAGTCGATGGGTTTGCGTTTAAAATAGGTGTCTTGATCCCCTCTGGGACTCCCCTAATGAAAATCTCAGTGAGGAGATGGCTAAAAGGTCGGTTTAGCCGTTGCAGTTTTAACCACTGAATGTCGGCTCACATCCTCCGTATTGAAGCTTCAAGGTCCCTCGATAGAGAAGATGGAACCCTTGAACGCTCCGACCAGTCGCCAGAGGAGCTCGTTGTTCCCCGCACTTGAAAAATCGAAGAGTTGTTAGTTGGGCTAACGTAGTGATTAGCAAATAATTTATCGGCGGCTATGGCTATCTGCTCTATAGTCGATGGGTTTGCGTTTAAAATAGGTGTCTTGATCCCCTCTGGGACTCCCCTCATGAAAATCTCAGTGAGGAGATGGCTAAAAGGTCGGTTTATGCACCTTTTACCCTGATAAGGTCATTTAGGTGCTTTAAGGAGGTCAAAGGACTCCTATCTCCCATTTCCTGAGTGTTCAGGAACTCTCTCTGGTCGTCTACTTGGGACCTGCCGTACTTCAAGTGAAAAGCCTCCCTCTGGCAGTATAAAACGCCAGCCTGTCCCCCGTTAATTAAAATATCCTTGAATTCAACGAATGTACTTAATGGTAGATTCTGAATGACTGCTGCTGTCTTTTCTTCTTGTGTGATGTTCTGCGGGTTGAGAAGGAGGATTGAGACTTCTAGCTATGCGATTGGATTTTCTGAATCGAATACGGGAAGCGAGAGATATGCATGTGGCTGCCTGTGCGTGAACTAAGGATTAGATGCATGCGCTTGATTGCGTTGCTCATGTGAGCCGCTAGCCAATGTCCATTGTTGATGATCCATCATAATTTGTACCGTATATTTACATATGTGAACACGTGATGGTTGAACTAATGTATTTCTACGCGTGAAGGAGGTTTGGTTGTTAAGAGTGCACGTATGTGTGTATGTGTGTGTGTATGAGTGCGTACAGAACTCAAGCCTGTAATGGTACCAGACGAAATTCTTAGAGAATAAAATTAACGAAATTACAGAATTTGAAGAAATTTATTCTCTGTATTTAAGGGGTGTTAGTAAATACTAATTGAATTGTTATAATGAAGCTAGAAGCTAGGGTGCATTAACTAACACGATATTGAAAATGGGGTGCGTGCTTCGTGAATGGCAGCCTGAGTTCCAAAATCCCACGTGTTCTTACGATTGTATTTATTTTTTATAATTAAGCGAGTGGGAGTTATTAAACTCTGGGCACATTTTTTATGTAGAGGTCCCAACTAATGCATTGAATACTTCAGTCCCTAGATAGCAAATGCAATAATCAGTACGTACATAAATTTTGTTGTTTTGGTTTTGACTGATCGTATCGTAACGATAATGTGAATTTGAACCCTCCTAGTCATGATGGGAATGTAATGAATCAAGTTAACAAAAATAGGATATATTATAATCCTATAATAATCTATGATTTGAAGTTATTATTATTATTGTAGGGGAATGGTCACTTCCCCCCTCCCTCCCCCCGTCCACTCTTGGTGCAGTCACAAGGCGGTTACCGCAAAGACATCCGTCGAAGGCATCGGCGGGGTCAGTGCTTAACCGCAGTATGGCACAACTTGGTGCCATGAAAGACCCTAAAGGTCAAAATGTAAGATCTCCCCTAGGAGAGTGAGATCCAGTTTCACGTCAAATAAGAAATTGGAGACGTGTTTCTCCCAATCTCGAAGGCTAACGAGGAGCCGATGTTTGACTTCGTGTGAAAAACCGTTGGCCAAAAGAACTCTCCTGGGGCCGTCCTCAAGACCCTTCTCCCCTTACCACTCCCCCAGTGGGGTGACGAGGTATAAATGAGGAACTCTGAGGAAAATCGAGGTAGTATACGTCAAGCCAGGTGACGAAGTCCTCGGATCCAAAACCGAGCTACCTAGACTGGATAGGTGGTATACGTCAGTCTCTAGGTGACGAAGTCTTCGGATCAAACCGAACTACCGAGACTGGAGAGGTAGTGTACTTGGCTCACCAGACCAAGAAGTACCATGCAAGAGAGGCAGGGCTACCTACCTTAAGGGGCTAAGAAGAAGCTCATCCTCGAGCTAAGTCCCTGGTTATCAAACCAAACGATAAGTTAACTTTGATAAGTTCAACTTACTCTCACCAGAGGGACTCCTCATATCCTGGTGCATCTTAAACACCAGGGGTATTCCTCGTCCTTGAGGAATTAAGAAAATAAGAAGGAAAAGGCTCCCTACTCGAGCCCGTTATTCGGTGGCCACACCGAACTCTTAAGTTAACTTGGTGAGGAACCAAGTTCAACTTGTTCTCGTCAGAGAAATCCCCCTCCGTTATACTCGCCCTTGAGGAAGACTGGAATTAAGAAAAAGCTCATCCTCAAGCTAGTTCCGGGTTTCCAAACCGAACGTTAAGTAATTTATTCTCGCCAGAGAAACCCCCCTCCGTTATCCTCGCCCTTGAAGAAGACCCTCCCTGAGTTCAGTCCTCGTCCATAAGGAAATAAGTAACGAAGGAGAAAAGCTCCTCCTCAAGCTCGTTACTCGGTGGTCACACCGCACTCCAAGTTAACTTGATTTAAGAACCAAGTTCGACTCACTCTCGCCAGAGAGACCACGACTGCCTAGGTGTTGCATAAAGCACCGTATTGCTTCTCATCCTTGAAGAACCCCTCCCCCCTCCGGAAGAACGTGTGGACCTCCCAACTGCCACCCTCGCCAAAACGACCGTAGAATTTCGCCCATCTACATCTGGACACACGGCACGCGTCCTGAGTCAATAACATTTCTGAGGCCTTTAAACTCCACATGAGTCCGTAAGCCTAATTCTTATATTATTGTTTTGTGTAGAGAAAACGTTAACCATTTTTTGTGGGTAAACTAATTTAATTAATTTTGGTTTAGGATAATATTCAGAGTATTGCTGTAGTTAATGTATAAATGTTATGTATTCAATTGATAAAGGTAAAATATAAGTTTATTTGGGGATTAATGTTCGTTTCTCTTATATATATATCCTTACGTGTTTCGTAACGGCTCTGTTCGTTAAGATATTCTTATAATATCAATATATTAGACACTCTTAGTACTCTTAGAGATAGAACAAAAAGGGAGGGAATTCTACGACAATTATTATTATAATTATTATTATTATTATACAAAATTGAATTTAATAACGTAGAGGGTATTTAAGGGATACAAATTGAATGCTATACAGAGAATATTGAAGAATTCATAGATGATTTAAGTTGAAATAGAATACAAATTATGCGTTTGGAAAGTTAATATTTGAAAGCACGTGTATATAAATATGTAATTGCAATTATGTATGTACACGACTAATGATGGAGTGTGAATTGGGGTCTGTAAATGAGAGAAAGAACAGGAATTAGGACCTACTCTGTTGTGTGGATTCTTTGCAGAGAATAAGTGGAAGAGGAATTTTGACTGAGCTTTATTTGAAGTGAGCTGTGCACGAATGGACCTTGAAAAGCGATTCTATGCAGATGGCGAAAGGCGTGTGTTTGTATGTGTGTTCGTGCAAAGGAAAATCTTGTATTATTTATAGGAATGCCCCAGATGGCATTGCTATAACGCATATTCATACCTTTCTGTAAAGTGGACCCGTGATCCTAAAAGAAATTCAACACGCATTCACGACCTAAAAAATATGTATTTTTAGTAAATAATGGTTGATTATGTGTTGATAATTAATAACTGCTACCCGTTTTAAATAGTTGCCATGCAAATTTGTTTGTACGCAACGATCCTATCAATTTATCTTCAGCTGACCTTACTCACGCGTCTCAAATACCTGTTTCGTGTGAGTCATGAGCGCCCTTTTGCCTCAATCAACTTTATGTGTGTATGAGCTTCCATCTCTCTACTTTTGATGGTCTTGCATGTACATAGGCGGGTTTGTAGCCCTTCATCAGGTTAACTGATCTAACGTCACTCGATATATAATTACGTATGTCGATCGGACGTCATTCTATCCTGAGATTAGCCCATCCTCCATCAAATAATTGCCCACGAAAACGGACTTTTTCTAACGATGAAACGTTTAAGAGCAACCTTAATATAGCATCGCTTGTAACTCATGCAAAGCGCTGGCGTTTACTTCTTTTCGCTCGGTTTCACTGTTTACAGGTCAAAGTTACCTCGTCAGCGACAGTCACTGAGCGCCTCGTGACTTGAGAACACATCATGCGATCATTCCGTCGAAATCGACATATGAACGACCCATCTTTAATCGCAGGAACGCTAGGATGTTCCTGTCATCTTCAGTTTTGAAAAAATGACCATCGTACTTTAACTATCCGTGCTACATTGCAGCCCTAAGGTGCTTGCATCTATCCATCCTTTCTTTCAAGAAGTTCACTATTAGGAGGGAAGTTGTTAGGTCGCAAAACCTTTATGAAGGACAAGTACACGTAGAAATTTAGTACGTGAGAATACCCCCCCCCCCCAAAAAAAAAAATTATATGTTTCCTCGCACAGCGACGCGGAATGCTCATAAGCCTCGACAAGTTCGATGCTAATGAATCGATCACGCCACTAGTCAGTCTGTGCATAGGGTTCCGAAGGCTTCCTCCTCGCATTGGTTTTCTCATCCTCTAACCCCTATTGCTAGACAGCTGTCTACGTATTCTCCCCTTCGAACTTCTCCGCAAGACCTGTTCGTCTTATAAACCGTAACGTGTTACTTTCCGCGTAAATCAAATTCGATTTAAATCAATTGATAGATAGGCAATTATATCGTTGGCCTAAATAGCATATATGTATAATACCCGGTACACATAAATGTTTGTTTGAATAAATATTGAATTGGGATGTTAGGCCTAACTTGACGGCCTGAGGTAGTTAACACACGAGGGATCAAATACAACGAAATACAAAAGATAAATTGTATTTAACAATTAAGAGGGAATATCACGATTAAAGATAATTAATTCAGCAAGAGAGTAAAAGAGATAACTGATTGGACACAAACAAAATAGAAAATTGGTAGAAAACGCGAGAGTGATGAATTGTTAATATATATGACTTCAGGAATTAATATTTAAAGGGTTACAAATGGTATGATAAATTGGGATTCTATAACAAAAAGTAAATATCAGCGCTCACACATGATATGCATTTACAGACCTGAATTGTGGAACATTTTGAACGAACGAACCTTTGTGGGTGGAAGCGAGGGCACAAGTAACTAAGTGACGCTTAGAAAAGTTCGGACACAGGCAGTTCCATTATTGTTAGAGACCATTTTATGAGAGGAGTTTATTATTATTATAATATATATATATATATATATATATATATATATATATATATATATATATATATATATATATATATATATATATATCACAGAATATATAATATAACGAAAAGAGTAGAAGTGAAAAAGAGAAATAGATGATCACAAAAGTGGGATTAAATACAGGTACCGAAGGGTAAAGACATATAGATTAAATCTCTTCTAAAATATCCACGTGTGAGAGAGTGTGTGTGAAAAATAGAAATATAAGTTAAATCATTCTGAATACATACATATACAATTATAAATACATTGTTCATGAACAAAAGAAATATAACAAATTCAATAAATCAGAGGGCTAAGATTTAAAATAGACAATTTCGTTTAAAAAGCTTTTTAATGACAGGGTCCAGTTTAAAGAGAGCATGGGATATATTGAAATATGGGAGGAATTAATGAATGAGCATTCAACAATATATATTTTAACATAGTCATTGGAGTTGTAAATAAATTTAGCCAAATTCCAATTGATAGGATGACTATTTTCCGTCGTGCTTTAGTTGCCATTCGAAATAATGGTTCAATACACTTTACTAGAGCAGATAAATTTGGTGCTGTTGTCATTATAGATAAATTGCCTTATATCAGGATGTGAAAGACTGCGATTCTTTTAGAAAATATGCTGACGGTAAGCGAGGGGAATGAGAAGACGAGGACAGTCAGGCAATAAATAGTCAATCAAGATGCGCCTGGAAGGACTTTCTGTAAGTCGATTTCGCTCGCGAACTATGAGTTGAGAAGAGTGACGGAGTGTTTGTGTGTCTTCATCCTGTTCCTGGACTGGCATTGTTGTCGAATGATCGATGGACATAGTATGCGAGATTTGCGTATATGAAATCGCGGAAATGCGGGAAAGCACGCCCGGTACGACGTTTGAAGAGCCAGGAACATAGCGAATATTGCATGTCATCTGCATGATAAATTCAAGATGACGACTATCGAGTGCAGTGTAAACTGAAGATTTGCTACGAGATGAGCAACCACCGACCAAAGGCTTATGGTCAGTAAAAATAGTGAAGTCATGCAGATCTAAAAAGGGCAGAAGTGACAGATTGATGTTGGAAATGAATGAGCCGATTCCACAGCGCGGGCAATAGCCTCTTTGGTGCGAGAAAATGAAGCGCACGCGTCAGTAGAGCACTCGAGAGGAGTATTCTTTTTGGTATTAGACAGCATAGAGTTGATAGGTTGCATGACTTAGGAACAATTTGGAATGACTCTGTGGTAGAAGTTGACCATGCCACAAAAACGCCTGAGTTGCATGCGTGGTGTAGGTTGAGCAAAATTGCGCATCACCGTACCTTTGTCTTCGAGTGGGCTAATCCCGACACTCGAAACGTGGTATCCCAAATAGGAGAGTTGAGAGACACCAAAAAGACACCCGGAACTATTGAGTACGATATCATACTCTTTAAGCCGAGAAAAGACCTGACGTATGTGGGAAAGGTGTTTATTGAGCGAGGAAGATGCTATTACCAGGTCATCAATTTAGCAAAAGAAAAAGGCAAGACCTCTTAGAACTTGGTCCATGAAACGCTGGAAGGTCTGGGTAGAATTTTGCAAACCGTAGGGCATTCTGATAATTTAAAATGAGCCAAACGATGTGGTGATCTTAATCTTTGAAATATCATCTGTGTGAATAGGGATCATGGTTGAAAGGACGAACCAGATCTAGGCAAGAAAAGATTGTACAGCAGGAGAGAAAACAAGTGAAATCGGCTATGTACGGCAATGAATAACGACCACGGATTGTTATCCAGTTTAAGGGTATGTAATCCTCATCCGCTCTGAATTTCCCCGGCGTGGATTGGGAAACAATGCGGAGTTGGGAAGCCAAAGATGAAGAGGAAGGCCTACCAATTCCAGCATACATCATGAATTGGAATTCATCGCGCAGTTTTTCTGGGTCTAGACGACTAGGTCGGGAGAATACAGGTTCTCCTGGCGTCTCTATCCAATACAACACCTTATGTTTGATGGAGCTACCCTTCGAAGGTGGAGGGGCAAGATCGGAAAACTTCTGCAGCAGGGGCTGGAATGGGGGCTTGGTGGGTAGGAGATGAATAGAAAGGAGGGAACTCTGAGAAAGTGAGATGAATCTGAAACAGTGAGTAAATTTTTACGATTGGCAAGCTTGCGGTGACGAGAATTGACCAAGAGGTTGTGAGCCGAAAGAAAATCGAGGCCCGATATTGGACACTCTACCTCGCCATGACGAAAGTCCATCGAAAAACTCTACAGAGACCGAGTGAGACTTGAAGGTTAGACCTTCCATAGGTCCTAATATTGGTCGAATTAGCTGCCTTCAGAACTAAATCTGAGGGAGTACAAGCTTTGTCGTCATCGGAAGTTGGAATAACACTACATTCCGCACCAAAGCCGACCTGGAATGAGAAACAAGAAAGAAGGTAAAAATGCGAAGGGGAAGATCTACGTGGGTAAAAAATGTGAGGTCAGGGGGTGTAAACCTTTTAGTCCCATGCCTTTTTATTTTAAAGGAGAATTTGAGGTTAAAATTGAAGTTTGAAAGTTTAAGGAGTTTGGTTGAGAAGAGTGATTTGCAGGAAGTGGAGAGTTGAGATTAGGTGAAGAATGATGTACTGGCTGTATTCAGGTGCACGGTTGTAAGCATTTTACAGCTTGTGCGCCATATTTGTGAGATATGCGGAAGAAGATTGTGAAAACTGCTGCGTCTCACCTTTTGTGCTGAGGTTCACTCGTTAGTTTCCTTTACGGGAATTCGAATGGCCCTATCTCTTTATTTACCATTTCCGTGCAGTCGCTCGCGCTGTGCCCCTTGCTGCAGTTTCATTCAGCTGAGGTCAATCTATCCTGGATAAAGTGGCTGCAAAATCTGAGGTTAGGGACGAATGGAATTTCGCCACCCTCCGGTCGTTTGCAAGGAGAGCTTGACGTTACTCGAACAGGAGAAATGGTAGAATTAGGCCGAGGGCCGTAATTTTTCCCATACCCCAATTTTGGTATGGATTTTTATATAGCTGGTCAGTCGCTTTTACTAATTGGTCAACATTGATAGCTGATGACATTAGGGTCAGAGGCCTAATATAGTCTGTGACACCACGCCTAAAAATCTCGGTGAGGAGAGGGTCAAACAACTTAGAGATTTAGCCCCCTTTTCCCTGATAATGTCCTTTATATAATTTTTTTAAAATGGTAGGGCACTTATTTCCCATTTCTTGACATCCTCAACTTGAGACTTCCTAAATTCCCCTTGGAAAGTGTCCCTGAGCTTGTTATATGCTCCAACATTTTCCCCTTTGAAAAAAATGTGCCTAAATTTGATAAAAACACTTATGGGAACCTTTTGTATGATGGAGGCTAGTTCCCCGTCTTCTGTTATCGCTTGGGGTGAAAAATGAGGTCGCATACGGCCAACCAAGGGATGGAATTTGATGAGTCGTAGGTTGGGAGTGTGAGAAAGGCATATGGGGTACTAGGAGTTCGTTTGTTGGTTCAGGCAGATTCCTGCATTATTGGAGCAATTGCTTCGTCAATCACCGTTGTTGCTTTAGTCGATGTTGGTTGATTTTCCATTGTTATCCTATGTTCGTATGTGTGATGTTTGCTTGTTTCTTAATTCTCATTATACCCTGTTATAATGATAGTACAAAAAATACAATAGTTTATTGTTACACTATAGCATCTACTTCATCAGAGAGTAAATTAATTAACTTCGAAGCAAATTATAATGTCAAATAGCCGCTAAACACCCTCCGAAATTTATCTACGAAATCGGCTGGAACTACATCTTATTTCTTCACTATTGAGATCAAATCAGATTATGTGCGGAAGTACAGCCATTGCATCAGCACTTCCCTCTACTTCTTGTTGATACCCTTTTGCTCAATTTTTTTCGCTCTTTCCAGTTCCAGAATGTAAGAAGTTGTGGTGCTGGAACTACATTATAAAATCGCATTTGACTCCAAACCACCTCAAAGATGAGCATTTTGACGTCTTATAAAGTTCTATAATTGGTTCACAGTAAAACAGTTCTCACAGTTCTTTAATGAGCGAAGGCGTTTTTTCGGACTCATTGAAACCGTTACCTCCTTTCCCGGGTAGTGAGATGTAAATTACAACTGTATTTCGTCATAGAATTCCGGGACACAAATGAATGAAAGAAGATGATATACTTAATTTTAGATGAAGTTGGAATAGTAGAAGATATAGTGGGTGAATAAATTATTTATTTTTACTTTTTCTTTTATTATTTGTTTGAACTTTTGTCCTATGTTTTTGTATTTTCGTTAGCTTTAGTGTTCTTTTTATTGTTTATTTTCTGTAGGGAAATCGATATTCTCCCCTAATAACAAAGGCCCTATTCGGTCACCACAACTTCCTGTAGCTAGGTAGTGTAACCTGATTACTTACCCCCCCCCCCTCTCCTCTCGACCCGTGGGCCGCCAGACGCCTCCACAAACCACGAGAAGGATGAATCATCAGGTTTCTGTTCCAGCGAGCATAACAATACGAAGGGAAGGAGACCAGATGCAATAACATTGGTTAAACAGGCACTATTTTCGCTAAGAGTTGGGATCTAATTTCGTGTCATAGACGAAATTAGAGGAGCGGCAATCAAAAGCCAGAAAATGTCTTTAGGGCTAAGTGAAAGACGCTCGGAGAAGAGTCGTTAGAGGAAGAGGCTTAATTCCTAAGCACTCAGCCTCCCCCCTCCCTTCCCCCCAGTGGGTTAGTGAAGTATATAGGCGGATAACTGGAGAAGAATGAGGAAGGTCGAGTTAGAGATCGACAGGACGAAGTCCGGTGGCAGTGTCCGGCAATCAAAGAAAGGAACAGAGAAGAAGCTCACGCTGAGCCAGTTCCTGTTGGTCACACCGAAATGAGCTTTTATATTGAGGATCTCTCGTATACATCTCTCAGCAGAGAAACCCCCTATCTCGGTTTGCTACAAAACCCAGAGATAATCCTCGCCATTGAGAAACACCCCAAAGTGAACTCCCTCAACTTCCCCTCCACCATTCGTCAGTGCGAACCATTCCAAGATTAACCCGAAGATTGGAAAAAGCATACCTTTACGGTCCCGTTGTTTGAATCATTTAACTAAGACAACGTGCTTAACGCCATCCGTTGCCCTCACCGAAATCACCTGTTGCTTCAAGACCGTCTCCTCGCCTGTCAAACAGCTGGGTGTCTATGAACACGCCTACGCGCCTAACCGCAAAAACATTTTTTCGTCCACATAAAATCCAAGGCCAATGTCGTTCTTCAGCCGGAGTCAAGTCTGTTTTTTTTAAAGGTGAAGAAATTAAATTATTTTTGAGTGTCAATTAGCGTCCAATATTAAAATGAGCTTGGGGTAAACCATTACTTTATATTCATTTGGTTTAAATTAGTAATTCTAACATAGACTCGTTTATTCATAGCTGTATAGCTTGTTTTTTTTTTTTAGATTTCACCTTTTTATGTACTAATTAAAGATACATTTTTTTAGAAGTATTTAATTCAATCCTCGAAACGTTGCACATGGCACTAGAAATCCTCAAAGATTAAATAACGTTAACATAAAATAATATAGCACTCTTAGAGAAAACGTAATCAAGGAGTTATTCAAGTACGTAACAAACCTACGTACGCACACCACCACTCGGCCCTTACAATACCACGACATAAATATTTGGTGTCAGGTTTTATGGGTATTGGAAGAACTCAGTATAGTTGTTTGTCCTGCTCTTCCTTCAGTAATAGTAAATTTGTGCCTAGCGTTCGAGGAAAATTTAAACATAAAAAGGTTTGTTTATAAATTTGTGGTTAATTGTCGGTGATTAGCCCGTTAATGTTATTTATTAATTTGGGTGGAGTGGTATTTCAATTAGCAGAAAGTGTTGGGATAAGGGTGAGTTAGGCAGCGCGCTACTTGTTCGAGGTTGCATAAGTACCTTTGCATATCGGTGAGTTTTGGGACGAACAGACAGAGTTAAAATGCAATCGTTTGACAGATTTCACCAACAAGCCCAAGTTTGGGATTAAGAGGCAAGGAACTATTTGCCTACATCCAGGATCGAGAAGACAAGCAAGCAGAAAGGGAAACAGAAGAAAGAAAATTACAGAGGCAAGCGCAAAGAGAAAATGCGCAAACTGAAAGGGAGGTGGAAGAAAGAAAATTTCAGATGCAAGCGGAAAGAAAAAAAAGCGCAAGCAGAAAGGGAAGCAGCAGAGAGAGAGAAAGAGAGAGAGAAAGAGAGAGAGAGAGAGAGAGAGAGAGAGAGAGAGAGAGAGAGAAAAGAGAGAGAAAAGAGAGAGAGAGAGAGGACGAGTACGCGCTCATGACAGAGAAAAGAGAGAGAAAAGAGAGAGAGAGAGAGGACGAGTACGCGCTCATGACAGAAAAATGAGCAAGGATCAGCGGAAATGTGCGTTCAGATGAATCGAAATATGGTAGATCCCATGGCGAAAGTCTAACTACACGTCATAGCTGCCTCTCGGAGCCTCCCGCGACACCTTCCCGAGACTTGGCAAGGTGAACGTCGGGAGCTCGTAGCCGTCCGAGCTCGCAAGAAGGATCATATTATGCGCGGACCTACATACAAGTGAATTCTTTCAGAACTTTTGAGACAATCACTTTCGTCGATCATCGCAAACATCTTGTAATGTCCCAGTAAATTATGTACTCCACCACTTCCTACAGCATCTTTCGTTATATAGAGGGCGAAGTAAGGATCTTAGCTACTTTTCCTGGTGTAAATACCGGGATATCCAAATTCTTCTGAACTCTCTACTGCTGGTGAATAGACTCAAACGGGCTGAAATGTGGAAAGAGACATCGGAGTCGGAGTGATGAAGATATTTTAATATTGGTAGGAGACCATTGTGGAGATCCAACCTGCTCCGGAAGAGGGGCTTCTCGTCATTCAATTAGCACTACCGGCCTGAGATTATTGTTTCCTTCTTCTTCTATGCATACCCCTAGTGAGGGTACGTTGTTATGAACTAGTCTGGCTTGTGCATCTCAGGAGTACTACGTATCTTGGTAGTCTTCTTCTAGAATAATTTTACTACAGATAATTGGATCGAGTGATGCCTCTGCCAAGCAAAGATGTAGGGAGAACCGTTGGGCCAAAAGGCCCATATAGGTTTATTAAATAGTTCAGTCGAAGTCTTCTGCTGAGCATTTATAGTTCCTCCTCTGTAATGTAGTCCCGAAGAAGGTGGAAAATTTGGAGGAGCTCGAGCTCGTCTACGTCTCCTATCTTAAAGGTTCTTTGCCCTATGCAGGAAAGATGGCTCCTTAAATTATTAATCACCATATCCCAATTTGCTTCCAAAGTTCATGTGGCGATGTCGGTGATGCGATGCAGGAGTCTCTTCCAGTCATAAATCCGAGGTTTTACACCTCCGGTAAGAAGTTCCTCACTGCCCTTTGCTGTCACACCCGCTGAGTTCGGAGGAGATAAGCCCCTAACGACCCTCACTTCTGCAACACCTATGGAGAAAATAACCTGCATATGAAACTCTTGGTTGGTATTCTTTAAGAAATAGTCATTAGAGGCTGAGATAGAACGAGAAAATGAGGAGGTAATTTCCATAGATATAGGATCGTCATCAGTGGATTGAATCCCGGGACCAGAAGAGGAATGGGTCGAATTCATTGTCCGTACTTGTGCGTCTGGTACGTGTCGGTGTTTTTAGCACGGGGGCGTCTTTATGGACTATCTAGATTGGAGACAATTAAGAATTTTCAAGCTGAACGACCTAAATAATAATGATGAAAGATAATTAGATGGCATTAAACACACCAGCTACCTACCCTATAATTTTATCAACGAGAATTATAGCATAATGATATGAAATACAATGCAACCGAAGCCCTTTAATTGAAAACAGCGAAAACAATTGATAACACCATAACATAACATAACATAACATAACATAATTTAACGGATGACAAAAGCCACAAGGGCCTATCAAAGGTCATCCGTATCCATCAAATCCCACCCATATAATGCATCCATAGGATTTTGTCAGGTCATGCAGCTACAATATACAATTTAACAATCCATAGGAATGTCCAACCATGCATCTACAATATATAATTTAAAGCCTCCATAGGAGTCTGTCAAAAACAAAATCAAAATCCCCCAAAATATACAATAAAAAGAAACTGCATCCACAGGAATGAGTCAAGAAACATATCCACATACTAAAAAGTAAGAAATTAACCCTCCATCCCCATATAATCATCCAATCTGCGCTTGAAAACATTCAAGTTTGGGCTGTCTACAGTCTCAGGTGGCAAACTATTCCAATAATCCACCACTCTGTTAGTGAAAAAATATTTTCTAACATCCAGTCTGCACCTCTGTTTTTTAATCTTTAAGTGGTGGCCTCTAGTTCTATTACTACCTTCTAACTCAAATAACTTGCTGAAATCTAATTTATCCATCCCAGAAAAGATTTTAAAAAGCTCAATCATATCTCCCCTCACACACCTTCTTTCAAATGAAAACATATTTAATACCCTCAGTCTATCTTCATATTCAAGGTGCTTCAGGGATGGTATTATTTTTGTTGCCCTCCTTTGTACTGACTCTAATAAGTTTATATCATGTCTAAAATGTGGTGACCATGCCTGTATACAGTACTCTAAATGTGGCCTGACATAAGAGTTGTATAGTTTAAGGATGACCTCCTTACTCTTGTAGCTAACATTTCTTTTAATGTAACCTAGCACCCTATTTGCTCTATTTTTTGCCTCAATACACTGCTTTGAAAATTTCAGTGACCTATCTACTACCACTCCTAAGTCTTTCTCATCTTCAACTGAATTAAGCCAATATCCATCCATCTCATAGCTAAATTCCCTATTATCTCTCCCCATGTTAATAACTTTGCATTTATTAAGGTTAAAAGTCATCTGCCACTTCTGAGCCCAAGCTAACAGCTTATCTAAGTCACCCTGCACTTTAAAGCTACCCTCAACCTCTTTGACTACAGCTGCCAATTTAGTGTCATCAGCAAAAATTGACACTTTACTATTTACACCTTGCCCAAGATCATTTACATAGATTATAAATAATAAAGGGCCTAAAACTGATCCCTGAGGTACGCCACTAATAACATTCCTCCACTCTGACCTCACTCCATTCAGTACAACTCTCTGTTTCCTATTTTTCAGCCATTCAGTTATCCAATTTAAAACGTTCCCACATATCCCATGCAGCTTTAATTTATGAACTAGTCTTCTATGTGGAACCTTATCAAAAGCTTTGCTGAAATCTAAGTAGATCACATCAACTTTCTCACCCCTATCTAATTCTTTAGTTACATAATCCATAAAATCCAGTAAATTAGTTAAACACGATCTATCTTTTCTAAAACCATGCTGAGCATCATTAATTAACCTGCTACTCTCTAGATGATCAGAAATTCCCTTCTTAACCATCTTCTCAAGAATTTTACAGACTATAGAAGTTAAGCTTACTGGTCTAAAGTTATTTGGGTCCTCTTTGCTTCCCTTTTTAAAAATTGGCACTACATTTGCCAATTTCCAATCATTTGGTATTTCTCCAGACTCTAGTGATCTAATAAATATCTTCTCGAGAGCTACTGCAATACTTTCTACACCTTCTTTGAGAATCCTAGAATGAATGTTGTCAGGGCCAGATGCCTTACTAGTATTTAACTGAATTATAAGCCCTTTAATTTCTTCTCTGTCTATATTAATAGAATTTATCACTACTTCCCTTGACCTAGAATTATCATCAATTAATCTAACTGGTTTCTCTTCTGTGAATACTGAAGCAAAATGATCATTAAGGACCTCTACTATTTCCTCATCAGATTCTTTCAAAACCCCTTCATATTTAATAGGCCCTATTTTATCACTGTTAGATTGATTATTGATTCTATAATAGCTAAAGAATTTTTTAGGATCTTTATTATTATTTTTAGCTAAATTAATTTCTGCTGTCCTTTTGGTCTTCTTAATAATCTTATTTAGTTCATTTCTGGTTGACCTATAATGGTTTAAATTATCTAAACTACTCTCACTTTGTAATCTCTGGTATGCCCTTTTTTTCTCTGAAACTTTATTAGCTATTTCTTGGTTCCACCATAATGGTTTCCTACATTTCTTCCTAATAGACTTCATCGGAATACACTGTTCCTGAACCATGTTTAATATAGTCTTAAAAATATCCCACATCTCATAAGTATTCTTTCCATGGAATTCTATATCCCACCTAATCTGATTTAGCATGCTGCGTAATTTATCGTAATCTCCCCTATAAAAATTTAGAATTTTCGTGGAGTTTGTCGTTGTTCTACCCTTAACTATTTGCAAATTAAACCGAACCATCTGATGATCACTGTTTCCCAATGATTCCCCTACACTCAATCCTTGAACTAAGTGATCATCATTTGAAAGAATTAGATCTAATATATTGGCACCCCTTGTTGGCTTATTAACAAATTGGATCAAAAAGTTATCCTCAAAACACTCCATAAACTTACAACTTGCTCTATCTCTTCCTATCATATTTTCCCAGTCTACAGAAGTTAAATTAAAGTCACCAAGAATAACTGTATCTTCTTTGCATCCTTTACTTATTTCCCTAATCATTAACTCATCGATACAATCAGTCTGTCCTGGTGGTCTATAAAAAGCTCCCAAGTGTATTTTCCTATTTTTACCAACCTTAATATCTATCCATAATGATTCACCTTCTCCTTGCTTTATAGAGTTATTTAGATTTGAAGAAATGCTATTTCTGATATAAATAATCAACCCACCACCAGTCCTATCTCTCCTTTGACTAATGTACATAGTATAACCCTCTAGTTCAAATTCACTGACATTATCATTAAATATATTTTCATTAACCCATGATTCAACTATACATATTATATCTATATCTTCATGAATGATATAACTAAATAATTCATCCCTCTTATTTCTAAGACTACGAGCATTTGTGTAAAGACAACTCAGCCCACCTATCCCTGAAGCACCTGAGGGCCTATCTCCTCTGCATCTCCTTTCTCTCTTTCCCCGACCCTGTACTCTTGTATTTCCCTGACCACTATCACTACTCAAGTAGTTTAACCCTAAAGCACTTCCATTAGCCTGCCTACCTTCTACAAATCTGTGTTTGCTTCCTTTCCCTGCCTCACTTTGAGCCATTAAATTTCCCTGACCACTATCAAAACCTAGTTTCCCGCCTCTAAATTATAATAGATAAAATAAAATAACGTAATTCAACGATGGCAAAAGTCACAAGAGCCTATCAGAGGTCATTCGAGTCAATCAAATAGCCAATGTATGAAGCACCCAAGATTCCCTATAAACTGCATCCAAATGATTGTGTATACAATACTGCTCTAGGGGCAACCAATCAGGACTTATCAAAAAGTGAATTATGTAGCTACAATATATAACAATATCGATATTACAATATGTACACTCGGCAACCAAAACTGAAAACGAAAACTGCCATAATTTTTCTCCATATACACTCATCTAACCTTCGCGGAATACATTCAAATTTATATTAGCTACGAGATTCTGCAGTAATTTACTCCAGAAGTTTATTGTTAGAGAAAGGAAAGAAATGTTCGAAAGTTAGAAAATAAAATTTTAAATATAAAAGTCGCCTTTAATATGACATTAAGTAAATAAAAAAGACACAAAATTCAAGCTTTTGTATATATTTTTTAATACATAAAATTCTCTATTGGACTACTTCTACCAAACCTGCTCCTTTAAAAAAGAAATTGACCTGGCAGTGGCAAGTGGCAACCCTGTCTGTTTCCAAAGCATTCTGATATTCAGAGATTCTTCTCCACGTAAGTCTGTTCTCCTTTTTTTTATCTTTTATTTATAATATCATCCCAATTTTATTACGCATTTCTTTCATCCGTTTTATTAAACGATAAATGAGTGAAGCTGAGATTTAATTAAATGTGAGTCTACTGTTTACCTCTAAAGAGAAAAATAATAATTGCCCCTGGCCTACTTGTTAGGGATGAATCTTTACTAATATAACACTTTAATTTATGACAAAAGCTCCAAAGATCTATCAAATTATCTGAATCATAAGAACATAAGAAAAGAAGGAGACTGCAAAAGACCATTCATGGCCTACACTTGGCAGCTCCTGTTCCAGTCAACACACAAAAGATTTCTTACCAGAGAAAAGTCATCAACATTGTCGCCCTTTACAGGAGTTCGTCAGATCTAATCTACAATATACATAAAATGCATCCAGAGGAGTATGTCCATTCATGCAACCGCAAAATATAATCTCCACACTCCTTAGAAAAATATATACATATGTACATAAAAAAAGTCAGTCCCATCTAGCAGCTTCATCCATATATTTATCTAATCTATTCTTAAAACTACCCAGAGAGGAGGCTTCGGTAAATATGTAGATTAGCGGCCCGGCCGGAAAAAAAATTTGTAAATATTATCGTTCACTCATGTTGGAATATTCATGCGCGTTTGAGTCCTTTTCGAATTATTATTCTATAAACAATTAGGATTATATACTGGGGGGCTGTGCCCCCCAGACCCCCCCAATTTAATGAAACTCAGGATCATCCTAGTGTAGTTACCCCATTGTGTTTACCCCCACACGAGCTGTCAACTTAAATGTACTCCAAAAATGTGAAACATTTTGGAACACCCATTTGAAGACTTCAATTAATTCCCCTCTGACTCTTCTTTTTTTCCAATTTATGTAGATTTAGTTTTCTGATCCTTTCACCATAAGGTAAGTTCCTTAGCCCACCAATCATCTTTGTCATCCTTCTCTGCACAGACTCAAGCAAATCAATATCCTTCCTATAATATGGTGACCAAAATTGTACTGCATAGTCTAGATGAGGCCTAACTAGCGCCAGATACAGTTTTAGAATGACTTCAGCACTCTTATTGCTTACACTCCTCCTAATGAATCCCAATATCCTATTAGCTTTATTCTTAGCATTTAGGCATTGCTTTCTAGGATGAAGGTCTGAACTTACCAAAATACCCAAGTCCCTCTCACAATCGGTCCTTCCTAAAATTCTCCCATTTAATTTATAACTATTCAATGGATTATTTCTACCTATACTAAGTACACTACATTTGTCTATGTTAAACTTCATTTGCCATTTCTCAGCCCAATTGGACAGAATGGTCAATTCCTCCTGCATTACAACAGCATCAGAATCAGCCCTAATGGCCCTACCTAGATTAGTATCATCAGCAAGATAGATTGGAAGGTATACATTTTAAAAGATGCTTCAAGAATATAAGGGCCGAGTTGTTTCAAATGATAATAATCACTTTGTTCAAGAATTGACTGTCAGGGAAGCATTGGGAATCATTAGATGGTTCATTTTAGCTTAGGAATTTGGAAAGGTAGAACATCAACAAACTCCACAAAAACTCCAAATTTTGATAAGGGAGATTACGATAAATTATGAAACTTCTAAATCAGATTAGGTGGGATATAGAATTCAAGGAGAAGAATACTTAAGACTATTAAACATAGTCCAGGAGCAGTGTATTCCAATGAAGGCTGTTAGGAAGAAATGTAGGAAGCCGTTGTGGTGGAATCACGAGATAGCTAGGAAAATTTCTGAGAAGAAACGGGCATACCAGAGATTACAGAAAGTACTTTTGACCAGAAATGAGCTAAATAAGATTATTAAGAGCAAAAAGGTGGTTTAAATTAATTTATCTCAAAATATTACTAAAGATCAAAGAAAATTCTTTAGCTATTATAAAATTAATAACAAAATCTAACGGTGATTAAATAGGGCCTATTAGATATGAAGGAGTTTTGAAAGAATCTGATGAGGAAATACTAGAGGTTCTTAATGATAATTTTTCTTCAGTATTTGCACAAGAAAATCAAGATAAATTAATTGATGATAATTCTAGATCAAGGGAAATACTGTTGAATAACTTTAATATGAACAGGGAAAATAATTAAAGTGCTTATATTGGAGTTAAATACTACTAAGTCATCTGGCCCAGACAACATTCATTCTAGGTTACTCAAAGGTGTAGATAGTATTGCAGTAGCTCTTGGGAAGATATATACTAGATCACTAGAGTTTGGAGAAATACCTAATGATTGGAAATTAGTGAATGTAGTGCCAAATTTTAAAAAAAGAAGTAAAGAGGACCCAAATAACTTTAGGCTGGTAAAATTCTTGAAGATAGTTAAGAAAGGTATTTGACTGTCAAGAGAGTGATAGGTTAATAAATGATGCTCAGCATGTGTTTATAAGAGGTAGATCGTGTTTAACAAATTTACTGGATTTTATGGATTATGTAATAAACAATTAGATAAGGGAGAGAATGTTGATGTAATTTACTTAGATTTTAGCCAAGCTTTTGATGAGGTTCCACATTAGAGACTAGTTCATAAATTAAAAATGCATAAGATATGTGGTAAAGTTTTGAATTGGATAACTGGATGGCTGAAAGACAGGAAACAGAGAGTTGTGCTGAATGGGGTGAGGTCACAGTGGAGGGACGTTATCAGTAGTATACCTCAGGGATCTGTTCTAGGCCCTTTATTATTCATAGTTTATATAAATGATCTTGGGGAGGCAGTAAATAGCAAGGTGTCAATTTTTATTGATGACACTAAATTGGCAGCTATAGTCAAAGAAGTTGAGGGTAGCTTTAGAGTGCAGAGTGACTTATTAGCTTGGGCTCAGAAGTGGCAGATGACTTTTAACCTTAAAAATGCAAACTTCTTGACATGGGAAGGGATAATAAGAAATTTAGCTATGAAATGGATGGGCATTGGCTGAATTCAATTCATGAGAAGACTTAGGCGTAGTAGTAGATAGGTCACTGAAGTTTTCAAAGTAGTGCATTGAGGCAAAAAATAAAGCAAATAGGCTGCTAGGATACATTAACAGGAATGTTAGCTACAAGAGTAAAGAGGTTATCCTTAATCTCTATAACTCATATGTTAGGCCACATTTAGAGTACTGTTTACAAGCATGGTTACCACATTTTAGACATGACATCAACCTGTTAGTCATTACAAAGGAGGGCAACAAAAATAATACCTTGCCTGAAGCACCTTAAATATGAAGATAGACTGAGGTTACTAAATATGTTCTCATTTGAGAGAAGATGTGTGAGGGGAGATATGATTGAGCTTTTTAAAATCTGTTCTGGGATGGATAAATTGGATTTTAGCAAGTTATTTGAGTTGGAAGGTAGTAATAGGACTAGAGGTCACCACTTAAAAATTAAAAAACAAAGGTGCAGGTTGGATGTTAGAAAATATTTTTTCACCAATAGAGTGGTAGATTACTTGAATAGTTTGCTATCTGAGACGGTAGACAGTACAAACTTGAATGTTTTCTAATGCAGATTAGATTATTTTATGGGGAGGGGGGTATTCTGGACTCATTCCTGCGGATGCAGTTTTTTATTGTATATTACGATTGATTTGGATTTTGATGAGTCTTGATGATGATGCTCTTTGTTTTTGACACATTCTTGTGTATGGTTCTAATTGTATATTGTAGATGCATGATCTGACACAACCCTATGGATGTATTTTGTGGGTGGCTTTTTACAGATTGCGATGACCTTTGATAGGCCCTTGTGGCTTTTGTCATCAGTGAAATTGTTGTTATGTTTAGGTGTAAAATTTATATCACTGACCGTGTGTTCTGTTCTTCTGTTTTAAAGAAAGCACTGGGATTTTTTTATTACTTTTGCTTGTATCGGCTCACTGTATACAATCTTGTATTGTTCTTCTAGAATGTTTGCTATATTTTGAGGGTCTTCTACTAGTTCCCTGTCTTTTCCTTCCAGTCATCCAACCTTTACTTGCATTTTCAGTTTCTTCTGGGCATAGGAGTGAAAGTATTTGGGATTTTCCTTTATGGCTAGTAGGGCTTTATTTGCTTTGTGCTGTCTTTCTCTCTTGTATGATTCCTTCAGTTTGAGTTCTATTTTCTTTACTTTTGTTAATATATTTTCTTTCCCTTTCTGATTTTGGTTTTGTTAGTAGTTTCTTCAGTAGTTTAGTTGTTTCTCATGAAAACTTTCCTCTCTAGGTATTCTGTTTATGTTTGGTTGTTCTTTTTGGAGGGATATATTTTGCATACAGTTCTTCACATTATTGCCATGAAGGTCCTTACCATTTCCTCCACCAATTGAGATTGGTTTAACTCGGCCCAGCTTACCTTTGCTAGTTCCTTTTTAAGTTCTTCAAACTGTATTCTGTGGTCCTAGAATTCACAGTATTTTTTGCTTTGGCCTTATCACATTTGTGCTTATTTCCACTATATTGTGATCAGTTATGATGGTTTTGATCACCTTTGTACTGTGTATTAGCTCAGTATCATTTGTAAAGAGTAAATCTAAGATGTTTTCCTGGCGCGTTGGCTCTGTGATAATCTGTTCTAAAAAATGATTATCTGCAAGTCTGAGAAGATCACTAGCTTGTCTTTTTTCACTCACTGTTCCACCACTTATAATTCCAGAGGGCCAGCTTATTTTAGGTAAATGAAATCTCCCAGTACTATTATTTGTATGTCGCTTTCCTCTAGGTTTTCAGATATTTTAGTTAGAATATTGGAGAACTTATTTGGTTCAGTGTTATTAAGTGGGCAATACACTGTTGCCACTATGAGATTCAATTTGGGCACTTTTATCACCAGTAATTCATTTGATCTGTCTGAGAAAGAATATAGTACTTTTGCACTTGAGGCCATATCATCTCGGATGGGTTCTCCCTTTTCTATCTGTGCTGTACAGGGTGTAATTATCAATTTTTACTTCTGTATCTTTTATGTCCTCCCTTAGATGAGATTCTGTTAGACTCATTTAGGTAACTCACTTTTGTTTGGTTTTTGGTGGGATACAAACCCTGTATGTTCATACCATTATTTTTTCAATTACACCTTATGTTTCCTAGTCTTGGGCTTGAGCTTGAACTGCCCAGTGTTGGTTCAGATACCATTGTTGTGGCATTACATTTATCACCAGTTGCACTTGATGAGTCGGATACCACTGGTTGCTGAGGTGCAAATCTGCCTGGGTTCTGTAGGAGATGTAGAATTTGACCCTGTTTGCTTTATAAGACATATCCTGTTTCTGGTTTTCCGCGTTTTGAAAGGTTTCCATCCTCCTTGTCTTTGGATTTCCATCTTGATTTCCTGTTAGTTTTTTTTTTGTTCCTTCAAGGTGGGTGTAGGTGCACCCAAATCTACTACATTCACCTTTCCTTATTGACTCATGGCAGAGCTTAGGGAGGCAATACTCACACCTAAACCCAAGTGTGCAGCCGTTCCTCTTGTCAGTACCATTGCTGAGCAGCTTTAGACAAGCCTTGCGATGGTCATAATTACTCTTTTTCCACTAATATGGAACTTGCAGTCGTTTCTCGCGTAGTATTTACAGATTATTTTTAGCCAGTTGAGTGCGCCTAGTTTCCTCAGAGTTTATCATATTAATATCTTCATTTTTAGAGATCTATGAGCCCGAGGAACCTCTAATTGGAAAACTAAGATTTATGTCCTCTGGAGTGTCCCCATGACCTTGATCTGTAGTCACATTTGATTTTCTACCTTTGCTTTTCTCCCCTTTTTCTGGTGTTGATATTGAAGTATTTCTGGTTCATGATGCAGTGCCACTAGTCCTAGTTTCTTCCTGGCCTTCAATCTGACTCGCACTGTTGGTCGTGAGCCTGATCCCCAGATTAGGATTGGGTGCAGTCCCGGCAGTCCTGGCTACCTGTGGATTCTCAGGAGATCCAGCAGGACTGAGGTTCTGGTCTAGAGTCAGACCAGCTGCTATGAATTGGTCATTTATTTGGATACTCCCTAGGCTTGTGCTTCTTTCAAGAGGCCACCTGTTATTGAATTTAGCCTCTGATGTTTTACTGATGCTCCCCGTTTCCTTTAGTGTTTCCATATAATCGCTGCTTCGACCTCATGCATCCAAGTTATGTCCTCCCAATATTTGTTCATGCAGCAAAGTTCTCACATAAACTTCCTTTTCGTTTTATAAAGGCACAGTAGATAGTAAGTACACTGGAAGACCACTGCAATAATAGTGGATCCAGTTTTGCAATCATTGCACTGAAGTGTATGTTCTAGGTCCACTTTAGTTTATAGAAGCACTTGCTGACTTTGTTTTGGTTTGCTTTGTTTATGCTCGCTGCCATGCTACGTCACTTGTATTAACCTACCATACTCTAGATGGTCAGAAATCCCCTTCTTAATTATCTTCTCAAGGATTATACAAACTATAGAAGTTTAGCTTACCGGCCAAGAGTTATTTGGGTCCTCTTTACTTCCCTTTTTAAAAATTAGCACTACATTTGCTAATTTCCAATCATCAGGTATTTCTCCAAACTAGTGATCTAGTATATATCTTCTCAAGAGCTACTGCCATACTATCTACACCTTCTTTGAGTAACCTAGAATGGATGTTTTCTGGGTCAGAAGATTTACTAGTATAACCCCAATATAAGTCCTTTCATTATTTCCCTGTTCACATTAACGCTATTCAACACTACTTCCCTTGACCTAGAATTATCTATCTCTATTCTCTTGTGTAAATAGTGAAGAAAAATGATCATTAAGAACATTTATTTCCTCATTAGATTCTTTCAAAACTCCTTCAAATGTAATGGGGCCCAATTTTATCAGTTAGATTTGTTATTAATTTTATAATGGCTAAAGAATTTTCTTGGATCTTTATTATTTTGAGCCAAATTAATTTGTGCCACCCTTTTGCTCTTCTTAATAATCTTATTTAGCTCATTTCTGGTCGACCTATAATGATTTAAATTGTCAAAAGTACTTTCTCTCGGTGATCTCTGGTATGCCCTTCTCAGAAATTCTTTAGCTATCTCGTGATTCCACCACAATGGCTTACTACATTTCATCCTAATAGCCTTCATTGGAATACACTGCTCCTGGACTATGTTTAGTATAGTCTTCAAAGTGTCCCACATCTCATAAGTATTCATACCCCTCAATTCTATATCCCACTTAATCTGCATTAGCAAGTTTCGTAATTTATCATAATCTCCCCTATAAAAATTGAGTTTTTGTACAGTTTGTTGATATTCTACCTTTCACTATTCTCAAGTTAAAACAAACCATCTGATGATCACTATTTCCCAATGCTTCCCCGACAGTTAATTCCTGAACCAAGGGATCATCATTTAAAAGAACCAGATCTAATATATTGGCACCCCTTGTTGGCTTATTAACAAAATGAGTCAAAATATTATCCTTAAAGCATTTTATAAACTTACAACTTGCTCTATCCCTTCCTATCATATTTTCCCAGTCCACAGAATTTAAATTAAAGTCACCAAGAATAACTGTATCTACTTCACATCCTTTCCTTATTTCCCTGATCAATACAGTTAGTCTGTCCGGGTGGTCTGTAAAAGACTCCCAAGTGTATTATCCTATTTTTACTGACCCTAATATCTATCCACAGGGACTCAACTTCTTGTTGCTTTATAGAATTATTTAGATTTGAAGAAATGCTATTTCTGATATAAATAATCAACCCACCACCTGTCCTATCTCTCCTTTGACTAATGTACATATCATAACCCTGTAGTTCAAATTCACTCACGTTGTCATTAAATTTATTTTCATTAACCCATGATTCTATTACACATCTATATCTTCATTAATAATATAATTAAATAACTCATTTTCTTTTATCCATCAATGCTTAAAACTGTACAAAGACCACAATAAATGGATGATGGGTCATTAGAAGAATGTCATTGCTAAAATTGTTAGAAACTGGCCAAAAGAGCACAGCAACCTCCACACCCTAACTACTGTGCCTTCACCTATACTCAGAATTGTTCCTCAGTATTTCAATACTCCCACCTTCCCCCACCAGTTTATTCAGGGCTTTTGCTAGTCATTTTTCTATCCTCAACTGGTCTATTATCCTTTACCTTTTATTCCATTCTTCACACCTTAATTATTACTGTAAAAATGTTCTTTGTTACCAGTTTTCTCTTGCAATTAAAGCTTCATTAAAAATTATATAAATGAAATGATTCCTTATAGCAACTTAATGGTATTGAAACAGGTTGGTAATAAATATAGACTTTATAGTGTAAATGTTTTTTTGTTTTTAATTATTCTAGTTGCTTGTTAAGATGTAAATAGTGGGGACCACTGCAAAGGACCATCCTGCTTTGGAGAATGTGGGAAACTTATAATTGTATTCCCAATCCCTGATGCTAGTAGGAGGCTTCTTGATGGTACTTCTAATTTCACCATCTTCAGTTCTCCAGTGTAAATTTATTTCCTCTTTAGTAAAATAACAGTAGTGCCAAAAAACCCTTGGCATTAACCATTACTTAATTAATACCTTTGCTGTTGATATTGGCATAATTTTCATTTCATTACAGAATGGCAGACGCAGCATCTAGCCGTGGAGGTTTTAGAGGTGGTTTTGGGGCCAGAGGCCGAGGTCGTGGAAGAGGGCGCGGTAGAGGCCGGGGCCGAGGAAGAGGAAAGGAAGGTGATAAGGAGTGGATGCCAATTACAAAACTTGGCAGATTAGTAAAGGATTCGAAAATCAAGAGTTTGGAAGAAATCTATCTTTTCTCTATTCCTATTAAAGTAGGTGGTCTTCTTTCACTTCATTTTATCATTTTCTTCTGGTTGTGTTTATAAGTATGGGCAATCTAATAATTATACCTTTTTTGTACCTTTAAAGACAATTGATTGTATTAATTTTACCCCTTGACCTATCACATTACTTTGCTTTAACCACTAGGAGCTTTTGCTAATCTAGTGGATACATCACAGTGCCTGGTTCGATCTTGGTATGTGTAGACACAAATGTCAGTGCATGGAGAGATCTGGCTAACAATTGGTGAAGGCCCTGTGCTCAACCCTGCACTAGGGTAGATCTTATTGCACTTCTCATCAGACACAGAACCAATTACAACACTGCTTTCTTTCTTCTCCCGTCTTTGCCGCACAACACACACACACTGTTCCAAGGATTCTTGCCAATGGGTATCTATATCCACATGCCTATGATGCTGAACAGGTCCTTCTGCCCCGGAGTGATGAAGGTTCCACCTGAATGCTGTTTGGGGTCAAAACATGATACTTCCTGGCACCTGCCCTCAAAGAGTACTGACTCCTGGTGCCCTCATGTTCACCAGCGATTGTCATACTGTTATCCCGTTGGTATCTGCCTGGATAAAGGCAGGTTGGTGAACCACCACCATCACTACTGCTACTTTACCGCTTTTCTTGTTTTTTTAGCCTTGTTTGTTATTTGCATATTGTTTGTTTTTTAATAAGCCTAGTAGTAGTAGTAAGGCTTGTGTTGTGTATGGTGACTTATGCCCAAGTAGGCAGTTGCCAGATGGACTCCCCAAATTACCCCCCCTCTCCCCCGCACTAAACTGCCTTATTTTGGATATTGGCCACTTTTATTCCCAAGTAGGTGAAACATTCCTTTATCTCCATTTTTGTCCTATTTTTAAAATTCCTATGTTCCCCAATTAAGGGTTTTGCTCATCTTTTCCTTTAGATAGAAAGAACCCTGCAATTCATAGTAGTTGGAATGAAATTAAATGGGATATGCATACATAAAACAGGAGCACTCCAAGAACTACACTCAGATAAGTCTGTGTTGTAGTTGTGTTGCAAAAAGCTGTGCATATAAGAAGTTTGATAAGGAGATGAATGTGCAAAGCGGGGTTTAGGGATAAGTGGATTAGGTATTTGCACTCGGGCAGTTTGAGAGGTGGTGTGTATGCCTGTTTCTGGACTTGGAGAAAGCTCATGATGTAGATTCTAACACTATGTTGTGCCATTCATGTTTCACTCCTGGATGAGATCCCCTGACCGGATAATGAAGCCAACATGACAATCGGTGGTGAGCCCCAGGGCACCGGGGGTCTTTCCTGATTGGGAATTATTAGTTATTACACACCATAGTCTACCTCCTATGGTGTGTCTAGGTTTTGTGTCATAGGCTTTGGCTTAAGTCTCTTGTTCTCCTTACTCACTTATGTAGTGATATAAGCAGGTTGAATCTTTCTTTGAGGCGCATCCCCGACCTCTTAACAGAACCTAGCTGCATTAGAATAAACTGAAGGGCCAAAATCCTGATTTCTAGGGTTGTATTGGTAGCAGACTTCACTTCCAGTGCACATATAATGTAGCTACGCTATCCCCATCTCTTTATGGCCCTTACTTTTACTTGGCGGCACCCGACTGGGCGATCAGACCAGCGTTGTCTCTTCCTCACAACCAATTACATGACACGAATCCATGCTGCTTGCCAAATATGTTGGGAGACGACCGAGGGAGACTTAAAGTTGCGTACTATTACCCCCCGACTTCCCATGGACCTTACCCCCTCCTCCCCCAATGCCGTGACGGCTTCAAGTTTCTTTGTGTCGGCTCCGAATTGGAGACACTCACTGGATGCACAGCCATTTGATGGAGCGTTCGTCTGCGCCTTACTGCGACGACTGCGTTGTCCCCCTACTCTTCAGCACATTCTTGTTGAATATCCCAGTCTGGGTGATTTTCGCTCCCCTTACCTCGGGATCGCTACCCCTGTCCCTTGTAATCGGGACTGGTTCGTGCACACAGACCTGTGGACTACGGCTTTTGGGAGGAGGCTGGCGCCGTGCAGAGGCGCGCCTACCCCCGACGCCGGAGCGAGCGGGCGGGCTTGCTTTTTTTGCTTATTTTTTTCTTAGCCTTTGTCCGTTATCTTTATTGTTATTAACTTGTATTTTTAATCTAGCCTAGTATCATGTTGTGACGTGATTACAGCGACTTATGCCCTAGTTAAAGTTATATAAAAAAAGTGCCGGCTCCCTTGCTTCTGCCAATTGGGCTACTCAATCACAAGGACAACTTCCATATACGGGCGGATGGGTTGTCAAGGCTCATCTTGGTTCTCATCCCAGGCTGAGTATGCGTAAATCGTCACATTCTGGACATTTCTGATCTTAGGACTTAACAAACAAACCGAATTCTAGGTGCCTGGAAGTGGCTCCCCTCTACAATCCTCAACTCAGTGGTTGCCCTTCAATCATCTTATGAGCCACCATTGGGCAGCTTGAGCTCAAAAGAGGAGGTACCCTTTTCCCTTATCAGTAGGCTAGCTTGATTGCGGTCGCGTGGCTTTGTAGGCGGTCGTTACCAGACTTCCTTTAAAAAAAAAAAATATCCTGGGTCTGTGAGAATGGTAACCGCCACAATATGAACTGTGGATTCTTACCTGTCTGTGCCCCACCCCGCCTAAAATTCTCTTCATTCTATGCTAGACCCTCTGATTCGAGTTCTCCTAGCGTTAAATTGTAAGTGAATATCATCTAGACCTCTCCCCTTGGTACCCATTGGCCGCACGTTACCTGTTGAGAGCCTGCTTGGCAATGTTGGCGGGATGCCCGATTTCTGCGTCTTTCCTTCGTCGTTAACCGCTTATTTCGTCTACCGATCTCAACGGTATTCTTCGCCGTCCAGATAATCCAATCTTACTTTTGGTTGAAGACAAGCAAAGTCCTTAGAATGGTGGACGTATATTTCGGCTAGATAGAGCTTAGTTTCTTTACTCTTAGCATACTTCCTGCAAATTTGTGGCCATGCGTCACGCTGAAACTGACAGGGTTCACAAATGACTTCCCCACTGATTGACTACATGGCAGGAATCAGGTCCGCCCTTCGCGGAAAGATGGAATAAGGCGACTGAAATATAAAGTTGTGTGCCATTGCGCCGCCATTCTGTGTATCTGCGCCCAATTCCTCGCCGGCTTCTGGTCAATTCCCCTTTACGTGGCCCTTTAGATTGTCCGGTACATTCTTCTCGATTGTCCCAGGCACTAGGATCTTTGCACGCGGTACTTAGACGAATGTGGTCCCGACCCCTTGGCACTTGTACTCAGGCGGTTTTGATACACACCAAACTGTGGCCCCATCGGGTGTGTTTGTTTGTTTTTGTTTTTTTTCGGCGGGTCTCCTTGAGTGAATTACAGACTGATAGGTTATCTAGCCCCCCATTCGTCACTCGGATCGTCGAAGAGATCCCGCGAACAGATAAAGACAGGTATGGCAATTACTTTGGAAAATGATAACAGATGATTCGGTTAGTGGAAAGCACTGAATGATACCGACTGCTTCTAATCGCACTGGGGGATGCCCTAGTCACCACCAGGGAAGATCAAGTTTGTCATCCGTTTTTCTAGATCGTCTCCGAATTGGACACACTGGCGGGACGCACCGCCATTTGATGAAGCTCTCGCCCTCGCCTTATTGCGATGACTGCGTTGTCCCCAAAACTGTTGGGCACATTCCTATTGAATGTCCCAGTCTCGGTGATCTTCGCTCACCTTGTCTCGGGATCGCTACTGCTTGTCCTTTGTACCCGGGACGGATTCGTGTACACTGACGTGGACTTTTTGGAGGAGGCTCGCCTCTTCCACGCTGTGAATGCGTGAGGAATAGATAGCGGTGTTGTGATTGGCTATCTACGTGTGGAGCTTGCCTCGCCTGCGTTATCAGCGTATCCGGCAATTTATCTCTGTCAAGTAATCCAAGGCCGGCGGTATTCATTAGGCGAGTGAGATGCATATCCTGGTTGTCTTGGCAATTAGCTAGCTCAACTCCCTTAGTAGTAACCCTATGAATTCATCCTTATATTGCGAGTATTTCTTGAATTGGTTTAATTGTGGTAGATTTTAGGTTTAGTCAGTAATGCAGGTTGAATTTAGTCCAACAAAGAAGTGACTATAAATTTTGGGTAAAGTTGGCGAGAGTGGCTACGACCTAAGACTCGGGTAACCACTGCAATTCCCTAACTTAACGCTCGGTTCAAACCTGGTCTACTAGCCGGCCACATTTATGACTATGTTCACTTAACATTCTTTAACAACAAGGTCGTCTGTAGTTTACGGAGTTTGCGCTTTGACCTTTCATCTATTATCACTTTATGCCCCTATAATTATTATCTTTTTCCTCCATTGTTTAGGAATTTGAAATCATCGATTTTTTCCTCGGGCCGTCGCTGAAGGATGAAGTTTTAAAGATTATGCCAGTGCAGAAGCAAACCCGTGCCGGTCAGCGAACCCGTTTCAAGGTAAAGTAATGCTCTTGATTAGCGGTAACTCCCCTCCCACACACACACACATACCTGATGACCAAATGTCGCCGCATGTGGAGTGATTGGTCTTTTGAACAGCTTCAACATTAACCAGTATCCTGCACTACATTTGCACCAAATCCTTCCCGCCATATGGAGCTCGTCCGCCCATAATTTTGTCCACACCAAAGTCCCTTCATAGTGATTCGGTTCATCCCTGGACGCGAGGCCTTAATCACCCCAACCCTCTTAAGTACACGCAGCCACTTCCTCGCCAGCCCCTTCATACTCGCGTCTTCCAAATCTCACTCGCTCTATATTATCCATATACCAACGTTGGCACCAGCGTACTCTCACGCAACTTCCTGGAACCATTCCACATTCAAACCATTACCATTCACTTGTTCACAATAATCCAAAATATGACCTACCACTTAAAATTTTGGTAGCATTCATCTGTGTCCTACCTACCATTTACAATGCATCCTTGATCTGTAAAACTTCGGGGTTATTAAAAGGTGACATCCTGTGCACTCGATACCATCTGCCTTGCTTGCTCTTTACTGCATTCACATTTGAATTAACGAGCGAGAGATTATAAATGCCTATTTTTTTGTTAATTGCGTCCATTTACACCGAATTGTTTTTCTTTGCTCAATACCATACGAGCGCTCGCCTGCGCCTTACTGCGACGACTGCGTTGTCCCCCCAGACTTCGTTTCCTACCGGGATGGGTTCGTGCGCGCGCACACACTCGGACTATGAGTTTGTGGAGTAGGATGGCCGCCACTTTATTTGCCTTGTTGCCTCTGCTCTGCTTCTCTTTTTTTCTACTTTTTATAGTTATTTAAGTTTTTTTTTTAATATAGCCTACCACTAGGCGACTTCTGCCGTAGTAGGCAGTCACCCGATGGGCTCCTAAAATTTAAGAATAGCAATTGGTAGCCTCCGCAAAATTGACCCGACTGAATAAGCCATCCGGTGACTAACCACAACCATATGGCTTAACTTCGCTCATCAATTACTATCATATTTTAGGAATACGATGCTTTCCCTTTGGGTTAGGACCTGGTTATATCAAATCCAGGTGAATTCTTCAGATTTTCTAAGCCATCGTCTGCGACTATGTTGATTTAATAAGCCATAGATCGACCCTCTTTTTTTTCTAGGCATTCGTTGCCATCGGTGATTACAACGGCCATATTGGTCTCGGCGTCAAGTGCAGCAAGGAAGTAGCTACTGCCATCAGGGGGGCCATTATTCTTGCCAAGCTTTCTGTCGTTCCCGTTCGGCGAGGTTACTGGGGTAACAGAATTGGCAAGCCTCACACCGTCCCTTGCAAGGTGCGTGGCAATATTATTTCCATTTTTTATAACTTACTCTTTGTTGTCTTGTAATTGTATTTTATTCTCCATTTCATCCTTTCAGTAGCCATTTGGTATTTTTACCTTTCAGGTAACTGGTAAGTGTGGTTCTGTGCTCGTGCGTCTAATCCCGGCTCCGCGTGGTACCGGTATCGTTGCTGCGGCCGTTCCTAAGAAACTGCTGCAGATGTCTGGAATCGAGGACTGCTACACCAGCTCCCGAGGACAGACGTCGACGCTGGGCAACTTTGCCAAAGCGGCATATGCTGCCATTGCAAAGACGTATGCATTCCTCACTCCTGATTTATGGAAAGAGACTGTGTTCACAAAATCTCCCTACCAGGAGTACACCGACTATCTCTCCAAATTCCACAAGCCCAGCTCCGAGCAAAGGCAGGAGACGAAATTGTACTAAATAAACACTTCAAGGTTATTGTTTTTTTTTTTAACCTTTTTATCCGGTTTTAAAGATTAACTACTCTCCCCCCCCCCCCCCTTCAAATCCTATTTGCGGTTTGTGATTTAAAGTTGCCAAAGTCGTCATATGTGAAAACTTAAAAATCCTCCAACGGTCAACCAGACATGAAATGAGGCATTCCGGATTCCATTGCATCTCCGCTTCACCCGGCCGTCGTGGTCTGTTCCGCTGGGCATCAATTTCTGTAGTGAAATCGTGGGTGCAATGTGTGTGCGCACCAGTGCATCTACACTAAACAATCACGCACAGGGGTACATAAAGTCTGGCCCTAGCATCTGACTGATAAGCCACATGATACGTCAAAAATAGAACACCGGGCACAACTTATGTTCGTTCACGAGTGGTCTTTGATGACTTCCTCCTCGTCACCACCTAGGTAAGGAGAGCTTGGTATATGGGACTAGACTAGTCTGGCCAGATCATCTGCAACCTCTTAATTTTACCTGATGATCCTTTCGATCATCGCCCCAACCAAATGACAACGAACCATGGCAATTATCTAGATCTAAGGTTAGTGATTACTTTTACCTTTGGGTTTCTAGTCTTCAAACGACCGCATTATGCGTCTTCCGAACCACTGCTATTTAAACACGAAAATCCGAATCGGGACTCCATCCGGAGACGTAGCACACGATTATTACTATAAACTGTTGCATGGCTAAGTGGGAAATTCCTATTGGCTCCTTTCCTGTGTACGTCCACTATCGGTAGAAAGAAGAAATTGGTAGTTTTACTAGTGATCTACACATTTATGTTCTCGGGTGATACTACTACTAATTAAGGGGGATCTACATGATTGCATTACTGAAAACCTAGCTGTTGGGGTATCTTCGCTGATTACAATAGGTAGGTCCATTTTAACCCCTAGGCTATATCAGTTGTAGATAGATTGGTTTATATCAAACTAAAGTTACTCGGGGTGAGGAGGGGGGCCCCCTGTGTCAACGGCACAAACTACTGGCCCTATTGCTCGCAGTTAATTACTCTAGGAGATCTATCGTGACAGGCTCCCTTATTCTGTTCGTGCCGGTTCGTATCGCTACTCCTTGAAGACCATGCCACTGCTACGTAGGTGATATTACCTCAACTTCTTCGTCCATCCGAATCGCTCAATTAGACGCCAAAATCGGTTATACCCGAATTGCCTAAAGGCCGTGCACGACAATCGTATTTATTGTGCATGGCCAAGTGTGTAAATTGGGCAGTCTCATTCCGCTTCAGAGCAATTTGGTGCGGATGGTTTAATCATTTAGCGAGGCTCAAGGATTTTCCTGCCTCCCCTGCGCCGTTTGGGACGTGTTATACCTCTGGAGAAAAAAAAACTGCTTCAGGACCAGGGTTGCCACAAATGGCATTAAAGTACCAGATTTGGGTCTTTTAGGCGTGTCTAAAACAGCAAAAGTACCAAATTACTAGAAAAAGAATCGAATCAAACCAATTTTATAATGTATTAATTTAATTAAATTAAGTTTAATGAGGGTCTCTTATTTAAAACAAATGGTTCTATTCCACTAATTTAAGACAATTCGTGTATTATCCCACGTAACATTTACATTTGGTTCTTTCTGCTACCTTTTAACTCAAAGTTTTGGTTCTTTTTAAAATTTGCTTGTGGCAATCCTGTTCATTCCGGCGAGTGCGGTCGTTTCCCAGCCCATTCTAAAACTCTATTTGCTCTCCCTCCTCCCGGAGCTCACCGGGTAGAGCTGGCAGCACAAATTTCGCCCTCAGGCTTCGGTAAAACCAGCGTTCACTCCTTTCCCGTAATGCAAAACGGCCGCACGGTGCGCTAAGGCACCCCATCCAATCAATCAACCGCGTGCCTCCTCCACCCAGTGAGTAACAAGGAAAGAAAGTACCCTAGAAGACCTTACGGTCCATTCAATGAGGGTACCTTTGGACTAGCAGTCCAGCGGGCACATCTCTGCTCAAATGCTTTACGTCCTTAAACGGCCACTTTTCAAGACCCTATCTAGTCTTGACTTGAACTGGTCAACAGATTCACTGTTGACAACTTCCACTGGAAGTGCGTTCCAACTACCGCAGATACTGTAGATGAAAAAATTTCCACACAGATGTGAAAATATCCCTGTAGTCAACATTGTCGAACCCTCGAAGTATTTTGAAAACTTCGATGAGCTGACTACGCAGTCTACGGGTTTCCAATGAGAACAGATCTAATTCCCTTAATCTATCTTATAACTTTTATGCCTGATAGAGGGAATCAGTTTGGTTGCCCTGGCTTGCACGCGTTCCAATCTCGCGATGTCCTTTCGAAATAAAGAGCTCCAAAATTGTACGGCATACTCCAGGTGCGGTCGGACAAGTGGGTTGTACAAACAGTACAATCTCCTTGTTCCGATATCCAAACTGGCGCTTTATGTAGCCTAGCATCCTTTTGGCTTTTTTCCTCCGTCTCAATGCACTGTTTCGAGAACTTGAGATCACTAGTGATTGTTACACCCAAGTCCTCAGTGTCGGTGGATTCAATAGCAGTGCCCTTAATGATATACTTAGATTGGGGGTTTTCGGTGGCCAATATGCATCACTTTGCATTTGTTCACGTTGAAAGGCATTTGCTACGTGTCTGACCAATTCCCAATCTCGGGCAGTATTTCCATCCTTTGCAACGTTCATAGCAAGCTTGGTTTCGTCGGCAAATTTAGAAGTCTTCGCAACCATGTCGTTGACGTAGATGATGAATAGTAGTGGTCCAAGGATAGAACCTTGAGGCACCCACTCAGAAGGCTGTCCATTCAACACCACCCGTTGCCGTGTGCCACTTAGCCAGTTCTCCATCCAGCCGGCTACTTTTCCGTCTATGCCCAGCGCTCCCACTTTCCGGAGAAGGCGGTGGTGTGGTACCTTATCAAAGGCTTTCTGAAAGTCTAAGTACACCACATCCACCGCCTTGTCCCGATCGTGCTCACTGAACACGAAGTGGAAGAATTCCACAAGGTTCGTCAGGCATGACCTTTGCCTTCGGAAGCCGTGCTGGGAACTCTTCAGTAGCAGGTTTGACTCTAAATACGACGTCGTTTTGTCCACCATGATGCTTTCCATGAGTTTACCGACTATCGAAGTCAGACTGATAGGTCGGTAGTTCGACGGTTGGCTACGGTCTTCTTTCTTGAAGATAGGAGTCACCTCCGCTTCACGCCAATCCCCAGGAACGCATTCGGTCCGGATTGACATGTTGAAGATTGCGCTCAGGTGTCTTGACACTTCATTGCGCACTTCTTTCAACACTAGGTAGAAACCCATCCGGGCCAGGTGACTTATTTTCGTCATTAGGTCAGTGATTTTCTTATCTATTTCTCCTTCGGTGTAGTCCATATCCTCCAGCCCCCCCACCTTTCCCCCTGCTCTGAGTAGGAATTCGTTGGCTGGTGGATGGGACCACACTCTTCAGTAAACACTTAAGAGAAGTAGTCGTTGAGGAGGTTAGCATTTTCTGCAGCCGAGTGCTTTAATGTCCCCTCCTCATTCCCCAAAGGGCCAATCATTCGACGGATTGGTTTACGGCTGTTTACTTATCCAAAGAACTCCTTGGAATTCTCTTTACAAAGTCTCGCCACACGGAGTTCCTCAGACCGCTTAGCCGCCCTTATGCTGGACTTCACTCTCCTGGCTAGCCTCCGGTATTCGTTAAAGTCACCCGAGATCTTCGATTGCCGGTACACATTTCTCTTCTCTCTAAACAGTTGGCCGATTTCTCGATTAAAGCACTTTGGTTGAGCAGAAGACCGACGAGGGCATTTCAGAGGGATGAAACGCGATTGAAGACTCATGAATGTGGTTTTGAAACTGTTCCACGAGTCAACAACCTCGCGTCAGTCAGTCCAGCACGAAGACCTGCATTGTCTGCTCTTCGCAAATCAAGTTCCCTCGATTTACTAGTTGCAGGCCCTGCCTTCTGGACTTTGACTACAAATCTAATTAGTCGGTGGTCACTGCCATCGAGCTCTTCGCCAACAAAGAGGTCCTCAATGATGTCATCCTCAGAGGTGAAAATCAAATCGAGGATATTGACTCCTCTCGTTGGCTCTCTCACCCATTGAGTCAGGAACTCGTTGTTCGCGAACTTCAGGAGTAGTGCGTTCTCACCACAGGGTTCTCTCGTTTCCCAGTCAACATGGGTATTGAAGTCACCCATGGTGATACACAAGTTCGCCCAACAGCTGGTACAGACTCCTGTCCTGTTCTAAGAGTTGGGCAGGGGGTCTGTAAAGCACCAGGGTCCTGTATCTGGCAGGGCCTATCTCTAGGTCAACAGCTAGTAGTTCATGGTCGGATACGATGTTGCAATTCCTCGAGTTGAGAGTATCCTTGACATACAACACCACACCGCCACCCTCTCTGTCTGGCCTATCTTTCAGGAAGAGCTGGTGACCGGGAATCGCGAATTCACCTTCAAAATCTCGGCTTGAGGTTTTTATCCACGACTCCATTATGGTCACCATCACAGGTTCTTCTGTTGCTACGAGGCCACGGAGCTCAAGAAACATATTCCTGATTGACCTCCCATTGAACAAAAGAACTTTAAGGGGGTCCCCGAATGTAGGACTCCCTACGCTCTTCCGTTTCCCGGCTTATTTGTTGGCGAGGAGGCACCGACTGAGCTCTCAGAAATCTGTGATTTTTCACCCTCTACTCTGATGTGGTGGTTACCCGTCTTCACACTAGTGCGAAGGCGGGCCGCTAGCAGGTGCTGCAGACACCGTGCTTGAGAATCACCAATAAGGGCGGCCCTGGCACATTTGTCTGCAGACGACTTAGTCTTCCCTTTGGGAAGCGACTTGCCGCTTTCGTCTTTTATCTCTACATTTTTCTTCTTCGTCTTTTTCTTTTTCTTGTCTTCCTTTGTTTTCTCTTCTTCTGTTTCTCGTTTCTCTCCCATGGTTCCTAAAGCAAAGGGTGACAGCACCAAAGGAGCCTCGGCTCGTACGCCCCCACCAAAGGCTGGGGGGCTAGGTGGCTCGGACACTGGACACTCAAAAGGGGGCTCGCCCCTCGTACGGAGGAAAAGACTAGCATAGCGAGCTAAATAAATCTTTCCTGATAAATAATCGAAGGTGAAGGCGCCGAGAGTTCTACATTCGGGAAGCGTATGACTATTTTTCCCGAAGAGGGCCCGTGCATCCCTGAGTTATGGCTGGAGAGCACATTCAATGGGATTGCCTCGTGATCCGGGAAAACTTTGAGTAGCTGCTCAAGGTACTCTCCCTTACCCGTTAGTTATTTTTTTTTGGTTGGGTGGGAGATACGGATCGCTCCAAGTACCAGGATGAGGCTTGTTTCCACACCGTATCTAGGACGCAAAACAATTGAGCAGCCATGTGCCCGCTCGATTGCTAGTCCAAAGGTACCCTCTTTGAATGGACCGTAAGGTCTCCTAAAGTACTCTCTTTCCTTGTAACTCCTTGTATCTCCTCTGCTTGAAGCCCAAGCTGGTTAATACACGGTAAAGGGGGATAGTTCGTCGCGCCCGGTTTTGAGACCGGATTGTGATATTTAGCGACTCACAAAGCATCCTGAAGGCTCTCGGGTTATTGGAATTCCCTTATCCCCTGGTTCGCCGTATATGTGGTGGCATGGTTGCAGCGAGCGGGTAGATCTTGATGACCTGCTGGGACAGCCCTCCGACTGCTTGGCAAAGAAGATCGGAAACTGTCATTGCGCTGCGATTGTTCCCAATGCCGCGATGACTTCAGGTTGTTTTCTGTTGTCTCCGAATTGGACACGCGGTACGGATCGTCATTTGATGGAACGCTTCCCTGCACATTATGGCGACGAGTGCGTTGTTCCCCCAGACTATTTAGCACGTTCTTGTTGAATGGCCCAGTCTGGGTCGCTACATCTTGTCATTTGTACTCTGGGGCGGGTTCGTGTACACAGACTTGTGGACTATTGACTTTTTGGAGGAGGCTGGCCACCTCTAAAGTACCTTAAGAGTTGGCTAAACTTTAATTTTGGCGGCTATGCGCCTGAATGGGAGTTGAGACCCCCCCTTAAAAAAAAAATCAATCCAGTCTATCAGATCTTTTTTGCTAGTGTCCCTCCTTAGTTGATGTCTGCACCCGTTCTTAGGTATGCTTCTGGACATCCTCAGGACAATGCCATCTTCACCAATGGGTCAAGCTACTCATTGTCCGGTACCGTTCTTGTGACCTGCGAGATCATATTGCTTTTTGTATGACACGACCTCGGCTGACCAGGCTGATCGCTCGGGCTCCGCCTCAGCGCAATTAATCCCCTTTAGCTCATTTCTGGTCAACCTATAAAGATTTAAATGGTCAACTCTACTTTCTCTCTGGAGGAGGACCTACCAGTAACCAGCAGGCCTGTATAACCTATAAGTTACTAGTGTGTGACCTTTGGTTAGGGAAATTACAGGCCGGAGTAGGGTGTTTGTGCCTGGGAGGAAAGTGTGGAAGCTTAAAAATCAGGAAGTGAGGGAGGCTTTTTGCGAGGAGTTCGGTACAGTAGCGGCAGAGAATAGAGCGACTGACGGAAGTGTGAGTGAGCAGTATGGGAGACTGAAAGATAACATTTTAAAAGCAACTGAACAGGTTTTTGGATGGTCAAGAGGTCCACCCAAACACAAGGCATCTTGGTGGTGGGATGAGGAAGTTGAGGCTGCAGTGAAGGAGAAAAGAAGATCATTTATGGCATGGAAGCAGGGTGGGAGTAAGGAAGTATACTTGGCAGCAAAAAGAAGGGCAAGTCGGGAAGTATATAGTCAAGAGGCCCAAACACCTTTTCTTGAGAGCCTCAATGTTGCTGAGGGCCGGAAAAGGATGTTTAAACTGGCTAGGCAGATGAAAAATGAAAATACAGTAGTGATATAGGGGGAAACAGTGAATTAAAAATGATGATGGTAGAGTTGTGGTTGGGGAGGACGATATAAAAAAAGCTTAGAAGGAACACTATAATCGTTTATTAAACGTATAATTTGACTGGGACAGGAGACTTGTGGATTCCGCAGAACATGTACCTGGACCGTAGCCATCAATTTAGGACAATGGTGAGCAGAGCAATCAATCACATGCCAGAAGGTAAGGCAGCGGGTGTTTCTGAGTTAAATGTCGAGATGTTGAAAGCCTCTGGAAGTATCAGTATGCGGTTGGTCACGGATTTGATAAATGTGCTGTACCAGAAGACTGACTAAAGAGTGTGAATGTGTATAAGGGGTAAAGGTGATGCGCTAGAAAGGGCTAGCTACAGAGTCATAAAGCTCCTCGATCATGTTATGAAAGTTATGGAGTGTGTTCTAGAAGAAATGATTAGGAAAAGGATAAACTTTGACGACATGCAGTTTGGGTTCATTCCTGGAAAAGGAACCACAGATGCTATATTTATAGTTAGACAGCTCCGGAAGAAGTACATCGCTAGGAAAAGAGCATTGTATTATATTTTTGTTGACCTGGAAAAGGCTTTTGATAGGGTACCAAGATAGGTGGTGAGGTGGGCAATGAGAAAATTAGGGATCAAAGAGTGGTTGGTTAGGGTGGTCCTGGCTATGTACGAAGGTTCGACAACCCAGGTGAGGGTAAATAGAGAATTGAGTGATGACTTCTCTGAAGGTTGGTGTGCATCAGGGATCTGTTTTGAGTCCCTTGCTCTTTGTTATGGTCCTGGAAGTGCTGTCACAGAATTTTAGAACAAGATTTCCATTTGAGTTGTTGTACGGTAATTGCAGAGGATGAGAGGACGGCACTTGTGAAGTTCAGGTTGTGGAGGGGAGGGATGAATTGCATGGGGCTGAGATGAATTTGGATAAAATAAAGATGATGATTTCAAGAGTGGGTGGTGGTAATGACATCATTGAGGGTATGTGGCCATGTGCAGTCTGTCACAGAGTGTTAGGGCATAACTCTATCCTGTGTAATGGATGTGGTTTTGGGGGGCTTAAAGATGTGGTATCAGAGGTAAGCTGCAGAATGATGGAGTTCAGTGCACTGTGTGTGGAGGAGAGGAGACAGGAGAGGATTGTATTTGATGGTGTGTCGCTTGAATGCGTAGAGGAGTTCTGCCATCTGGGAGATATGATCAGTGCAGGGGAAAGTTCCGTGGGAAGGATTAAAAAAGGTTCAGAGAGCTGCTTCCTCTCTTGAGCTAAGGGACCTCTGCACGCTGCGTGCGTACGAAGTGCAATGTTGTACGGCAGCGAAACTTGGGCTGTGAAGGAAGAGGACATCCAGAGGCTCAAGCGTACTGAGATGAGAATGGTGAGATGGATGTGCCGTGCATCTCTGAATTTGATGCCTGGAGGTGACAGAGTTGCGAACTGCGAATTAAGGGATAGATTGGGGAAAGAATGCATTGGTGTGGCACTGAGAAGAGGCAGATTGAGGTGGTTCGGTCATGTAGAAAGGATACAGGATAATAATTGTGTGAAGGGTGTTAGGAGTTTGGAAGTTGTGGGTTTAGCTGCCAGAGGGAGACCGAGGAAGACGTGGAATGAGGTCATACAGAGATGAGTTTGAATAGAGAAACAGCCAGATAATCGAGCTGCATGGAAAGCCGCCATTAGGTAAATAAGGCCAACACATGAAAGCATGTATGGGGCCTTCAAAAATCATAAGTGCAGCAAACCTTAATTACTATTAATATATATATATATATTATAATTAATTAATGAAATGTTAGTTATCCAGGACTAATTACACATTCGTCACCAACACCGATCGACCGGGATCCATCTTTGGAGTTGAAACTTGTGATGAAGCATGGAAGATACGATAACCCAAGGTGTGGTGAATGGCTGGACAGAATGGAAGCCTAAAGCCACTTTTGCAACCAAAAATGATTACTGGAATAGTGAAATAAACATACATTTTACTTTTTTGGAACGGGGCGAACAACGACTCGATCGCATTTTAGTTTGATTGTTGAACTGCATTCAAGATTGGTCATCAAACAGCCTGCATTGGTCAAGACACGGACCAATACTGCTTAATGAGAATGCCGGCCCTCAGCTGGTTGTGTCGAAGTTTAGAGAATTGGGAAATGAAGTTTTGCAGGAAATCGCTATTTCCACCCACTTCCTCTACTTATATGAGGAAAAGAAAGAATGTGTTTGTGACACAATCCAGTTTATTTGTGACATAAACAACATCAATATTCGGTTCACGGTACAAGGAGATATAATTGATCAAACTGATGCATATATAAGTGGCAGAAGCAAAATGGATAAGGAGGTGGGAGAGGAAGGGCTAAAAAATTACCAACGGAATACAAACTCAAATCTAATAAATAAAAAAACGTTACAATGAAATACAATATCACAGGGCATTTTATAAGATAACGCACGCTCTGTCCCGAAAACTTGCGAAAATTTTCAACTTAATCTTGGCAACCTTTAGGAACAGAATGTACAGCAAAGTTAAAAAACTTTGTGCTTTTTTTTTGGATTGTAAGTCACTTAATACTAGGCTTGAAAGTCTAAGAAAAAGTAGCAGAAATTGTAAACTGGGAAAATGTACCTAATACTTCATTTCTACATAATACTTTAACCATGATTCTTTTATTTAGAGAATAAAATTTGTAACAGGATTAGTAACGGCTATTTACAAAAGTTATAAGGAAAATGAAAGCATGCCGATATCTAAAGCCTGATTCTGCCTCTCTGTCAGTTCCAGAAAAGGATTAACGGTCAGTGTTAGAATCTCGTAAGGATCAAATCCTCCCGTAAGAGAGATATAGGGAGAAGAGGTGCATTAAAATAGTTGAACAATCAGGAGATAATAGTGTCTGAGATATTGTTCACTGACCGTGCCTGACGACGCAAAGCTCTGAATTAAGGCTAAAAGTCAATGAAGAATATTGATGGACATCCCAAAAAGATGAGATCACATTTGAGGACGTCTTTAAAAAACAGCTTCAATGCCGATTGTATAACAGGTGTTCTCAAAGACTTAAAAAAGGAGAGAATCATCAAAAATGGATGTGGTTTTTAGCTTAAATGTAGGTTGCCTCAAGATTGAAAGAAATCTTTAGGCTATGTAAAGAAAATTGCAACATATTTATAAAAAATAATTTACGATTGTCGTACAATATGGATACAAGTTATTTACACAATGTACTATGTACACAAAACAACAAAATATGTGAGGAAATCTGCAACACTTAAAGGCTAGATAGCATCAATAAATTACAATAACTGATATTTAACGATGGTTAATTAGTGCCACTAGAGAAATCGCTCTTATTTTGTGATATGGCCGGTTCAATTCATTGAAGCTAACCTATATTTCTATAAAGTAAAGCAACATATTAATCTTAAACTTTCAAACGTGCTAACGTCTTTTGAAAAATATGTTTTTTTTTGAGAAGTTTAACTATTGTCAAACAATATTAATTTCAATGTCTTGTAGCGAACAAAAGTTCTCAAAAAAAAAGAGTCTGCCATCACGCTGCAAGGTCGCAATTTGGAGCCAAACGAGGCTCTCGTCATTTTGAAATTAGCGAAGGACGAAAACAGTGAGCTCCACTAAGTGGATAGATAAACGAATGAGGCACAGCAATTTATAAAATTATGCCTATTGTTGATTATGACTGAGTGGTAAAATTTCTGGTTGGCTCTTGAATACATTCGAAGTAATAGTCAAATTAATTAGTTATACGGTAGAAATATTGATCTAAAATGAAGCCACTTATAATACAAAGCTAGTTAAAAGGTTAAAAATACTTTTCGTTGATACTGGCAATGAGTAAGCATAGGTCAAAGTTTACTAAGGACTAGGATCTATGAGAAGATACTAATTAAGTCTAATTTACGACGTTAAGCCACGGGAAATAAAGAAATAAATATTTATTGATAAGACGGAGGGAAATCGGATATTGAACTCATATAAAAAGAAAGTAGAAACACTTTTGCCCCCAGTATATATATATATTTTTTCTTACGCAATACCTTTGATTCCTAAAGTTTTCGAAAGCTAAAAAATTACTGCTCTATCACTTAAGTTGGTGAAATGGTTCTAAGAACCGAAGAAAGACTAATGAACAAGGAAAGAAAGATTAAAAAGTCCTGAAATCCCAACCAGTTTTTTTTTAAGTGTTTGATTAAATAGAAATTTCTCCCTCAAAAGTACAGCATAAAAGTGATTTATTTTAGTGGCTTAACTGCATAACGTTGAAACATTGCAAATTTTAATTTTTGTTATTCTAGTTTCTACTCATTTGATTTAAGGGATAAAACATCGTTGAAATGCGCCATCTTGTGGCCAACCGGATCACAAAGTCAGCGGCAAAATATTAAAGAACAGTAGGATTTTCAAGTTTTCAGGAGTCAACATTATATACGAGGTAGACCTGAATCTGAAAACAAAAACACTAACCCTCATAAAATAATATATATATATATATATATATATATATATATATATATATATATATATATATATATATATAATAATAATAATAATTAAAAATCACATGACGCGTGATATATAGATGTATTTAAAGGCCCAAGGAAAATGGAAAATTGGTAACAGTCCCCGGGAAAACGTTAAAGAGAATATTATATGTACCAATGAAAGCTTAAGAAGGAAAATGAGAGTAGAGAACGGAAAGATAGGGCAACTATTTTAACTATTATATGAAAATAAATGAAGTTACCATGGTAGCTCTGACGATGAGCGCTTGGTGATACATGTTCGAATCCAACTTCTTTATAAATTTTCATATAATGGTTAAAATAGTTTGCCCTATCTTTCCGTTCTCTACTTCTCCCATTTTTCTTCTTAAGCTTTCATTGGTACATATAATATTCTCCTTAGCGTTTTCCCGGGTTCTGTTACCAATTTTCCATTTTCCTTGGGCCTTTATATATATATATATATATATATATATATATATATATATATATATATATATATATATATATTAAGCTATTACTACTATGCTGACATAACACATTATTAAAGTATGTATTTCCAAAACAATATACTTATATAGTAAGCCTTTAAAGGATTTTGTACAAATTTTATCAATCAATAACCACTATGATTTCTACTAACTGAGATGCAAGCTCTAGTTTAAATAGTTTACAATAACACTGTGTTTGATTATAACTAGACTTCAGACATCACTATAGTAAGAAAACGTTTTATCAAAAAATAAAATCTTCAACAAAATACGCAATAAAAAACAGTTCTACAGGGAGATCATTTATATTTGAAAGGGGGAGGGGGGAGACAACTGGCGTACAAAGGCCCGGGAACAAACCCCTAAGCAGGATTCGCCGTTATTTTTATCTGTGAAATGGGTCGTCACACTTTAGTTACTTCCCAACTGGGAAACAAATGATCAGGTACAAGAAAATGAGAAAAATTAATATCTTATCCGTCAACTTGAAAAAACGACCCGCAGGGTTCATGTTTGGAGTTACCAGCTCTAAGAGAGAAGAGAATCGTCAAGCTGCTTCATTGATCTCCCCTATGTTTAGCACTCTAGAAAGACTGGCTAAATTTATCATGTATTCAGATTCTTATAGTTAAAGCATGACGAAATTTGGAATTATGTCGGTTGTCAACCACTAATCTCTATCTATTTAAGGCTTAAGTAGCAAAAATACAGTTCATAATATCTGTAAATTATGAAAAAGGCTATAGGTACATTTTATGAGAAAAGTTTCAAAGGTAGAGATCAAATATGAAATTAACTTACTATGAATAATAAAGCGATTGAAATCTAAGATTTTAAATATCGAATTAGCGCTCATTATTACATAAAACTTCAAAAGAAGTTAAATCAAACTCCTGGAGAATAGGGTCGTTTTAACACCAAAGTTTGGGGGACAAATTGTGTTTTTTCCTGTCTCTTTTTTCTTTCGTAATTTTGTAAGGTACCTCAGACGGTTGGTGGAAAATAGGCTTTTTTCAAAGAGACCCAAAGTCAGCTTTCTTGTCCTTTTCAGTTCTGTAAAATTAAATATCATTGTACACAAACCACTAAAAAGACGCGGCAACAAAGGCATGGCAGGAGCAAATAGACATCGATTCTTTTGACTAATACTTCGTTTCTTTTGTTCATCGTCAGCATAAACATTTTCTCATGCAACAACCCCACTAGATGTCCTATCCCCAGAGCCACAACATGCACAATTACACGATACTTCCACACTTTGCCTTTCTCTTAACACACGCAGATGCGTGAGTAAGTATAGGCAATACCTATATGAATAATATTTTTGAGTTTGGAATCCATCGTGACTACATATCAACATAAAATGGTAAAAAAAAGCGAGTATAACCATGAGAAAACTTATTTATTGGAAAACAGAAAAAAAATGGAAACATCAAATTAATATTTGGCCTTAATAACCACCGCAGAGTTCCCTCAGTAGTGAGATATTCAACAAGAACGTGCCGGACAGTCTGGGGGAACCAAACAGTCGTCAGAGTGGGAAGAGTAAAACACTGCTCCGGTCGTTTGGAGCCCTCATTTCCTATAACCCATAAATGTCCAGGAAGCCAGCAAAAGGCAATCCTCGAAATACTTCGACTGGCAACAACCGTGGCGTACGGATACTGAAACCAGTGGACGCAGAGATTCAAATGTTTAGATGGCACTCAGTGCGTTGTGAGTCGCTATACATCACAATCCGATCTCTGAACCTGGTACGGTGGGTAATCTCCCTTACCAAGCAAGACGTGTACACTGGCACGACTCCAGCGTGAGACATATACTCCAAGAAATACAACGCAGTACTCTTGGTGCTGTAACAACTGGCAGCAGAAGCGTGGCGAAACATAGTCAATGTCGCTACTCTCCAGGATAGCGTCCTGGCCAGAACCAAAGGAGCCCGCGGGAGAAATAAGCCGTTTGCGACTGAGGAAGAAAATGACCGGCGCAGATGGAGCGGAATCTCCCCAGCATCGACAAACGCTCTCAATAAGGGACGTGCGTAAGGTACCGGTACCCAAACTGAGATCGGTGTGGTGGATCGCGTCCACTTTCCGTTATCTTTACTCAAAATTCGAGGATAGAAAGGAAGGGTGGAAAATTAGAGCGGCATCCTCACGGGCATGAAGTTTTCTGGATCAGTGAGACGTGGGGAGGGCTTTCTACAAACTCAATTTTCGCGGCCGTCACACCCACCGGATACACTTTCTTACATTGTCTAACTACCAGGGGAGGGGGTGGGGTTGGTATTATTACTAATGAATTTTTCTGCCTCATACACCGATCGACCCCTTCCCCAACACTTTCGAAGTTCTTGCTACTTTTGCCCTAAGCCCCTCGCTATAGGTCTTGTTGTGGGCAGGTATAATTGGACACAGACTTGATGGTCCAGTCAGGGTGCCTGATGGGGTTAAAGTGACCAAAGCCGCTTACTGCAATCTCTTGAAGGAGGTCTTGGATCCATGGTTAGATGACATCATTGTCACTTCTAAGGAGTCTAGTTTTCATGCATGACAACGCTCCCACCTTGCCAGGGCTACCCAAGCGTTCCTGGGGCTCTTAGGGCATACAAGGTGACAAGTTGATCGTATGGCTGCCACCCTCTCCGGATCTCCACCTAATCGAAAATTTGTGGTCCATCATTAAACAAGATGTTCATATCGATGGGCGTCAATTTTCGTCGAAAGAGGTCCAACCCGTCGGAATAGCGCTATGTGGGCATATAATTCATTATGTCCATCATCTTGTATTATAATTATAGTTTTCTGTTAAATATATACGCGTTATATTTAATGTGTATAATTATCCTATGTTTTCTAGAAAATATGTCTAGATGGGCTACTTTCATTCTAAAGCTATTAGCGTGGTTCACCAAAAAAAACGACGAATCTGAAATAACAATTGAAGGGCGTAACATAGCATAATGAAAACATAACATTAGTATTGCCATGTTGTGCAGCCCAACTGGGAAAAGTTTCAGCAAAATTGATTCACAGAGAGCCGAGAAATCCTAACTTTCCCTACTAAACTATTAGTGTGGTTCAGGGTGTATTCTTTGACGAACTGGATGATCTCTTCAGTGTCGCATTCTCAAACTCTCCACCATTGTGGTGGTCCTCAGCGACTTTAATGTCCCCCAAATCATCTTCCCCTCTCATCAACGATTCCTTGAAGTCTTCGAAGTTTTTTCTCTCTCCCAATTCGTCACGGCAACATTCTTGGTCTCATTTTTTCCCCAATACCCAGTTAACCAACTCTGTGCCACGGACACTTCAAATACTATCTCTGATAACTTCATTATTCCATTTGGTTGAACTCTACCTTCTCAAACTAACCTCCCCAATGGTCCTGTGCCCCGGTTATACCACCGTGGACTCTTCCCCCCCATTGACCCTGGGGGGAATTTTCACGATCTTGCTTTACTTCTCTCGGATAGTCCCAAAGTCTCCCACCTTTTCTAACCTCAAACCTAGCCTTCCACTCCTTTTCGCAATCACTCTACTCCTGACCAGACACTAACGCTCCCCTTCGTTCTGCCTCAACTCTTGGATCTCCAACACGCTCCTAGAGGCCAGAAAACTCAGAAGAGCATGTGAGAGGTGCTTTCGTTTCGTTCCGCACACGCCCGAGGCAGGGGGACGAAACAAACTTCACTTGCAACTCATGCGTAGACAATCATCCTGCGATCCTCCTGCGAAGCCCATATATGTAAAATTCTCGACGAAAACAAACAAATTTTCGTGAACTTTTCAAGCTGCTTGCTCGTGTCTCCTATCCTAGGCTACCCTCATCTGCTTTCTCTCTGTGCCTTTTTCTGAAAAGGTAGTTAATATTCGCTAGGGAATCCCGCCTTCGTCTGCTCCCGTCACACTGTAACCCCCCGCCCCTTACACCACCTCTACCATCCCAATCTGCCATGGCGAGCTCGCCTCAGTACCTCGTTATCGAAAAAAAACCCTGCTCTTCACTTGACACTTTTCACCCAGTCTCTTTGTTCAGTTTTTACCTGTACTTCTATCACACCTACTAGCTATCTTCAACACCTCCCTGTCGATAGGTGAGATGCCTTCTAACATTAAACATGCTGCTGTCCGTCCGATTTTAAACAAACAAAATCTTGACCGTAATAATCCTTCAAATTATCATCCAATCTCTCGACTTCCGTTCCTTTTCAAGGATCTCGAGAGGGTAGTAGCTGCCCGCATCACTGAATACATATTCTCCTCCAGTATCGACGAAACCTCCCAGCTCTGAATCGGCTCTGCTATGCGTGACTGACCGAATCCGCCGCGAGGTCGACTCTAAGACGCCTTCATTTTTGGTGCTTCTCGATTTCTCGGCAGCCTTTGATAACGCTGATCACTCTGTCTTTCTGTAGCGCTTTCGTGATTTATTGCGTGTCTCTGGAACTGCTATAAACTGGTTTGACACTTATCTGTCATCACATACAGTATGCAGTCGTCAGATGGGCTATTATAAAAAAACAAACAAAAATCTTGGCCTTCTTCTGGGTTGCCTAGGTTTATTCTTCCAGTTCTATGTTGATGACACGCAAATATTTCTCTCGTTCCCCCCATATTCGTTCGCCGCGACCGTCACTAATCTTTTATCCGCATTTGACATGATTACTCAGTGGCTGTTGAATAACATCCTCAAACTCAACTATGACAAAATAAGTTCTTTTGATGAGCACATCAGATGTCGCTCGCTGTAATAATGTAAGGTAGTCCTTTCTTTCAATCTAGGTGGCTCCCCGATCGCGTTCTTTGACAACGTTAAAAACCTGGGTGAATCCTTTGACAGTCAACTCAATTTTAATTCGCATGTTGCTAATATCAGCAAATCATCTCTCTGCTTTCTTCCTAACCTAAGTCGTATCCGGTCCTATTTCGACCAAAACAGTTTCGATATAGCCATCCATGCCTGTGATACCCTTCGCCTTAATTACTGTAACTCTTCTCACTGGACCCCCAAATACTACAATTCGTGCCTGTCAACTTTTCCAGAACTTTGCGGTTCGAGTTCTCTTCCGTCGAGGACGGCTCTCTCGTACCACACCCCTGCTCAACGAACTGCACTGCCTGCCCATTAAATTTCCGGTTACAAGTCAACAGAGGGGATACAGCGTGGAAACCAAACTGCTCCTGGGATTTGGAGCCATCCGTGTACACTCGCACGGATTCAGCGTGAGACGAAGTGTGCTCTAAAAAGGTGGAACGCAATATTTATGGCAGTACCCTCCAGGGGGGCGTCTTGGGTAGAACCAGAGGGGCCACCAGCCCAAGAAATATCCTGAGCTCCCGAAGGAGTTTCCTAGCCCTAAACCAAAAGGGCTTAGGATATGACTGACTTCTATCGTCGGGACAGGCACCAGCGAAATCGGCCAGGGATGCAGTGAGAGCCGTTGTCGATTGAGGAAAGCACCGGGCACGCGCGTACAGGCGCAGAGCGAGTGGCATCTCGCCGGCATCGAAAATATGTATCTTAATGGGGAACGTGCGGACGACGAGTGTGGTGGATTGGGTCCACTTTCTGCAATACACGCTTGGCTGCGGATGCATAAAACTTGCATTCCTAATCAAGCTTCGAAAGAACAAAGTATTGACAGAAAATAAGGCTGCTCATTGCGCGGTTACAAGATACAATGGAACTGTAAATATGAGGCTCTCAGTTGTGGCGTCGGTCGAAAACAAGACAAAGGAAATCGTAAGAATTAACTACTTTCAGACGAACCTCGTTTAGGAACAACTCCGGGTCGGGATGGAGGCAGAAATGCACCAGCTAACTCAGTCTTGACTATGGAAAAGTGAAGCCTGTGCGCTTCGGCATAGCGAGAGACGCGCTTCAATGGCTGTTGGAGCCGACGCTCACGAGTTGGCATCTGGGCCGCACCAAAAGAGATCGAAATGTCGTCCAAATCGAGCGTAGCGAGAACATCTTCCGGCAGTACCGATGTAATACCGTGGGTGCTCAGGGCAAAGTGTGTAACATTTGAGGACACCCTCTTCCTGATCCATTAGGCCGAAGAGAGCTCTCCCAACCTACGCGGAATCTCGCAGACTCAGAAATAAAGTTTGGGAGGCGTCCCTTCGCCCCAATCGTGTAGAGATGCTGCATGATACCGTATCGCTATGAGGTATCATAGGCCTTCTACATATCGAAAAACACCGTGGTGTAGTGGTGTCTACGAAGGAAGGCCTCGCAGACGGCATTTTCTAGTCGGAGCAGAACATCCGACGTGGAGTGCAACTTGCGGAAGCCGCACTGTGCAGAAGAGACTCTGCCTCCACTGTCCAAGAAAAAAAGGCTAATCTAACATTTACCAATTTCTCCATCAACTTGCACACGCATGAAGTCAGAGAGATTGGGCGGAAACCGGCTGGGGTAGAGTGATCTCTCCCCAGTATGCGAAAAGCGAGCACATTAGCCATCCGCCAGCAGTCTGGGAGGATGCCCTCTCTCCGGATCCTGTTGAACAAATCTAACAGAAAGGCCATGCATGCCTCGCTGACCTAGTTATCGAAGCATGGTGTACGGGAGATCGTCCGGACCAGGGGCGGTGTCGGCGCATGATGCGAGAGCGGAACGCAACTCCCTCAATGTGAAACTGTCTTTGAAGGGTTCTCCGCCTCTGGAGGTAAAGTTCAGTGGGCGGCCTTCAGCTACATCACGACGTGCATTGAATGCTGGCGGAGCAAAATCCCGGTTAGAGCATGTGGAGAAAGCGGTCGCATTCTCCTGGGGAACAGGGGGTGGGAGGGTCCTGCGATAATTTGCCCCGAATGCTTTTGACTTGCTTCCCAACTTTTTCAAGAGGGTTCTTCACGTTAAGTAAAGGAATGTACGTCCGCCAGGAAGAACATCCGGCGTACTTCGAAATATATCGAAATCTAGCACTACCTCGACGAAATTCACCCGCAGTAAAATCGTTCGATCGGCCCTTATATCGCATGTAGGTATAATGCTTCTTTTGTCTGAGGGCCGTCTCACACTCGACTTACCACCACGTAAGCGGTCGACATGCAAAACTATCAGACGTTGTAGGAATAGGTATTAGGCCCTCGGGGATGAGGTTGCCGGAGAAGAACTCAACGGCCTCATCCACCGACTATAACTCGACTTGGACAGAGAAATCAGTCATTTCCTTAAATGCGGACCATCGTGTCCGCACCTGTGTGTGTTAACAAGTTGTTTATTAAGCTTCCAAAGCCTCTCTTCCGACACGGCATGAGGTAACTCTCCAGGTGTTTAATACTTGACAGGGAAAGAAGTATGAAGAAATAGTGAGATGTCAGAGATGCAAATACACGGCCGGTACCGTTTGTAATGATCGGTTACCACCACCGTCGATGGTTTCCTTGCCTGATACCTACTTGTAAGGGCTATCTTGGAGGGTATGGGTGATTTACTTATTTTTATCAATCTTCTACGCTTTTAATTTAATTATATTGCATTGATGAATGCCTACACACGGTTGAAATGTGTAGTGATATGATGATATTTAAAACTTATATACAATATATTTTACCCTACCAGAAATTATGGCGGCATGCACACGTTGGTGGTTGCTAAAACCAAAGTCTAGTTTCATTCATCCGTCGCTGTCGGTGGCCGCCTTTTAATCTTATTTTAATTAACTTTCATTACAGAATTGCGTGTTGCTTACCGGTGGTGACGGGGAGCTGTTGTCGAAAGTAAAGGATCGGTGATGCGGCGGGAGTGCTCCGATGAGAGGGCCACCGGCACCCCCCGAGGAGGGAAGGAGGGGCGAAGGGCTGGTGAGGGGGCTCTTCCTGTCCGCGAGGGAGGAGAGATCTGAGGCGACGTCTCTCTTTCGGCCGCCTGCGCCCGCTCTCTCTGCAATCTGACACGCGGAGCAACCGTGAGTGCGAAAGGCCAAGCCAGCCCGAGCAAGGTACGAAACGCGCGCGAGCTCACCAACCAGCCAGCCAAAGCGTGGCCGCTCTATGTAAGGGAACGGACACACACACAACGGACGGAATTAAGGAGAAAGGGAAAAGAACGTTGCATCACCACGCTTTCTCCCTTTAGGTCCCCGCAGCGGGAATGAGAAGCGAGTGTGTTCCGACATAGAACGCGGGGTCTCACTACGATACACTAACAAACCACAGCATCCTAATACAATTTTGTTGCAATGGTGCATGGGAGGAAGTACTGGTATTTTTACCAACGACTTACAAACAATAATCGACAATACGGCAGGATACGAGGAGGGAAATACTGATATCAAATTTTACTATTGGGATCAGTTGTCGACTGAGCACATCGAGACCAACCCGTGATAAAAGTTTAGGACGAGCAACTTAGTTCAACTGGACTTAGAAATAAAAGAATATCAAACTGACGGCGAGCAAAACACTTCTAATACCAAAAAAAGAAAGCTAAAAAACAAACTATAATTTAAACTAAAGCAAATAAACTAACAAACTACCATTATAAACTATGAGACAAATGGTAAAACATCTATAATGGGAAATTAATATAAGACGAAAGGAAATAAGAATACATCGAAACAAGAAACTAAATATAATAATACTTCCTGTTCAAAGAGAATATGCGGATCTAACTCACCGTTTTATCCGTTAATATATCCCAAATGCTGCTACAGAAAGAAACAAGAGCAAGTAAATATTGATTGGACAATGATTGCTGTACTACACAAGTACAACAATCAAGAAGGACAACACTTGTTGCAACTCAAACATGCACTAACGAGATGACTAAATTCACTAAGATAATTCAAATGGAAGGTCAACTAATGATGTTATAGTACTGTCGGAAGAGATAATCATGCTTTTGACTTATAAACCATATAAAAAGTCATATCGGAATTTTAGAAGGTAAACTGTCAAAATTGGGCCACCAAGCGAGCAAGGTTGAACTAATAATACAGGAAGGCCAATTAGATCTCGCCCTCTGGATTTTTTTTGGGGGGGTAAACAACAATTGACAAAAGTCCTTGATTTAGCTGACCGGGATTCAATCATGATTTGGCCCTATGCAACAATCCTACAAATATAAATGATCGCAAGTCAATTAAGTAGCATTAACATACAAAAAAAATGAGCATACATATTTTTTTTAATTCGACCTTTGTTGCAAAAACTTATATGACGTCATTAAAAAAAGAAAATGAATTTGACTCCATTTTACATTTTTCGCGTATTGGGGGAAAAAAATCTATTAGGTGATCAAGAAATTAATGTCGTTTCTTAGAAGGAAAGTAAAATAATTTTTAATATGCGAAAAAACAACAACCATTCAGCAAAGTAGCTTCCATCAGGATTTTCAATGCTCTCCCACCGTTTAACTTAGCAGGGGAGAAGAATTCATTCGGTTTTGATGAAATATGTGATTCGGTATCCTTTTCCACTTCGTTCAGACCAGAGCACAACTGTGCTAATTAGATGGTGTAAGGTGCGCTAAATATGTAGAATGAAGAACTTCCCAAACAATATTTTTTCCTTGGATCAAGAGTGCATTGTCCTGAAGGAGGAGGGCAACCCTTTCGGTTGACTAGTGAAGCGGTTCGTTTAAACGTTATGCTATTAGATACCACGTTTAGGATTAGGAATGAGTGTTTTGTTTGTCATCAAGCCATTTTTTTTTCTCTTTAATATTGCAGTAAAGAACTTCCTTTTCACTCCTCCGTTACAATTCTTTCCAGAAATGACGCAAGAGTATTTCGAGCCAATGGAGATGATGCAATATTTAGACGCTGTCCTCCAGACAGCTCATGTGGCACCCAAACATCATTTTTTAGCTTAAAAAAGCCCTCAGCATCGCTACAGTTATCTATAAACAACTTGCATTAAATTTAGAATAATTTCAACTTTAAAAAAAAATTTCTTTTAAAAACGACATTAACTTTTTGACACTCCAATATATTCTAAAGTTGAGCTAAAAATCTTTGCTGCAAAAGCCCTTTAATGCTAAAAAATTACGGCCTTAATAAACGAATTAATTTTATTTTTTAGGTAAAGCGATAAAAGTGAAATGATAATAATGATGAAGATCGTTTGAGTTCACGCCAAGCAAAACGTTAAATGTTCTATTTTGAATGCGGGGAGCGATTGCAAAATTTCATCACTTACTCAAAGCAAGAAAATAAGAAGGAATATAAGGAGGGAGGGGGGGAGGGGAGCAAAGGACTATGAAAGGAAACCTCCACATGAGGAAGGTGCAAACTTGAATTCAGGGAAAGAATGATTTTTCAATGAGGGTTTAGAGTCACCTTGTGGGGACTTCTTGCGGTAGTGCATAAGACCGAAAAACTTTATGCTTTGCAGTTTCGCGGCTGAGGAGAGAACTATGCTTAAACGAGGGGGGGGGGGGGCATTTGGGTGTTGCTCAGCATTCGAATGGGTGCTCTTTCATTTGTATATTTATAATTGCGCGAGGAGGGGGATGCTGTGCAATTTCGCGGAACGTCTCTTGCTGCAGTAAGTTATTACACCTGGTAATGCGAGAGATCAGGGGAAGGGGGCTGACTAATCTTTACTACTTGATTGTTTCTCTTATTTTTCCCTTCCCTTTTATATCTAAACCCCCTTCGTGCGATCGAAGAAAGAAACAACTAAGCCCACGACTAGACCAACGTATTGTGCAAATAGGGGGGAAGGGGGATGTCTACTCAATCCTGCTAATCCGTGTCAAAAATGCGAATCGAGAGGTTTTAACGAATTGCGAGGCCACAACGTAGTGATTGGTGCACATCAACGCTAATCATTGGGTAAAGGATTGTACAACCGTCAACGAATATTGTAGAAGGTAGCTGCGAGTGGTAAAGCGAAAGGTTGTTCCCTAACTTTAATAAAGGGTTGATCAACTGATGGAGAGGCCGCGAGAAGGGACGAGATGCGGCGGCTACACAAACAAGAAGCCCGTCACATGAGGCAGACGTGATGTTCTTTGGCTTTGTGGGAGGGGGACCGAGGGAAAAACACCCCCCAAATTGATGTAGTAACGAGGGAAAAACACCCCAAAATTGATGTAACGAAGGAAAAACACTCCAAAATTGATGTAACGAGGGAAGAACACCCCGAAATTGATCTAACGAGGAAAAAAACACCTCCAAAATTGATGCAACGAGGGAAAACCACCCTCAAAATTAAGGTAACGAGAGAAAAACAATCCCAAAATTGATGTAATGAGGGAAAAACACAAAAAAACTTGATGTAACTAGGGAAAATCACCCTCAAAATTGATTTAATGAGGCAAAAACACCGCACAAATTGATGTAACGAGGGAAAAACACCCCAGAAGTTGATGTAACTAGGGAAAAACACCCCCGAAGTTGATGTAACTAGGGAAAAACACCCCCGAAGTTGATGTAACTAGGGAAAAAACCCCACAAATTGATATGACGAGGGAGACCCACCCTCAAAATTGATGTAAAAATGGAAAACACCCACCAAATTGATGTAACGAGGGAAATCCCCCCTCCCCCATCAAATTTATGTAGATGTCAGAAAATGTAGTTTAGTTAAGATGGTAATAGTATAGAAAGACGCGGCGTGGCATTTTTTTTTGTAAGAAGTTAGTAAAGTTAACTAAGTGGTTATCTTGTTCCTTTTGTATGTATGTCAGGGTCAAGGTGGTGGTGTGGGAGATTGCATGAACGCATTTATGACTTTTAAACTGAGAAAAGGAAATGGTAACAAACGAGAAAACTTTCACCCATTGGAGAAAAAGTGGGCGGGGAACAGAGAAATGAAGGAACATGTGAATAACTAGAAGGAAATGACTAGTGAAAAAGACAAAGGACATGTTCACAGACCTCAAAGTAACAAACGAGAAGCCCGTGATGCAGGGAGGTGGGGGGGGGGGCTCCATAACTTGACAATAAACAAACAGGAAAGAGTAAGCGCGTGAAATACAAGGATGCAAATTTCTTGGGCAGAGGTGGATTCTTGAGAAGCGGCGTGTACACATGTACAGGTGGTTGTGTGTACATGTCAGAAGAGAAAGTGGATCGATGCGCTGAAAAGCTATGAAGTTTGGTGGGGACAAATTGATGGGTGGTGGCCTTATGCTTGATTATGGCCAATGTTGCCCCGGATGCAGTTTTTGGTAAAAGAGAAAAGGAAATGACGTGATCAACAAGGTCATCCTCACTCTATGGAAAAACAGATTAAGGAGAATGAGGGGTAAATAAAAAGAAAGAGGATTATTTAAAAAGTATGAAAATGATTTCAATGCAACGGGGACCGGAGATTAGAAATCTTAAAGAACAAGTTCCTACAAAGAGTAAAGCGATTCTGAAGCACGAGCTTAAACCCTATGAGAAAGCGCTAAGTGACGAAGGGGAGTCCCGGGAGGTGAAATGCAGTGGGGCCTCGTTGTGTGGAAGTTTTGGCCTCAAAAATTCTCAAGCAAAAGCATCGAGAGCGAGGACGTGAACCGAATGAAAATACTTTATTTGGCGTGATTTACCCAAATAACCTCGTCCTTTGGTTAATCCCCCTCCTTATATTTGGCGTCTTTTAATTAATCTCATCCTTCGATTTGGCTTTCTTTAGTTATTAATCTTAATCCTTCGATTTGACCTTCTTTACATAATCCCCGTCCTTCGAATTGGGCTCCTTTGCTTAATCCCCGTCCTTCGATTTGGCTTCCTTTACTTAATCCCCGTCTTTCGATTTGACACCCTTTACTTAATCCCCGTATTTCGATTTGACATCCTTTACTTAATCCCCGTCTTTCGATTTGGCGTCCTTTACTTAATCCCCGTCTTTCGATTTGACACCCTTTACTTAATCCCCGTCTTTCGATTTGACATCCTTTACTTAATCCCCATCTTTCGATTTGACATCCTTTACTTAATCCCCGTCTTTCGATTTGACACCCTTTACTTAATCCCCGTCTTTCGATTTGGCGTCCTTTACTTAATCCCCGTCTTTCGATTTGAGGTCCTTTACTTAATCCCCGTCATTCGATTTGACATCCTTTACTTAATCCCCGTCTTTCGATTTGACATCCTTTACTTAATCCCCGTCATTCGATTTGAGGTCCTTTACTTAATCCCCGTCTTTCGATTTGACACCCTTTACTTAATCCCCGTCTTTCGATTTGCGTCCTTTACTTAATCCCCGTCTTTCGATTTGAGGTCCTTTACTTAATCCCCGTCATTCGATTTGACATCCTTTACTTAATCCCCGTCTTTCGATTTGCGTCCTTTACTTAATCCCCGTCATTCGATTTGACACCCTTTACTTAATCCCCGTCTTTTGATTTGACATCCTTTACTTAATCCCCGTCATTCGATTTGACATCCTTTACTTAATCCCCGTCTTTCGATTTGGCGTCCTTTACTTAATCCCCGTCATTCGATTTGACATCCTTTACTTAATCCCCGTCTTTCGATTTGACATCCTTTACTTAATCCCCGTCTTTCGATTTGGCGTCCTTTACTTAATCCCCGTCTTTCGATTTGAGGTCCTTTACTTAATCCCCGTCATTCGATTTGACACCCTTTACTTAATCCCCGTCTTTCGATTTGACACCCTTTACTTAATCCCCGTCTTTCGATTTGGCGTCCTTTACTTAATCCCCGTCTTTCGATTTGGCGTCCTTTACTTAATCCCCGTCTTTCGATTTGAGGTCCTTTACTTAATCCCCGTCATTCGATTTGACATCCTTTACTTAATCCCCGTCTTTCGATTTGACATCCTTTACTTAATCCCCGTCATTCGATTTGAGGTCCTTTACTTAATCCCCGTCTTTCGATTTGACACCCTTTACTTAATCCCCGTCTTTCGATTTGCGTCCTTTACTTAATCCCCGTCTTTCGATTTGAGGTCCTTTACTTAATCCCCGTCATTCGATTTGACATCCTTTACTTAATCCCCGTCTTTCGATTTGCGTCCTTTACTTAATCCCCGTCATTCGATTTGACACCCTTTACTTAATCCCCGTCTTTTGATTTGACATCCTTTACTTAATCCCCGTCTTTCGATTTGACATCCTTTACTTAATCCCCGTCTTTCGATTTGGCGTCCTTTACTTAATCCCCGTCATTCGATTTGACACCCTTTACTTAATCCCCGTCTTTCGATTTGACATCCTTTACTTAATCCCCGTCATTCGATTTGACATCCTTTACTTAATCCCCGTCTTTCGATTTGACATCCTTTACTTAATCCCCGTCTTTCGATTTGGCGTCCTTTACTTAATCCTCGTCATTCGATTTGACATCCTTTACTTAATCCCCGTCTTTCGATTTGGCGTCCTTTACTTAATCCCCGTCTTTCGATTTGACATCCTTTACTTAATCCCCGTCTTTCGATTTGACATCCTTTACTTCATCCCGGTTCTTCGAACTTCAAGAAATATTCCATCGGAAATCTTGTAATGTTTCGTAAAATAAAATTGTCTACACATTGTAGCGAGGTGAATCTCATAGGTATGGTGGTGGCGAGGCAGGGATAATTTAGTGCAGATATTTTAATATTTCACTACAGTTTTAAAACTACGCTTAACTCTACAAAATTGCCCATGCTGATTGGTTTACTTAGACTAGAGGAATGAAAAATAACATGCAACGGATACGTACATCACAATTTGGGTGCAAGGACATGTATTTTAACGGGTAGAGCTACAGATTCCACAGCTTGCTAATCGGGAGTCAGTATGGCCATAGAGAATTGCTTAACAGAACGTGTACATAGACCATACTTAACATTGTAACACATTATTAATTAGTTAAAAAACTCAACATAGTAAATCAAAAATGTAAATAGTGTTAAGAGATCTTACTTATCCGTTAGGCAACATTAGTTAGGATTAGGATTTGTTTAAAGCCAATGGGTAGAACTAATAAATCTGGTTCTGTGTAGGGATATATATTACACTCAAAGACGTCCTTTCTATAATATTAAGATATAATAATATTTTAAATTATAATAACCGTAACAACTTAAGTTAAAGACAATTCTAAAGACACTGATCTAAACTTACAGCCACAATGAGGTTTAAGCTGCCACAAACAGCTGTTCTGTAAACATGCGCATCTCTATAACAAGTTTATATTTTGTGAGGACTTGGGGACTAATGCAAACAGGGAGAAGAGTCCCCAGGGAAATTCTAAAGAGAGTCGAGAGGTTTAAAAAATAAACTCATTTTCAATACAGTCGATGAATCGAAAAGGGCGGCATCAAATTTACAGGAATTACGATGAGCAGACAAGAGACTGTTTAGACAGACAAAAGGGGCAAATGATATCAATTTTACGATACTAAGACAAACGGGGTGAAAGAAATGAGTGAAAATGCGTCACTCACTTCTGTTTGGTTTGCCGCATGAACTGCTGAATCTTCCGAGCGGCCTGATGCTGTCTCCGCTGGGAATAAGTTCGCCTAAAAACAACATAAAATGGATCATATCAAACGGATGTTGTCGAAGGAGCATTTTAGGGACGATTTGTAAGAGGTGATGCTTGGAACCCTAGGGCTCAAAGGACTAAGCCATGCGTGTGTAGATTTATGGTTGACATGACAACGAATTGAGCTTTGAAGCAGATGTAGAGGGTAGGTAGGGGTGGCTTCACGCTTCTATTCATCTTTTACATGTTTTTGCCCCCCCCCCCCCCCCCCCCTTGTGTCTTGATGGCAAGTGAGGAATGTCGGATATTTAGAATTCGAGAATTATGGAATGATTGACATTTGTATAAAAAAAGGTATATATATATATATATATATATATATATATATATATATATATATATATATATATATATATATATATATATATATATATATATATATAAAGTGGACAGAGAGAACGTAGACCTGATTAGCTGAGACAGAGATAAATAAAGATAAAAATAACTGAAAGAAAACGGCAATCTTAATTGTTGGAAGGACATACAAGAAGTTGGTCCACACTAAGCTTTGACGCGACGGGGCCAAAAGCCTCCGGGGTTCCTAAACATGAGGCTAGGACGGGGTAAACTCGCTCTCCCTTCGGGGGTTTGGAAGTAGCTGTCATGGACGAGAGTTAATTTATTCATCTTCATCACAACCTTGATGCCATAAGGTATAAACTGAGTGAAGGTGAAATAAACAGAAGTTGGATGAGGAATAGGAGATAAACATAATGGTCTGCTTCAAAACAGTTAGGGACTGATGGGTCCCCCCGACCTGTTCATCATCGTCATCAGAAAACATTTTATAAAAAGTGGGGTCAGCGCCTTCAAGAAGTTGGGGCGTTTATGAGTAGCAGTTTGCTCACTTAGGCTTCGTTTTCCGTAGGTCCCAATCACGCCCCCTCACAAAGCCATTCCATGCACACCTATCATACACAACAGCGCCCACTTGTCCCCTCACCCTCAGTCAGTTTCCAATCTCTTAAACACTCAAAATATATATCCATCTTCTCTGCGGTCTTGCACACTATCCGATATTTTACCACTCATTCCATACATTCTTAGAACCTGGCAAAGCGTTTCCAGCTGTAGTCACCAAAGGAGTTCCGATTCAGGTCCACTTTGTGGTATTTACCATATGCTGCAGCGACCATTGGTTTGCATCCTACCTTCAAACTGTAGATACCTGCTGAGAAATATAGGCCTACAAGAAGAGTGGTGGTAAAAAACACTATAGCGTTTCAGGTACTATACCATGCACTCCAAATGTCTTACCATTTTCAACCTTTCACAACGCTAACGACCTCGCCGCTTATCAGTTCCTAATACTGAATCACCATCCGGTTTTCATCTTCGAAACCAATATTCACACTCGTTTCTTCACCAGCTACGCTTAACCTCGTAAGCACTCCCATTCTTATCTTTGATCCTCTCGCAAGTAATTTTATCTCATTTTCCCTCTTCTTCTTTTTCAAAATAACTTGGTATTCCCATTTCGATCTTCATTCACTGCTCCGTTCGCTTCCTTGTATGCATTGATGAGCGTAGCCCTGAGATTATCATCTGCACAATTGAAGGCCTTCATGTAGTCCTCTTCACATAATCCCTCCACCATTCAGTGCAGTACTTTCCACATTATTTAACTCAAGAGCAGGTTTTAAACCATTTAGGCCCCATCTACAACACGCAGTTACCACAGTGGTTGTATTTCTACTACTTAATGACATACTTATAAATCATATTTATCACGAAAGAATGGGCTGATAATTATCAATGCCAAGGGAAATGGTGAAGAAGAAAAAGATAGCAAACTGATTATATCTACAAATTTCAGTCGTTTGTATTAGTTTGGGACAGAGAGATTGCCTGAGTTGTACAGAGACCCCACTGTAGAGATAACTGACGTGATTAAAGAGTAACAGGCAGTTATGGCAAATAAGAGCGAGGGGAAAGAAGTGGAGTATTCGGGCTCAGTGCGGAAAGGATGCAAATTGACCCTATTGAAACAAGCGATTACAAAGCCTGGATTCCTTCAAGCGCTACCATAATTCTGAGATGATGGATGTATACAGGTGGTACCCACTTCAAATTGGAAACGGGGGTGCCCTCTCTGGATGATCTCAAGTTGTACTTGGCTCCTTCCTGACTTTTCTTGAAACGTTTGCTCTCGCAGTAGGATCGGAATTGTGTCTGAATCAGCGTTGCCGCTCGGCTCATTTGGCGGAAATACGCGTACTGAGAGTAGAAGGTAAAATACATTAATCTTGGGTTCTCATATTCTGAATATTCTTGGTTATATTAACTATAATGGCACTCCTTAGAAACAATTTGGTTTTCGGTCGAGCTATAAAAGAGACCCCAAATTGAACATTCATACACATTGCTTTCAAGGGTTTAGGAATAACTGCAGAGTTACTGAAGAAACCGAATGTGCCCGAGTTAAAAGTGTTGCGAAATAAAAGTTGTGGGAATGTGAAGAATTATATTGTACCTGTTTATAGCGTCTGTAGTAATTCTGAATGAGAACAGCAGCTTGTCGTTCCTTATCCTTCTCTGCCTGTTGTCTCTGCCGCCCCTTGTACAGGCGATATGCCTTTTGAATTATTTTTGCCGCTTCGTAGAGCTCGCGTTGCTCTTGGTCTAGAGAAGGAGTTATATTGTCAGTGAAAAAGAAACTGGTTGCTTCCTGGTGTACATAGATAGCTCTCTAGTAGGAAGGGCGGACATAAAAAGGAAGAGAAATGGTTAAAAATGATGATTAAGACCACTTCGAAAGGTCAATTTCGCCTCGACGCTGGTTATGTTTGTTCGGGAACTTCGGTAAGTAATCATATTGTTAATTTGTCCCTGGGTTAGGGTAGTGTTCCTAGGCCAGCAGCTTCAGTGAAGGGGGCAAACCGGATGCAATTCTCCGAGAGATCCAGTGTGTTAATCATGTTCTGAATATGTAGGATTTAGTGTTAGGGGGTGTACTTCATTTGAGTGGTGTGGAATTGACTGTGTGAGTAAGATTGGATGTAGGGTGTTCGTCCATTAGTGCCATTTTTTAAAATTTAAAGAGCCCTTCTGGAGATTGCCAACTAGGGAAAAAGTCGCCGTAATTAGCGGAAGGACTAATACTAGGCTAGATTAAAAAAACAAGATAAAGATAAATAAGAAACAAAGGCAAGACACAAACTAAAAACCAAAGCGCAACAAGAAGGAGACGCGCTCCGGCGGCGGGTTTAGGCCCGCCTCCCGTCGGCGCAGGAACATGCGACCTACAGCAGTCAAATAATATGTCGTATAGCCCACAATTCAGTGTGCACGAACCAGTCCCCGAGTACAAGGGACAAGCGATAGTGACACCAGACTGGGACACTCAACAAAAATGTGTCAAGCAGTCTGGGGGACAACGCAGAATTAACAGTAGGGCGCAGGCGAGCGCTCCATCAAATGGCGGTGCGTCCCGCGAATGTGTCCAATTCGGAGACGACAGAAAGTAACCTGAAGCCTTCGCGGCATTGGGGGGTAGGTCCATGGGAACAGTCGCGGCGCAATGGCAGCACGCAACTTTAAGCTCCCCTAGACGGTGTCTCATTTTCTTTGCCAAGCAGCCCGGAGGGCTGCCCTTATTCCTGCCGTGTAATCGGTCCATCAATGCAGCGGGGCTCGTGCCCCGCCTCTGAGGTTTGACATCTAAGGGGGAGGTGGGAGTGATAGATTTTCGCCAGGAACGACAATATCCCGTGGGTGGTATCTTCCTCCAACAGCTGTGCTCCTGTTCGTGGGCACGAAATGGAAGGAGTGCCGTCGTCCACGTAAACAAACCATAAAATTTTGACCTTTGACACAACTAAGAACGTCACTATTAATTTAAGCAAATAGGTGGCCAATAATGAAGGAAAAATAAAGTAAAGACACAAGGATTTGTCACCATCTTCCTCATCTCACTCGTTTTGTTGAAGGTGCCACTTACCAACTGGATGGCAAAAATTTAGTGGCAAAATAAACAATGAAAATTGGAAATGACGAGAAAATGGAAGAGTAAGTAGCTCAAAAGCAATTAAAGGAGGATCAGGGACGGCAAGGACTAATAGGATACTTCCTGTTTACTGGCTTTTTCAAATGTTCGGTTACAATTATTTTTTTTATCATTCGAGAGGTTTACGTAAATGGTAGAAAAGTTCCAGCAAACTTAAAGTTCTATTTTTACAGCACTTGTCATTAAAACTTCTTTTCCATAGTGTGTCTGTGTTGAGATGAAGGTCAAAGGAATCGAGATCTCTGCTCTTGTGCGCGCAGGTCACAAGTCTGAGATCGCCAAGCGGCTCAACGTCAGCCGGATGACCGTTCACAGTGACGGAGAGGCTTAAGAGCGGGGAAGACCTTAAAGATCGATCTCGTTCCGGCAGACCTCGAGTTGTCGAACGTTTGGCTGCGAGAGAAAGGCCTTCGAAAGTTGACCGAAGCTCGCGAAGAACATCTCGGTGGCCACGGACGGTGTCCAGGGCCCTCAAGGAGGAGGGCGGCAAGAGCTTGGAGTACCGAATGCGAGAACAACGTCGGTAACGCTGTCGTCGCTTTTTCAACGACTTGGTGAGTCATGGCAATCAAATTCTCATTTTTCTCTGATGAAAAAGTTCGATCAACAAAAGCAGAACGACGGCGGGGTAGATTTCGGGCAGGATGTCTCCGAGGGCTCCTTCCTACGTGCCTACGGCCAAGCAACCGGCCTCCCTAATGATGCTCGGCGTCGTGGCTTTGAATGGCGAGAAGATGCCGCCAGTGGCTCGTAGCCGATTAAAGGGACATCTTGGACACGAAAGTTCTGCCGTGGCTGAGAAAGATCACGAACAAGGCGGAGTACCTCTTTCAGCAGGACGGTGCCCCGGCCCACACTGCCAAGACCAAGCAAGAGAGGTTGGGGTGGAGCATGAACTTCTGGTCGAGAGACTTTGGGCTGCCGCAGTCGCCCGACCTTAATCCCTTCGAATACAGCTCATCTCGATGGCAAGGCCTGAAAGGTCCACTACAACAACGTCTACACACTGAAGTCCTTCATCAACCGATTGTGGACCAGCATGAGGAGGGATTTCGTCCGCAACATGGACGGGGCCTTCAGGTCAAGCCTGGAGCCCGTGATCGCCGCCGAAGGCTGCCACATGGATTAATATTACAATTTAAACACATATTTGTTGAGAACGTCGTAACGAGTGTAACAGAACTTTTGCAATACCTGGTACGAATGCGGGGAGGGAGACGAGACGCTTTGGAAACAAACAAAGGAACAAAAGGAGGGTACCTCTAAGTAAGAACTAGAATTGGTAGAAGGACGAGCGTCGCACCTGAGAGCGTAAGGTTCGAGAAATCTTTGGAGAAATCTCTGGCGGAGGCCTGGAAGAACTCGGAGAAATCGGCCGTTGTCGGGGGCGGCGAGGGACTGTCGAGGGGGAAGGAAGCGGGAGAGGGCAGGCAGGTGGACGAGGCGGGGCTCAGCGACGAGGAAGGTGTGCTCACCTCCATATACCTGCAAAGGGAAATGCGTTAGTAGAAATAGGGAAAACACTCCAGCGTGCAGGCGCCTATACATGCACTGAGGCGATTAATAAGAAAATACAATGGCGCTGTTGAATGGAGCCAAACGGGAGGAAGGAAACACTTTATTTATTGAGGCCGAGTTAAGGAAACATCCTCCCTCCGAGGACCTTTTCTTAAAAACACACTACTCAGAGAGGATTAGGGAGCAGTGATCTGGGAAGCCTGGCCTCTGAATTCCTTATCCTTCGGATGGGGTTGTTACGGACCCCATCCAGTTAATTCGCGTTGTGTAATCGAAGTAGGTGGATTTCCGGAATGTGAGAGGAAGAGATGATGAGGGGGAACAGTGGGGAAGGAGGGTAAAAATGCTTGGTTCATGCAACATGAACGAATATTAAGGGGAATAATGAAGTTTGTAGCGGAGTTGGCGGAAGAGAGCACAACTCCCGAAATTATATAAAAAAAACTATCTTTAGGCCAGGTAAAAAAAAATGATACAAAAATTAGTATGGAGGCCTCCCTGCCCCCAGCTATACCAACTACAGCCCAGTGTGATGGAGTCCTTCCCAAGGACAGCAGTTGCGACCCAGCCCGTCACGATACTGGAAAAGGTATAATTTACAACCCCGCCCCCTCAGAATAGGGCATTCAACCAAAAGCTGCCCTACGCCCTGGGGGCCCCCAAACACTCTCGACAGAAAGGTAAGGTTCAGGGGAGCGCTCCTTCCGATTACGCTACGTTCCGCGAGTGTGTCCGATTCGGAGGCGACAAAAAATGACTTGTACAGTCGACGTATTGGGATTGAGCCACGGAAACATTCGCGGGGCGATTCCACGCAGTTTCCTATTCCCGCGCGCCGTCTCTCATCTTCTTTGCCATGCAGCCTAGATCCATTCACGTTGGGGAAAACCGAAACGCGGGTCCGGTTTCTCAGCCTGGTCCCTTCATTAGCACACCACTCGTTCCCAGCAATTCCCACATACCCAGGAACTGAAAAAAAGAAAATCTCGACATGCGCCCGACACGCAGTAGCAGTAGTGGGGGAAGGATTCCAATGTCACAAGAGCACTCAGGGCGCTGGGTTTTTTCATCTCGAATTCAAAGAGTCACAACGAGTCCGACATCGCCAAGCGGCTCAACGTCAGCTGCATGACTGTCCAGAGAGTCGCAAGAAAGGGGAAGACCTCAAAGATCAAGATCAACCTTGTTCAGGCAGACCTCGAGTTGTCGAACGTTTGGTTGTGAGAAAGGTCTTCGAAAGTGCTCCGAAGCTCAAAATGACTGCGCTCGGAGAAGATTTCGGTGGCCTTGATGTCCAAGGACGTCAAGGGCTTGAGGTGGGTGGAAAGGCCTCTGCTCACCGACCGCATGCGAGAACAGCGTCCGGAGCGTTGTAGTCGCCTTTTCAACGACGTGATGAATCATGGCGATCGAATTCCCATTTCTAAAGAAATACCTTCACCATCGATCCGGTCATCAACAAACAGAATCGAGGTAAGCTTCGGCCAGGACGTGTCTACGACCGAGCACCCGATGATGCTCGGCGTCGTGGCTTCGAATGGCGAGAAGATGTGTCCTTTATTGAAAGCGTCGTAACGAGTATAGCAGGATTTGTTGCAAGACCTGGTGTTACTAAGGTGTTTTTAAAAAAAAACCCTCACACGGTGAAATAAAGAAAAATGCTAAGGAAGCCACATGCGAGTTCCCTTTCATCATAACAATACTCCAGCTCGTTCATCAAGACTTTTAAGGTCAAAACCTCGAGCCTCTGGATAGGAACTGCACTCGCATCCTCCTTAAGATGCTGTTTGCTCCCCATCTTGAATGTTCCCGATTTCCCAACATAAAGAAAAACCCAAAAGGAGTTCGTTTTTCAGCGATCAAAGAGGCGAAAAACGACGAAAATTTGAATCAAATCAAAAGATTCTGATTTTTACCCAAAATGTTAAAGAGTTGGAAAAGTGTTTTGAGTCAGTTTATGTCTAAAAAATATATTTTTTATTCTTCATATTTTTTTAAAACTTTTATTGTCCTTTAACTGGCACTTTTTAAATGCCCCTCTTTACATGAGAGCGAATGTCAAGGTAAAGGGAGGTGGGGAAGACAAGCTGCTACAACACATAGTACCTAAATGCTATTGGAGGCCAATGGGGCGAGAAAAAGAGTAAACATAACTTTGTAGTTAATAAGACAGAAAGTGGTGATAAGGGGAGTGTACTTATGCTGCCTTGATGGGCGCCGATGTCACTTAGTGGAAAAGAAAGTCGTGAATTTCAATGCGAAGAGAAAATATGCGTAAAATACGTTTACGAATTAGACAAACTAGAGGCATTTGTCTAATTGCTATATATAAGCGTTTATGTTGGCCCTCTAATCATTTGTTTAATTAGTCTTGTAATTTTAATATTGAAGTGAGGCTCTGATCATTTAGCCTTGAGATAATCACATGCATTATAAGTGTTATGTTGGGCTCTAATCATTTGTGTTGTTGTGGGCCCCTATGTATTCAGTTTGTTGTGAGGCCCTGTTTATTTACTTGCAATCACAGCGCATTTATATATTGTTTATGTAACAATTATATAGTGTTATATAACATTAATTATTATATAAACAAAGGAACGTCGTATCCTGTTAAGAACTTCATGAAGTCAATCACGTTTCCCTTTAAAGTTTTAGGGTCTTAATGAAGCTAATATTTTAACATTTGTTTTTCTTTGATGACTTAGGGTTCTTATGATGCTAATTTTTACCATGGAAGTAGTTATTGTTTTAAGGTTTTCAAGTGGTTACTGTCTCAACATTTACTGTTTTATGTTCATGGAGCTTGTTCTCCATTATGTCTTTAATGTTTTAAGGTCTTCAATAACTAATATACTTTCTATTTTTTTACGTTTTAATGTCTTGATTAAGATAATGTCTTAAAGTTTTTTCTTTGACCTTTTAAGATCTTCACGGAGCCATTGTCTAACCATTGTCTAATTTTTAGGGTCTTCATGTAGCAATGTCTTAGCATTTTTCCTTGTTTTTCATAAGGAAAAATGTAGCTAATGTTTAACCATTTTTTATGTAATATGTCTAAGGTCTTATTGTACTGAATTTCTATAAAGACCTTTAATGCTTGACATTATTCTGATGTTTTTGTTCATTGTTTTTTAGCGTTACATAGCTTGTTATCATTTAAGTTTCATGACGCCTGTATGAATTGAATCTGATGTGAGGCCCTGTTCATTTAGCTTTGAGGTATTCATAATGAATACCTCGGACGTGTTCTCAGCGCTCTCTCTATTCAGTGGTTTTTTCATTTAGGATTTTTTGGTGTAATATATTTAAGTTCGGGAATATAGTTAACTTTACGTGTTAGACATAAAACTAAAGGAATTTTTATTTATATTTTGAAAGGTTTCTCAGTATGGATGTTGCTTTGGATGAAGCAAGTATACCTTTTGATGTAAGCTGTGTGTATGTAGTTTGTGATTTTTGTGGTGTTGAAAGAGCAAATGTATCTGAATGCCCTGTGTGTTATGTGACTAGTGCAAATGTGGCTTTGGTAGAGGAGGTGAGTCGGTTGCATGATGAATGAATTGGTGAATGAAGTGAAAAGGGATACGAGCGTAGGCATGGAGAATGTGGCTGGGACCAGGAGGGTGGAAGATGGGACTGGAGAAGTGACTGATGTGAGTGAAGATGAATGGTGAGTGAATATGGATGGAATAGATAGGTTAGGTCTGTGAGTAAGAGGGACATGGAACCTGTTAGATTGACTCACAGATTCGATGCCCTGAGAGAGGAAGAGGTTGAAAGTGATTTGTCTGAGGTGGTTGTGCCAGAAAGTGAAATAAGTGGTAGTTTGAATGAGAAAGGAGGGAGTGGGAGGTTAATGCTAGGCCTAGGGGAATTAGGAGGATGACTGAAGTGCTTGTGATGGGTGACTCTCAGATTAGATATTAGGATAGAAAGTTGAGTGCGAGCAAATGGAAGGGAGTGAGAGTTTGTTTGTCGGGCGCTGGTGTAAATGATGTGTCTGAGAGGTATGATAGTCTGGTGTCTGAGTGTGAGAGGGATGCAGTTGTTATTACGCATGTGGGAGTAAATTATGTAAAGAAGGTGGGTTCATGTGAGTTATGAGAGAGGTACAAAAGGTTAGTTGAAAGGATGAGTGAAAGTAGAGTGAAAGGTTATGCTTCCGAGATTGGATGTTGGGATGGAATAGTTGTCTCGTGCAATTGGACTGAATGAGTATGTGAAAGGCCTGAGTGAGGAGTCGGGATTAGTGTTTGTAGATGTTTGCAATGGGTTTTATGGGAATAAGGTATTGTATGCATTGGATGGACTCTATCTAAGCCGGGCTGGGGTTGACATGTTGTGGCAGGAATTAGGTACTGTCATTGGGTCTTTGCAGGCGGGAAACTAGTTACTGATAGTAGTCAGGGAAATATAAGAGTACAGGGTGGGGCAGATAAAGGAAAGAGATGCAGAGGAGATAGAGTGGAAGGTATACATTCTAAAAGAGGTGGTTCAGGGATAGGAGGGCTGAGTTGTCTTTATACCAATGTTCGTAGTCTTAGAAATAAGAAAGATGAGTTATTTAGTTATATTAGTGATGAAGATATAGATATAATATGTGTAATAGAATCATGGGTTAATGGAAATAATTTTAATGACAACGTGAGTGAATTTGAACTACAGGGTTATGATATGTACATTAGTCAAAGGAGAGATAGGACTGGTGGTGGGTTGATTATTTATATCAGAAATAGCATTTCTTCAAATCTAAATAATTCTATAAAGCAACAAGAAGTTGAGTCCCTGTGGATAGATATTAGGGTCAGTAAAAATAGGATAATACACTTGGGAGCCTTTTACAGACCACCCGGACAGACTCACTGTATTGATCAGGAAAATAAGGAAAGGATGTGAAGTAGATACAGTTATTCTTGGTGACTTTAATTTAAATTCTGTGGAATGGGAAAATATGATAGGAAGGAAAAGAGCAAGTTGTAAGTTTATATAATTTTTTGACTCAATTTGTTAATAAGCCAACAAGGGGTGCCAATATATTAGATCTGGTTCTTTCAAATGATGGTCACATGGTTCAGGAATTAACTCTCGGGGAAGCATTGTGAAATAGTGATCATCAGATGGTTCGTTTTAATTTGGGAATAGTGAAAGGTAGAACATCAACAAACTCCACAAAAACTCTAAATTTTTATAGGGGAGATTACGATAAATTACGAAACTTGCTAATGCAGATTAGGCGGGATATAAAATTCAGGGGGAAGAATACTTATGAGATATGGGACACTTTTGAGACTATACAAAACATAGTCCAGTAGCAGTGCATTCCAATGAAGGCTATTAGGATGAAATGTAGTAAGCCGTTGTGGTGGAATCACAAGATAGCTAGGAAAATTTCTGAGAAGAAAAGGGCATACCAGAGATTACAGAGAGAAAGTACTTTTAACAATTGAAATCATTATAGGTCGACCAGAAATGAGCTAAATAAGATTATTAAGAACAAAAGGGTGGCAGAAATTAATTTAGCTCAAAATATTAAAAAGATCCAAGAAAATTCTTTAGCTATTATAGAATTAATAACAAATCTAACAGTGATAAAATAGGGCCTATTAGATATGAAGGGGTTTTGAAAGAATCTGATGAGGAAATAGTAGAGGTTCTTAATGATAATTTTTCTTCAGTATTTACACAAGAGAATCGAGATAGATTAATTGATGATAATTCTAGGTCAAGGAAAGTAGTGTTGAATGCCATTAATGTGAACAGGGAAATAATTAAAGGGCTTATATTGGAGTTAAATACTAGTAAGTCATCTGGCCCAGACAACATTCATTCTAGTTTGCTTAAAGAAGGTGTGGATAGTATTGCATTAGCTCTTGAGAAGATATTTACTAGATCACTAGTTTGGAGAAATACCTAATGATTAGAAATTAGCGAATGTAGTGCTAATTTTAAAAAAGGGAAGTAAAGAGGACCCGAATAACTTTAGGCCGGTAAGCTTAACTTCTATAGTTTGTAAAATTCGTGAGAAGATAGTTAAGAAGGGGATTTTTGACCATCTAGAGTGTGGTAGGTTACCATCTGGGTTGTGGAGACCTAATAGCCATGTTTGGCAACTCTTCTGGAGAAGGTAATCTAAAATAAAACCATTTGAGTAGAAGACGGTCTTAACCTTGGTTGGCAGGTCTTTTAGGAGATGGTTCTCAGAATAAATAACCAATGTTCTCATTCCATTTAAGACCTTGCCACAACTTTGTACCTGGAAATTCCATGGTCTGGATTGAGTTTCCTTGCTTGGGGGTGCACTCAAGCATACTCTCCTATCACTTTGCTCTAACTCATGTATTTTTTTATAGGTTGGATAATGGTAGATGAACACCCTTCTTTGTTTTCAGTGGATTCATCTACCCCTAATCTTTTTTATTGTCCACCTTATTTTTTCTTCTATCCTCTCTCTTTCTCTTCTATTTTGTTCAGAAGTTTGGTGGACTGTGTATGGCTTGCTTGGGCATTGGTATTTGATTGAGTTGGTGGAGTCCACCTGGTAACTGGTGCCATTAGCCAGGACTCGAAAGGCTCGTGATCAGTGGATCTGCTTGAGTGAGTTATCCATGGTTGACTAGTTCCCTTCCTTCCTTTTCTGGTTCTTGTAGAGAGTAACTACGCCGGGCTCCATTCCTCATGGAACAAAACTGTAAGGACAAATCTCCGGGTTGAGAAAGTTTCTACTCAGTACCGAGGCTCTCTATAAGTATATGGTTTTCTCCAGGTATTTTCTGATCCTGCAGGGACTTTTTCCTTTAAAGCATGAGTACTGCATCAAGCTAGGGCAGTATCTTCTTGTATGCAAATATTTTCTTTTATTATTATTTAGTATATGGTGAGTGACCATTTATTCTTTGGTTCATCATGATGGTCTTCAAGTTAATTTTAATTATTTTGCTGTCTGGTGGTAGGGAGATAAACCCTGGACCCACTACCTCTAGGCATCGGCAGTGCCGCATGCTGTATAGTAATATTGGTGGCCTTCATGCAAATTTAACTGATTTGATTCTAACTTCCAGACAATTTGTCATCTTATTTTGTTCTGAAACGTTGGTATCAAACTTTAGATCCTCCAAAGAGCTCTTAATTCCAGGTTTTAAACAGCCTCATCGATTGAAGCGTGATGATGGTGAAAGAGATCGGGAAATCGCAGTTTACATTATGTGGCAGGCAGAGTAATCTTTACTTATTTTAAATGTGTCTAAACCCTGATGCCAATGATGACATACTTGACTGTTTACTGAATATCCTGGCATCTATACAAGAAAATGATAGGAAAGCTGCATTCTTGTTAGTGGGAGATTTTAATGCCCATCATAGAGAGTGGTTGAATTCTGTATTGCCTACTGATCGTCATGGTTTGAGAGCAATCGACTTCTCTATTGAATCTGGTTGTGTTAAATTAATTCAAAAGCCAACACAAAGATCCGGTAATATTCTAGATTTAATACTTACAGATGTTCCTGGTGTTGTTAATACCAATGTTGGGAGTCCTGTTGGAACATCTGACCACACTTATATCTCTGCCCATATAAGAAGTGAGCAACATGTCCCTGAATTATTATTATCTCGTAAGATTGACTTCAAGTCACAAGCTGACTGGAATGGAATCCTAAGAGACCTGTCTCTTCACAATTGGCCCCATTTCTACCGCCAAGATGATCCTGTTGAATCTCTTAGTAATGCTCTTGCTGATATAATTAAGAGGCGTAATCCATTTAAGGTTATGACTTTCGGCAACAAGGACAAAGCATGGTTCAATAATGACTAAATGTGCCTATCTGGATAAACAAGAAGCTTATAATCTCTGGAAAAGGAATAGATCCGATACAACTTGGAATAACTATGTCAGGTTCAGATCTGTGGCACAAGAAGTTTATGCTCTAGCTGAGAGAGAATATAATAGTGAAATTAAAGAAACGCTGTTAGGGACTATTCAGTCTCATAAGTGGTGGTCTACTCTGGTCTGCTCTATTTGGTAGTAATGATGGCATCCCACCTTTTTTTAAATCAGATGGGTCTCTTACTCATTGTCCAAAAGATAAGGCAACACTATTTGCTAATGTCTTTGAGGAAAAGCAAAGTGGTGTAGAATTAAATCTCCCCTAGTCATGTCACCCTGAAGCTAAGTTAACAATAATAGCTTTTAGATCACGTGAAATTAAGCAGCTGATGCTAAACCTAGATCCTTATGGCGGTTCTGGTCTTGGTGGTATATTCCCTTTATTCTTTAACAAGACTGCACATTTTGTAGTCCCTAAGATTGCTGTTATCTTTCGCAAGTTATATAGGGAAGGAAAGTTCAGCCTGTGTTGGAGGACAGCTAATGTTTCACCTACTTATAAGTCTTCCTCTGCTGGCTACTTTCCTTCAGACTACCGTCCAATTTCCATCACTCCTAATCTGTCTAAGCTCTTTGAGCGTTTGTTGGCTAAACGTTTAAATGCATTTGTTGAGAATAATAATCTCTTTCCAAGTCAGCAGTTTGGCTTTCGTAAGGGTCTTGGTGCTTGTGATGCTGTCCTAACCATTTCGAACAGGATTCAAAAGGCTTTAGATTCTGGTTTTGAAGATCGTATGGTTAGACTTGATTTTAGTGCAGCCTTTGATTGTGTTAATCACAAAGCGCTGATTTACAAACTTAGAAGCTGGGTATTGATGGCCGTTTTCTCAATATCATGAGTTCTTGACTTGAAAGCTGAATGCAAACAAAACCCAAAGTATGATTGTTAGTAGATCTAGAACTCTGTATCCTAATCATCCTGATCTTATCATAAACAATGTTGTATTGAACACTTGTGTATCTTTTAAAATTTTGGGAGTTCTGTTTGACAGCAAGTTTACCTTTGAACAACAGGTGCGCTCTATTTCTTCTTCTGTTGCCAAAAAGATTGGTTTACTTAGGAAATCTTATAGAATTTTGAAGACATTCCTGTTATGAGGAAGTGTTTCAACTCATTCATACTTCCTTGTCTGGAGTATTGTTCTCCTGTCTGGTCCTCTGCTGCAGCATCTCTTCTTAAGCTACTGGACAGGAATCTGAGAGCATGCAAATTTTTAATTCCTGATCTTGAGGTTGACTTGTGGCACCGCCGCTCTGTGAGTTCACTGTGTATGTTGTATAGGATACTCCATAATCCTCACCATCCTTTGTACAGTGAACTTCTTGATCCTTTTTATCCAGCTCGATTAACTAGGAATGCCACTAATGCAAATAGTCAAACTTTCACGGTTGGGAGATGTAACACATCTCAATACTCTAGATGCTTCATTCCATCAACTACCAGGTTATGGAATGAGCTCCCTAGTCCTGTCGTTGAATCTCAGGAACTTCAAAAGTGTAAAACTAGTGCTCATTCATTCCTGCTGAGGCATTAAGTAGTGTGTGTCTTTCTCCTGTCTCCTTTTCTTCTCCTCTAGTTCTTTCTTATGAGACTACCTTCTCTGCTGGTGCCTTTGGGTTTATAGCATTCTGCTCTACCAACAAGGGTTTGTAGTCCGTCAGATAATAATAATAATAATAAGACTAGTATGTCCTGAAACTCTCCTGAACCTGCCTTCGTTTAGATCAAATGTACTTTCCCTCCGCAGGTGACCAAATTTCTAAATTAGTTTCCTGAAACCGGTGATTATTTGAGTGGGCCAGCTATGGTTCTGTTCCCTCTTTCTCCTTACCTGTAGGACATGATGTCTGAGAGCTCAAAATTGAACTCTGAATTGGAGTCTGGGGGCTCGTCGAGGATGACCTCCATGTTTAGGTCAGTGGAGGGAGGCTCAGTGAGGCAGGGACTCAGGAGGTCGGTCACATCCTCCTCATCTCCCTTAAAAAGGAAAACATGTATGAATGAAGGAACGCGCGTTACTCCGGATAGTACGACGAGGGATTCGAAACCGAAAGGTTTGTGGACTCATGCTCTGAACCATCTCCTTGTCTTGGTTACTACGTCGGTTACGCTTTGGTTCGAATTCCGTTTGGAAATAGAGATCAATCCGACCAAGGAGAGAAGTCTCTGCTTTGCCTTAGATGTTGTTTATGTTTATCTTAAGTTGGTTGGTCGATTTTTGATTTTGTGCCATTTAAAAAAAATAATTAGCCTATTTTTAGGCTAAAGAATAATCTCTCATAAATGAGTAATTTCTGCGGCTATGTCTCTGATGGCAGGCGCCAGTATAGTCCCCTAATTAAAAAAAAATGGAAGAGGAGACTTCTCTGTAGTCCGGGTTTGCGATTATGATTTATTTTGCTTTATCATAACCGCACAGCCCAAGGAGTTGTCGCTAGTATGCTTTAATGTCAAAGAACACACAAAAAATCAATAAGTGAGAGAAAATAAGATGCTGGGCAAGAAAAAGAGAGCATTTATATTCATTGGAGAGAATGAGGGAGGAGAGAGAGATAAAAGTAAAAATCATAAATGGAAAGGAATAGTGAAAGGGTTCTGAAATTGCCGGCGCGCGAAACCACGACTAACCCTTTACACTGGGGTTGGGATTGCGTCTGATCAACCTCTAAAACAAATTCGTACAGGAGCGGAGGGAACCCCAAGTCACAGACTTGAACCCTTTAGCGGGGGACTCGAGATTCCTGGTGCTGAGCAGGGTGACAATCCGCGGTTTGAGCCTGATATCGACCGCCCGAAGAAACAGGTTCTTACCTTGATCCTCTCCGGTATAGCGGCTATGATTTGCTCGGCCAAAGTGAAGACGCGAGACTCGTCTGGTGTAGCCATATTGGCCGGGGTGTTGGCACCTCCTGGTGAGGGAAAAGCGAGATATTAGAAGGAAGAACCGAGGTAGGCCTGTGGGCGAAAGCCAAAAGAAGGCTTCGGTGATAGAACTTCGTGGTGGATAATAGAAAGCTCGATAGAAAAGCACCCCCCTCCATCCTCGCGAAACAGGGTTAGGATATAAATATTTGAAGACTATAAGTACTATTATCGAAAGCTTGGCGTGAACGGAGAAGCTGCACTGGTCAGGTTGTGTATGTAGTATCCTATCAGTGGACTTTCAGTAGATCCACTGGTCTTTGTTGGCTTTTCACTTTTAAAATCTTCCATTACATTTTACTCCGAAAAAAGATATTCTACATTTCGATACAAAACTTTGTTCCACTTCGGGAAACTAAAGGGCGTGGAGATATAAGACACTGAAGAATTACAAAATTGAAAATGAATCGAATTTGACTCACCTTTTATATGTAAAATTAAGTCTTAGACTTTAAAAGCACATGCAAATAGATAAGATTAAAGGATAATCACCAGAACTAAGATAAAACCTAATTATCATAAATATGCTGAGATGGAGGAAAAACTTACTTATGTGTGAACAGGGAAGGAGAATGGGTTAATATGAGGAAAAGGCCGTCAATGATTAGTTAAATGTAAAATAGGCAGAGGTAGGCACAGGTAATCGTTAAAAATGAAACAGAAGTTAACGCTAAAGCGAAGCGATAACGTTAATTATTATTATAAAAATAACTCCCAAAACGTTTTTTCTCTAAAACCACCTCAAAATTGCCAAAACTATGAATTATAAAAGTGCCAAAATTCTAAAGGACAAAAAAGTGAGAAACCAGAAAACTTTAGTGAAACAATATTAATATTAAATTAATACTAATATTGTTTTTTATTAAAGTTTTCTGGTTTCTCATTTTTTTTTGCCTTTCTAATTTTGGTAATTTTTATATTTTATAGTTTTTAGGTAGTTTGAGAGCACTCATCCCCCCCTCCTGCATTGTTTTATAATAAAGATTAACGTCAACACTTGAACGTTAACTTCAATTAGATTGTTAACGAATTAATGGATTAAGTGTGCTAACCTCTGAAAATAGGTTAGCTTTTAATACTTTAGAAATAATCTGAGGAACACAAATAAAAAGAGCTAAAAATGAATTAACCAAATATGAAAACAGCATCCCCAACAGGCCGGGGGAACGGGGGGAAAGGCACAAGGAATAGGAGTACCTCAAAAGACGTTGCTATCCACACTTAGGAGGTACTATTTACGGAAAACCAAAAGATACAGTTTGAGAAAGAGAATAGTACAGATGAAGTCTATCCCCACCCACCACTGTGGGTACGGAAAAGATGCCCAACTGTGTTGAGGAAAAGAACACAACCAGGAATTTCGACAGGGAAGCTGACCTGCAATTGTAGCTAGAATATTATTAATACTCTTGCTAATACTTTGGCAAGCCACATTTTAAACTCTCCAACGGTGCAAGTGTTCAAAACTTAAGGAAATAGTCGACCACAAGAGTAGTTCTCTACCAAACTCTACCATGGTTCCGGGGGAGAGAAAGAAGGACAGAATGTGGGTAATAATGAGGAAGAAAGAAATGAAATGAAAAAATAGAAGTGAAAACCAACGATGGAATCAGACAAGTTTATGAGAACTTGAAAGTGTTGAAGTTAGGGAAAGTGAAAGTGTGCGGAAAATGCATAGCCTGCGGAGACTAATCGGGGCGCTGGGGATTGGTAGGGCCCGCAACTCTCCTCCAACGAATGGACGTGCTCTTGTGGTCGGAGGACATCGGGCGCTGGTACAATGAACCCAAATGAACGACTCCGAAGCTTAATTGAGAAAAGAAGAAAATTTGGGTAATCCAATGGGGGCAGTTTAGTTAACAGCAAAGGAAAGGGGACACGAAAAATAAATAAAAAGGAGTCGTAACAAGGATCGCCACAGGGAATCTTGTTACGCCATGGGGTCCGAAGGGCATATGTTTAAACACACCGAAAAGAGAATTTACCGCCCCCCCCCCCCGAAGAGCCACAATGGGGGTGGGGGTGGGCCTTGCCTGGGGCGCGCGCGCACTCACCTTCTGCGGGTTGTCTCGGCTTTTCGTCTACTGCCTCCGCTCCGGAGCCTTCCGTCCCCTCCGCTCCTCCTCCTCCGTCTGGCACCGCCGGAGAAGAATAAACGAAAGGATGAAATAAAATGGCCACGAATTACCATCAAACGACCAACGAATAAAAATAAAAAGCCGAGTGGCACTCCAAATCCTCACTCTTGCTGCAGAGGGGCCAAACCAACGCTGAAACCAGACACTACCACAAAAGGTCTTATTAACCATTCAAGAAAAAAGAATCTAATGATAAAAGGTGAAAAAAGTGCTTCTTAGAAAGGAGCGAAGCCAAACACTTTAGGGAAAAATTAACTACACAAAAAACAAAAACGTTGGAGTAAAATGCCATTTCTTAATCCCAAGTGTATTCACCCCCGAACGGGAGATAGGTCAGGTGGGTATGCTTGGATATGTATTCACCCCCGAACGGGAGAGGTCACGTGGGTATGCTTGGATATGTATTCACCCCCGAACGGGAGAGAGGTCACGTGAGTATGCTCGGATATGTATTCACCCCAGAATGGGAGATAGGTCACGTGGGTATGCTCGGATGTGTATTCACCCCCTGAACGGGAGAGAGGTCACGTGAGTATGCTCGGATATGTATTCACCCCCGAACGGGAGAGAGGTCACGTGGGTGCTTGGATATGTATTCACCCCCCGAACTAGAGAAGTCACGTGGGTAAACTCGGATATGTATTCACCCCCTGAACGGGAGAGAGGTCACGTGGGTAGGCTTGAATATGTATTCACCCCCCGAACTGGAGAAGTCACGTGGGTATGCTCGGATATGTATTCACCCCCGAACTGGAGAAGTCACGTGGGTATGGTTGGATATGTATTCACCCCCCCGAACTGGAGAAAGGTCACGTGGGTATGCTTGGATATGTATTCACCCCCTGAACGGGAGATAGGTCACGTGGGTATGCATTACATATGTATTCACCCCCCGCACGGGAGAGGGGTCAGGTGGGTATGCTCGGCTATGTATTCACCCCTGGACGGGAGAGGTCACGTGGGTATGCTTGGATATGTATTCACCCCCCGAACTGGAGAAGTCACGTGGGTATGCTTGGATATGTATTTACCCCCCGAACTGGAGAGAGGTCACGTGGGTATGCTCGGATATGTATTCACCCCCGAACTGGAGAAGTCACGTGGTTATGGTTGGATATGTATTCACCCCCCGAACTGGAGAAAGGTCACGTGGGTATGCTCGGATATGTATTCACCCCCTGAACGGGAGAGAGGTCACGTGGGTATGCTCGGATATGTATTCACCCCCGAACTGGAGAAGTCACGTGGGTATGTATTGACCCCCCGAACTGGAGAAAGGTCACGTGGGTATGCCCGGATATGTATTCACCCCCCGAACTGGAGAAGTCACGTGGGTATGCTTGGATATGCATTCCCCCCGAACTGGGGAAGTCACGTGGGTATTTTTTTTTTTTTTTTTTTTATAGAGCCCATCTGGCAACTACCCACTTGGGCATAAGTCGCCGAAAAACACGACAGCCTAGAATTAGGCTACTTTAAAGTTAAAATATGAAAACTTAACAATCAATATAAATTTGAAAAACTTAACAATCGAAGCAATCTCCGGCAGCGGGGGGAGGTCCCCCTCACCCCGGTGCAGGAGAGTGCAATCTAAAACAAAACAATAACAAAAAAAGGAACCTTAAATAAAGGGGAGAAGGCCGGCCTCCCCCAAAAAGTCAATAAGTCCACCAGTCATGGTGCACGCACTCGTCCCGAGTACAAGGGACAGGCGGTAGCGACCCCGCCCATCCCGGTACCGAGACAGGTATCGTGCGCGAAGATCACCCAGACTGGGACATTCGACAAGAATATGCCGAACAGTCTGGGGGACGACGCAGTCGTTGCAATAGGGCACATGCGAGCGCTCCACCAAGTAACGATGCGTCACACGAGTGTGTCCGATTCGAAGACGACAGAAAGCAACCTGAAGCCGCCGCGGCATTGGGGGATAGGTCCATGGGAACAGTCGCGGCGCAATGGCACGCAACTTTAAGTTCCCCTCGACCGTCTCCCATCTTCTTTGCCAAGCAGTCCGAAGAGCTGCCCGTATTCCTGCCATGTAGTCGGTGTGAGGAAGAGCGAAACGCTGGTCCGGTCGCAGAGTCCTCGCGGACTCTTTGGCGCCCTCATCGGCGCGCTCATTCCCCGCAGTCACGTGGGTATGCTTGGATATGTATTCACCCCCCGAACTGGAGAAGTCACGTGGGTATGCTTGGATATGTATTCACCCCCCGAACTGGAGGTCACGTGGGTATGCTCGGATATGTATTCACCCCCTGAACGGGAGAGAGGTCACGTGGGTATGCATTACATATGTATTCACCCCCCAAACGGGAGAGGGGTCACGTGGGTATGCTTGGATATGTATTCGCCCCCGAACGGGAGATAGGTCACGTGGGTATGCTTGAATATGTATTCACCCCCCGAATGGGAGAGAAGTCACGTGGGTATGCTTGGATATGTATTCACCCCCTGAATGGGAGAGAAGTCACGTGGGTATGCTTGGATATGTATTCACTCCCCGCACGGGAGAGGGGTCACGTGGGTATGCTTGGATATGTATTCGCCCCCGAACGGGAGAGAGATCACGTGGGGATGCTTGGTCATGGGTGCTTGGATGCGTATTAGATAATAAACTCGGGATAATTATTATCGGGTCCTGTTTGATCGTCGTCCCCATCTTTCACTATTGGACTAAAAGTCCAGACGGAGACTGATAGGTGTAGTTTTCCCCAGGGGATGGTTAACTGTGCCCACCAGCGGGGTCAAGGAAGACCAGAACCGGATAGAAGGGTGTGTTAAAGGGGTCGGGAATTCAAGGGGAATTTAAGAGTGCAAGCAAGGGTAAGTCGGCAACAATTAACGGGAAAAAGCGCTAGTTATTTCCACATTTATCTTAGCCACACAGCTCGGTATTGACATCCGTATATCAAACAAGAGAAAAGAAAGTGGTAAAGTTAGGAAAATGAAAATGTGATTGAAGTAAGTCTATAGCCCGACTAGACTAGACAGGGGGCAAGGGGGGCAATTAACACTCCTCAGCCTCCATCTGTTTTACAAGAGGGGTAAATCCCCTTGAGTGAAGCTGAGTGTAGAGACAGCAGGAAACACGCGGGGGCGGTGGGTGAGGGACAAACAATGAGGGAAAAAAATAGGAAAAGAGGAGGCCCCTTGAAAATAGATCTTCTATCATGTCAGCCAACCACAAATAGTGGGGTTGGAGGAGGGGGGGAATTACAAATCTAAAAACCAGCAGGTGCAATGGGTACAAGTATTAAAGCCATCGAATCCACAGGTGGGAGGATGAGGAGCAGAGGGGAAAGGGATGAAGGTGGTCAGGAAGAAACATGATCTGCATGGAAGTCCCAAGGACTATTAATTAATTCCCGTTGCTCAGAAATGGATAGATTCAACTTAGCAAGTTTACTAACATCTTTCCCAAATGGGTTTGTTGTCTATTCAACTTAGCAAGTTTACTAACATCTTTCCCAAATGGGTTTGTTGTCTATTCAACTTTGCCAAATCCAAGTCTGAAAATAAAAGGAAAAGTTTGTTTCCAGACTTTTCAAATTTTTAATAAACAAAATTTGATTAATTGAACTGCGGCTTGTTCCTGGTGGCATCGCATGTGTTGGTGAGGCCGATGCTGCTTTTGTTGATGTTAATTTTATTTAGAGACAGCAACGGGCCCTTATAGGACAGGTGTGGGCTGTGTCACACCACCTTGCTCTTCCAATTTTACTGTACCCGCAAAGTCATCACTACGCTTTCTTTAATATTTTCATACTATCCAGTCATTGATTTTATGTCTTGACCAAGCCTCTCGCTCAGCCTCGGCCCCAATGCACCCAGTCCCCCTTCGATTCACCGATCTCCTTCTACAGGGGAATATTCTTAATGGCTTGCCGCCTGCCAAACTCGGCTTCTCATCAAACTTGACCACATTAAATCCTTCCTCGGCTACTGGGCTTCATCTTTTCATCATTCGCCCTAAAGAGGTGTTTCTGGCAAACCTCCGTCTGGTTCCTACCAAGCTAACCCAGGGACACCTTATGCGTCACGATCTACCCCCGCGTGTAATCCTTGCCGAAAGTCCCTGGTTCTCCGTAAATACTATTTTCTCCTCCCTTTCTGTCACCAGTCTCCCCTTGGTGCGATTTCACCTGTGTTCTCCTCCTACTCTCCTGCCCCCATTTTCATATATCCTGATAATAATCAGCTACGATGAGCAGGACACACCTGCGTTAAACGGTGGCCACGCCGCTCTTTTTGATCCCACGGCCAAGAAAACAAAAAAGGATCACTGAGGCACCGTCTCTATCACGACGGCAGCAGACGAGCTGTTGCAGGGAATCGGAGTCAGAGGTGAAGATGGCAGAGTACTGAGAGTAAGCGGATGCATGACTAAGGAACTCTGATAGGAGAACACTAGCCGGCCTCAAGGACGCGCCAACTTGCGAAAGGTGGCTGCATATTCTTGCAGGGGTCAGTATCCATGGAGGAACACCCGCGAAGGGGATCTGATAGGGGGGAGGGGAGAAGAAATGGGAGGGCGGAGAACAGCAATGCCAGTGTCCTTAGAATGTCCCAGTGGTTTCCAGTGGAGGGGAGGTGGCAATGGACATAACCAGTAAAGGAAAAGAAAGAGGGATGAAGCGCAGTGAGATTACCTATGGCATGGGTAAGAGGAAAATGTATTAAAGGGTCGTTAGAGGCCAAACTCATTCTCTCTAGAAAAGGACGAACGCTTTCACTTGAACATGTTTATAAACTCCTATACTTTCTCCCGCGATCCTTCAACGTGTGTGCATAAGTATTACAACTATAATGACAGACACCCTTCTACGACAATCCCTCAACTAGAAATCGACTTTACTTCTATAAGGATATTAATAAAAATCTAAAAAAAAGAGGATGCAGTGTAGCAAGGTTGTAAAAACGAGCAGTTGAAAGGCGATTCAATAGATGTTCATTCATATAACTAATGGGTAATTTTAACGCAGTCATTAATCGGAGGAAGATAAAGTGCACGCTAACGAGTGATGATTCCTTTATGCATTCTGAAGTCTGACCTTCTGGTATAAGATGTGGTTAAAGATTATTATCCATGCAAGAAAATAGCCTGACGATGTCTAACTGGGGGCCTGAAAATGTATTATTTTTTAATAGAAAGTCAGTCACGGGAAACTTGCTCATAACCCTTACATAATTCGCTCATCAGTTGATTTCATTTAGGATCACAAAAGGATTATCTTTACGCCAAGGCAATTATTCTGTATTTCATTAAGAAGAAATTACCGAGAGTGAATAAATTTCGGTTTCCCGTGACTGATTAAAGGGTGTAAAATTTCATGCCAAAGGTAGGCAGATGTCAATAGTGCTTTTAATTCCCACGAGACGAAGAAAGAAAGGAGAACTCACCGACCATGAAGTCCAGATGCATGGGAGAATTGTCAGGGGCTTTATCGCTGAGGTTGGGGGATTCGAAAGAGGCTCTGCTCGGCACACAAGACCTGCAAGTATAATACATTCGCTCGATTGAGAAAGGCAACAGCCCCGCCTCGAGCTATTATAAAATCTCCGCTCTGAAGATAAACCTAATAAAAATGAGACACGCAAAGCGAAACCTCTTATGATTAGAGCTATGAAGACCCGAGTTGCAACCATTTATCGGCTCAGATGAGGATGCTTTTAGCATTCCTTTGGGGTACCTTTTATTTAAGAATCCAATATTTCACATGAGCGAATGAGGGGAAGTGGAAACCCCCAATTCCAGGGGAACCTCCATCGCTAATTTAACGGGAGGTTTTCCTTCGAGGTGAAGGAAAAAACTGGCATTCAGTAAAGGGGCAATGCATTCATTGACAAGTTGGGCGGGAGAGGCCTATTTGAGGTCAAGAAAAGAGCACTCAAGCGTACAAAGGGAGGATACAAGAAGAGACAATTGGTGTTTTTAATTTGATGAAAAACCGAAAATAGTAATGGATGGGCATAGGAGGTGGAACGAAGTTGAGATGTCCGAAAGAGAATCGAGGATTGCTCGAGCTGCTTCATCAATAAACAACATTCACAATAGCTCCTCTGCCGTGGTAGTGAAAGAATGAAAGTAAAGAGGAAAAAATTAAATAAGTGGATTGTAGTGACTTACACAAACAAATTCAGAACGATCAATAGAGGAAAAGAAAGTTCAAAAAAAGGAAAAGAAAGATCAAGAAAGGGAAGGAAAGATCCAGAAAGATCAAGAAAAGGAAAGAAAGTTCAAAAAAGGAAAAGAAAGATCAAGAAAGGGAAAGAAAGATCAAGAAAGGAAAAGAAAGATCAAGAAAGGGAAGGAAAGATCAAGAAAGGGAAGGAAAGATCCAGAAAGACCAAGAAAAGGAAAGAAAGATCAAGAAAGGGAAAGAAAGATCAAGAAAGGAAAAGAAAGATCAAGAAAGGGAAAGAAAGATCAAGAAAGGAAAAGAAAGATCAAGAAAGGAAAAGAAAGATCAAGAAAGGGAAAGAAAGATCAAGAAAGGCAAATAAAGATCAAGAAAGGGAAATAAAGATCAAAGAAAGGGAAAGAAAGATCAAGAAAGGAAAACATTGAAAAACGTCCCAAACTGACAAGGATGAGGGATGAGGGGGGTGGGGGGCGAAAGGAGCGGAGTTGTGCAAGCAATTCCTACCGTCTGATGACTATCTCAGTGGTAACCTACAGAATAACGACGGATCTGAACCACCTTTTGCGACAACATATGCCAATTGCCTCAAAAGGGGTTAGGCCATATTGGTATGGTTAGACGTCAGGTAGTCGCCTATATTTGGTAGTAGGTACCATAATGTAGTAGTAAACTATGGTTTGGAGATCCATGGCTACCATTGAAATATACTCCGTCAGGGTGAACAGAACCGAAATGTCCCAACTCAGTCCATTAATAATGACCGTGACGTGTCGAAAAGAGGACCGACGGTCTCCAATAGGCCAAACTACCTGAAAAAGCCACGACTTTCCTCAGTCACAGCTCAGGATTTGTTCCTTCGGCGAGACTGCCCTGCACAACGAACGCAGGTAAGGAGGACCAGTGGTACTATAGAAAGGATACTAAAGATGGTTAGAACTTTTACAACGCAGAGAAAAGTTGAGTGTAAGCCGTAGGAGGGCGAGGGAGAACCTCACCTGGAGTGACGCCGAAGGACATCGAGACCCGATTCGAGACTGGCGCGTTTGAACGAGTCCCCAGTGACGAGGTTGGTGCCAGAGTCGACCGAGGGACGTTTTACGATGCGACCTCGTCTCGCACCCTCGCTCCAGGACACAGCCACCGGCGCGGGCCCGGCCCCGGCCCCGCAGAGTGGGAAGTCCACGCTCAGGTGACGCTGCTTGCGCAGATCGCACCTACCAGAAAGAAACCGGTCAGGCGGTCATTAACGGCGTCGGGGATTTCAAAAGCCATTTTCCTCCATTGAGCATCAGGTGCCTGTCCTCCTCGTACATCCGATCAATTCCAATGGGAATTGGATACCGGCATGCCACAGCTTCACACAACTAACTTTGGTTCCTCGGGAGTCTCACAGAGGGCGCGGCCCCACGTGATTGTGGCAACCTTGACGGGGGCCTACAACACAGGCTTCTGTAGGATAAAAATCTTTCTCGCTTAATCTCCCTTAGGGGGTCGGAGGGAGCAGAGGGGCCATCTGCTCCTGGGAGGGAGAAATTAACAACATAAAGTGGTTGTCCATTTTCTCTCTGGTCACAATCGCAGAAGGATTACGGCAAACAACATGGCTGTTGTACACTACCGATCAAAATAAGAGAACGATTTTCCTTTATTAAAATATTTAAAAAAATATAATGAGTAGGTAAATGAAATTTCCAAGGTACATAAAGGAATGCATTTAATCATCATCATCATCCTCATCATCATCATCACTTCACTAACTCTAATTTAAGAAGAGGATTTTTTTTGAGTATTTGAATAATAATTTCATCTTAGTTTGGTTATGACTTATATTTTTTTATCAAAGTTATTTCTAATAATTCTTTTATAATATCAAAAAACAAAATGGTGAAGTTCAGAAATAAATATAAGTATCGAAATTTTGTGAATTTTTTAAAACCCAAAGAATTACAAATGGTGAAGTTCAGAAATAAATATAAGTATCGAAATTTTGTGAATTTTTTAAAACCCAAAGAATTACAAATGGTGAAGTTCAGAAAATTTAAGCATGGCTGCTTTTTTTTAGATTTTAAATTTTAATCTTAGTAGCGATAAAGATTTCATATGATACAAACGTACGAGTATATTCAAGAAATTATACTCAATTAATAAAATTAAATATTAACACGTTTTGAATACGAGAAGAATTTTTTCAGGAACATTCTAGAAGTTTCTCGAAATCATGTGGCAACATTTTGCTCAGTGGGTAAGAAGTGTACAACCGCCATTAGTGTCGTACTCACTCTCTACAGAGATGCCGCCACAGGTGAAAGTGACTCCTGAGCTCCGTCAGAGAATTATTCGCTTGACGACTTCGGGGAGGACTTTTTCTGCGATTTCAAGAGAGGTAGGAACGTCCAAGAGTGTGATTTCGCGCGTTCTAAACTTATATACAATGAAAACAAAACCTATAAATCTCCTGTAAATGTCGGTCGACCCCGCATAAACACCGTCCGAGAAGACAGAGCTATTAGGCACTTCTCTATGAAGGATCTCTTAGGGACTGCAACAGTAATTTCTGGAAAAGTTAAGACCAATAGTCGTAAACTGGTGAGCCGTTTCACAGTGTCCCGTCGCCTCGATGCGTCTGGTGTAAAAGCTCGTTTTCCAGCGACCAAACCAACCATCAGTAAGAAGAAGCAGAAGGCGAGACTCGAATATGCTGAAGCCCATGTGGTTTGGGAGGATGAAGAGTGGGAGAGAATTCATTTCTGCGACCAAAGTAAATTTAATTTAGTTTGATCTGATGGTAGACGCTTTGTTAGACGTGCTGCAGGTGACATACTAAACTCTAAGGTCTGCCTGTTATACTACCACTCAGAGCATCTCTGAACCAGCCAGCAATATTTATGTTGGACAACGCGCCATGCCATACTGCAAACAAGAATATATCGAAGTAATGAAATGGCCTACTCAGAACCAGGATCTGAAACCTATTGAGAACCTCTTGAAGATCATAAAGACAAAGTTGGAGACCAGCAGCCTTCAACTGTGACGAATTTATGGACGAAAATTGAGCAAGAATAGAACAAAATAAAACCAGAATTTTGCAAGAAACCAGTGAGCTCCCGTAGTCGTCGTTGGGCCGAAGTAATACGAAGCAAAGGCTTCAACACCTCTTATCATGTGTTTTAAGTTTCATCTTTGTCAAATCTAGCTTTGTTTCTAGTGTATTTGCTTGCTATGCATTTCTGTGAATGATCATTCTCTTATTTTGCACGTGTCAATATTTTAATTTGTTAGTTTATTTAGTATAATTTCTTAGGTCTACGATTGTATCATATGAAATCTTCCTAAAATATATTAAATGCATGCCTTTATGGGCCATGGAAATTTCCTTTACCTATTCATCATAGTTTTGAAAATATTTTAAAAGGGGAAAATCGTTCTCTTATTTTGCTCTGTGATGTATTGTCCGTGAGAGTAAAGATCATCAGCGTGGCCGGGTCGAGCGAATGGTCCAGTGTACCGCTGCTCTTAAAGGCAAGTTTGAAACATTCGTATGTAGTTATTAATACAAATTACGTGGGACGAGAGTGACACCTAGCAATGAGCATTGCATGAACTGTTCACGTAGCTACTTCTATGCTCATCTTGCAGAAGGAAATTGAGAACGTCGCCCCACGAAACACCCAAAAGTAAAGAACGACACCTGAATTACTGAGGCAGGTAGGAAGGGTCATTCGTCCCTCGCTTTGTGGACGGTTGTCATTCTGGTCTTTATGTGCTTTTCATTTTCCGGAAAATGAAAGGCACATAAATACCCGAATGACAATCAATGGTTTGACAATAGGTACCAGTGCCGGTAATTGGTTGTAAGGTGGGGGGGGGAGGGACGTGTTCGGGTCGTATAGTGTTTTTTTGACATCAACCAACCATGTGAAGCCCCCACAGAGGACACTAGTACTTCATCTGCAGGGTCCCAGAAAAGGGAAGAGTCGGATGTTGCGCTGTGAAGACGGGAAGAAAATGATAGCGGTATTGTGATTGGCTATGTGTATGCTGGTGCATGCAGAGCTATGTATAGAGTTTCTATGCGAGGGTATCGACATATCCAGCACATGAATCTGCTGAAGGTTTGGCGTCTGCACTCGATGGGCTTAAAGCGCCGCCTCGACGTCAGAAATAAAGCGCCGCCTCCACGAGGCTCGCGAAGGGTCCGTAGAATGATCGATCATCAGGAATGAGAAGAGCATCAGCGCTTAGGATGACGGGGGAGCGTTCCTGGCGCGTTATGTGACGGGGGTGGGTGGCGTGTTACTCCGGTGTACAGTGACGGGAGTGTTCCTTGCGCGTTATGTGACGGGAGCGTGTTCTTTGTGCGTTATGTGACGGGGGGGATGGGGTAACTCAGTGTACAGTGATGGGGGGGTGGGTCACTCGGTGCACAGTGACGGGGGCGTGTTCCTTGCGCGTTATGTGACGGGAGCGTGTTCTTTGTGCGTTATGTGACCGGGGGGGGGGGGGTAACTCGGTGTACAGTGATGGGGGGTGGGTCACTCGGTGCACAGTGACGGGGGCGTGTTCCTTGCGCGTTATGTGACGGGGGGTGGGTAACTCGGTGTACAGTGATGGGGGGTGGGCCACTCGGTGCACAGTGACGGGGGCGTGTTCCTTGCGTGTTATGTGAGGGGGAAGGGGGTGTGGTCCCTCGGTGTACAGTGACGGTGGCGTATTGCTTGCGCGTTATGTGACCAGGGGGGAGGGGAGACTCGGTGTACAGTGACGGTGGCGAGTTGCTTGAGCGTTATGTGACGGGGGAGGGGGTGGTCCCTCGGTGTACAGTGACGGGGGCGTGTTGCTTGCGTGATGTGATGGGGGAAGGAGGTAGTCCCTCGGTGTACAGTGACGGGGGAATGTTCCTTGCGCGAGTTATGTGACGGGGGTGGGGTCCCTCGGTGTACAGTGACGTGGGAGTGTTCCTTGCGCGTTATGTGACGGGGATGGGGTCCCTCAGTGTACTCTGCAGGGGGATGGGGGCCCTCGGTGTACAATGACGGGGGAAAGGCTCGGTGTACAGTGACGGGAGAGTGGTCCTTCCGACATTAGTAGCGTCAAACGAACTGAGAAGATACAATAAGAAACCTCGTAAAGTTGAATTCAGGCGTGAGGTCAAATAAATATGTGCCAAAATCAAATTTGTACAAAGTGTTTGGGAATTCTCTAGTACAAATTTTACCTCTTTTGTGGAGACAACCTCCTTATATGGTGAATGGTCTAGTAGGAACGGTCCCTGTCCTACTATCGCGAGAGGCGGCTGGGATGGGCAATTTGAAAATGGCACTTGTTCAATGAAACAAAAGCTGGCAAGAAAATAAGAGCCGGTCTCTGCATCAAATTTTAGAACGTTTCACTCGAGCTTCTCTTTCTCATCATTCTGGTCTTGCTACTCTGTCTGTCAATCCAGCATTCCTTCCTCTGCCCCCCCCCCCCATACGGGAACCATTGCTCCGGTAGTTAGCGCTAGTTCGGAATATAGAATCAACAGTGGTTTACGAGGATTTTGAAGTGACAAAAGGAAGGTTGACCAGTGAACTACCTACCTTCTTGGAGAAGGTCGGAGAAAGACATCTGTTGTGACGGTAGAGGACAGGGCATCGCTGCCGCTGGTCACGTTCAGGTTATGCGATGACGACGAAGAGGCAGATGAAAACAGGGAAGAGGACACGAAGGAAGAAGACGAAGACTTCCTGAGGAGCGAAGGTGACGTGAGCTTCTTATCAGCTTCCTCTTGAAGACGATTCAGCTCTTCGGCCAAGGATTCGCTTCCTACAATAGGGGAGAGAATTAAAAATAACATCAATCGTCGCCGCTAGAGGGAAGATTCCATCGTCAGGGTCGAGATCTGGCGACTACGTACCATTTTCGGCTGCGAGGTGAAGGGGCGTTGCCCCGCGATTGTCTTTACATTTTATCACGTGTGGTTTCCATCGGTAGAGGATGAGAGCGGCGTCCCTATGGCCTTTGATGCACGCCCACGACAACGGCGTCCGTCCACGCCCATCCTTTCGGACAGCGTCCACCTCGTACTCAAGAGCGAGAGAAGAGTTACCCTCCCTCCAACGCAGCAGGCACACAATCAACCTGGCGGGGAAACGCAGTCATGTCGTTAGAGGGGGAGACCCGGTGTCAGGGACCCCTTTCTTTCTCCTTCTGAAGGAGTTGTGCAACTGAGAGGGGCGTGCCGACAGCATCTGGCCGCGCACGTATCGCTTGTTATAAATGTTGAAAAATAAACATGTTTTCCTTTCAGTTCTCTCAGTGACACCACTAAATAAAAGCGTCCACTCCAATAACCTGGATATTGAGCCACTCGAGTAGCATATTTTGTCTGCTCGTTTATTAACAGCTGTTGATGAGAGTAGTGGGAGGAAGTCATAATACTAATATCGTAGAGTCAACAGCCCATCGTCGAAGGAAGCCAAATATGATTATACCTAAGAGTACAATGTGTGAAGAGAGACAAGAGTGGGATCCCACTTACTTGCCATATAATTGCCCCACTACATTTAATGATCATGGATCAGGATGCGGGACACACTGACCATAATCTGCTTTAAGCCAGTTGTTGAGAATAAACTGAATGAAAAAGTATGGAATATGCCAATTTAATCATGACGAGCTGGACTATGTAGCAGGTGTAAAGTAGGTGTAGGTGATTTCCATGATTTTGTTTATCTCCTACTTTATTCATCTTCAGACAGTGATATATTCCAACTATTAGAAGTACATAGTAATGATAGCAATTTCCTTCCCCTTCATTATACATTTTTTCTGATCGCCGGTGGTCAGTCGGTCAATAGTACTCTCACTTTATAGACTTCGAGTGACAAATGAGTACAAAGGAACATTAGGGACGAGTTCGCGGCACCTGAGGCTTGTTCAGGATCACATGAAGGACAGCAGGGGAATTTTTGGTTGAAGGGTGAACAACTTCTGTTGTGAACTGACCTCGTGTAACCAAGCCGGGCCGCGAGGTGGAGGATAGTTTGTCCCTTTAAAAGAGAAGACTCCTGCGGAAATGGCCACCGCCCGGATGCCGGAGGGGACAGCCACGGGCGGCCACTGATTTTCTGGCAGTGAGACACGATGCGATCCTGAGAACATGGGCGGAAAATGGTTAGATTAAAAGGAAAGGTGACACCCTCCTCCTCGAGGGAAGGGGAGGGGGAAGTATGTTGAGTAAAGAATAAGTGGGGGGAAGCTGAAAGAGATGAATAGGGCACTGGATAAAAGAATGAGTCGATTAGGCCAAACCTGAGATGTAAACATGGGGAATGTAAGAAAAGTGAGTGGAAAGTAGGAGTCTTTTACCTGGAAATTTGGATTTTTATGCATCATGACATCATTGTCGTATCTGGTAGGGCTTTCGGGAGTAGTGCCGTCGACGTTGGACTGGACTCGCGTTTCCATCGTTTCGAGGCGCTGAAGCAGCGTGAATTTAAGCAGGTGATCATCATGTTCTTGAACGGATTCTTCCTGCAAAGCATAGCAAAACGCACAATCAGCCATTGCCAATCGGAGATGCGAGCGTTTTTAGAGGAGACGCGATAGTGGGGCCCAGGTGTGTACTACTCTTGATTTGGGGGCAAGAGTAAGAGAGAGAAATAATGAAGTTCCTCTATGTTCTTTCCGTTTTATTTATTTTGCTGTCTTTACCAAGGTCAACCTTTGTTTTTTGAGGAAAACTTGATCGTTCGTTATTTGATTTCATGATGAGAACAAAGGTACGAAGAGATATAGTATGGAACAATGGGTACTCATGTGTACAAGATGGGTTCTTCTCTCGCTGAATTCCCTTACTCATGTCTTACCTCCTTCACTTTACTAGCGTCAGCCGGTGATTTTTTGTACTCGAATATCACAGAATTTGAGATGACGAAACCATCACAGGCAACTTGGAGGGTAACGAGGCCCGCTTCGTGCGCTGGCGGAGAAAAACGACGAATGAGATACTTTGAAAAGGCTTTATATTCCTGGAAAAGCAGAGGCAAACAAGAGTAAAGCAATAATGGAGGTGAAGGAAGGAGACTGAAGACGGGGAAGAGATAGAGAGAAAACAGGCAACACTACGATACCTGGAATAGGAAATCTGGCACTCACCCACGTCGGTGTTGGGGTAAACAGAGGTTTACCTAACGAGGGCATGGCCACACAGTATGTCGATAGTAAGATAAGAGGGGCGGACAGATGAAGGAAAAAAAAAATAAGACAGAAGGTAACAAGTTTAAGATGTATTATAAACCTCGAAAATCAAGTAATAACTTGAACCTCGTTTTCTTAGGGTGAAATGAATGGGATAAAGAGACATAAGAGAAAGGTGAAGAAAAACGAGAGGAGAGGGACGTAACCTTTGTGACCTGGTAAAAAATATCTCAAAACCACACAGTTATGAACAAAGAACCCGATGGGGGAAGGGAGTTCGTCTCTGGGCATGGCTGAGGAAGATCACTCAGCAATGCCACTCAAAACATTGATACTGTTACACCGAAGTCACGTATTTGAGCTTTCAAAGACAGACCATAAATTGCCTCCATTATTGAGGTCCGCCTCGAGGCCAGCACAGTGCAAGGTCATGTACTTCCCCAAAATGTTTCAGACAGTAAATTAACTACGATATAATTAGTTATATATATTTTTAAATCCTCGAATAGTCTTGCACGGTGCCGCTAAGTTTTGCCGTGCCGTTGCCAACTAATAATATTTTTCCTCACACAGATAGGAAAATTAATTATAACGATAAAAAATAGCAAATTGAATTAATAGAAATATAAGCTAGAAAAAGGCCGCATTTCGGAAATTTGGCAACCCAGGTTTGAAACAAAATCATACAAAATTGTTTGGACAGTAATAGTTGAAATAACGTAAGGAATTTCCCGACATTTAATTTATTTTTATGTCTTATCTAGTTTATTTCCGACGAAATATTCTCCAAACACACCGAAATATACTTCAAACACTCCGTCTCTCATCAAATAATAATAATATATTAAATTATCACCCCCTGAAAGAAATTCAGCGTGGTGTCACATGATTAATTTGACAAATGTACATATAAAAGCACATACACACCTTGCACACAGAGGTAGTTGGTACCTTATCAGTACCGGCAGGAATTTTTGTCTTTTTCTTTATAGCGCCCATCTGCCGACCCCCTCGAAGTGTACAACTCGCCGCAAATACTTTGCAGCCTAATACTAAGTGAGATTGAAAACAAAACAAATCAATAAAAACACCATACAAAAATAACAAAAGCAAAACCAAAGAACACAAGAATCAAAACAAAAGCAAGCAAGAAGTAAGAAGCATGGTCCGGCGTCGAATGGAGGCCTGCCTCACCCCAGCGCAAGAGCACGCGACCAACACCGGAGTAAAATAAACAACAAGTATGTACAGTATGCATGGAACCGTTCCGAGTACAAGGGACAAGCGGTAGCGACCCGCTCGTCCCAGGTAACGTGCACGAAGATCGGCCAGACTGGGACGTTCAACAAGAATGTGCCGAACAGTCTGCGATGCAACACAGTCATCACAATAAGGCGCAGGCGAGCGCTCCATCAAATGGAATCCCGCGATGGCGCCCAATTCGAAAGCAACATAAAACGCCCCAAAGCCGTCGCGGCGCAATGGCACGCAATTTTAAGTTCCCTTCGGCCGTCTTCCATCTTCTTTGCCAAGCAACCCAGAAAGCTGCGCTGATTCCTACCATGTAGTCGGTGTGAGGAAGAGCGAAACGCTCGTTTGGTTGCCAAGTCCTCGCGCCTCTTTGACGCTATAATTCCCCACATGTCCTGGAACAGGGTAGAAAAATAATCTCGTCATCCGCTAGGTTCGCTGAAACAGTTGCGTCATGAATACCACGAAACGGGATGCGAAGATGCCAATGCGCCTGGTAGGGCACGTTGGCTTCAAACTGATGGGATATGGCGTGGACTGGCGTCTCTCGGCAGCATAGGCACCTTCGAGATCGGCCGCGGGTGCAGTGAGAGCCGTTGGCGACTGAGGGGGACGCCGGGCCCGCTCGTACAATGCACTGTTTACGGCGCAGAGCGAGTGACATCTTCCCAGCATAAACAGGTAGCCATCAATGAGGAAAGTGCGGAAGGCACTGGATGCCAGACGGAGACAGGTGTGGTGGATTAAGTTAATCTTCCGCAGTACACGCTCGGCCGTGCATAAAACTCGCATCCGTAGTAAAGCTTCGAATGAACAAAGGATCCGTAGGAAAGCATGGCAATAGCCTTATCAGCACCTCAAGTGCTGAACGTCATGAAACGAAGGATGTATATGGCTTGGGTTCAAGAGACCCTAAGGATGCGAATATGAGCTTTACAGGGGATGCGTCGGTCTAAAACAAGACCAAGGAAACGGTGCGAATCCACCACTTCTAGCGAGCCCCATTTAGGAACGAGAGCAGTTCGGGGTGAGCCGTGGATGGCAGCGGAATTGAACTACCTTAGTCTTGGCTAAGGAAAACAGAAACCTTTGCGCTTCGGCAAAGTGAGAGATGCCATTCAATGGCCGTTGGCGTCGACGATCCAGATATAGCATCTGGACCGCACCAAAAGAAAACGAAAGTTCGTTTACGTAGAGAGTAAGGAGAACGTTTTCCAGCAGCACCGAAGCGATACCGTTGATGCTCAGGGAAAAGAGTTTGACATTGAAGATACTTTCCTGCGCGACGCCCATTCTCATTGTACCTGAGAGTCCGCCCTCTAACCCCTACGTGGAATCGACGATCTCATAAAAATTAGGAAGCGTCCCTTCCAGCCCATCGTGTGGAGGTTCTCCATGAGATCATATCGTATGAGGTATCATAGGCCTTCTTCAGATCGAAAAAACACTGACATAGCGATGTCAACGAAGGAAGGCCGCGCAGCTAGCATTTGCAATCGGAGCAGAGCATCTTAAGAGGAGTGGAACTTTCGAAAGGCGCACTATCCGGAAGACAGGTGGCATTAACTGTCCAGGAAGAAGGCTATCTAACATTTACCAATTTCTCATCAATTTGAACACGAAGGAGGTTAGAGTAATTGGGCAGAAACCAGCCTGGGTTGAGTGATCTCCCCCTGGCTTGCGAAAAGTGAACACAATAGCCATTCGGCAAGAGTGGTAGGATACTCGCTCAACGTAAGTTCGTCATTGAAGGATTCTCCACCCATGGGATAAAGTTCAGTTAGTGGCCTTGAGCGACATCAGGACGTGCACTAAATGCTGACGGAGCAACATCTCGGCTAAAGAATGTGTAGAAAGTGGTCGCGAAAGACTTCGTAACGGAGGTGGGGTCATACAAGAACTAACCACGAATCCATTTGACTTGCTTCCCCACCTCTGCAAGAGGGGGCTTCTTATTCAGTGAAGACACGTATGCCCGTCAGGAAGAAACATACCTGAACCTAGCTCTAGCTCGACGAAATTAGCAGACGGTGAAATCGTTCGGGCGGCGCTTATAGCACATATAGATATAACGCTTCTGGCTGAGGGCCGTCTCATACCCGGCCGACCACCAATGAAGCGGACGGTGTGAAAAACGACCAGACGCTCTAGGAATAGTAGTTAGGCCATCGGCGATGAGGTTGCTGAGTAGCGACAACAGTAGCGCCGGTACTTTTTTAGCCATTTCTTTAGTGGTAGCGATAGTCGGTACATTTCGAAAAACGTCCGACAGTGAGTTAACTCTGCTGGATATTAGCCATGATCGCCAAATTGGTAGTAACATCGTACATGCAACCAGTCGAAACATTAAATTGAGGCAGCATTGTCATTGCGGCAGCGATCAATTTTCTTGGTTCTCATCGTGCACGATCAGTGTCTTTCTGTTACGGTGTGGTGTAGCAGACGTCTATTTTTTGTTGTGACGTTTCATCTCGAAATATTTCCGAGAAACAAAATCGTGGCGTTACGTGACAAATTATTGGTCAGCCTTTTGGAGAAAGCCAGCAACCAAGAAGACCCGTAGAGCGCCAGAGGCAGTAAAATAGAAGCCACGGTCGAGGATCACTTCCAATTATTGTATACCAGTAGTAAGAAAAGGTGGGAAACCTGCAGGGGAATTTCCTAGGGAGAAACCAAAGAAGGACATTAACGGCTATGTTTTCCCTTGTAAAGCCTCGTTAAACTTATTGACTAGGAACAATACTGTCATCCCCTCCAGTGCAACCGCGGAACGTTTAATCTCGGTTGGAAAGGACGTCCTGAAACCAGAGACTAGGGCTGATTAAATTTTTGAAGGGTAATAATAACTTCATAACTAATAAATAGGTAACGAAATAGTTACAAGTAACAGAAGAGCTTATAAATATGCATTAATGTGTGGAAAATGTTGTTGTTGTTGTTGTTAATCCTTAGCCATGGGCTCCTGAGGATAGCCACAGCCGGCGCCGGGTGCTTCCACAAACTTTCCAGTGAGCGTATGTGGCGTGGTCTGCGTAAGTGGTTGTGGTTTATACACAAGTACTTGTGACTAGACTGGTTAAATGAGATGGAATTCTTTTTACAGTTTTTATTAAACCTTTAAGACCAAATATTATCGTGCCATGTTTTTTATATGGGTTAGTTTCAAGGAAAATTGAAATAAGTAAAAAAGTACTCATAGGAAGTACTGTTACGCGCTACTTTTCAAAAGTTGCACCGTTACCCCGGTATTTTTTTAAGACCAGTACCACTATCGCCACCGCAGGTACTTTTGCCAACCAGTACTGATATCGCTACCACCGGTACTTCTATCAACCACTAACGCTATCGCTACCGCCAATGCTTTTGTCAGTCAGTACCACTATCGCTACCGCCGGTACTTTTGTCGGCCAGTATCGCTATCGCTACTACAAGTACTTTTGTCGACCAGTGCCGCTATCGCTACCGCCGGTACTTTTATCGGTCAGTACAGCTATCGCTAGCGCCGGTACATTTATCGGACAGTATCGCTGTCGCTACCGCCGGTACTTTTGTCGGACAGTATCGCTATCGCAGGTACTTGTATCAGGCAGTACCGCTCTCGCCACCGCTGCTAATTCCCACAGGTACATCGCTCAATTCTGTCTGCACCACGCTTTAAACGTTGCCATGCAGCGATTGGCGAGAATTTATACTTTCCTCATTTTCATTCTCTCACTTTAGCCCCTCTTCTGGTAAAAAGAAATGACCCCCCCCCCTCCACACACACACCGATAAGCTGGTTCTACCTTTGTAGTCCGTACGTCCTTTAGTAATCACTAGCGAGCGGGTGGGTGGGCAGCCACAGACTTTAAAGCGCGCCTCAAGCAGATGGTCAAGAGTTTTAACAATCTAAATTATTCGAGTCTCAGTCATGCTGATAATAGGTATTATCGTGTTTTTTAAACATTTCAGTCGCAAGATTGGTCTGGCAAACCTTAATTGTTTCACGGGCAATGTTGATGTTTTAATTGAAACTCATAGTCGCGATTACTTGCCCCCCCCCCCACCCCACCCGAACAAACAACTAGAAAGGATACAAATTCGAACCTAACCTAACAACCAGGTGGTCAAGACGTGAGAGATTCCAGAAGCAACTCGGATCCAATGTTTAGTGTATCTAGCAGGAAATAATGCAATTCTCGGACAGTGGGATCAACTAGACTGGTCTTAGCTGTGATTATTTGGAATATGGCAATTCCTGTTATGAAGTTGTCTGTTTTTTTTTCAGTGGCAAGTAACTGGTGACTCCGTAAATATATCGAGGAGGTGTTCCTTCAAGAACAATGATAGTTAGTTCAACCATTTCCCTGAAGTCGGCTCTTGGAATATTTTTTCACTGTTCTTCTTCTTTTCCTTCAACCATTTGCTGTTCGAATCGTGTATGTGAGAGTATGCAGGTGAGGGGATAGAAAGGGTGTGTGAATAGATAGCGGAAAGTAGACCAGTGGTGAAAAGAGAAAGAAGTGTGGTAGGGTGCAAAGTGATGCTAGAGCCTGGTGATCAGGCCTATCGCTTTCAAATTTATTTGATTTGTGGTTTCGTTGTTGTTTTATACATATATATATATATATATATATATATATATATATATATATATATATATATATATATATATATATATATACAGGTATATATATAACATATAGTTTGGCGTTCAAGCCATTTGTCTTTATTGCTAATATTTTTGTTTATGCTATGCGCGTTAGCTGTTGTTTTTGTAAGTTGTTAATATTAACTTACTGTGTTTGTTTTAGTATCTTTTTGTTTCTTCGTAATTTTGTAGTGTGTGTATTTAGTGTACAGTGTTTCTTCCTGTAGTCTTGTTTGGTGATTTTCGTCTTCTTGTGTAGGATTCCTTCTTCGGTAGTTTGTCTTAGTTGGTTAATTTTGTCGATATCGGTGAATTTTGTCAAAATCGGTTGGTTTCATGATTGGTATTTTTCTTGGTTTGGGGTAAATTGACTCATCTAGCGTAGAACGGTACTTCTGCTCCGCCAGCTAAAATCCTAGCGGAGCTTGGAAATCTGGCGCGACATACTTCTCTTCTGTTTTGGTTAATCATTTGTACGATATCTTCGTCCAAACGATTGACCTTTTCCAGCATATTCCTTGTCCGTTCTTCGATGACAACGTTAATGGGGGTTAACCCCGCCTCCCGGTGCAGCTCTTCTTGCGATCTTCTTTCCATTCTGCGTGTACCTGTGATTAGGTACACGCATTTATTCTGCACCAATTGTAGTCTCCTCTTCTGTGTCTTTGAGGCACAGGAGAGGGCGGAAGCGGGGTAAATCAACGTCGATCTAACTAGTGCAGTATAGATCTTCTTTTTGTTCTTTGACGAAGATTTCTGAACCTGTACAGAGTCTTGACTGCAGCAGTGGCCTTGGTGATTCGTTCTTGGACGTGCTTTGCGTACCCGGTTGAGGTGATCTTCATGCCGAGTACGTTGCATTCATTGGTGTAGGGATATTTGCTGTTAATAGCCAGCATCTTTGGGGTTTTCTTGGACAAGTTCGTCTAAACATCTTTCAGAGACTCAAACCAGGGATTATCTGGCCCCTTCACCTTCCCAAAAGCTTCTCCCAAACTGCTCCTACTAAGATTTGCAAGATGTGATGTAGACAGGCCAGATAAAACGCCTTTTTGTTCAGCATTTTCTCTAGCAGTCTGGCAGATTCTCTGTAAACTCCGCTGTGACTGGATGCAGTATCAAAAACATAGGCAGTAACATTATCCGTAAGTTTTCATGTCTCCAGTAAATTCAATGAAGCCTGAGCCTAAGCAGAGCCAGAAGAATCGTCCACCTTCAGTCTATGAAGGGACCAGACAGCTAAAGTCTGAGCTATTTTCAGGTTCACTGCCCGACATCTTTGAGCAACATTCTATCCCAACATAAGGCAACGTGCAGTTGGGGGTTATCACTAAACTGGGACATGTGATTTGGGATGATATTATACGCGGACAGCAATTATGTTGCAACGTGTTGTTGAGGTTGAGATGACGAAGCTATCCAGATCAGCCTCTCCAACTTTCAAGGTGGCAGGAAACCATGGCAGTAACTTGATTGTCTGATTAACCATGACGACCAACTTTATTGCAGATGGCATCACATTACACGATCTTCCTTGGAAATTTAAAGTCACACTAGTCAGTATCTTGATGGTGAGAACATCCAGGACGAGGCTGATGATCATCCATGTCCTCTGTGTTAGTCGTTGTCAGTGAGTCACTCCAGGTAATGTCATCCACATGAACAACTGCCTCTTCTGTTGCAGCTGAAAAATAGTATATGTTAAGACAGTAACTGTCAAGTACATGCCAAATATTGCAATGGAGTACAACTTAACACTTTTTCTGGGGTTCAAAGTAATTAATTTTACCTTGTTCTTGTCTATGCTGCAGTCTTTCATTCTTCGCCGCTTGCTGCAGGGATCTTACCACATAAATCTTGTCGTGGTCAGACATATGACCTTTCATCTCAGCCTTTTGGTGTTCGTTGAACCTGATATCCTTATATTTCTTCTCTCTAGATAACAGTCTCTCGTTCTGTATTTCCTGGGCTGCATCTGGAGCTTCTATATCGAACAGACTGTCTAATTCCAGCACAAATGCTCCTCTTTTTCTTCCAGGGTTGATTGTTCTTCCTTTGTTTTTCACCAGAGCACGATGTTTCTCATGTAGTTTCAGGAAGAGCTTCAATGCGTTGTACTTAGCCATTGTCTTGATTCTATCATCTACCAGAATGGGATGAGGGATTCAATTGTTTCATATGCAAGGTCTTGAAACTTGGGCCTCCCTGACATTTTTAGTAAATTCTGAAAACTAAGGAAATACTGGAAGCCTGGCTGTTGGTGGGAAACTGGCAACCACCGATAGAAGCTGAAGAGTATCTAACCAAGAAAGTTTGTGAAATATCTATTAGATGGCTCAGCTGACTCCTGCCAGTGGATAATACGTGGAGGTTCTGAAATATCAACTGTTGCCCAAGGAGCTCCCTCAGCTCTTTGCTTACTACCATCGGGAAGTTGTAACTTGTAGATTGTTTTCTAGATTCTAATGATTTTATGTAATATCTTGAAAAATGATAGATAATTATTATTTATTTATTATCATTATTTATTTTCTAAATTATTATTATTTATCAATTTATGCTCTTTCATTTGATACCTAATTTGTTGCTCTATCTTGTTTAGATGAAAAGTTATAGTGCGCAACATGATTCAAGGGACACCGGAACTAGTGCTTTTGGCCAATTTCAAAGGAGAAAATTTAAATTTTCATGCGGAAATACTTCTCAAAATATTCTAGGTGAAAAATGGATGTAATTTCGGGCCTTTACAGATCAAAAAGAATGGGAAAATGTACAGAAAGTAAGAAAATAAGAAAAAGTTGTTTTTTGAACAGGGTGATGTGACACCGAGACAAAATACCATAAAAGGACTTAATAATTGAGCACCAAGAGACGCAGCGCATTTCTTGCAGAGGGGTCATGAATAAACAATTGATTCTCTCAGCGCCGAATCGTATTGACAACATATCAGAAGAGTTATGATCCCTAATAGCAAGCAACTGCTCTGCCAATGACGTCAAAATATTACACATCTTTCACGCAATTCTTTCCTCAAGAGATTTTATGATGATCTAAAGAGAGCAATCAAAATGCCAAATTTTGGGAGACGGACGAAAATTACATAATTTACTCGACTTATTGGGAATAAAAAAATGGCCTCTCTGAAGGGCACGCCTATTGAGAGAAGGTGGGATGGGAGTCACGCGGAGAAGGGAAACGAAATCGTGGAGAAGAGAGCGAGGATGACGAGGATTTGTAAAAACTAGGCTAATCCCAAATGCTAAGTGAATGGAACACATTTTACCAGCCATAAACATCAAATATACACAAAAGAACACAGGAACTCATCCAGAAGAATTCATTTGAGACAACTTTGGATGTTGTCAAGGTACAGTGCTTTGTATATGTTCAAGGAGGGTTTCAATTCCACCCACTCTGGCCCTTGATCTCAAGATTCCTGATTATTTTTATTACTCACAATCATCATGCCTAAGCACTATAGTATGGGCAAAAATATAAAAGAGAACAACAAATTAAGAGAAAGTTGGGATCAGCATCCTTAAGTGAGATGGGAGCCATTAAGTTCCCGACCCAATTCTAGGGCAGACGAAAAACGAACCACGCTGTTGGCACTAGAACTCCTCATTACAGGGATGTTGGATGATATTATTATTGGGACATTCACCAATAATAAAACGATATCGAATACAGAATAGTTATAAATTTAAGCTGAAACATAAGAAATATTGGTTAACTTCTAATTTTAGAAAAAATACCATTTTATTAATTACACCATTTAGTAAAATACTAAGTAATTCAAACATACTAACAACATATCAAAACATATTAGCAAAATACATATTTATGAATATGATAAATTAAAAAAGTTTGAGTAAATATGATAAATATATGCATCTATGATGGGGGATTTATAGTTTTGGCCAAGGTGGTAAAGATATAGCCACGTATCCTGCAACAGGTCTTGGGGATTCGAGGACAACCGATCCTCCAGATGTGACCTGACATCTCCCTGAGCTGGGATAATGGATAAATAAAGGAAAGATGGAAAGCGGGGGGGGGGGGGAGAATAGAAAGACAATAAATGTAAGTGAATTTTGCAAATAGTGGCGACAAAAGAACAGAATTTAAAAAAAAGACGCAAGTAAATTTCAACCATCAACTATTAAAGACCAGAAATGGCGCATTCACCCCTTCATTTTCATTGAAGGAGCTATCCATATATACATACCTGGGCAGTAGCATCTAAGAACACCGGCTTGTACTAGGGTGGTTGGGGTAGGAACTCCGTCAAAGAGTACAGTATAAGGAGATGTACTACTGTACCAGGGACCCGTCACTAGAACCTTGACGCCACCCTTGAAAGAAAGTTAGATTTTAGAGAATGAAAAATAATAAAAGCACTCAAGGATAAACAATTGTGTCGTTATTGTTCATACAACACAAATTTATCAACTGGCTTAACATATCGCGCACCTCCGGTGAATTCAAGGATGGCATAAGCTTTTGTAACAAAGGTATTTGAGTAAACTGTCAACGAGAAGGACAGTCGGGACAACAAAACGAGAAAGGAGACATGAACAACAAAACAGCTTCAACAAATATCGCACAAAGTTTGGGGGGGGGTGAAAGAGAGGGCCTTGTCATAGGTCTCTTGGCTGGAGAATGATTCACTTCATCGATAAACCAGGATGGCTAATGACTAGTCTTATAAAGAGGCGTTTTCCTTGGTTTTCGTGGTTTCGGGAGCATGTAGAGGCATAGGGAAATACATTTGACCCTGTCGCTCCCTCCTTCTCGATTCATAGCCTCACCATAACTGACCCCCTCCCCCAGCTATTTCTGACCACTTCCTATTTGAGTTTTATTATTCTCTCTTCCCCTCGCACGTAACGCTATAATACGCCACCCTACCAAGACTCATCATCGCCGGGTTTGTTCAATTAACCAAGGAAAGAGGGCAAGGGATCAATCACGTCTCTCTCTCTCTCTCTCATTCCCACGTTATACTGTGCCATCACTTCTGCTTAACCTCAACAGAGCCCTCAGCTATTTCTCATAGATCCTCTCCTCAGTGACCCTTTCCCAACGCCCACAACTACTCGTTAGGGATCTGCCCTACTACTGCTTGTTCCTCTTAGTTGTCTGTGTTGCATGGGCGATCGTGGTCTCTCTCTACCCTCTCCCTTGAGAATGAGGAATGATCTTCCTGCTGCGATACGCCAAACCCCTCCCTCGGTGCCTTTAAGTGTGCCTCGAATACCCTCCTATTCTCTCTACCTTGCCTTTAGTCAATAGACGCGCACTCTGTGAAGGCCAGTGATCTTGAAGAGCACCATACAAAAGCCCTTATTATTATTAATGTCCCGTGTAACATTATTTAACGAACAGCAGAAGAGAATTAGAAAGCAAACGGGCGAATCAGTGAATGCACAGATACCGATTGGTTGAAGGGAGTCTGAATAAGAGAGAAATTATGTTGGAATATGAGGAGAATGTGCGGGCGAACTCTCACCTCTGGATAGGCCCACTCCGGGGAATAATCGGTGATGTTGGAAGAGGTCTCGCGGTAGTCGACCCTGATGGTCTGCTGGCTCTGGTTAGTGACGGATTTGCCGCTGACGTTGGTGCTGCTGCTGGCACTGCTGTTGGAATTGTGGGGATCAGGCGGGGATGTGTCGTAGGGGTCAAGGTCAGGGAAATCGCCCAGCATGTCGAAGGCGTCTAGGTTCGCCAGCACGTCGTCCTCTGCGGCTGCCATGTTGCTGTCGATGAAGTCCATAGGATTGTCATCTGCTGAGGAAGGGCTCTTCCGAGGATTGCGGGGGAGATTCGCGGACAACGTCTTCTGAATGTCCTCAGGGGAGAGGCTCAGCGTATCGGAAAACAGCTCCTCCTTCACGATCGGGATTTCAGACAGCTCCGACTTGACGGACGCCAGGAACGAGGATGACCCTTTGATGGCCTCTCGGTGGGCCTCCCGGTGAACCTTGTTGGTGTCGTCCGCCGCGTCCAGAGATGAGACCAAGTTTGCGAACGTGCCGCTGTCCATCGTCAGGTTGCCGTTGGTCACGTCCAGACGGAGGTTCTCTATCACGTCCTCCTTCGCCTCCCTTTTCACAAGGACGGGCGCTGGAACGGTTGAGTGTTGTTGTTGCTGTTGCTGCTGATGCGGATGTGATTGTTGGTGATGCTGATGGTGCTGCTGGTGATGTTGGAGTTGCAGTTGGGGGTGGGAGTGGCTGTTATGAGCGGAGTGGGGATGGTGATGGTGGTGATGCTGCTGCTGCAGGGAGTGGAGCACTTGTGAGTGGGAAATGCGGGCGCCGCCATTCGTGGACGACGTGATGGCGTGCGGTTGTCCGAAGTAGGAGGTAAGCGTGAAGGGCGCGGCGAGAGGATGCTGGGCGTGGGTGCTGCCGGGACCGGTCGCCGTGTGGGCGCCGCTGTTCAGGATGAGGAGTCCGCCTCCACCCTGGATGTTGGACAAGTTCAGGATTAGAGGAGCGGCGGTCGAGCCGAGGGCGGGGCTGTTGTCATCGGCGATGTCATTCCTGTTACAGTGGTTGTGATTATTGTTGTCATCGCTAGAAGGGGGAAGGTTCTCATTGCTGTTATCGAACTTAGTGTTGTTGTTATTGGAGGGAGATGGAGATGAAGAGGGCGTGGTGGGCGTTGTAAAGGACGCGGTCTGTGGGCGGCGGGGCCCCTCTGCGGTGACGCCCTGGTACCTGAGGGCTGCCCCGCTCGTGGAAGAGACCTGCGGAAAGGAGAGACATGCCATGCCGTTCCATCAGCTGTTCGAAATCACAAGAAACGAGTGACGGGAGACAAGCGAGCAAAAATGCCGACAGGGAGCAGGGGGCAGGGGCAAGTCCGGACGGGCCTCCACCTGCTCCCTCCAATTAAAAAGGCCTCGCAAATAAGTTTGTCCTTCGAAATTTTTATCCCCATAAAAAGAATTGGGATATTTGGCGCAGAGACAAAAGAGAAAAAAAAGAGAAGCGAAAAAAAGGGGTGGGAGAGAGAGAGAGAGAGGACGGATAGGGACAAAGGAAAAAGGAGAAAGAATGCAAAGAAATGCAAATGAGGGTGAAGAAGAAAGGAAATGGGTGGCTTCTATCAACAAGACTCAAATTTACGTCTCAACGTGATTCATCTTATCTACAATTCCCCCAAATTACAACGGAGAGGAGGCGATCATCAACCGGGAGATTATTTCCTGCTCATAATTGGGAGCAGACAGGGGTGCAGCGAGTAGGAACGCAGGAGCAACCAACGGGGGCACACACACACTTGAGATAAATGAAGAAATGGAATGATAGATGAAGAAAATGTTGAGGTGGAAAGAACAGTAAAAGGTCAAAGGATCGGGCTCTGTAAAAACAAACCGAGTCACTTCTAAATAAGATTTGAAAAGACGCAATCAACGCCTCTAAATATGTACAAGGAGCAGGACTGCGCACCCCATAAGAGGGGGTAAGGAGGAGAAGGATTAGAGGAAGAGTTCACAGTCCTGGGTGATAACTGGGTTTGATCACCCATTCATGGCAGTGGCGAGTCTTTCAAAGCCCTTCAGCTCCGCTTCGGAGGAAGCAGCTCTATCGAGGATCGCTAAGTGAGACAAATACCTAAAACGAAACTCAAAAAGAGTAGGCCACGGACGAGAAATTATTTCTTAAGAGGCTCGTTTATTTAGGCCATTTTTAAATAACTTGACACAATCGGATGCACTGGAAGTAAGCATCAAGACGTTGCCTTTATGCATACTTTAAAATAGACTAAAAATAAAGTGGTATGCACGTTACCAATCGGAGAAATAATTATTGATACACAGGAGTAGCCTAATCTTACCTGGGCTAAGTCATAATGTAAAGAAGGAAATCAGATGCCTTTAAAGACTTGGGTGCTTAGTAAAATCCTAAAAAAGTGGGGGAGCGGAAAGATTCTACTGACGTGTAGTGTGACAAGTCAGAAAGAGGCTGTTGATAGAACAAGAAAAAAGTTGGGCACAAATGTGAAGCTATCAAAATTGGAGAACCCACTCGGAGACTGCCCTCCTCGAAGGATAGTTACGTAGTCAACGCTTTTAAGGTCCAATGTTGATGGAATGGCCGGGCGTATCAACAAACATTCAAGTTAATTAGTAGCTAAAAATACCTTTACAAAACGCAGTCTAGGAACGGAATTGCGAAACAAGGGACTTATTTAAAAGAAAAGTAAGATAATTAGCGGTAACTAACACGTCTAGAGCGATTATCGTAGAAAAATGAAGGAGCATAGACTACAAAAGCACTCGTTTTTGATGAATAGTTAGGGATCCGAGGAAGTGGGGGTCAAAACCCTTGGATAAAGGTACGAAAATAAGCAGAGAAGTTGGCATACATAGGTCTTTGCAGAACACTTACATAGCACACTAAAAATGCCTATGCTGATTCTTTCCCCCCACATACACGAGTATGCAAGCGACGCCATCCACCCTCGTTTTTATTAATTTTGGGCAGAGTCGAGCATGAAAGCTGCTTCAGACAACCCGCACGCATTCTCAAAACCGGTTGTCAGAATTTCCTCGACTTTCGTCGAACGGTTCTACAACCGGCACGCATTCTTAAAACCGGTTGTCATAATTTCCTCCAATTTCGTCGAACGGTTCTACAACTGGTACGAATTCTTAAAACTGGTTGTCAGAATTTCCTCCACTTTCGTCGAACGGTTCTACAACCCGCACGCATTCTTAAAACCGGTTGTCAGAATTTCCTCCACTTTCGTCGAACGGTTCTACAAACCGCACGCATTCTTAAAACCGGTTGTCAGAATTTCCTCCACTTTCGTTGAACGGTTCTACAACCCGCATGCATTCTTAAAACCGGTTGTCAGAACTTCCTCCACTTTCGTCGAGCGGTTCTACAACCCGCACGAATTCTTAAAACCGGTTGTCAGAATTTCCTCCACTTTCGTCGAACGGTTCTACAACCCGCACGCATTCTTAAAACCGGTTGTCAGAATTTCCTCCACTTTCGTGGAGCGGTTATACAACCCGCACGAATTCTTAAAACCGGTTGTCAGAATTTCCTCCACTTTCGTCGAACGGGTCTACAACCCGCACGCATTCTTAAAACCGGTTGTCAGAACTTCCTCCACTTTCATCGAGCGGTTCTACAACCCGCACGAATTCATAAAACCGGTTGTCAGAATTTCCTCCGCTTTCGTCGAACGGTTCTACAACCCGCACGCATTCTTAAAACCGGTTGTCAGAATTTCCTCCGCTTTCGTAGAACGGTTCTACAACCCGCACGCATTCTTAAACTGGTTGTCAGAATTTCCTCCGCTTTCGTCGAACGGTTCTACAACCCGCACGAATTCTTAAAACCGGTTGTCAGAATTTCCTCCGCTTTCGTCGAACGGTTCTACAACACACACGCATTCTTAAAACCGGTTGTCAGAACTTCCTCCGCTTTCGTAGAACGGTTCTACAACCCGCACGAATTCTTAAAACCGGTTGTCAGAATTTCCTCCGCTTTCGTCGAACGGTTCTACAACCCGTACGCATTCTTAAAACCGGTTGTCAGAATTTCCTCCCCTTTCGTCGAACGGTTCTACAACCCGCACGCATTCTTAAAACCGGTTGTCAGAATTTCCTCCGCTTTCGTAGAACGGTTCTACAACCCGCACGAATTCTTAAAACCGGTTGTCAAAATTTCCTCCGCTTTCGTCGAACGGTTCTACAACCCGCACGAATTCTTAAAACCGGTTGTCAGAATTTCCTTCACTTTCGTCGAACGGTTCTACAACCCGCACGCATTCTTAAAACCGGTTGTCAGAATTTCCTCCGCTTTCGTAGAACGGTTCTACAACCCGCACGAATTCTTAAACCGGTTGTCAGAATTTCCTCCGCTTTCGTCGAACGGTTCTACAACCCGCACGAATTCTTAAAACCGGTTGTCAGAATTTCCTCCGCTTTCGTCGAACGGTTCTACAACCCGCACGAATTCTTAAAACCGGTTGTCAGAATTTCCTCCGCTTTCGTAGAACGGTTCTACAACCCGCACGAATTCTTAAAACCGGTTGTCAGAATTTCCTCCGCTTTCGTAGAACGGTTCTACAACCCGCACGAATTCTTAAAACCGGTTGTCAGAATTTCCTCCGCTTTCGTCGAACGGTTCTACAACCCGCACGAATTCTTAAAACCGGTTGTCAGAATTTGCTCCACTTTCGTCAAACGGTTCTACAACCGGCACGCATTCTTAAAACCGGTTGTCAGAATTTCCTCCAATTTCGTCGAACGGTTCTACAACCGGTACGAATTCTTAAAACCGGTTGTCAGAATTTCCTCCGCTTTCGTCGACCGGTTCTACAACCCGCACGAATTCTTAAAACCGGTTGTCAGAATTTCCTCCGCTTTCGTAGAACGGTTCTACAACCCGCACGAATTCTTAAAACTGGTTGTCAGAATTTCCTCCGCTTTCGTAGAACGGTTCTACAACCCGCACGAATTCTTAAAACCGGTTGTCAGAATTTCCTCCGCTTTCGTCGAACGGTTCTACAACCCGCACGAATTCTTAAAACCGGTTGTCAAAATTTCCTCCGCTTTCGTAGAACGGTTCTCATCAATCATGGAATGGCTTCGAATAATGATGAGCCTTCGTATTTTATATTATTTTAATCTCATCTGGATCGAGACCTTTTAAAACACCGCAACGAAATTTAGCGTTCGTGGAACAAATTGGCGGCGATTTATTTGGTACTGCTACAATGCCTTAAACCAGCGGTTCCAAACAATATGGTATAAAGTTTGCCATTGGGACTTAAAATTTGGTAAAGGGGCACGTATTTTACGCAATTTTGATAATTTTATTTAATTTCAAATCAACATCTTTTTCCAGGTTGGAACGGAAAAAATCAACACAAATTTCAATCTAAAATTTAATTTTGTTGATTTCATTTTTGGTTTTACCTCCGTCCAACGTTGGTTGTATGGTTGTGTCCACATATGATATCAGTCTACATCATACGTGGACAAAAGGAATGTGGTTAGTTTAAGTGACAGTTAAAATGGGCAAAGGAGCATTTGATAAAGTAGATATTGGAATTTTTACGATCGATCTTTACGGCGAGGAGAGGTTTAAATAGCTGCCCTTTTGCTTAAGAGGCGGGAGGGGAGGGGGGGGGGGTATGAGATAAGCATTGTTGTTAAATTCTGCGAATCTTACTACTGACACTATCAGCAATACAAATACTTAATCGTCACCCGTACAACAAAGGCTATAAACACCGTAACAAACAGAAAGGACACACGACGAATGCCGACTACCCTAAATTCTGTCGACGAGGATTCCTACCAACGCCGATGATAAAGGTTGTTAACACGAGAACAAAAACTCTTTGCGAATTGTTCAGTGAACATCTTCTGTTCCTCAATCAATGGGTTGAAATTTGTGCACAAGTGAGATCGGAGTCACAAGAACTTGACTTTTGTGGCAAGAGGATATGGAATAGTGTGGGATAAATGGCTCCCCCGGCCTCCAACACGAATTTAACAAAAGGGATTCTTTTTCTCGCCGGCCTGAACAAATGTATATACATACTAGTAGAAAATAATAAAGAAAAATCCACTTTAAATAAATCACCATTTTCGCCTTTGTTGTAATATGAATTTATGGCAGTGAGGTGGTAAAAGAAAATTAAATCGGGCGATAGACGGCGAAAACTATTTAAAAAGTCGATTATTTCCTCTTTTTAATAGGGGTGACGTTTATTGGATGAGATTGCCCGAGACCTTAAATTAGCAAAATTCATCATCACCAAGTGAACACTTGAGAAATTTCTCAAGTTCGCTCGACAGCCCTTTCATTTAGGAATCACCCCGACTGACGGTCGCGTGTAAAACAGCAAATTGAAAACTCTAGTTACACTTTTCCCCGCCCATCATTTCCCATTAAATTGAGACACAGGGGTCGGTTGTTAACAAAATTACAAACCATCGCTCGGAATCGATATCGAATGTAAATGTAGTGATCGACTCGACCGACATTTGAAGGATTTTCGACGTGGATTCATTATCGTGAAAATGGTCGATTATGACGTCAGACATTCTTGCGGATCACGTGTGATGTGGAACCACTTGGTAGTTAAGAATCACATGCGAACCAAACATCACTCATAAGTAAATTGTGTGGCATTAAGAGATCATTCGTGATATTTCGCGAATCTTTTGGGAGAGTTGAGGGAAAACTTGAGGATCACTAACGAGTCAATTGAGACATAGGACTCTTTTTCGATCGTACATTGTCCATTTTTAAATCAGCAATTGGGAAACGACTACCCCTCGCACTTGAAGAACGCTCGTTACTCACCTTCGGGCAATTCGAGGATCACACCTGGATCCTTTTGACATTACACGAGAGTCAGTCGCGCGTTAAATTAAACTACAACTCTTTTGTGAATCAGCGCTGGTTGAGTATGCAGTCTACGGTCACGGTTTCTGGTTAATTTTGCGGGCTATCTAGTTTCTGGTTGGATGGGTTGTTAGGGAAAAATATATACATCCCAAAACACTTTAACTAAGTTAACGTTAACCCACACAGTCACACTCAAACAGAAAGTAGACAATGGAGCGCAAAATTAACCAAAAAGTAGACATCAGAGCACCAACTTAAACAGAAAGTAGACTGTAGGCCGCAAACTTAACCAGAAAATAGATGGTAGAGCGGCAACTTAACCAGAAAGTAAACTAGGCCGCAAACTTAAACCAGAAAGTAGATGATAGACAGAAAATTCAAACAGAAATTAGACGCTAGAGGGCAAACTTAACCAGAAAGTAGACATCCACCACGAAGATTAACCAAAGTAGATCGCAACCTTAACTAGAAACTAGACTGTATAACACCAATTTAATCAGAAATCAGACGACAGAACGCAAACTTAACGAGCAGATAAGGGTTGGAGCGCAAACTATGAACTTGACAGTAGACCGCAAACTTAACCGGAAAGTAGACGGCAGACAGCAACCCTAACCAAAAACTAGACGGTAAATCGCAAAGTTCGCCACAACGTAGACGGTAGAACGCAAACTTAGGCAGAAACTCGACGCTAAGCCGCAAACTTAACCTGAAGCTAGAGGATAGAAGACAATCTTATCAAACTAGATGGTGAACCGCAAACAACCTGAAACTAGACAGCACACTTAACCAGAAAGTAGACAACTGCTCAATTAACCATGACCCGTGAATCACTCGTGAACGCAATAGAGAGTAGTACCGAACGACTCCTTTATTAGTGCGAGGTGGAGGGGGAGGGGGGCAAAGGGAGAGGACACACAGACAGAGAACGTGGATGATAAAAGCTGGAGGGAGCAAAAGCCGCCACACGGTCAGCAAAATCTTCGTTAAGAAATCAGTCATTTTTTTGGTGTTTTTTTGTCTCGTGTTTGCTCAACTCCGGCACCCATTACCCAGGTCGCAGGCACAAATTGAGTTCTTGGAGATGAAAAGACGAAGGCGGAAAAAAAATGAAAAGTAGACAAAGAGTGAAGAAGCCGCAAGAGTTAACCCCCAAAGGTGAGGGTCGGACCTGAGACGAAAATATGGAATTGTTCCGAAGCTACGAACGAACGAACGTAAAATAAGAAAAAAAAAGGCATGCAAATTGTGTTAACATGATGACAATGCATTGCAATATCTTAAACAAAATATCCAAATGCTTGAGAAAGAAATGATTGAAAGTATAATACAGTGTGAAGGTAAAAAATGGTCCAAAATCGAAAATTGATTTTTTTTTTAAAAACAAAGTATGAATGCATTTAGAATTGAAAGCGATTGTAAAGTAAGGGGGTAAAATAAAGAATTATGATATTATAACCCAGCAAATGGGTCAAGAAAATATCGCAGTTTCGGCATGTCGTAATTAATGCGAAGACCCTTTCGCTATGACCTTTAGGTTGAGCGCCAAAAACGAAACAAAGGAAATTTAAATTTTAACAGTCTTTTTTTTTTAATGGCTCATTCATTTATATTTTTATTCAATGGAAAAATGGAAATTGGGAGTTTGGGAGGGGGAAATAAAATTTGTGCCGTTAATTTCAATGCAGGACGTAGCGAAAGGGGTTAGAGAGCGAGGAAAAAAAGAACAAATGCAATTTTAGAATCATAATGAGATGCAAACTGAAAGATATGGGGTAATGATGGCGGAAGTGACGTGTAATGACGCAAGGGGAGGGGGACAAGCGCCCATTAACAACAGCATAGACGCCCGGGGGTTATATAGGTGGAGGGGGGTTTTTGTTCAGCACGGAAACTAAAGACACCAACGAAGGGGATTTTAATTATGTGGAGGAAGAATACAGGGGTGGGGGGGAGGGGTGGACAGACGAATAAAAAGACAAATATAAAGAATAGGGAAAGGGAAAAGGGTTAACTTCGTCAACCCTGAGTACTAGTTGGGGGATCTTACCAGGAACAAGCTGGTACAAAGAGCTCAGGCACTTAAAAGTAGGGATTCGATCCCCGTTGAGGGGAAAGGGTAATAAATATGGCCAAATTTACAGATTACAACTGAGGGAGAATCCCTTTAGGGTCCCTGAGGCTCTCCCCGTAGAGGGTTTGTGCTCACTCGTACAATGGACCCTCGAGAGTACAAATTCGAAGAGGCTGGGGGGTGGGGGCAGGGGCTGATGACGATTGTCCAGAACAAGCATCCTAGGTACAACCTATACGAACCCCCCCCATTGTTTGCGTGTGTCAGTAAAGATGATTTCTTAAAGCGGTTTCCTCCATGGGGGATTGGTGTGAGTGGTACCTAAGCGAACAGTAACAAGTATGGCGGCACAAATGGTAAGGAGCAACCAAAGCAGATTGCGCCACTGCAACCCCTTTTTTCCTCTCTCCTAAAATGATGACACTCGATGACTCCCTCCAACAACAGAATACAAACTTATCTTGATCGTTGCTATAATAATGCAATTTATAATCTTGGACAAACCATTCAAACCTTCACTTATTTTGATCTATAATTTTAAACCTTAAGCTAAAATGATTCTTTATAGGGGATCGCTGTCCCTATATTATTAATGATACCAGAGATAATACTAGAGTATTTGCAAGGGCCACATAAGAAAAGGAGTCTGCAAAATGCTAATAGCTCCCCTCCCCACCACCCAGTTCAGTCCTACCTATCATCCTCATCCATAAACCTATCCAATCTATTCTTTTCTAAACTCCGCAGGGAGGCCCTTCTATCATATGACTAGTGAGCCTATACCATTCATCTAACACTCGATTTATAAACCAATTTCTACCAATCTCCTAAATCTAAAATTGTCTAGCTTAAACCTATTGCTACGTGTCCTATCACCTTCACTAAACATAAGAACCGTACCTATGTTTTCCCTATTAAAACAACACTCGTTGCTATCCGGGCAATTCCATCGTTCTCAATTTTTCGCCCAATCTCAGCTTCCTCTACAGAGCTAACTTTCTTGTTCAACTGCCACGAACTTCTTAATTTCCTAATTTATAAAATCTCAATTCTCGCAAATTATAATGAGAATTAACAAATTTGGAACTTCTTTTAGCGACAATTGGGGAAATTTGTTATGCCAATAGCCTAAATCCACACAAATCCTTTCGTTGCTGGGAATATCCATAAAATTATTCTTAATTTCTAGTCAATTATAATACTAATTTAATTTCAATACTTGGTGCTTGGGGTTATGTATTACTATAAAATGGAGATCCTCCTATTAAATAAGGCACATGGGTCATACTTAGTGGCAAGATCTGAAGGAGTATGATTCCTATTGCTTCTTCAGAGGACAGGGGTTCGCTTGACTGAACCATAAGAATAAACCAGCGGGATTATTAACCCAGCTGTTACCAAACTCATTTGTGACTGGATTTATGTTATTAATATCTGCCTAATTTCTCCAAGGTTATTTTATATAGAATGAATTCCAAATTATTTCTGCCTTTGACTCTTCCTTCACTTTCAGGCATGTGGGTGACGATTCTTCACCACTATTGAGTCCTTCCTCTTTGGGCGGATCTTGCAAAAGGTGAACTCTGTGCCAAGAAGCTTCTGGTGATATTTCTTGTGAATAAAGCTGGCATAATCTATTCGATAGGTTCTTGATCCAGTCTTTCCTAGCGTTCAATTAGAATGTATAAATACGCATTTCTACACCAGGAAAGTAAGGAGCACTATGGTTCTGGGTGTAGTTCAAAAATATTGGTAAATATGAAGAGTATCCATTGAGAGGAGCGTTTCAGTCATGGCTGAAAATTGTTCAAATGGAACCAGCCAAAAGGAAATAGACTGCTTCCATTCTACTACTTTAATACCCGTTTCATATTTTATAGTAACAAAGAGATATTTTTTAACATTTTGTCTTTTTTTAGTAAGATTTCATTAGAGATTTTTTTTCGTAATACTTCCTTGTCTCAATAGTATCTTCTATTTGGCTGTCAAGTACAAGTCTTTCGCTTTCCTCTTCTTTTAGTTCGGATTTTATAATTTTGATATTGTTTTCCCATCTCCAGATGAATGAAAACACATCGCTTAAGATTTACTGCAACTGATATTCAAGGTTCTAGCCTATTTCTCTAGGCCAACATTCTAGCCTACTACCGCAACCCCAAACTTTAAACACCGGATGACTTAAAGCTGCTAAAGGTCTAGTGTGGTTATCAAGAACGATTCTTATATGCAGATAATATAAAACATAAGCATCTATTTATTCACTTATCACTACTGACCACATCGAACTCTAGGTATTACTGATCTTTCAGGCTGTCAATATCATGGCACACACTAAATCGACCTAAAATTTAGGTGTCAGTGATCTTCATAAAATGATCTGCCTGACCCCTTCCTCCGTTGACAGCTAAGCAGAAAAAGCCAAAGACCAAGTCGGAAATCCCCCCTCCCATCTCCTCACTCCCGAGATCTCACGATGGGGGGGCAGAGGGCGCTCTGATACTTTATTACTTAGATTAAAAGGTGGATAAGGTTCTGGGAAACAAGATGAACCCCATCGCACCCCTGTAGCGGACGGACGACGATCAACAGGAGAGGAAATCGAACACAAAATCTTACCTGGTTGGTATCGGTGTCTAGGGGCTGTCTCGATGACGTCACAACATTGGGTGAATCATGAGGCGGGGGATTATGGTGTGGATGGGAGTGGGAAGAAGGGTGCTGTTGGGCCTGAGGCTGGTGATGGTGGTGATGGTGGCTGTGGTGGTGGTTGTGAAGATGTTGCTGCTGCTGCTGCTGTTGTTGTTGCGGGTTCAAATGGTTGCCATGGGAATGAGACTGCTGTTGCTGCTGCTGTTGTTGGGGAGGCAGCTTGGCGATGGTGAGTCTTCGGAGTGGGTGATGGGCACAGTGCTTGGCGTGCTCCCCGCCCACGCCCGTCCCACACGCGCACTCGAGGCCACCTTTGGACGCGGCTGCGCGCGCAACCCTCTGCTTTTCCATGAGCTGCCCCACGATCGCTTCCACCGTCTCGGCCGTCTGCAAGAAGCGGGTTACGATTAGCGCCGGGGCCAGAGGCACCCGGCTAGAGGGAGGAGAGATGGAGGAAGAATATGGTAAGAGGCGAGCTGGGGCACCTGCGATAGGAAGTGTACACTAAGGTAACAAAAGGGGCATTCCAAAGGATATGCTGGAAGGGGTGGGGGGTGACAACATGCAATGCCAAGGAAGCTCTGAGGTCATGCAAATTTGAAGGGAGCGGGACATCTGTGGTGAAGAGCGATCGGGCATTCGGCGACATCGCTCATTTGTACGTTCGAGGACGACCATACGAACGGGTCTCCTTCCCTTCCAAACGACTCGGCGACGAGGTTTAAGTTCGCTCTCCAGTCTATCTGTGCTTCTCCTAAGAACTTGTCGGTGAAGGTTTATTTTACCCCCCTCCACGGCTACAGGTTTGCTAGTGCAGTTCCTACCAGTTCCTTTTCACTAATACTACCTCAATTCCTCTTCAGAATAAACATTACCTCGTTGGAAGAAGTTTCATTTCTTTCAATAACAAATCAATCCTTTGTGGTTAACTGATTCTTCAGTCTCGAGGACAAGAACCAGGGTATGAAGAGCGCGTTCTGAATTCCGGGACCAAGGTTCCTGAACCTGCCCTTGTTCCATATATATCCAGTACTGTCCACAAAGACCAGAAGGCCTGTGTTTTTATGACGAGATCTTCCATAACTTTTGTCACAGGAGTTCCAAGATTTATAAAACTGGTGTAAGATAAAATACAGCCATAAACTCTGTATGGATAAAGGTTATGAAAAGTTACCTAAAGTTGTCAGCAAATAAGCAATTTAGAAAAAAAATTGGTCTTCAAAATTATCCGAACAACCGCGGAAACAAATTTTTGTTGGAATATAACGATTAAATCATGAGTGGAAAACATTTGTACAATTAATAATCATTATTTACTGTGTAGGCCTTTATTCTCGATGGTGCTTCGACATCTCCTATCACAGGAAAGAACCAACTGTTGACACACTTCTGCAGTAATCTTGCTCCATTCATCTTGACGAATTTCCCAGATTTCTTGAACTGTTTTCGAATTCCTCGCTTTTGACCTCTTTTCGAGTGTCTTTCAAACATTTTCAATAGGATTCAGGTCTGGATTCTGCGACAGCCAGTTTATAACAGTGATGTGTTCGTCGTCCAGAAAAGTCTTCACCGGCTTGGCGGTGTGGCAAAGCGTGCTGTCGCCGCAATTCCTTGTACACTTGTGAATTCACTGAGCCCCAGTTCCTTCTACCTAAATCACGCGCTAGACCATGAAACATCCTAAGCCAAACTTAACACTCCTTTGGGTGTAAGTAACAGACAATCTTTCCCTTGCTTTGTGACGAACGAACCCCCTGTCATCGGATCCGAAGAAATTGAACTTGGATTCGTCACTGAAGTCGAGTTGGCTCTATTGGTCACCTATCCATGTGACGTGCTCAGTGGTAAATGCACAAGACGAACCTTCCTCTCTTTTGGACTGATCAATGACTTGGCGTGGCAAGTTTGTCTGCTTCCAGCCGACGTGACAATCTGTCTGGATACATTTGGTGATCAAAATCTCACTAATCTCTCGAGAATCTGCTGCAGCCGCCTTGAAACGGTCCTTCTTCCCAATTTGGGTAGTGGCTCAGTTTTCTCTTTTGAGATCTTCCTTGGCCTAGGCGTTGATTTACAAGGCTAACAAAAATCTCCTTTGTCATAGGTCGATAGAATATCATAGAGTGCCCCCCTTTTGGAGCGCTTGGTAATCTCTGCAATGGCTCCAACGGAAAGAACAAAACACTCTCGGTGGAGCAGATTTATGATTCTCTCGCGGATAGAGAGAAGCATGACATTTTTTTGATGTGACCTGGCCGATAGCTGCCAAAAGAATGACCTAACATACATAAGATTGAACTCAAGTTAGTTGCTATGAAATAATACCGGTACACTCTATAAGAAGCCTTAGCGTTCGCATCATTTTGAACACTTAATTTGCTATAGAAAATTGACGATCAGTTCAGAATTTCGTTCTATTCATCGAAGTTTGCATAACGTTTGCCCACACGTAGTTTTATACCAGTAGGTAACTTTACACCAATTTTGAAAACCTGGTTCTTCTCTGGCCCTGGCAAAGGATGTTGTCATAGAAATATAGCCGCTTTTTTATCATTTTGAAGGATAATATATATATATATATATATATATATATATATATATATATATATATATATATATATATATATATAATTGATTTGTTCCTTTGGAATTTGATTCGTAGTAGGAATATGAAGATCCATGAAATTGCTCTAAGCATTTATTGGTCGGACGTTTCGGACCTCAACTAGGATCATCATTAGTCGCTGATGATGGTCCTAGTTGAGGTCCGAAACGTCTGGCTAATAAATGCTTAGAGCAATTTCCTGGGCTTCATATTCCTACTATATATATATATATATATATATATATATATATATATATATATATATATATATATATATATATATATATATATATATGCAAATTTTGTTGAAGACCATGGTATATTTCCTTTGGCAACTTTCTATTCTTGTAAGTGTCTTTTTTAGTCCATCTTGTAGATGGTAGATAACTTGTCCTATATTCATCTCTCTTTTAAATGAATGGGTTTGGTAAAAAACAAACTAAATTGCTGAGCTTTCGATCTCTTCGATCATCTTCGGAGACTCTTTAGGTATTCTTTTCTCCTTTACCGATGAAGTATGGTGGAGTCAGAATCAGGCTGAATGAAAAGAAAACGGTTTTTAGGGGATATTTATTCCGCCTCGCTTAAGTGTAATGTTAAAGGAAACGAGCCAATCCGGTGAGTGGAATTTTTAAAACAACTTTAATGTTCCATTACAGCTCGTGGCCTGACTGTTGAGGCCCGGCTTTTCTTCGTTTATTAAGATGGCTTCTAAGATGTTGAGACTAGCTTTATTTCCCTCTTTTCTTTTAATTGTGGTGTTTTCAACTAGAATATCTCTAGTTAGGTTGATGTTGTGTGCGCTCTCCAAATGATTTGTAGGTCCTCCTCTTTACAGATGCATGGTTAAACGCCTCGAAAAAGTGGTGGTTGTCATGCCAATATATTTTAAGTTATTATGAAGATTACAGTCTTCATTGTGGCAGATAAATTCGTAAACTATGTTGGTTGACTTTAGATTCGAGGAGTTATGGCAGCTGTTGTTTTTCATAAGGAGATTGTTTGCTTTTGTCGTTTTATAGTATATAATAAGTTGAATTTTGTCCAATTGATTATTAACCTTGATATTACCGTTAATAATCTCCTTGATGTTTTTTTCGTCTATTTTATAGGCTGTGGACATCTGATTTCCGTAATACAGTTTGATGTTGTTTACTACCTGATTACTTTTCGTTTTATCCGTATCTTTGCAATGATTATTTAAAAATGATTGGAGTTGCTTTTCAATCAGGCTGTTCGAGAAACCGTTGTTCACGAGGGTTTGTTTTATGCGGGAGATCTCTTGATGGAACAGTTCCAATGTGGAGCAGCATTTGTATGCTCGGCGGATGCATGAGCTGATTACACTTATTTTGTACCTTTCAGGGCATTCACTATCCGCATTGAAGCATCTTCCCATGTCTGTACTTTTTCTATGTACTTTAGTGACGTAGCTACCATTGATGTATTGAACCTCAACGTCCAAGAAAAGGAGTTTATTGCCCGCGCTCAATTCATAAGTGAATTTTAACACAGAGTTCTCCTTAAATTGCTGCTTGATGTTTATCAGATGTTCTTCGTTTTGGGCGTTGATGTAGAGGTCGTCTACGTATCGGCAATATGTGTGTGTCTTATTTTCACTGTTCTCAAATAAGCTCTCTTTAAGTTGACCCATATAGTAGTTGGCGAAGGTCGGCCCCGAGGGTGACCCCATAGCCACTCCATCCACTTGCGTGTATAGATTACCGTCCGGTGTCCTGAACGGCGCCTCTGATGTGCATGAACGAAACATGTTCATTAAGATGTTTGGGTCAAGATTTGGAGACGACATTGTAGGATGGTAGTACACGTTTTTTATAATGATGTCGATGGTCTGAGCGATGGGCACGTTCGTAAACAGGCTTTCCACATCAAGGAAGGATATTAGTCCTGACGGTCTTGTAGAGTGGATTATATCGATAAATTCTTCCGTAGACTTTATGCTATATTTCGAAGGGATGTACGGTTTTATTACTTCATTTAGGTTTTAGCTAAAGGCTACGTTAGTGTCGTGACTTGAGAGATGATAGGCCTTAATGGGTTGTTCGGCTTATGAATTTTTACATTTCCATAGAGATATCCTGGTGTGTGATCGCCAATGATCTTTTCGAAATGAAGTCCTCCAATGAGTGTATTAGCTTTAGTTATTTGTCCATTTATTTTCTTTTTTAAGTCTTCTGTTGGATCTTTTTTCATACGTTTAAATTTAGTGGTGTCGCTTAGGATGGTATTCAATTTGTTGTTATATTCTTCTTTGTTTAGAATGAAGTATATGTTATATTTGTCAGCTTTTCTTATGACTATTTCTTTGTTGTTTTTTAGAGAGCTGATGGCCTTGCGTATCTCTGGTGCTATAAGTTTGCTGCCATTAAAGTACCTTCGTTTGGTGGCTTCTGCGCGTAGTTGGTCTTTTAGCTTGGAGTTAATCTCAATGATGGCTTGATCTTGTAGTTTCAACAAGGATTGGAAGAGGAATTCTACTTAAACTTTTGTTTTAAATTGGCTCAAATTTGACATGTAGGTGGCAGTTCAAACCGAGGTTAAGAGCTTCTGTTTCACTAGTGGAAAGCGTATGCCGGGAGAGATTGATGAATGATGTTGTTGATTCTGGCAATGTTAATAACGTCCCTTGTACAGTTCATTAGGCTTTTTGGTCTTGATGATTTTTTCACAGTTTCCATTTGTAAAGCGCTGTTGGAGAGAGTCTCGTGTTGCATGTGGAATTTCGAACTCTTCAAGTTGTCATAGCGTTTCCTCAATACCCCGTTGGAATTTGGGATGGTTTTCTTTAATAGTTCTATTTGCCTTTCTATAAGATGGCGACGAAAGGCTATAGTTATAGGTTCATTGTTTGCTGCTAGGTCATGGGTTTTAATATTAGTGTAGATGGGTAGCAGTCTTTCTTGAAGACCATTGTGTATTTCGCCTTGATCAATTTCCTTTGGCAACTTTCTATTCTTCTAACTGTCATTTTTAGCCCATCTTGTAGATGGTAGATCACTTGTCCTATATCTACCATTTACAAGATGGAATAAAAAAGATAGTCAGAAGAATAGAAAGTTGCCAAAGGAAATTGATCAAGGCGAAATACACAATGGTCTTCAACAAAATTTGCATTCAAGAAAGACTGCTACCCATCTACACTAATATATATATATATATATATATATATATATATATATATATATATATATATATATATATATATATATATATATATATATATATAATTAAAGATGGCTAAGTACAGTGTAAAGGGGGGCCATAATAGTAAAAAAGCACAATAAAAGAATTTGGTAATGTTATTTACCATTTAGGAAAACGGGCAAATGGTGTTGAACGGGGTAGGCGGGGCCAGGGCCAAGGTGTGGGGGATAGAGGGCAGGCGAGCACCGCGTCCATCCCGCCAATTTACGACCGAATAAAAGGGTTTTTTTTCCGGCCAAGTTCAAATAGGGTTCCCCCAAATTAACTTTCTTCCTTAAAAGGCGATTCGTTCCGTTCCTTCAGTCCGGCCGTTTTCTTATTTCTATTGGTGCGTTTATTCGGTTATAATTCCCCCCCCCTTCCTCCAAGCCTCGCTTTTCTTAATGGGAAGTGGAGGGGGCGGGGGAAGAGGGGGGGGGGGGCGATGATAGCAATCGTGACGTGGCTTTTAGCTTTCTGACGGCTGCTGCCGATCGGAGGCTCCCGCATTCCAACCCCCACCCACTGAATCAGGACGGCACGGCGCGAACGCCGTTGTCCGCCGGGGGCGCGGGAACAGACCTCAACGGTTTTACTCCGTTGGATTATCTGGCCACAACCACGCTTTACCCAACTGGTAAAAAGACGACCACCTCTCTCTCTCTCTCACTCACACACATTTTCCTTTTGAATGCACCCCCATCGGCCCCAACTCTTTCGCATATAGTGGGGGCCCTACCAATGAATAACCCCCTCCCACTCCCCGACCCTCTTTATTTCCCCAGCAAAGCACAAAAACACCCATTATTTTTCCACAGACAGGGTTTATCCTGGGGCAGAAGGACGCCCCCCTCCTCCTTCTTTCTTCCACAGCACGCAACAGCCTCACTCCACTCTAACCGGGTCCCTCAAAGAGGGGGTGCAGCCCCACTTAATTGTGCTAACGTTGGTGGGGTCCACGGGGGGTGGGGGTGCAACAACTTCTTTCTCCCCCCCCCCCTGAACACTCTGAGCCCCAAAGCCCCTCTCCTTCCACCCCCTTCGAACCCCTCTCAAGTTGTCCATTTGGACGGCTCGAAATCTAGACTTTTCCTTATCCTGGAGATAACGTAGCACCATCCGTCCCTCGCATCGGCTAACAGACCCCCCCCCCTCCCCTCCGGATAAGGAAATACATATAAAGATCAGAATGAGATTCGCTGGTAAACACGAAGGCCTTGGCCTCGTTGGGGGGGAGGGGGTTATTGTGTTTTGACACCAACCAGGAAACCGTTCGTGACCCAAGTGGGGGTCACCCTTTTCGCGTGAGGGGTATGTGGGTATGAGTGCCCCCCATTGGGTGCACGAGTACTCCATCGGCAGGGCTCCGGAACAGAAGAGAGAGTGGGTATGCTGTTTTATTAAGGTGGGAAGAGAAATGATAGCGGTGTTGTGATTGGCTATGCGCAGGAGGAGCAACTTAGCCCCACCAGGATGAGTATCAGCGTATCTGCCAATGGGCGGCCAACTCGTGATCGAACCCGCGCCTAGACACTAGAACACCAACGCAGCATCCGCTAGGCTAGCGAGAGCTCTTTCCTTAGCCTTCCATACAATACTTACACTCCCACACACACCAACGGTGCCACCAACAAGCACATGCAGATTCCACACGCAGCAGCTTCATAGCACATTCCACACGTAGCAGCTTCATGGCACATTCCACACTCAACCCTTAAAACTCTGATACTCCGGAAATACTATTAAAAAAAATGTGATCGTAATCTGTTTCATGCGTACCACCATCATTTACAACACATCGGAGATACTCAAAACAACGCACATGTTCAAGGGCAACCCCAGGGTCTCATACCACATCCCACTCCATCTTCAAATACCATCAACCTTACTATTTTCTGCATTCATTTTTAGTCCTCGGTTCGCACATACCCTGTCAAACGCTTGAATCAACACTTCCAAATCGCTCTCACTCTCAGCCAACAGCACCGACATAAATGGAATCCATTACGCAGCCATCTCACAACACCCTCTATCATTCCTATGCTTATAACTATAAGGAAAAGACTTGCCAGGCATACAAATTTCATGGTTCTAAGAGTGGCTGCATCAGATTACTAAACCCTACCATATGACTTGACCGTAGCCTACAGGGATATCAAAATGATGTAAGTTTCGAATGTTTAATACAGGGAAATCAAAATGTAACATTTCAAATGTCTAATACACTGAAAAAAGTGTGTACCTTTATAATCTTCTTATGACTTTTGTAACTCACTTTGGTATGATGGATATCATCAACCTATGGAACGAATTTCGGGAGCGCGTTCCATTCATGCCTTAAAAATATTCCGAGGTTTTCCATCCGGCTTTTTAAGCAGCGTCGACAGATTCTCAATCGGATTGAAGTCACGAAAGCTTCCAGGCAACGGATTCAATAATTCAATGCAATGGTGCTGGAACCACTTGGGTCTTAGACCATGGTGCTCCATCATGCTGATAAAATCCACCGACCAACACCGAAATACTCTTAAATCGTTGCTAGGATGTGCTATCGGAGGACATTATGCATTTTTTCTATTCATAGCGGTGCCTTTGGTAAATAAATAAGAGCGGGGCGATTACCCTGGGTGAGAATATCTCATAGATGGATATTGTTAGGTTGCTTTACCGTTAGCAACAATGTAAGCCGCATAGTAGCGCTACCTTTTCATTTTCCGGACAGTCGATCTCCCGCAAGTCCCCACAAAAGTGAAAACGACAGTTCAAAGAAAATAACTCCCACAGTCTTCCACGGTCCAATCCTTGTACCTATGCTGGTTACCACCTTGATTTTATGTCTCTCGGTGGGTAGTGGCTTCTTGGCTAACCTCCTAGTTAAGAGGCCGCTGTCCAAAAGTCTGTGCTTCACTCGGAGGCCTCTGGAGAAGACCAGTCGCCGTGGTGGCATTCCAGAGTGCTGCCGGGTTTGACTGAAGAGAACGCCCCGGGGGCCACAAAGTATGTGCCTACTCTTGCGCGCCGATGCACTCACACCTACCTGCTGGCACTCTTGAACATGTTCCACAGTAGTCTTTCTAAGATTCCAAAGCTGACCCCGCACAAGGAAACGGTCTGTAACGCCCAATGAACACACTTTAGCGTCATTGAGTCCTTGAACGTCTTACCAATCCGATAGACATTTCTTACAGCCGTAAGAGTCACTTTGACCCAAAATGGCCTCTCTTGTACAAAAAATGAGCATTTTTAAAGGAAGAAAATGAAAAGTTTCGTTTGAAGATTTCAGTTGTCGGAAGATTTTGATATTATTTCAATTACCGAAACATGGATCAAACAATTTAAAAAGGATTTTATTGGGGAATTTAAGTTAACAGGCTGAAAGTATGTAATAGGGATGGGTCTTGAAATAAAGGCGGTATTATTTTAGACAGAAAACCCCCCCGTTAAACTGTAGGTCTCCAGGCAGAAATAAAAGGCACCAGAAGGAGTGCAGTTAGAGGGTAAATCCCATATTAAATTATTATTATTATATATAAAGAACAAAAATAGTGAAAGGGGTTAAGTCTGATAAATACCATAAGAGTAAACCTAATCAAGCTTAAATAATATGGTCGGAAATAGTATCAACCTCCTTGAAGGAATTATCACCAAAGCCATGACTGAGAGCTTAAAATTCGGCTATCTGTTGATTAGTCGTCTCGACACATCGGGTCCAAGATCCGTCTTCACTCTTAGATCTGTGCGCAAGCGGTTACTTGGGGGGGGGGGAGTATATTTTATAATTAAAAAACAACAAAAACGGACTAATATTTTCAGCAAGTTTTTTTTTAGCGGTGAAAGACATTAATTAAGGGAAGCGAGGATGCTTGGAAAGTTCATAATCAAAGCCTTATTGGAGGAGGGGGGAAAAATACAGGATGTGCAACTCTCCCGACTTTGCCCCCGTTCCCCTTCATCAGAGAACACCGATTTCTTTGAGGATAAATAAAAGCGCATGCCAACTATCATCTAAATAAGGTCAATGCACTCGTACGGAGGGTGAGAAGGGATGAGGTAGCACAAGCACTCTCGTTGGGGTGATAAAGCAGAAAAAGCGGACTCCCCCTCCATGACAAACAGGAACAAAGGAAATTATAATTAGTCACTCAAGGACACACAGCGCCTTTGTTGATGTCTGCGTCACAGAAACAAAAATTAATGATGCGGACTAATTTGTTCAGAGCAAAGGCAGGCGTGGAGTGGAACTAGGTGGGGGTAGATTAAAAAAGGAACTAACCTTACTGATGTGAGAGTAGTTACGACCGCCGCAAGACTTCTAGCGAGTGGGAAACGGGCGGCAGGGGTGATTTTCGGGATGCACGAGAAGAAGAGAGAAGAAAAAGGGAGAAAGAAACAAGCAGTGAAGAATAATTCAGTTCTTAAATTAACAAGAAAACACAACAAATGGATCGACATCAGTTGAAAGTCTGGGTTTAAGCCCAATTAGTTAATTTTCTTGCTGCTAGATCCTACAACAATATCTGCAAGAAAATGCTACACATTAAGGAGCCCCGTGTGTGATAATAACCATCTTACGACCTTTGGCATCTTCCATAATTTCAGGTTAGCAATTGCCTGATCGGACGAGTGAAAAGAAAATCCACATTTTAATTCGCCTCCTTTCTGATGTTCTATAATTAATCCCACGCGATCCTGACCAATTTTAACATTTAATTGAACACATTTTTACGCGTGTGTATTAAAATCAATCTTCATTTACTCCTAAACGCCATACTTGGTGGAGAGATGCCAAATGTCTTAAAATGGTTACGTTTGATGCCGAGTGATGCCAGGGAGATCTACAGGATGGTCCGAAAGTCTTGCCATCGCCTGTTAATATTTTTTTAAATTTTCTATTTCACATGGCTGATAAGAGCTCCTAAAGTTTGGAAGAGAGGCTGAGTGTAAGTGTAGGAGCACATTATCGTGTGCATTCTGGCAAGAGCATTGGAGGATGTGCGACATGACTTTAATGCAAGATTTGGCAGACTACATGAGTTTGATTTTATTATATTGTCCTCAATTGTTGTCATTACTTTTCGGACCCACCCTGTATGTATGGGTGGAATCTCTATGCTATTGAGAATTAGGTACGAAGAAGTCTTCTCGTGAATATATTATAATTGAAAAATCCATTCAAGTATATTCACGCCACTAGACATTAACTTAGAAGGAAAATAATCTTAAGTAATTTGCGAGGGACTTATTTTTTTAAATAAAGTAATCTACGCCAACGCCCCTCTCGAAAAGAGCTATTAAATTTGTACCCTTGATCAAAGGGAAAATATCCTCCTTGAGATAACTGTTTGCCATTCGTAGTGTTAAAAAATATTTATTTTTAAAATTTCAGTTAACAAACGCTGGCTAAAAAGTAATTTAAAATAGTAGTTGTAGTGTACGTTATTACTCGTGATTCACTAGCATGATTGTTCTTTGATCACATTTTCATTCATGTATGTACATAACTCACCATAATAAAAATATATTCCTTTAAGGTAAAATCTTAAACGTTATTATGAATTTGGGATTCGTTTCTCAAGGCTGGTCTGAGATTCGCGCGCCACTTTGAGCACGCGGTAACACAGATTCACTCTCACTGTTCTAAACTGAATTTTATGTGATTCATAAATTTTAAATTGACTTTGGGGAGCACCTGGTACCCTTAGGAGTTGTAACAGTTGGGGAAATTCGACAAGATATTTGTTCTTTTCTATTCACCCCCTTTCTTTGATACGTTTTCCCCATATTCCTTCTTTCTTCACAAAGCACCATGTCCGTCCTTGATAACCGCCATTTCACTTTACATCTTAGGGTCACAAACATATAAAGGGAAGAAGTGTATTCCCAATGTCCCTTTTCAATTATGTTTCTTGTAATACATTTTCTTCACACCTTTTTCCCACTCTCCTGTAATGTCTATACAAGCAGGTTAAAGCGGAGACTCTTCTACTTCACGTGTCTACAAACACTATTAGATCTTATTCGTGGATTTTAGTTCCTGATTCTTTGCCGATCTTTCAGTTCCATCCCTAATCACTTTATGGATTTAGTTCCTGATTCTTTGCCGATCTTTCAGTTCCATCCCTAATCACTTTATGGATTTAGTTCCTGATTCTTTGCCGATCTTTCAGTTCCATCCCTAATCACTTTATGGATTTAGTTCCTGATTCTTTGCCGATCTTTCAGTTCCATCCCTAATCACTTTATGGATTTAGTTCCTGATTCTTTGCCGATCTTTCAGTTCCATCCCTAATCACTTTATGGATTTAGTTCCTGATTCTTTGCCGATCTTTCAGTTCCATCCCTAATCACTTTATGGATTTAGTTCCTGATTCTTTGCCGATCTTTCAGTTCCATCCCTAATCACTTTATGGATTTAGTTCCTGATTCTTTGCCGATCTTTCAGTTCCATCCCTAATCACTTTATGGATTTAGTTCCTGATTCTTTGCCGATCTTTCAGTTCCATCCCTAATCACTTTATGGATTTAGTTCCTGATTCTTTGCCGATCTTTCAGTTCCATCCCTAATCACTTTATGGATTTAGTTCCTGATTCTTTGCCGATCTTTCAGTTCCATCCCTAATCACTTTATGGATTTAGTTCCTGATTCTTTGCCGATCTTTCAGTTCCATCCCTAATCACTTTATGGATTTAGTTCCTGATTCTTTGCCGATCTTTCAGTTCCATCCCTAATCACTTTATGGATTTAGTTCCTGATTCTTTGCCGATCTTTCAGTTCCATCCCTAATCACTTTAGGGACCGACCAATAAATGACAATGAAATCACTTCTGGATGCTCGTAAGCAATTTCAGTCAGTCAACAAAAGTCGTTTAATCAATTGAATTTCAAGTCAAGTTCGATGATGAACGTTTAGTTCAGGTAAGATTGGAGTAAACTATATTAGGTTAGATCTGTCAAATAAGGTTTGGGGATTGGATTGGAAAAGTGGTAAGCTAGAAACAAAGATGTCAAGTTTGATTCTAGAGCAGAGGATTTAATGATATGTAGTTAAGATCTCGGTCGGATAAAAGTTGAAATGATTCAACCATCGGAGCCCAGCAAATGAACTTGCTCCTTTCAAAGTTAAGGATATGGTTACCTTTCGCTTTTTTATCAACTTATGCCAGACAAGTAAAAAAAAAAATCTATTCTTGGTTTTGTTAAGGAAAGGGAAGTAGAGACCATAAAAGGAAAACTCGCACTTTTGCGCATTTATTTTTCTTCGTAGTAAAAAAGGTTCTGCATTCGAATATTTGAGTTTCTGATTATTTTAAGGGCTCTTTGCTTTCAGTGATTCAGGAATTAGGTCCTTTCATTTTGCTAAGGGGGGCTGGTCTTTGCTCTTATTATTCACGGTCGTATTTTTTAAACTATTGTCGCGCTGCCATTCATATTTTCCCTTCCTTAATTAAGTTCCTCTCTTAAACACAATAAACGAATTTATCTGTACTTACAGAAATCTCCAACTCGTTGTTGAGGTCTGGCTCGTCTTCGCTGAAAACTGTAAAACAGAGGAAGAGACTTAAGGCGAGCTCCGTTGTAGCTTTACTCTGACGCTAATGTCGATGGAAAACAAGAAGAGGGTTTTCGAGATGATTTGAAAGTAATCATTGAATAGTCAAAAATAAAATATCCTAATTACCACACCCCAAAACAAAAAAATCGCAAGCTAATTAAAAATGTACGAAAAGAGAATGGTTTAATTTTACGAAAACTGGGAAAGATTACTGCCAATGTTATGTAGGGGCTTGTAACGCAAACTGTAAGACAACCATCGGAGTATATAGCAACAATTAACAAAACAATTTCCTACTCCCATTCCGTCGCATAAATATCAAGTGATAACAGCTTGGTTTAAGAAGTGAAATATGGACTTACACATAGGTTTGAGTTGACTGATGAGTTCTTCTTTTGTCCACTCCTTCTTGTCGGCCCAGAGCGAAATGCTAGAGGCCATGATCAACTTATTGTCGTCAGGATATGGAACGTTCAAGTAATGGACCAACACGATGTCAGGATTCTGCATACGAGGGAAAAAACGCGTCATCAAAACATCCTACGCCCATTCAAAAAAATGATCAAAAATAGGGAAAGAAATAAAGAGTAAAGAAAAACAAGTTTGAACAAATCTTATACTCACTAAAATGCTAAATTTTAATCTAAACAAAGATTACACCGAGCCTTAAGAGGAGGCATTGACAATGGGGGAGATTTGTTTGCATTTGGGACAACTCAGTTTAGGATTGGCTGTAGAAGCTGGTGTTGGGGTGGTGATTGGAGCTAGCTCCTTTCCTGAATTTTGGTCGGTGTGGAGGAGATAAAAAGTGCCGAAGATAATGACTCCTAGAGTTTGCAAGATGTCAATGCAGGTGAGCTATGTGTTCTTACTTGCAGGAGCCAGTAACAGCGCCGGTGGAAGGTGGGCAGAATGGCAGAGTGGACGTAGCAGCCATAAATGCACTGGAAAAAAAGGAGAAATAAAAGACACAAACAAAAAGGAAACGGATCAAATTTGGTGGAAAAATGGCCTTCATCAACGTGGCCTAAAATCGAGAAAAAGAGGGGAAAACTGAGAAAACAACGAATGAAGACAGCCCCCCCCCCCCGGAGAAGAGAGCAAATTAAGACAAAGAGGGGAAAACATAGAAGAGAATGAATGAAGACAAAAGGGGTGAAGAAAAGGATTTGTAGAGGGGGGGGGCAATGGCCCTGCTAACACTGAAACCTTGAGGAGTAGCCGCAAGCCCTCCCCACCCAGTGCCCCGAGGGAAAATGGTACTCTCTCCCGGGTCATCTTTGGCACCTCTCCCACTATCTTCTTCGCGCCTTTTAGACCCAGCAAAGGGGGAAAGAGGGCGTTAAGAGTTCTTTATAAAACACCAATGATTTATATGATAAAAGGCGGAACTTGAAAAACGCCCTTGATAATGGAGAGGTGAAGTTAGGGAAAGAAAATAAAATGCGTCGATTGGTCTAGAGAGGCGCTTACTTGGAGCGCTGTATTCTTAAAGGGGGAAAGTGTCTAAAGCGAAAAGACTTGTCGGAAAAGAAAGAAGCATCGGAATGGCGGCGAGATCGTACCAACGACTCCGCGGCGCAGGGACCAGTGGACAACACGCCTGTTTAGACCCATACAGGGTGAAGGATGGCGCTAAACACTAAAAAGAAATCCAACAATTGACGGGGGGCTTAATCCATTCGATTATCCTAAAGCCTAAAAAGACAAAGTTCAAACCGAGCTTGAGAAGCCACCCGCTTCGAACTCGCCACTCTCCTGAACCTGGTCTCATTCCGCAATTAAGGCAGGTAGGTCTCCCTTGTGGGGCTGGTATAAACACAAGGGTCATTTTCCCTCGGTGGCGAAAGAAGGGGGAAGGGATGCTGAAAGGTGAATTGAAATCACAGGAAAGCCCCCGACCCCCCGTCGTTCACAAATACACGGGGTTGCGAAATTATAAAAACGTCCAGGAACAAGTTTGTACACATACTCAAAGTACGAACTCGGACCCCCCTCGAGGGCGGCCCTCTCAAGTACGAACTTGGAGACCCGTGTGAAGAGGATTGCTTCAACTCAAATCCGACTGGGCAAATATGAAAAAGAGCCGCATACTTACCGAGTGGCTTCGCCACTCGCCCCGTAAGGGGGAGCTTGCGCTTCGCTACTAAGATTAAAATTTAAAATCTAAAAAAAAAGCAGCCATGGTTAAATTTTTATAAATTTTCTGAACTTCGCCAATTATAATAATTTTTAAAAATTAACAAAATTTCGATACTTATTTCTGAACTTCACCATTTTGTTTTTTGATATTATAACAGAAATATTAGAAATAACTTTGATAAAAAAGTCATAACCAAATTAAGATGAAATTATTATTCAAATACTCAAAAAAATCCCCTTCTTAAATTATAGAGTTAGTGATGATGATGATTAGGGTTGCACCGATAAGCAATTTGGTGGATTACCAATTAATCGGTAACCAATAATCGGCCGATTATTTATAAATTGTGAATGTGATTAATCTTCATTAATTCCTGGTACCACAAAGCTAAAGACACATCGCAACCTCCAAGTTTACAACTTTATTTACCCCCCAACTGTCATCTCCTGAATGGAGAGCAAATACTTCTAGTAAATTGTGACTTAAAATTTACGTAGCCTTACTAGGTGGAAACATTCTCGTTCTATGTTAGAATTTGCCTAGTTTTCTCATTCTTGTGGTGATCCTAGATGCTACTAGAAATGGTAGTGTACAGAAAGTTTATCAATCTCTCAAGTCTTCTACTAATTTACTGTCTGTTACACTGTGTTTGCTTACTTCTAAATTACCAAGACGCGTTTGGATTTTTTTATTAGTACAAAATATACAGTATCATTCGTGCATATTAATATGAAATAATAACTTTATGTAGCTACAGTGATTGAAAAGTTGAATAATGTCCCTAAATAGGTAAAACTGAAAATGGTATAAGCGTACCGTACGAAGTCTGTATCTGAACGTGTCCAGTACCAGTACGGTGAGACTCGGTGAGTCCGTGTATATCAGTGAGCAGGTTGCCTGTCAGGTGAGCTGGTGACGTTCCACTTATTGTTTCTAAACGTAAGTTTTGTGCGGAGGATCTAGTGAGCAGTGACTGTGCCGACAGGCCTTAAGGACGCAAGGCTGTAGCTCTAAAACTAACCATAGGATTTTCTCGAAATTTGTCTCATCGTGATTCCCACGCAAAGGAATTCTCCCAGAGGGCCCCGTGGAAGTTCCACGGAATTATTGGTATAATGTATCACTTTCTCTCTCTCTCTCTCCTAACCTAACATCTTCTGTAAGCAGACTGCCTTGAGTTGATCTTAGGGTCTTTGCCGGTCCTTGTTTCTGTAGTTTTAACCTCCAAAAATGTAGCGTGGGCTGTTCAAAAGGCGCGCGTATGCACTCTTCCATACTTAGGAAATATGCGACCCGGGTACCCATCCTGCTGTATTTCAGTTTAAATGCGTATACAGTATATTGTGACTGTATATTATATTAACTACAGTACATGCATCAGATTGTCACGCACACATCACATAACACATGTGCTTATACAGTATACTAAACCGTTTATTTCTTTTGCAGGTCTATGTATACGACTCAGAATTAATTATATGAATTATGAAATGAGCTTTCATTTATAGTGAACTTTATCAGTCGTTAATGAGAAGATGGCAAGAATAGAGTGGAAATGATAAGGACAAAACTACGAGGGGCAGGCGGTCAATAAATTTTATGAATCGGTAGAGCAAAACAGAGGAAGGGGGATGGCTGTTTGTGGGGGTGTTAGGACAAGTTATGACAAGTCAGGACCTGCAGCCGCACGCTCCTGTCTCGTCTATTTAAGAAGCAGTAGCTGATCGCAGATCGCCAGTCACAAATATTTCAACAATAGAGAAGGTTGAGCACCGCGCAGTGATAAAATCTTTGACCAAGGAAGGCAAGAATGCAAAAGAGTAACAAGGAGTAACAAGGAAAGTAAGTACCCTAGGAGACCTTACGGTCCATTTAAAGAGGGTACCTTTGGACTATCAATCGAGCAGGCACATGACTGCTATATTGTTTTACGTCCCTAAACGGCCACTTTTCAAGACTTTGTCTAGTCTTGACTTGAACTGGTCAACAGGTTCACTGTTGACAACTTCCACTGGAAGTGCGTTCCACTTACCGCAGATACTGTAGGTGAAAAAATTTCCACACATATTGCGGTTGTAACACTTCAGTTCAAGTTTGAAGCCGTGAGTGCGCGTTCTGTTCTCACTCAGTGTGAAAATATCCCGGTAGTCAACATTGTCAACCGACACCGCCCCTTCCTATGCAACCATTGTTCGCTGGAATAGGGAGTTCCGCCCTGGTCGTGAGTCCCTTGAAGATGACCCCCGTCCAGGACGCCCGTCAGACGTGACCAACGAAGACAATGTGGCCCGTGTGGAGAGGATGATCCTCGAAAATCGACGGGTGAAGGTCGAAGAAATCGAGCGAGAACTTGGAATATCACATGGAAGTGTTACCAACATCATCCACGACAATTTGGCCATGACCAAGGTCTCTGCCCGTTCGGTCCTTAGAAACCTCACGCCCCAGGATCGACTTCAACGTCGTCAAAGTCCACAAGGCCAGAGTTGCACAAGCTGCCCTGCGCGAGTGCGGATTCGGATTCGAGGAGCTCAACCATTCCCCCTACAGTCCAGATCTGGCCCCTAGCGACTACTTTTTATTCCGCCAGCTCAAGGCTGCACTGCGTGGACGCCGGTTTGGGGACGATGAAGATGTCCAGCTCGCCGTCCAGGAGTGGATTTAAGAGCAGTCGGGAGATTTCTGGTTGTCGGGAATTCGAAGCCTCAGGGACAAGTGGCGCAAGTGCATTGAAATCGAGGGTAGTTAATTGAAAAATAATAAAACACTTTTCCTCATATCTCGTTTCCTTATATCCGAATTGCAAAACTTATTGACCGCCCCTCGTACCTGCCTTTGTAATTTATGCAAAGCAGTAATATCAAGAGGTGGTAAAAGTGCTAAGACGTTTACAATCAGTAACATGATGAATCACCTCCGAAAGAAGCACCATGAAGAGTTAGGAAAGGAGAGCAAGAAAACAGAAGGTTGTGAGAAGAGAACCCATACAGAAAGTTGTGATGCAGGTAGTGCAAGCAGTAGTGAAGGCAAGTCATGTAAATCACATGCAACAATCCAAGAAATACTGACACGGAAAAAATTGTGGGACATTAATGATCATAGAGCTCAAAAACTTCATACCAGGATTGGAGAAATGTTTGCTCTTGGTATCCAACCATATTCTGTGACTGAAGATATTTTTCAGAAAATATGGTTAACAGTTCCAAATATATATCACTGACCTCAGATGTTTGGACAGCCAGTACAAATGGTACTCCATTTTTTAGCCTGACAGAGACTTTTGAACAACAAATGGCAGTTTTACGTGTTGTTCTTTTTCAAGTTGCACAAAGAATAAGTGAGGGACCTTTAAAAGCAATTGGTACTTATGATCTCGCAAAGAGTAAATTCACACTGTACTAAGAGATTGAGAGGCAAATATGGTGGACGGAGTCCGAGAAAATGGTCTTCAGTCACAATCGTGTTTTATACACACTTTACAGCTTTGTATAAATGACTCAATATTTTCACAGAGCAGTTAAGGATATCATAGCAATTAGCAGAAGTATTGTTACTCACTTTAATCATTCACCCTCTACAGTAAACAAACTCACAATAATCCAAGAGCAGCTAAGTCTGAAAACCCATGAATTGATTCCAGATGCGTCTACTAGATGGAACGGCACTTTTTACATGCTACAAAGAATTTTAGAACAACGCAAAGCCCTGGTCACATATACTGTAGATCACAGCATAGCTTCTTTAAGTGAGTATCAGTGGAGCATGGTGGACAAACTTTGTCACCTTCTCAAGCTCTTTGAGGAGATCACAAGAGATGCAATTAAAAGGGAGTCTACCACATCAATAATTATTCCTACAGTCTTAAGCCTCAAGCTGTTCTTATCCAAAGCTCTGAAAAGGCGAAGCTTCAGTGGCATCGTTACTACAATTGAAGAACTGGAAACCTCAGTGAAGAGGTTTGATGCATATTTGGAAGAAAAATCTCTGTGTCTATCTAATTTTCCTGATCCAATATTTAAATTATAATGCCCCCCCCCAAATGGTCTAGAATTCTCAATTAAGCAGTGGGTTACAAAGGAACTGGGCAAAGTTAGAACTGGTGATATTGGAGAGGATTTTTCTTCAAATCCTCCTACTGAAGACCCAGACAAGGATATGGACACTGATGCTGAAGAAGATAGAGAGTCTAGAAACTCAGACTCCATTAGCCTTTCTGCATGTTTTGATGAGATCACAAATGTCTGTCCCAGTCCCAGTTTGTCCACTCCAGATATTGTCGAGGTGGACCTTGAACAAGATCAAACAAGCAATCAAGACTTAGGTCAACTACCGTTAGTGATTCAGAGACAAACTCCATTCAAGATGAAGCTAAACGATCCCTGCAATAAAGAAATACATCATTACTTAAATTTGCCTTTGTTGAGAAGAGAAGAAAATCCGTTTCAGTGGTGGAGTAACAGTAGAGAAACTTTACCTCTGTTGAGCAAATTAGCACTGAAATATGTGTGTGCACCATCATATTCAGTGGAGAGCGAAAGGCTGTTTAGTACAGGTGGGAATATATACGAGCCTACAAGGAATAGACTTTGCCCAGAAAATGGAGAAATGTTAATGTTTTTACATTACAATTTAAGTGTTTAATTTAAATGGTCTTTTGCAGTCTCCTTCTCTTCTTATGTTCATATGTTAAATCCTTTGTCTCGTTCAAAACCTTTCATTATATTACAATAACTTGTTTTCTTATGCACGGCAGGGATGGTGAATGATATTACTAAATTGCTCTACTAAGCAAGTTGAAATAGGTATATAATTTTTTCTTGGTTGTAATATAGAGTAATATGTTGATTTTTTTTCTAGTTTCAAAGGTGAAGCAAATGCCAGTACTTCATATCATAATTTTATATATCAATTTGAATTACCCAATATACATTTGCAGAGGGACTTCTTTGAAATAAATGCTGTGGAAAGGTATCAGAGTTTTGGTACCATCACCATCCTTATATTAACATTATTAATAATGTGTTATGTACCATGTATTATACAAGAGAGAAATATATCTACTAATTGGCCCCGATTTATCGGTCAAAAGGCCGATGGGCAAAATATTTTCATCGTAACAAGTTTTGTTAAAAGCGATGGCTAATTATATATATATATATATATATATATATATATATATATATATATATATATATATATATATATATATATATATATATATATATATAGTGAAGAAATAAGAAAAGGAATAAAAAGCAAGCCTTAAACTTCGAAGGAGCAAAATTGATTAACAAAATTGTGAGAAATTCTGTCAAATTAGCGTTTCTGATCGTCGGAAATTCGTGGTCGAGAAAAGGCCAGCCTTATTTGGCTTTCGGAGAACTAGACTTCCATGCAGCCGCCGTCGCCGCCAAGGGGACGGGCCCTCGTCTCCCTTCCCTTTATCAATGCCGCAAACGTTTACCTTACCTCAGCTCTAATGCTAATCAATCAAGAGCGAGTGTGTGTATATATATATATATATATATATATATATATATATATATATATATATATATATATATATATATATATATATATATATATATATGAAAAAGCTTCTAAAGTCCACGTGAGTTAAAGTTATGCAGATACACCCACAAAGGAAAAGTGAAAAACGATTCCGAGCGCTTTCGTCTTTATTCTTAAAGACCTTTTCAAGGAATGAACACGGAGGCTGGACATACGATGTCTTAAATAGTGGAAGGGGCGGGGGGTTAGACTACCCACCTCTGAACCTTAATTAGGGGCTACAAAATCCTGAAACAACTTTATTTGAGATTTTATGTATGTAGTGGTAATGGGGTCTAGCATGAACAAACCGGGGCAGAGGTTGAACTTTGGGAACGCGTTAATGGAGATACATTATATATATATATATTAACCAAGGTTTCGCTGTGCACGCTACCAGCCCTTCCGGCTGCCCGCCTCCGGCCTTTTTGTCCTTCCATACCGCTTTTTTCGACCCCCTTTCATAAGGGTTTTTATAATTTGCTTAAACACCCCCTTTGCCCTCATAAAAAGAAAGAAAATACATAAATAAAATAAAAATTAAATAATAATAATATTAATCCAAAAGTTTTTTGAGCTTATGCATTGGTTTATTTGATTTCTAGTACATTTCAGAAATGGTTTAAATTAGCATAAAATAAATATAGGTAAATGTTTTTATGAAAAAAACCCACCATTTGGAACATAAAATCAACAATTGTGGCAAGAAATAACCAGAGGTATTGATTTTTTTTTTTAACCCCAGTTTAGCGCAAATGTTGGGGTAAAAATAAATCATCCCCCTCTCCCACAGAGTATAAACTATATAATATTCTATACAGAACGGATTGTAGAGGGGAGACTTATGATAATTTCTTGCCCCACTGTGAGTAAAAACCAAATGTTTAGGGGAAAATAAATTGATGTTATTAAATGTGTTTGCAATGTTTTCCCCAACTTTTTTTTTGTATACTCTTACAAAAAATGCGCTCCCCGACCCTAATTTTTATTTTGAAGATAAAAAAATATATATATTGTGAAAAGTTTAGAGTTGCTTTAACTTGGTAAGATTATATGGTTATATGCACTTAATATATTAGAAGATATTGGTTAGATTCGTTCTTCCCCCAAAACCAACCGATTTCTTTCGACCATAATACGGTCATCTTCTTAGGCCTATAAAATATATACTAGAGCACAATTCTAAAGGTACAAATATAACATTGGTAGTTTTAGCTTTGAATAGGAAAAAATAGAGTTCAAACAATTTCTAAAATTAGAGTTTAGATTTATAATAAAAAGACAGGTTGTCTTTTTTGTGTTTTAAAAAAAAATTAAATTAGTTAGTAACTGCAAAATTACTTAAATTTCATAAGTAGGATTATGAGTTTAATATTTATATTGAACTATTTAAAAAAAAATTATTAAACGATATACCAAGCACTATTGGCTTTTTAATTTAGTTAAGCAGGAGGTGAACCGACGACAAATCACTATTTAAGTCTGGGTTGAGCTGTTTTATATATATGTAATGTTTCCAAGATTCGAAGTGTAATTGGGCATTTATGGGAATTTAAAACTTCTAAATCTCCTATAGAGATATCAATTTTACATTTTATGCGTAATCTCTGTTCGCTGAAATTTCTTTAGTTTGAAGCAGTTTTCCAGTTCGATTTCTTATGCCCAGATGAGACGAGAATCTTGCCTTCAGAGTTCTCACGGAGCTGCCAATGTAGTTGCCATGGGAACACTCAGGACATTTAAATAAGTATATTATTGAACTCCCAAGACTCTTTGGAACCGGATCCTTTATTTTAAAGAAACACTTTATATTTATTTTGTTTATAAAGGCAATTTGAAATTTTATTTGACAAAAATATTTCTTTAAAAATGCGTGTAATTTTCGGCTAAGGACTTTATTATAAATACCCAGCTCTGGCATAATCAAGTAATGCCTGTCTTTTGCCACCGTTATTTCCGGGTGACAAGGTTAGTAAACTCCATTTAAAAATGTGCGGATTGATTTTTCAACACTATTTAAAGGAGAACCATTGCTTAAAAAGAAGGATTTGAGGTTTGGGAATTCTTCATCTATAAGAATATAAGATGAACAAAGATTGTATTCGCAGTGAATAAGGAATTGAGTCTAGAATCTAAAATTTCCACTGAAATTAAAAATATCCCCCAGGCAAAGGAAATGGAGAAGTCATATTAAATCGTGAAGATTATATTAACAAAACACAAATTATATTGGCAAACTCGTCTAAATTTAAAAAGATGAAAAAATCTGAAGAACAAATTATAACTCAATTGGAAGACAAAGTCGATCGACTTCTTAATAACCTTAAATCTCTTTCAATTATCAGCCAAAAACTTTACTCAAAATTACATGCCACAGGTTCTGGCTTAGCAAAACTATATTGTTTACCTAAAATACACAAAACCTGGAATCCCATTACGCCCCATTTTGGCCTCTTATAGTTTACCAGCATACAAATGAGCAAAATACGTAGTGGAATTACTAACCCAATTAGCAAAGAATGAATACACAATCACCAATTCATACAATTTTCAAGAGGAATTGATGGCATATAAAACAAATTCTGGCAGTTTTTTAGTAAGTTATGATATTCAGTCTCTATTTACAAACTTCCCTATTAATGAAACAAAGACAATTATTTTAGACAAAACTTTTAAGGACTCCCAAAATTTCCAAAGTTTCAGTAAATTACAATTTAGTTCCTTGTTGGATCTAGTTTTTGGTGATTCGGTGTTTACCTTTGATGGTCAGATTTAGCAACAAATTGAAAGAGTCGGTATGGGGTCCCCAATCGGCTCTTTGGCAGCAAATATTTTTATGCCTCATTTGGAAGAAAAGATTTTTTTCCTGAAGTTCCTAATTCATGTAGACTTGGCGTCATCTGTGTACACTGGCACGGAACCAGCGTGACACGAAGTGTGTTCTAAATATATCGAACACAATACTTCCGACTTTGTAGAAGCTTTAGGAGCAGAGACGTAACGGCAAATATAATATATTGTAACAACGTAGTGCGTAGCAAGAACATCTGGCAACACCGAAGAGATTCCGTGTGGCACTGAGGACAGATCCTTGCAGGACGTCCTCTCCCTGACCTATTGAGGCTGAGAGCGCTTCTAATCCACCAGTACGCAGAATCGACTATCTCGAAAAAAACCCTGGAGTAGTGATGTCTACGAACTAATAGAGCATTTTCTAGGTGTAGAGGAGCATCCGATGTAGAGTGGAACTTGAGGAAGCCGCGCCTGACAAGAGGTAAGGTGGCCTTTGCTGTCCATGAAAAAATCCCCCGCTAATCTAACATTTACGAATTTCTCCATCAACCGGCCCGATTAGAACGATCTCTTCCCGACTAGTGAAAAACGAGCACAATAGCAATTCACCAGGAATCAGGGAGAATACACTTTGTCCAGATCCTGCTAAAGAAACTTAGTATAAATGTCATGCCTCGTTCACCTAGGTGTAGAAGCATGACATAAGGGACATCTCCCCAACCGCTGGCGATGTCCGCCAATGAAGCGAAAGCGGAACGCAACTCGCTCAGCATAAACCTGTCGTTGAAGGGTTCTTTCTCCTCCTCTGTCGGCAAGGTCATGTCGGGGGCCTTCAGCGACATCACGACAAGGATCGATTGCTCGAGGAAGCGGTCGCTAAGACTCCGCCACGGATGCAAGGTCCGAGCTTGGGGTCCATTTCTTATGGAAAACGGAAGAGGGTCATGAGAGAACTTACTCCGAATCCTTTGGCTTGCTTCCACACTTCTGCAAGGAGCCTTCCAGTGAAGTGGACACGTATGCCCGCCAGGAAGAGTAGCGGGTGTGCTTCGAAACATAACTGAACCTAGCCCAAGCTCGACGAAATTCAACAACGGTGAAATCGATCGGACGGCATTTATAGGTCATGGAGGCATATCGCTTCTCAGCACCAAGCAAATAGGTGGCGTACAAAACGGTCAGACGTTCTATGAATGGTACTTAGTCCCACGGCGATGAGGTTGCCAGATAACTTAAGAGCCTCATCAACCGACATAAACTCATCGAAATGTAGACTACTGCGCCCTCACCAAGCACCCTTGAGGTGGTTTCTCATCAGGCGGCAGCGGCCCAGAAAATGATATTTGAATGGAAAAGTGGCCACTACCTCGAAGATCATCGACTGACTCCCATCCAAAATCGGGTTGTGCATCCGGAGCGCACAGGGACAGATCAAGTCAAGAAAATGAAGCGGTTCTCGGGCAATGGATGCGTAAACTCAGGAACCAACTCTTCGATCAGGTTGGTAAGGAACTAATTCCTGTGATTGATCGCGTAGTCTCCCCCCAGAGGGGTGTGCCTACCGTTCAATTTACACTTTTATTCACAAAATTCAATACATGACGAAAGAACCAGCAAGAAATTGATAAATGGTGTGTACATATTCAAAATAATTTGTAAAAAACAGTCTAAATTTCGTGTCTCCACCCTGTATTTATCATATCTTGTGATTGTCAAAATGCTTAAGTAGGCACTGACGAAAGAAATGGAATTTATTGAAACCGTCAAAATGTAAAATATGCTAAGAGAAGCGTCAAGTATTTGATAGACCAGATCTGAAAAAAGACGAACCATTTATCGTATCCGAGACCAATTTAATTTCACTGCTTCCATCCTTAATGCATTTAAGAAAGAGCGTCACAAAAAGTTCGACTAAAGATAGTAAGTAAATTATTGTCACGTTTAAAAGCAGCCCCAAATCTAACAAGAACATCATTAGAATTGAAAACAAGGTCTGCTGACCAAAAGGCGCGTGCTCTCTCTTATTCTGATTTATGACCTTCAAGACTTTCAATAATTCGCTGAGTATCCTTGAGAGGAGATTTGCAATTCTATCATTCGAAAGAATGTAAAACAACATAAGGGTTTCAAATTTCGTTAGAATCGGCCGAATAGTTATGATGTTATTGCCAAAACAAAATAATTCATTGGCTAACCTCAGGGAGGGGGGGACTTTGACAATTATCTCATTCGATAGAGAATGTAAAACAATATATGTGTTTCTAACTTCGTTAGAATCGGCGGAATAATTACAATGTTATTACAAAAACAAAAAAAAGCCAAACGGGCACCGACCGAACGAAATAGCGAGATGTAGAGTCTCCCGCGACTAAAATTCAAGAATAATGAGGCTAATTCATTATTAAAAAGAGGATCATCCGCCAGACAGAAAGAATTTAGCGAGTCATTGAAGAATGAAATTCAAAGTAATCCAATGATTTTAGACTACATTTTATGGAGTGAGAAGGTTACTTTCAAATTATCAGGCTATTGTAATCGTCATGTTTCTATTGGTACCGTTGTAACCACATTTAACAAAACAGCAATTAATCAATCTGGGGCTGGTCGCTGTTAGTGTATTCCAAGTTCCGACGGTGTGGGTCCATTTTTTGAACAAACAGTGACCAGTTTTTTTTATTTTTTAAATCTTATATAATGAAATTATTCCACAATTAAATTGATAGTTTATTCCAACAAGGAGCAGCCTATGCAATAAGGACTGGACTAGGTTTGATCGAAAACTTACGACAGTAAGTGGACTAAAAACGTACATTAAAGAGCAATTTCAAGACATATTAAAGAGAAGACGAAAATTGTCTGTGTATGCAATATATAAGGCCATCCATAAGTAATGAGCCTTTTTTCATGTTTAGCATTATTTTATGGATAGGAATAATCGAAATAGGTTTGTTTTTTATACTAGTCTAGTCTGCTAAACTCGAAGCCTAGCTACCTGGATGTCTTAGCCTAACCCAAGGCTTACAATTCGGCATAACTTAGCCTTCATTTTCCGGGCTATTCATTTTGTATTATTATTGTTAATTTAATGTGCCTTATCGTTAAATGATCAATATTAAGGAAGTGTCAAAATTAATCTTTTGCATTATTTAGACGACTTATTTTTTACTATGACTCAAAAGTGTCAATTCGAATTATTTGTTTACCCAACTTCACCCCTCTTCACCCCTCCATTAATTTCAAATTTAAATGGGAATCAAACTTCCCTTCCTCTATGTGCTCATCCACCGTGATATTGATTTTAACTCTTCAATTTTCTCTTTAGCCTAAAATTACTCATTCAAATGTCTATATTCATTTTTACTTTGCCATAGCGATCAAATAAAACACTCAGTTGTTTCCACCACGTTCCTCTATGCATACAGAGTATGTAGCCTTAAATTAATTGATAGGGAAATCCATAACCTTAAGAAGATTTTTCATTCTCTCATATCCATCAGCATCTTTCATTGACAAAACATTTGCAAGACAGAAAACCCCCCATTTTATCGCAATATAAAAAATAACACTAATCCCCCAAACAGCATAAATGCATTGTTCTCCCTAACACCCCCCCCTCAAATGGATTAATAGTCAATTGAAACATAAGTCCCCCCCCCTAATAAAGCAAGCGTATATAAACCCCCCCATCCAAAAATTGCGATGAAATGTACATAAGACAAAGTGGACGTAGCATATCTCATGATTTATGAAAGCACATATTCTGTACGCATGGGCAACGTGTTCAAATCAATCTTTCAACATATGTGTGCAACCAGACAACATTATCCTTTCTGACAAAACGGAACTTATATATTATGCATCGAATTCGTGGGTTAAGCGACAGGTAGTCGAATCCACATAAAATTGATTCTCTCCCAAACTTGAAAATGTCGAAATGGAATTATAAATTTAACCTCATAACTGTGTTTTTTTTTGTGCTTGTCCCCGTTTCTCTTGTTTGATTTTTTTTTCTATCTCATTTTGTAAATAAGGAATGTATTAAGGTAATATTTTGTCAATCCTTGTACAGCTGAAGGATAGAGCGTGATGCCCCCAAACGAGTCCTTGTAATTGTAAATAACAGCTTTTGTTTTCCAGTAATTATCAACATGTGAGCTACGTTAATCCATCGATTTTGAAGTTCTTAACCCAAATCAGAGTATCACCAAAGAGGTCTACTGTCCTCAGTCAGACCGTTTACATGCAACTCTTGAAAAAAAAGGGCCAGCATTAATCAATAGAAAAAGAGTGTTCTTTCAACACGACAACGCGTGACTTCATACAAAAGATTAACAATTTTGATTGGGAACTAATCAGTCAGCCGCCATACTCGCCCGAGTTAGCCCCACCAGATTACTATCTTTTTAGGAGCGTAGCGAATCACCTGAAGAGAATTAAGATGTTAACAACATAAGAAGTTAAAACAACCTTAAGGACCTTTTTATGTAAAATCAAAATCAAAAGGACAAATTAATCTTAAAGAACTTTTTAAAACTAAAGACAAAAATGGTATTAAAAAAATAAGTACAAAGATGGGAAGGAGACTTTGAGGTAGAAACTGGTGAAAATTATATTAATAAATAAATACTTATTTAAGTATAAATAACTTCGATGAGTTCTTTGATTTCTATCCATAAAATAATGATAAACATGAAAAAAAAAAACCCAGCCACATTACTTATGGGGTGACCTTACATAGCGAAATCCGAGTCCTTAGACTTCGACTTGAACCTCTACCAGTTTCTTCCAACAAGGTGGGAACGGGAAGGGAGGGGGCTGGGGGGGTGCTTAATACCCTTGTGGGAAAAAATATGAAAAACAAATTCCTTTTGTGTCATTGATTAAAAATTAAATATAATCATAAATTACATTATTATTTACTCCCCCTGTGTTTCTGCTACGCCCTGGAGTTTCCCATGGAATTCGAATAATTAAAAAAAACAACTTGGCATTATGCTAAGAAGATAAGTAATAATAAAATAAAACGAAACCAAAGAAGGCATCTCAACGAGAACATTTTAAAAGTTTCGAAGGTAATTTCGAGAGGGGGGAAGGGAAGTCGAAATTTTTGGAGGGTATACGTCCAAATATACAATTCGGGGTGCGTAACTCTCCCAAGTATGCCTCTGATGTACAACAAATGCATGCCCCCCCCCCCCCCCCACGTGGGGACTCAGGGATAGCGGCGTTGGACAGAGAAGAAGGAATAGGAAGAGGTAAGAACTGCTCGTCGTGACGAGAGGCCTTAAAATCACACACAGTAATAACTGGTGGACAAACTAAAGGGCAGGGGAGGTTGAAGTGCTGGGGGGAGGGGGGGGGTTCGCAAACAAGGGGATCGTTAGTCCGGAAATCAATTCACGATTGCTGGATTTGGGATCGAAACGAGATCCGATTCGGACGAAGCTAACGTGAATCCGTCGACCCGTGACCCGGCTAAGGGGCGATTATCATCTGAGGTCGTCCGTTGTCTCATTTTACCCTCCCCACATTCGTTGCCCCCTCGTCCCTCCCTCCCACCCCTTTCCAAAGCTCCCAGTAACTCATTAATTTCAAGCTACTTTGACTCTTATTATATATTGATTTAAGGGTTATTATATATAAAGAATCCAATTTGGGCATCAAAGGGTAAGGGTATAAAAGAGCGGCCGTAGGAGCCGTGACCCACCTCGATCCCCTGGACTTTGAGCTTCATGTGGTCCTCGCGCGTCGTCTTGCCGTCCTTGCGCTTCTTCCAGCAGTATCCGTCCCGCCGGTACCGGACCTTCTTCCGGCTGTAAAGCAGCATCGAGCCGCTCTTGGGCCTGAAGAGAGAGAAATTTGGGGAGGTCAAAAAGAGCAAAAACCGAAGTGGAAAATCTTGGTCAGAAAGCATGAGAAAAGGAAGTGGTGAAGTTATGAGACGTGAAGCTATGTGGAAGAGATAGCTCGGAAAGCCAAATGAGGGAGGGGAGGGGGGGCATTTTGCACTAGAGACTAGGAAGCGATGAGACTCCCGAACCAAACTTCGTTTCGCAGCGAGTTTTAAATTGTCAGGGACGAATTAATTAATTCCTGAGAACAGAAAGGAAATTGGTGGTACCAACGACCTCTCTTAGTTCCCGTTTCTCTCGGAGGTCTCGAAGAGCTGGTGGTACTAACGATCTCTCTTAGTTCACCGTTTCTCTCGGAGGTCTCGAAGAGCTGGTGGTACTAACGATCTCTCTTAGTTCCCGTTTCTCTCGGAGGTCTCGAAGAGCTGGTGGTACTAACGATCTCTCTTAGTTCCCGTTTCTCTCGGAGGTCTCGAAGAGCTGGTGGTACTAACGATCTCTCTTAGTTCCCGTTTCTCTCGGAGGTCTCGAATAGCTGGTGGTACAAACGATCTCTCTTAGTTCCCGTTTCTCTCGGAGGTCTCGAAGAGCTGGTGGTACCAACGATCTCTCTTAGTTCCCGTTTCTCTCGGAGGTCTCGAAGAGCTGGTGGTACTAACGATCTCTCTTAGTTCCCGTTTCTCTCGGAGGTCTCGAAGAGCTGGTGGTACTAACGATCTCTCTTAGTTCCCGTTTCTCTCGGAGGTCTCGAATAGCTGGTGGTACTAACGATCTCTCTTAGTTCCCGTTTCTCTCGGAGGTCTCGAAGAGCTGGTGGTACCAACGACCTCTCTTAGTTCCCGTTTCTCTCGGAGGTCTCGAAGAGCAGGTGGTACCAACGATCTCTCTTAGTTCCCGTTTCTCTCGGAGGTCTCGAAGAGCTGGTGGTACTAACGATCTCTCTTAGTTCCCGTTTCTCTCGGAGGTCTCGAATAGCTGGTGGTACAAACGATCTCTCTTAGTTCCCGTTTCTCTCGGAGGTCTCGAAGAGCTGGTGGTACTAACGATCTCTCTTAGTTCCCGTTTCTCTCGGAGGTCTCGAATAGCTGGTGGTACAAACGATCTCTCTTAGTTCCCGTTTCTCTCGGAGGTCTCGAAGAGCTGGTGGTACTAACGATCTCTCTTAGTTCCCGTTTCTCTCAGAGGTCTCGAATAACTGGTGGAACCAACGATCTCTCTTAGTTCCCGTTTCTCTCGGAGGTCTCGAATAGCTGGTGGTACAAACGATCTCTCTTAGTTCCCGTTTCTCTCGGAGGTCTCGAAGAGCTGGTGGTACTAACGATCTCTCTTAGTTCCCGTTTCTCTCGGAGGTCTCGAATAGCTGGTGGTACAAACGATCTCTCTTAGTTCCCGTTTCTCTCGGAGGTCTCGAAGAGCTGGTGGTACTAACGATCTCTCTTAGTTCCCGTTTCTCTCGGAGGTCTCGAATAGCTAGTGGTACTAACGATCTCTCTTAGTTCCCGTTTCTCTCGGAGGTCTCGAAGAGCTGGTGGTACTAACGATCTCTCTTAGTTCCCGTTTCTCTCGGAGGTCTCGAAGAGCTGGTGGTACTAACGATCTCTCTTAGTTCCCGTTTCTCTCGGAGGTCTCGAATAGCTGGTGGTACCAACGACCTCTCTTAGTTCCCGTTTCTCTCGGAGGTCTCGAAGAGCTGGTGGTACTGACGATCTCTCTTAGTTCCCGTTTCTCTCGGAGGTCTCGAATAGCTGGTGGTACCAACGATCTCTCTTAGTTCCCGTTTCTCTCGGATGTCTCGAATAGCTGGTGGTACCAACGATCTCTCTTAGTTCCCGTTTCTCTCGGAGGTCTCGAAGAGCTGGTATACTAACGATCTCTCTTAGTTCCCGTTTCTCTCGGAGGTCTCGAATAGCTGGTGGTACAAACGATCTCTCTTAGTTCCCGTTTCTCTCGGAGGTCTCGAAGAGCTGGTGGTACTAACGATCTCTCTTAGTTCCCGTTTCTCTCGGAGGTCTCGAATAGCTAGTGGTACTAACGATCTCTCTTAGTTCCCGTTTCTCTCGGAGGTCTCGAAGTGCTGGTGGTACTAACGATCTCACTTAGTTCCCGTTTCTCTCGGAGGTCTCGAAGAGCTGGTAGTACCAACGATCTCTCTTAGTTCCCGTTTCTCTCAAAGGTCTCGAAGAGCTGGTGGTACCAACGATTTCTCTTAGTTCCCGTTTCTCTCGGAGGTCTCGAAGAGCTGGTGGTACCAACGATCTCTCTTAGTTCCCGTTTCTCTCGGAGGTCTCGAATAGCTGGTGGTACCAACGATCTCTCTTAGTTCCCGTTTCTCTCGGAGGTCTCGAAGAGCTGGTGGTACTAACGATCTCTCTTAGTTCCCGTTTCTCTCGGAGGTCTCGAATAGCTGGTGGTACCAACGATCTCTCTTAGTTCCCGTTTCTCTCGGAGGTCTCGAAGAGCTGGTGGTACTAACGATCTCTCTTAGTTCCCGTTTCTCTCGGAGGTCTCGAATAGCTGGTGGTACCAACGATCTCTCTTAGTTCCCGTTTCTCTCGGAGGTCTCGAATAGCTGGTGGTACTAACGATCTCTCTTAGTTCCCGTTTCTCTCGCAGGTCTCGAGGAGTTGGTGGTAATAACGATCTCTCTTAGTTCCCGTTTCTCTCGGAGTAACAACAAGGAAAGAAGGTACCCTAGGAGACCTTACGGTCCATTCAAGGAGGATACCTATGGACTAGCAATCGAGCGGACACATGGCTGCTCAATTGTTTTGCGTCCCTAAACGGCCACTTTTCAAGACCTTGTCTAGTCTTGACCTGAACTGGTCAACAGATTCACTGTTGACAACTTCCACTGGAAGTGCGTTCCACATACCGCAGATACTGTAAGTGAAAAAATTTCCACACAGATTGCGGTTGTAACGCTATAGTTCAAGTTTGAAGCCGTGATTGCGCGTTCTGTTCTCACTTAGTGTGAACATATCCCGGTAGTCAACATTGTCGAACCCTCGAAGTATTTTGAAAACTTCGATGAGCTGACCACGCAGTCTACGGGTTTCCAGCGAGAACAGATCTAACTCCCTTAGTCTATCCTCATAACTTTTATGTCGGATAGAGGGAATCAGTTTGGTTGCCCTAGCTTGTACGCGTTCCAATCTCGCGATGTCCTTTCGAAATGAAGGACTCCAAAATTGTACGGCATACTCCAGGTGCGGTCAGACAAGTGAGTTGTACAGGCACAGTACAATCTCCTGGTTCCGATAACCAAACTGGCGCTTAATATAGCCTAGCATCCTTTGGGCCTTTTTCTCCGCCTCAATGCACTGTTTCGAGAACTTGAGGTCACTAGTGATTGTTACACCTAAGTCCTTCTCAGTGTCGGTGGATTCCATAGCAGTGCCCTTAAGGATATACTGAGATTGGGGGTTTCTGTCGCCAATATGCATCACTTTGCATTTCCCCACGTTAAAAGGCATTTGCCACGTGTCCGACCACTCCCCAATCTTCCCAAGATCTTCCTGCAGGCGGGCAGTATTTCCATCCTTTGCAACGTTCATACCAAGCTTGGTATCGTCGGCAAATTTGGAAATCTTGGCAACCATGTCACCGTCCATATCGTTGACGTAGATGATGAATAGTAGTGGTCCCAGGACAGAACCTTGAGGCACCCCGCTAGTAACGGGCACCCACTCAGAAGACTGTCCATTTACCACCACCCGTTGCCGTCTGCCACTTAGCCAGTTCTCGATCCAGCCGGCTACCTTTCCGTCTATGCCAAGCGCTCGCACTTTCCGGAGAAGGCGGCGGTGTGGTACCTTATCAAAGGCTTTCTGAAAGTCTAGGTAGACCACATCCACCGCCTTGTCCCGATCGTGCTCACTGAAAACGAAGTGGAAGAATTCCACAAGGTTCGTCAGGCATGACCGTTGTTTTCGGAAGCCGTGCTGGGAACTCCTCAGTAGCAGGTTTGACTCTAAATACGACGTCACTTTGTCCACCATCATGCTTTCCATGAGTTTACCGACTATCGAAGTCAGACTGATAGGTCGGTAGTTCGACGGTTGGTTACGGTCTCCTTTCTTGAAGATAGGAGTCACCTCCGCCTCACGCCAGTCTCTAGGAACGCATTTGGTCCGGATTAACAAGTTAAAGATAGAGCACAGATGTCGTGATACTTCATCGCACACTTCCTTCAACACTTTAGGTAGAAACCCGTCCGGTCCAGGGGACTTATTCGTCTTTAGGTCAGCGATCTTTTTCTTTATTTCTCCTTCGGTGAAGTTCATTGCCTCCAGCTTTTCCCCCCGAGTAGGAATCCGTCGGCTGGGGAATGGGACCACACTCTTCAGTAAACACTGAAGAGAAGTAGTCGTTGAGGAGGTTAGCATTTTCTGCATCTGAATGCTTTAATGTCCCCTCCTCATTCCTCAAAGGGTCAATCGTTCGACGGATTGGTTTACGGCTCTTCACATATCCAAAAAACTCCTTGGGATTCTCTTTACAGAGTCTCGCCAATCGGAGTTCCTCAGACCGCTTAGCCGCCCTTATGCTGGACTTCACTCTCCTGGCTAGCCTCCGGTATTCGTCAAAGTCACCCGAGATCTTCGATTGCCGGTACACATTTCTCTTCTCCCTAAACAGTTGGCCGATTTCTCGATTAAACCACTTTGGATGAACAGAAGACCGACGGGGACATTTCAGAGGGATGAAACGCGATTGAAGACTCATGAATGTGGTTTTGAAACTGTTCCACGAGTCTTCAACAGCCTCGCACTCTTCTAGCCTCGCGTCAGTCAGTCCCGCGCGTAGACCTGCAAAGTCTGCTCTTCTCAAATTGAGTTTCCTTGATTTACTAGTTGCAGGCTCTGCCTTGGGGACTTTGACTACAAATCTAATTAGTCGGTGGTCACTGCCACCGAGCTCTTCGCCAACAGAGAGGTCCTCAACGATGTCATCCTCAGAGGTGAAAACCAAGTCGAGGATATTGTCTCCTCTCGTTGGCTCTCTCACCCATTGAGTGAGGAACTCGTTGTTCGTGAACTCCAGGAGTAGTGCGTTCTCGCCACAGGGTTCTCTGGTTTCCCAGTCAACTTGTGTGTTGAAATCACCCATGACGATAAACACTCTGTCTTCAACAAGTTCTCCTAGTAGCTGGTACTATCTCACTTAGTTCCCGTTTCTCTCGGAGGTCTCGAAGAGCTGGTGGTACTAACTATCTCTGTTAGTTCCCGTTTCTCTCGGAGGTCTCGAAGAGCTGGTGGTACTAACGATCTCTCTTAGTTCCCGTTTCTCTCGGAGGTCTCGAATAGCTGGTGGTACTAACGATCTCACTTAGTTCCCGTTTCTCTCGGAGGTCTCGAAGAGCTGGTGGTACCAACGATCTCTCTTAGTTCCCGTTTCTCTCGGAGGTCTCGAAGAGCTGGTGGTACTAACGATCTCTCTTAGTTTCCGTTTCTCTCGGAGGTCTCGAAGAGCTGGTGGTACTAACGATCTCACTTAGTTCCCGTTTCTCTCGGAGGTCTCGAAGAGCTGGTGGTACCAAAGATCTCTCTTAGTTCCCGTTTTTCTCGCAGGTCTCGAATAGCTGGTGGTACCAACGATCTCTTTTAGTTCCCGTTTCTCTCGGAGGTCTCGAAGAGCTGGTGGTACCAAAGATCTCTCTTAGTTCCCGTTTCTCTCGGAGGTCTCGAAGAGCTGGTGGTACCAAAGATCTCTCTTAGTTCCCGTTTTTCTCGGAGGTCTCGAATAGCTGGTGGTACCAAAGATCTCTCTTAGTTCCCGTTTCTCTCGGAGGTTTCGAAGAGCTGGTGGTATCTTAACCGCATGAACTCCTCGGGTAGGATGAGATTCTTCAGTCTGGCTTTAAAGCTGGTCATAGCGGTGAATCTACAGTCTTGAACATCACTGACTGCTTTCGTTGAGCATCCGAGGCTGGCCAGTCTTCCACTCTATTCATTTCTGACCTCTCAGCACCTTTCGATACCATCTACCACACCTCCCTTCTACTTTTACTTCATTCACATAAATTTCTAAGTGCCTCTTAAAGTCCCTTGACTCGTTTTTGGTCCTACTTCACCTCGCTCTTAATCTCTCCATCGGAGTGAATCCCCTGTGCTTTTGTTTACTTTTAAAAGGTTCGGACTAGTTTGTCTGTTATTAATAAATTTTAAATTAAAATAAATACTTTTAATGTCTTCTGGTGTAAATTTTGAATTGAAAAGATGGTTGAACAATGTAGATTTTTTTCGTTAAATTCCTGTGGTATGTTGAGAAATGCAACATTTAATGAATGTGTATAAAGTTTTCTCGATTAAAATTTGGAGCCTCAGTAGTGTTTGTTGATGTCGTACCTTTTCCTATTTCGAAGATGAAACGAATCATCTGCTGATGATCACTACTTTCCAATGCTTCTCCGACAGTCAGTTCCTACACCAAATGATCAGTGTTTGTAAGTACTCACCGTGGACGAGGGGGCTGAAGAGCGTCGTATAAATGCATCATTACTATTATAACGACGCTCTGTTAAAACGATTGTCAAGGCAAGGTCATATAACGGAACACGCCAATAACCGCCCCCCCCCCCAGGTCAGGTTTTCACGTTATCGCGCATTTCTGCCTTCCAATCAGTAGAGACCCCCCACCTCCTCTAATTAGCCAAGATGATGAAGGGCGAGTGCGCCACTGAACGGAGGCAGAGGGAGCGAGTGATAACTACAAAAGGCCCATCCGGGTTCTAGGTTAGTGCTCCAATGCCAGGTCAGCTAATTTCATCCCCCCCAAATAAATCCCTATTCTAGATTAGGTTGGTTAGGTTAGGTTAGGTTAGGTTATATTAAGGTCGGCAATTTTTTTTTCGGATGCCTCATCTTTACAAGCTCTAATAAATCGCCGAGCTTTAGCAGAGCAAAGCCTTTTATTTATTGCCCCCAAACGAAAGCTCGACAGGAAGTTCTTGAAAAAGTTGAGTTCGTGAAGAACCAACGAGGGCATCTTGCAGGTGTGTAAGGAGAGATTTCTAAAGAAAGTGAAGTTGAGAGGAAGTAAAACTGGGTGGAGGAAGATATATAGCCGCCGATCAATAGGGTCGGGAGGGCACGCAATTCGCTAGATTTAAGTTTCAATGTGGTGTGTGTGTGGTGTGTGTGTGGGGGGGGGGGGTAAGAGAAAATAAAGATGGATGCAGTGGAAGGGAAAATGATGGAAATAAAGCAGGTAGATTAAATCCCCCTCCTCCCACTGGAGACTGAGGGAGCGAATCCGGCACCGGGCCACGACCGTGGGTGAGTGGACAAAATCTGGTCGGCGACTAGCCTGCAAAATCAACCGCAGGACAAGAGGCTTGTAAAGTGTTAAAAATAAGGAAAAAGCCAGGGTAGACTTAATCTAGCTTGCGAACAGCTGCGGCATTGCGAATGGGCGGGCCGGTTCTCCAGGTGCACCAGTTTACACAGCCCCCACCCCCCCTTGCGGATAGATAGAGATAAATCAAATAAAAAAAGACAAACAGGAAGGAAAATGGACGCAAAGGTTTAGACGAAAGGAGCGGTGAGGAAATGGTAAAGTTAGGGGATATGAAAATGTGTAGAGGAGCTTAGCCAAGGTTGATTACTTGGGGCGCTAGGGGGGGGACGGGGGGATTCATTTTAAGATTCCTGGGAGCCATCAATAAAGTGAAGACCGCCGAAAAGACATTCTAAAGATAATTAAAAAAACAAAATATAAAAACAACAATAGTAAAACCCCATATGGGGTGCCACAGGTGAGGCCCGGCTCTCCTAGGGACTCGAGCAAACCAGCGATGTATTGCAACCAGGCCGACCGTGAAGACAGGCAGAAACAGGAAGAGCCCCGCCGGCTTTAAACAAGGGGAAGGCGTGACACTGAGTGTGCTCCAAGAAATTCAAACGCAATACTCCCGGCAATGTAGAACCTTTGGGGGCAGAGGCCTGGCGACAAACCTTTAAAGATGGTAGCCTCTAGGGTGGTGTGGTTGGCAGAACCGCTTGCGCCACCGGTCCGAATGCTACGCCAAGCTCTTGGAGGAGTTTCCTTGCCCTAACCAAAAGGGTTTAGGATATGATTGGCGCCTCAGCGCGGCATAGAAGCCGTCGAGATTGGCGGTGGACAAAATAGGGGCAACTGGCGGCTGAGGGACACGTTGGGTGCCTTATCCTCAAGATCGAAAAGTAGGCTTTCTAAAAGGGGATATCCGGAGGGCACTGGTCGCCAAACGGAGAACGGTGTGGTGGATCCATTCTACCGTCCGCGATTCACGCTTGGCTGAGGATAAGTATAACTCGCCTCCGTAATCTGGCTTAGAACGAAAAAAGGAACTGTAAAAAAACATTAGCCATATCAGAATCCCAAATGCTAAACGCCACAGAACGAAGAATGTCAAATGGCTGGCGCGGGTAGGAGTGACCCTGAGGCTACGAATATTCGTCTCTCAGGTGAGGCGTCGGTCAAAAACAAGAACAAGGAAACGGTGCAACTCTATCCCATCCAGGTGAGCTTCATTTAGAAAAAACCCCGGGTCAGCGCTTAGCCGTAGGTGGCAGCAGAAGAAAACCGAAACCGGTGCCCTTCGGCATAGTGAGAGATGCGGTTCAGAGCTTGTTTGAGTCGACGCTCCGGGGAGGTAAACATCTGATGTACCAAAAAGCTCTACTTAGAACTTAGCGAAGAGATCTTCCAGCAGCACGAAGTTAATACAGTTAATGCGCAAGGTAGAGTTATACCCAGGGATGCCATTTTCCCCACACCCGTGCGCGGAATCGACGATCTCGCAGAAACTCAGACACGAAAATCAGGAGGCGTCCCCTCGCCTCCATAATACCGTATTGCGAAGTAGGATCATAGGCCTATTAAAAACCATAGAACACCGTGGCCGAGTGCTGGCTACGAGGGAAGGTCTCGCAGATAACATTTTCCAGCTTGAGCAAGCATCCAACGTAGAGTGGAACTTGAGAAAGCTGCACTGTTGTGCATGAAACAGGTGGTCTTCGCTGACCAAGAAATAAGTTAAACTAGCATTAACCAATTTCTCGATCAACTCACACAAACAAAGTTAGAGAAGTTGGGCGGAAACCAGGCGGGGTTGAGTGATCTTTTCCCGGCTTGGGAAAAGCAAGCACGGAAGCAGGAATTTGGGAAGATAACCTCCGTCCAGATCCTGTTTAGCAAGGCCAACACGAAGGCAATGTCCCGCTCCCTAGGTGTCGAAACGACGTACGGGATATCGTTCGTAACATGGACAGTATCCGCGCACCAAGCGAGATCGGAGCCCATCTCACAAAGTATACTAGTCGTTGAAGGGCCCCCCCCCCATCCTAGAGGTGATGTCCAGTCAGTGGTCTTCAGCGATTCCACGACGTGCTTTAAATGCTGGTGGAGTAATATTGCGGCTAAAGAATGCAGAGAAAACGGTCACAGTGTTCGAGATAGCTCTCCCGTACTCCTGGAGGACGCTTGAAGCCGGTGCAGGGCAATATCCCATGGCCACCTCGGCTCCTCCGGATGTAAGTCTACCAGTCTACACGGAGCCCCACCTTGCGGAGGGGGTAGAATGCCAAGGCAGAAGAGTCACTTTCGCGACTTCCCGGAACAAAGTCGTAATTGAGCATAGACGCCGCCATAAATAAAGGCGATAGCATTTGAATCAGTTCTTCTGTTTCATCCTGTGGGGAATATCATCAGTTACGAATTTGAACTCCCCCTTAAAAGAGGCTGGTCCCGTTGACACCATCATTGAGGCCAAGGAGAAACAAAATTATAAGGAAAGAAAAATATATTAAAGAGCAAAGCCTATGTAATCTAATAGGGGAATGTTGAGTCCGCGAGGATGACACGCAAAAGAAGTAACGAGGGCACGGGGATAAACCTGACGTGACACCGGCAATAAGAGAGGATTTCACCAAATTATCACAAATTTCTGACGCTATCTTTCCCACTCTTCTTTTATTTATACTTGGAGTAGTTCTTATTGTTTTTGCAAGAACCACACAAGAGTTCTATTGGATTTAGGTCTGAACACTCCATAGGAGTGATCCTCATTTCTAATTTCAACAATTTCCTGTTGAAATATAATTCAATTCGTGTTGTGGGATGGAATTTTGTATAAATGGCTCTAAAACTTGAGACAAGAGAGTGGTACTTGTGGAATTGATCCTTCGATCGATATTAATCACTCGAGGAAACTCAACGGACACCCTATGGGTTAAAACTTCCCCGGGAACAAAAATTGAGGTCATGGTTCAAAGCGCTCTTAAATGTAATCACATTACGATAGGCCTAAAAGGGCCTCTGAATATTTTTTTCTCTCTATTCCACACTTATTTCTTTTTGGACGATTTTTTGGTTAAGATTGTAATATTTTCATAACAGCCAATTTAGAAAGTCCATTACAAAATTGTTAAAATGCATTACAACGATAAAAGGCAAAGGCTAAACATTGCAAAGTGAATATAGTGATTATTAAACATTGCTATATCGTGTTGTATTTAGTATTTTATTCATAAATTACACTACAGCGAAGAAGATTGTAGAATTCCTAACGACTCCAACATTCATCATTACCCACCTGGGCTCTTTCAATTTCCCACTGGTTAAGAAACAGTCGAGTGAATTTCGGGCGAGCGAGGTTATTAGTAACATTTATCAGCTTTGTCATTCGATGAGGAAACGGTGCCAAGCTATGTCGTGATTGACTCTAATAATTCCAAAACTTTTATATGTGGAAATTCTTTGAAAAGGCAGCGAACAGAAAAGCAAAAAATCAATATTTCTTTCCGCAAATCAACTGTAATCAATGTTCTTAAACGGCGACCGTGAGGAACAAATATCATTTGATAGCTTTGGGAAAAGAATTAATCTGTCAGTACTTTCCAGCACTCCCTTGGGTGGGGGGGGGGGGGATGGGGTAAGCAGCCACACATTAGTTTTTTTCGCAGCCCAGGAATGAATTTTGTGGCCCTTCGCTGTACTATCTCCAGCGTGACTATACCCTTTTGCTGATCAGGAGACCAGAATTGAGATGCATATTCCAGCTGAGAACGCACGATTAATATTAACAATGGAAGTACTATTTATCTACTCTTACATTCGAAGTTTCTTGCAATAAAACCGTGTTCTATTTGCTTTTTAGCTATTTGGAGGCCTTGTTTCAAAAAATTTTAAGCGACTCGAAATTAATAAACCCAGATCACGTTCTTCTGGCGTTTTCTAATAGATGACAGCCTAAGGTATTATCAAAATTTACATTTCGAGAGCCGATGTGCATTACTTTGCACTTATAGAGATTAAATTTATCTGCCATATAACCGGCCAGTTAAATATCTCGTTTAAGTCTTGCTGTATTTCCTCTCGATCTGAGTCATGTTCCGTTATATGATGTAGTTTAGTATCCTCCACGAACCGGTTACGCAACAAAAAATTATTAGCCAATCTTGTAAACTTATCAAGCGTAGGAGCAGTCACAATATTTGTGGGCAGGTATTCCACAATCTACATATGCTCGGTAAAAAGCACTTAGAAATCTGAGATGTAGAATGACGACCAATTTCGAATGCCATGGAATTTACAGTCTCAGAATACCTAGTAACTCTGTCTGGTTGATAAAATCTCGGCAAAAAATTATGCAGATAATGATTCACATCATTCACTACTTTAAATAAAATACAAAGAGCTCCAACATCTCTACGATGCCCAATGTCTAAATTGTAAAAAATTTACAGAATTAAATGCACTATCAAGCAATCTCAGATGAGAGTCTGCAGCAGAACGCCATACAGCAGAGCTATATTGAAAATGAGGTAGAATAAAAGAAAAGAAACACTTGAGAAGAACATCCTCATCCTCATAAATCTTCTTAGATTTACAAAGAATACCCAATTTCTGCGAGATATCTTAAATGCGTTTCAAAATTGAGTTTCGAATCTAGTTACTCCCAAGAGCTTGAGCTGGTCAGCCTTGAAAATCAAAGCCCCATTTGTTAATAAATTGGGATGTTCAGGTAAGAGATCTAGAACGACTCACAATCATTTCCTTAGACTTACTAGGGTTCAATTTCATACCCCACTGAAGACACCAGGAATGAATTTTATTCAAATCCTCAGTGAGGCTGTCTGCAACACTCAGTCTCATTGCAGCAAATGGAACATGAACATAGAGAGAGGTGTCATCAGCATATGCTAGAATTTTATTAGTGATATTAAACGACATGTCACTAGTATATAATATAAAAGGCAAATACCCAAGAACCCTGAAGGACTCCAGAATATACTCTAGAATAAGGACTAAAACACCCATCGACAACAACACGTTGTTGTCTATTAGTTAAAAACTCTGTTCAAATACTTAAGAGTCTACCACCAATGCCAACAGACTTTAACTTAGAAATCAAGCCATTATGGTTGATAAGTGTCATAGGCGGCACTAAAGTCAAGAGAGACAAACCTAGACTCACAGTTGTTGTCTAAAGCAGACTGCATTTCATGTACCAGCAATAATAGAGCATCAAAAGTGCCTAGCCCCTTTCTAAAGCCAAACTGAGTCGCAGGAAGAAACTGTCTCAAATATACAGTAAAACGTTTGGAAGAGGCAGACGTTCAAAAGTCTTAGATAAAATCAGTGTGATGGAAATGGGCATACATTCACTGGGAGATGGAGATGATGATGATGATCCTTTGGGAATTGGGGTAATGTTGCCTGAACGCCAGCATTCATGAAATGACCCCAGATGAACTAAAATACGAAATATAACAGCCATTTTGGAGATAGCTGACTGCTAAATCTTTTTAAAATAAATGGAAACAGACCAAATAGTATCAGTTTCTCCCCAGTCGACCAAGTTAGATAAAAGAAATTTTATTTCAGAGGATCTGAAGGCAAATGCATTAAAACTAGGTAGCGGGTGACAGCCGAACGGCCGTAACGCTACCATCAGGATTCATTAAGGGAGAAATAGAAAGCTCAACACCAAACAAAGCAGGTTTGAGTACTGACCACCAAATATGCGGCTGAGGACATTCTTCAAATGGGCATTATGTTGAGCTTCAGCCTCCTTATAAACATTATTTGCCGTGTTCCTCATCACAACATAGTTCTCCCAACACAACCGAGAGCGGTTATCAGACTAAAGATTATAGGCAGCATGCTTATCACGATAGGCCAGGCGACACAGGTCATTAAACCATGCTTTCTCGTGAGATCGAGCTTTAAGATTTTTCCTTCGTACAAACCTACTTTTCAAGTCTAATAACCTTAAATTCAATGTGGTAATGGGGCATGGAGCATCATAGATATCCCTCCAGACAATACTATTAAAAGCACGGTTAATCCCATCTCAGTTAATTCTAGATTTGATAAAAACCTCAACGGAATTGGTAAAGTCTGGAATAGGAAAATCTAACTGGATTTTACAAGCCAATCCTCGATGATCTGAGGAACCAATTGGTGCAGTGGTTTGAACCTCAACAACCCCTCCCACATCAGTGAGTATAAGATCAAGACGATTGAAGGATGTGTGAGTTGCACCAGTAACTAACTGCTCCCAACTAGTAATATAAGAAAAATCAAGAGCAGCAATACCATGTTGATTTGTTGGGGAAACTGAATTCAGCCAGTCTCTGTGATGAGCATTCAGATCACCAATAACAATGAAGCAAGATTTCTTGTCCTCCTCCTGAATATTAATATATGAGTTTAGAAGGCAATCCTATAAAGGATAAAAATATAAAAATTATTAAAGCGACTGCATACTCTAATAATCATGTACTCATGACATCCATATTCATACTTCTAGAACGTGAAGCATTAAATCCCGCTCGAGTATATACATACAAGCCTTGCGCTCGAGGTAAGAAGTTCCTCAGAAATTGCATAGGCTTATTAAAATTTAGTAAAAGGAGTTCTGAGTTATGTCTCCTATTTGATACAAGAGTCTCAGAGCAGCAAATAATATCATATTTAGTTGAGGCAACAGAAAGCTCTCTCAAGTTGCCATAGAGACCACGGATGTTGCAGTAGAATAAATTGCAGAATTTACGACGGATAGGGCCAGAGTTAGATTCATTGTCGCCAGACAAAAAATGATAGGTCCATATAATCTTAAAAAGTAACAACAACAACAACAACAACAAAATCAACTACTTACTACCAACCCAGACATTCTTAGAAACCCCCGGCCACTGAAGGTCTGCTGGGGACTGGGTGCCATGGCTAAATGTAGTACTGTCATATTTCGATACAATGAATTAAGATAGAATAAAGTTTAGGAAAGTAATGAAAAACAAGAGATACAGGGCTGTGTCACCCAGCAGAAGGGAAGTGGCTGAATTCAGGAATGTTGGACACACAACTATGACTATAATTCAGAAAATTTCCTTAAAGGATGCCGTTCGTAGTAGAACTACTCATTCGCCTTAGCTAAAGCAGGGATAACTAGAACCCTTAAACATAAACACTCATGCGCTAACTGAGGACAGACAGTGACCGGTGTTCAAGTGAGGTCAAGGCGGGCATTTCCCCCACACCCAGGGTTCTCAAGACCCTACCAAGTTGCTCTTCCACTCAAATGACCGTTGGCAAACATGGTCTGCTAAGATATACCGCCTAGCAGGTTTATGGTTTGTAAGCCAGTTCTCGATCCATCGCAATATGCTATCTCTTAACCCGTGTGCTCCAAGCTTTTTTAACAAACTCTCATATGGCGAACCGAATCAAAAGCCTTTTTTTTAAATTAAGGTAAATAATATCTACAGCTCTGCGACCATCATATTTTCCGTCATATCATGAAAAGTTCTAACAAATTCGTTAAACATGAGTGACTTCCTCTGAAGTCTTTAGTTAAATTATATTTATCTATGTGATCCACGATTTTGTTTCACAATTAACTCCAAAAGTTCACCGCCAACCGACGTTAAGCTAATGGGTCTATAATTTGTGGGATCATTCTTTTACCCCTTTTTAAAATTTGGCGTAAGACTTGCTAACTTGTTCAGGAACGATACCATCTTTTAAAGATGTTCATAATACTCGTATGATGAATGGCCTCGTTTTTTAACGAATTAATATGCCTTGGAGTGATTTTATCTGGACCCGGAAATTTCCTATTTTTCAATTAGTTTATATGAGTTTGTGTTAAAAGGCGTCGTTCGCAGCCAAAATTGGAGGGCGGAAGGAGGGGGGGGGGCACACAATCGGACGGAGCACTCTCAACTTCAGCAACAGTCGTATGTTAAGTCGCAGAGAAGAGCTGCAAGGCGAGTCTGGGGAGACCAAAAGGATGAGTTGGGGCCATAATAAAACTTTCAAGATGGTGATCGAGAGGAAGTAGAGGCGGGGGGGAGAAGGGATGGGGCAAAGGTTTCACTAGAAATGACGGGACTGACCTGATTTTGACTTCTTTGGAGAGCCAGTCATTGTGTTTGTCGAAGCTGATGAGCAGCGCCGCGATTTCCTGCCGAAGAGACCAAAAAAGAGCAATCAATGGGATTCCGGCGGACAGACATAACAGAATCTTAGACTCTCGCCCCCCCTCAGATTTAAAGGGAGATACCAACGAGGGTTTGTGAGGAAAGAAAGTGAAGAAGATAAAGAAATTGATAATGTGTGGAAGATATAATAGAGCCGCAGATCATCCTGCAGGCATTGAGGCCGGTAGGATAAACTACGGGCATTGGGGCGGGGAGGGCAAATTACGGGCATTAGGGCGGGGAGGGCAAATTACGGGCATTAGGGCGGGGAGGGCAAATTACAGGCATTGGGGCCGGGAGAGCGCACAACCTTTTAGATCTGGCATCCCCTTGTAGGCACGTAAAAGGATATAAAACTTTCCGCCCTGACCATGGGTGAATGGACGAAGGCAGGTCGACGACCAGCTAGCTGCGAAAGCAGCCGATGACCAAAGAAATAGTTGACGAGGCTTGGGAAGGTAAAAAAAAAATAAAAAAATTGCCCAGTAGAACTTAAGCCCAAGGAGTCTCAATCTAGTGTGATGCTGCCATCCTCCAGATACCAGGGGTAACAGTGTCCTCGGGGCATAGGGGGTCCTGGGCACAACCAAGAAGACCCCGCGCCATTTGCAGCTTTTGGCAACTAGAGAAAGAGATTGACCAAATAATTTGTTTGGGGGCTTAACCAACGACTCCCAATGGTTTGAAGCCTTTCGTTACTTAGTGGGGACCTACAGATTAACTTGGGGATCCGAACCGAGGCTCATAACGGTCAAGTAGAACCGAACCATAACTCCCATCCGGCGACTAACCACACCTCATGTTGCTTAACTTCACCCTAATCGGAAGCTGGGTTTGCACTCGACTTGCCCCTACAATGGAAAAGTTGGATATTTACCACCAGTGCGGAGGATGAAAAGATGACTAACGAAGGAATGTGGGGTTGCTTTCTCTTGGGGGATCTTTTTTAAAAAGCTCAACATCACATGATGGCGCAAGGACCAGCACGTAAACATTTAAATAAAAATGTCTCTCAAAAAGAAGGAAACGAAAGAAGAAAAGGAAAGGAAGAACAAATGGGAAAAATCAAATCCAATAACGACAAGGTCACCTGAAGGATGCCCGCCTCCCGAAGGACTCGAGGCCACAGTCATCCACAGTCATATATATATATATATATATATATATATATATATATATATATATATATATATATATATATATATATATACGAGGGGCGGTCAATAGGTTTTGCAATTCGGATATAAGGAAACGAGATATGAGGAAAAGTGTTTTATTATTTTTCAATATAACTACCCTCGACTTCAATGCACTTGCGCCACTTGTCCCTGAGGCTTCGAATTCCCGACAACCAGAAATCTCCCGACTACTGTTCAATCCACTCCTGGATGGCGAGCTGGACATCTTCATCGTCTCCAAACCGGCATGCACGCAGTGCAGCCTTGAGCTGGCGGAATAAAAAGTAGTCGCTAGGGGCCAGATCTGGACTGTAGGGGGGGATGGTTGAGTTCCTCGAATCCGCACTCGCGCACGGCAGCTTGTGCAACTCTGGCCTTGTGGACTTTGACGACGTTGAAATCGATCATGGGGTGTGACGTTTCTAGGGACCCAACGGGCAGAGACCTTGGTCATGGCCAAATTGTCGTGGATGATGTTGATAACACTTCCATGTGATATTCCAAGTTCTCGCTCGATTTTCGAGGATCCTCCTCTCCAAATGGGCCACATTGTCCTCGTTGGTCACGTCTGACGGGCGTCCTGGACGGGGGTCATCTTCAAGGGACTCACGACTATGGCGGAACTCCCTATTCCAGCGAGCAATGGTTGCATAGGAAGGGGCGGTGTCGGTGTACACTGCAACCATGCGTTCATGGATCTCTTTTGCATTCTTGCCTTCCTTGGTCAAAAGTTTGATCACTGCGCGGTGCTCAACCTTCTCGATTGTTGAAAAATTTGTGACTGACGATCTGCGATCAGCTACCTCTTCTTAAATAGACGAGGCAGGAGCGTGCGGCTGCAGGTCGTGACTTGTCATAACTTGTCCTAACACCTCCACAAACAGCCATCCCCCTTCCTCTGTTTTGCCCTACCGATTCGCAAAACTTATTGACCGCCCCTAGTATATATATATATATATATATATATATATATATATATATATATATATATATATGGTCTCTTCTCTCTTGTTTCTGTGTATCACTTCTCCACACATACTGTTATCAAGCGTTTAAGCTCGGGGGTGGATGCGTGGATGCGTGCTAGTTTGCGCGCCAACCACACGGGCCGATAGCTTTCGGTCGCTCAAAGAAGGGATGTCGGGCTTTTACAACTGTAATATATATATATATATATATATATATATATATATATATATATATATATATATATATATATATATATATATATATGAAAAAAGCTCACAAAGTGCACGTGAGTCCAAGTTATGCAGATACACCCACAAAGGAAAAGTGAAAAACGATTCCGAGCGCTTTCGTCTTTATTCTTAAAGACCTTTTCAAGGAATGAACAGGAGGCTGAGCATACATTACCTTAAATAGTGGAAGGGGGGGTGGATAAGACTACCCATCTCTGAACTTTAATTAGGGGCTACAAAATCCTGAAACAACTTTATTTGTCATTTTATGTATGTAGTGACAATGGGGTCTAGCGCGAACAAACCAGGGCTAAGATTGAAATTTGGGAACGTATTAATGGAGATACATTCTAATATATTTCTCGAAATATAATTACTGCATTTTATGACTTGTTTGTCACTGTTCCACGTAATGCTATGGTTAAGATTGTACATATGTAGAAAAAGCGCAGATTGTTCACTGTGATTACGTGAACAATATTGTGCTTTTATCTTATACGGGAAGAGGAGTTGTCTAAGGCAATTCGTGCAGCATTCTCAAATTCCGTTTCTTAAACTGCCGTTGAATGAGAAGTAATTTGCAAGATATTTAACTATGAAAATAATCCTTAAGTTTAACAAAATCAATTGAGATCGTGAATGAGAACTTAGTGATCTATATAAACACAGGAGTTAATACTTCCCTACTGTGTAGACCGAAAAATGCTCGATGAAGTGAATGGGTGGAGTTAGATCAATTTAAGTCTTTCCTCGGTCGATGAGTGCATGAAAACGCGAATGGGAAGAAGACTTGTCCTCTCTGATGGGATATTATACACTGGGGCAAATAAGTATTCGTAGCACTCCAGAGAAAGTATAGTTTAAGAATTATTCTACAGAGGATTCTCAGAATGAAGCAAAACCTTGAAAAAATATTGTCTGCATTAATTTCCAACGAAAAATACCATAATCTTAATGAACTAATGCTAAACTTTCAAATAGGAACAATAAGTTGGTAAAGGTGGTGTAAATAAGTACTCGTAACATATATGTAAGTAGCATCGATCTATTTGTATTTCATAAGAGACTTCTCGCAAATCCTCAGATTCGAAATGCTTCTAGATTATTCTAGAACAAGTAAGAGAGCTTATGATCTGCTGCCGATGCTGCAAGCGATCATTCCGCCACAAGCAAGCGACGTGTAGGCATCTCTCCAAACCATCACTATGACGAAGGTAAAAGAACACTCTTTTCAACTCCGAAACAAGACTGTGAAGGAGTATAAGGCAGGTAAAGGATACAGGAATATTTCAAAGCAGTTAAGTGTCCCTGGAGATTCGGTGCAGTCAATAATCAAGACGTGGAAGGAACAAGGTGGTCACCAACAAACCAAGGATGGGTGCTGCGAGAAAAATAACCCCCCGGGCGATCATTCATATGAAAAGAACTGTGAAAAAAGATCCCAGATTATCTACGAAAGAGTTAGTACATAAAATGGCTTCCATTGGGGTCAACGTCACACGGCAGTCAGTGACGAATACACTGCGAAGGGAAGGACTACGCAGGTGCCGTGCGAGAAAGACCCCTCTTCTAAAGAAGAAGCACCTTTGTGCCTGTAAGCAGTTTGCTACACTAATGATAAACAAAGAAGAAATTATTTCGACAAAATTTTGTGGTCGGATGAGACAAAAATTGAATTATTTGGCAACAATTACAATCATATGGTTTGGCGAGAATCGAACACCGCCTACAAGCCGGAGAACACCATACCAACGGTTAACTTTGATGGAGGCAACATCATGATTTGGGGTTGCTTTTCATCTGCCGGCACAGGAGATCTTTACATCATAAAAGGAACGATGAATTCCCATAAATACTCCGCCAGAAAACTCAGCATAGGAAGACGTTGGGTCTTTCAACACGACAACGACCCTGAACACCTACGACAAATGTCTGAGTGGCTCAACAGGCACAGTGTCACTGTCCTCGAGTGGCCTAGCCAGTCTTCCCGACTTGAATCCAATAGAAAATCTTTGGAAAATGTTGAAGATTAAAGTCGGTGAGAGGCAGCCTTCAAATGTTAGAGAGCTCGAGGATATCTGTATCGAAGAATGGTGGAAAATCCCGAATAAGTTATGCAAGAATCTAGTTTCGTCATAAAGGAGGCGGTTAGAGGCTGTTCTGGCCAGCGAAGGACAGGCTATAAATACTAAGGATAGGTTTCATGTGTCGTTACGAATACTTATTTACACCACTTTTGCAAAGTTATTGTTCCTTTTTGAAAGTTTAGCGTTAGTTCATTAAGATTATGGTATTTTTCGTTGCAAATTAGTGCAGACAGTTTTGTGGCTTTCTGATATTCCTTTTTGTAGAATATTTCTTCAAATATATCTATTCTAGAGCGTTGAGAATACTTATTTGATCCACTGTATATTGTCTTTGAGAAAAGAGAGAGATTTTGTATTTGTGTAATGAAAATGGGCGGATACTGTGTATTGGTGAAGTGGTGTGGTCTATGCAATCATTTTTGTGATGTGATTGTGATAATGCCGTTTAGATGTTCTTAGGAGCGTGGAGGTTTAGGTGAAAAGTGGGGAGTCAGCCCCCACATCCCCAAATTGAACTATGTGACTTTATCAAGGAATTATTTTTGCGTTAAGCTCTAGAATGCGGATAGTGGTTGCTAAGATAAACGGAAAACGAGACAACTTCTGTTCCTCGGTTCGAGATGAACCAGAAAAAAAAACACATTCTTGGGCCTTACAAATTGATAAGCGAACTATCTCTCGAGATGGGGGAATCCAACCCCAAAATTTCAGAGCGAGCTTCTAACGAGAAGCGGGGGGTGGAGAGGCAGGGGTCTTGCATTTAAATCGATAGGTAGATATTATATCACCCACGTAACCGGCCTAACTTAAATGTGCTTCACTTTTGGTTTCCTCATATGCGAGAGCACATCTTAACTTTAGATCGTGTTTAATTGTAGAGCGGCAAAATTAATCTAAGAACCTAGAAATAAATCCTAGGAAGTCAGACTGAGGGATCTTAATTTACTTACCCTAGAAATTATTCGTTTGCGCCGTAATTCACCGGTTTTTAAAATACAAAACAGTTTTACTCATATACAGTATGACTTGTTAGTTCTAAAGCTGAGCGGCCATTAGAAATAACGGCTTCAAGGTTATTAACAAATGATTTAACATTACGATAGGACAAAACTGTTCTCGTAGAGTCGAGTCTCCTGGAGTTCACTTTTTAGAGAAATGGAGGGTAGCTTTGTGGTATGGGTGGCGCTCCTGAAGAGGGTTGAGGAACTCCAGAAGACTTTTATAGCGGGTAAAATAATTCTTACTATTACTCTTACCTAGCCGCATATATATTACTTTAAAGTATAAATAACTTATTATTGAAAAGAAATTGCATATATCGACAGTTGTAACAAGGAGTAACAAGGAAAGAGAGTACCCTAGAAGACCTTACGGTTCATTCAATGAGGGTACCTTTGGACTAGCAGTCGAGCCGGCACATCTCTGCTCAAATGCTTTACGTCCTTTCACGGCCATTTTTCAAGACCCTGTCTAGTCTTGACTTGAACTGGTCAACAGATTCACTGTTGACAACTTCCAATGGAAGTGCGTTCCAACTACCGCAGATACCGTACGTGAAAAACTTTCCACACAGATCGCGGTTGTAACGCTTCAGTTCAAATTAAAGCCGTGATTTCTTGTTCTGCTCTCAACAATGTGAAAATATCCCTGTAGTCAACATTGTTGAACCCTCGAAGTATTTTGAAAACCTCGATGAACTGACCACGCAATCGACGGGTTTCCAACGAGAACAGATCTAATTCCCTCAATCTATCTTCATAACTTTTATGTCTGATAGAGGAAATCAGTTTGGTTGCCCTGGCTTGCACGCGTTCCAATCTCGTGGTGTCCTTTCGAAATGAAGCACTCCAAAATTGTACGGCATACTCCAGGTGCGGTCGGACAAGTGAGTTGTACAACCACAGTACAATCTCCTTGTTCCGATATCCAAACTGGCGCTTTATGTAGCCTAACATCCTTTGGGCCTTTTTCTCCGCCTCAATACACTGTTTCGAGAACTTGAGGTCACTAGTGATTGTTACACCCAAGTCCTTCTCAGTGTCACTCGATTCAAGAGCATTGCCCTTAAGGATATACTGAAATTGGAGGTTTCGGTGGCCGATACGCATCACTTTGCATTTGCTCACGTTAAAAGGCATTTGCCACACGTCCGACCACTCCCCAATCTTCCCAAGATCTTCCTGCAGGCGAGCAGTATTTCCATCCTTTGCAAAGTTCATACCAAGCTTGGTATCGTCGGCAAATTTGGAAATCTTGGCAACCATGTCACCGTCCATATCGTTGACGTAGATGATGAATAGTAGTGGTCCCAGGACAGAACCTTGAGGCGCCCCGCTAGTAACGGGAACCCACTCAGAAGCCTGTCCATTCACCACCACCCGTTGCCGTCTGCAACTTAGCCAGTTCTCGATCCAGCCGGCTACTTTTCCGTCTATGCCAAGCGCTCGCACTTTCCGGAGAAGGCGGTGGTGTGGTACGTTATCAAAGGCTTTCTGAAAGTCTAAGTAGACCACATCCACCGCCTTGTCCCGATCGTGCTCATTGAAGACGAAGTGGAAGAATTCCACAAGGTTCGTCAAGCATGACCGTTGCCTTCGGAAGCCGTGCTTGGAACTCCTCAGTAGCAGGTTTGACTCTAAAAGCGACGTCATTTTGTCCACCATGATGCTTTCCATGAGTTTACTGACTATCGAAGTCAGACTGATAGGTCGATAGTTCGACGGTTGGCTACGGTCTCCTTTCTTAAAGATAGGAGTCACCTCCGCTTCACGCCAGTCTCTAGGAACGCATTCGGTCCGGATTGACATGTTGAAGATTGCGCTCAGGTGTCGTGACACTTCAACACTAGGTAGAAACCCATCCGGGCCAGGTGACTTATTCGTCATTAGGTCACTGATCTTCTTTTCTATTTCTCCTTCGGTGAAGTCCATATCCTTCATCTGCAATGTTGGTACGGCTGCTATGTTGTAATCACTTGCAGCGAGGTAAACAACTGGATACTTCTCACATAAAAAAGTAATGCTTTATGTTCGGTGGCCTTTCAAATGAATTTATAAGCAACTATGATACAATCAAACCTTCGAATCTGGTGTGTACTGCCGCCAACTGGAGAAATCTAACTAAAAAAAAATCACCAGATGAGCCCAGAACTAGTCAGGAGGAAAGGGACTGTAGTCCAACAAGACAACGCCAGGCCTCATGTATGTATCTCAGGCAACGTACACAAGTTTGCCTGCGCTTGTCATGTGTGTTTACTCTCCAGAAATGATGGTAGTAGAGACGGTAGTGGTTTGCCAACATGCCTTTATCCAAAAGGATCCCGAGGCAGAGGGACCTGTTTCGCGTCAGAGGTATGTGGATATAGATACCCATCAGCAGGATTCCTTGGACAGAGAATGTGTTTGTGGAGTGTTATGTTGCGAAAGCATGAGAGGAAAGAAAACAAAGTTGTAATTGGAAATGTGTGTGATGAGAAGTGTAATACCTACTCACCCAAGGACATTTAAAAAAAAGTTGAGCCTATCTGGCGACTGCCTATTTGGGCATAGTTGCCGCACTCACCACAGCCTAGTACTCGGCTACATCAAAATAAAAGAAAGAAAATAAAATAAATTAAAATAAAAGAAAGGAAAACATGGTAATCATTTTATACATAAAATAAACAAAAACAAAACAAACCCATTCCCATTCACACACACATTCTTACAGAGGGAGGGAGAGGGTACTGAGAAAAGGGGTGGGAGAATGGCCCTTTTTAACACACTCACATTCGCTCCACCACATCCCCTCCTTCCTTAAGCCATTCGACCAGTCACTCACTAAACCCTTTCAATCACTCTTCATGGTACCACTTGTGCTCAATCGCACCCTTCTGCACCCATTCACACTCTTCTACTGGTCCCTGGCTACGCGTAGCAATTAGTCGGGGTTGTTCGTCAGTCGTCCTGTCAGTCTCATCGTCACTATTGATCATCTCATCAACCATACTCTTAGCCCTCATTACCAGTTCTCCCATCTCACGACAGAATTCTTTCATACTCTTCCGTTCAGAACCCTCACTCTTCATACCCCCATTCATCAGCTCCTCACTCACAGCTCTCATCCAACTCAAAGTACATTCTTGCGAAACAGACAGGTCACTCACATCCCCTGTATTCTCAACAGGCATACCAGAAACCCCTTCGACTGGTTCCCACCAGAAACCTGAAAAATCAGCCACTTCATCATTCACTACATCAAACTCATCCCTACTATTACCATTCGTAAAACCCGAAAAATCAGCCACACTAGGTTCATTCTGCCCAAACACACTATCATTCATACTGTTCCCAAAACCAGAAAAATCAGGCACAGGCAGCTCACTCACTCGTCTACTTATACCAGCCAAATCACTCACCTGTTTACGCAAAAACTCAATCTCCCTTTCAAGATCCCCCATACCAGAAAGACTCTGCTCAGACTTACTTTCATTCGTACTTGCATTCTTCCTTTCACTCTTCTTTGTACGCTTTCTACTTCTCGAGACTAAGACTAGCTCTTTCCCAGACAGATCCATACTCTCACATTCAATCTCATCATCATGCACTTTACCTCTCTCTCTACACAGTCCATACACCAGATGGCTCACCAGGTAGTCAGGAGGTTCTCTCCATCTCCTTAACTGACTCTGATGAGCCCGCACTCTCTCAGTCATGCCGTCATTCAAACTCTCCAAAACATACGTCACTCCATTTTCCCAAACCCTCACAACTCTATTAGGTCCATCAAACTTCTCACTCATCTTTGACACATTCAACCTACCCTTCACTTCTTTCACCTTCAATACTTTTGCACCTAATTCAAATGAACGGAACCTTTCATGCGCCTCACGCCATACACTCTGCTCACTTTCACTCAAACGAAACCTATCTTTCACTCGCCTTTCAAAATTCATCACAAACTGACATGGGGACATTCCAGTTGCACTATGCACAGTTGAATTATACGCCCATAACACTCTCCCCAGACACACATCCCAGTCATTCACTGTCGTACTCATTATTCTCAACATCTCACACAAGGTTCTTATAGTTCGTTCAGCCAATCCATTTGAAGACGGTACATACGGAGTTGTTCTCACATGCTCCACACCATTCTCTCTCAACATTTGCTCAAACACTTCCCCTACAAATTCAGGCCCATTATCACTCAGACATCTTCTAGGCTTCCATACACACATAGGAAAAAACAACTGCTCAACCACACGCGCAACAGTCACACTCCTTTTATCTCTCACAGGCGCTGCATACACAAACTTACTTTTATGATCAACCATCACAACCATACCAACATTCTCAGCACTCGTACGCGGCAAAGACACACAATCAATCACTACCAATTCAAACGGTTCTTTCGCATCAACTTTCAACATCGGTGGCTTCACTTGCACACCTTGCACCTTTCGCTTCTGACACCTTTCACACGTAGTTGCAACATCATTCACAACAGTTCTCAGAAACGGATGGAACACATGCTCCTTCATACACTCCCACAGCTTAAACTTACCCATATGCCATAATTATCATGCACAACCTTCACCAGACCAATCATACCAACTAAGGACATCGCAGGTACATACATATCATCACCACCCTTCACATGCCTCACAAAATATACAACATCCATACAAACGTCAAAATCCTTAGCATCCCGTTTAAAATCACTTAAACACTCTGGCCATTCATTCAAATCAACACGCATCATTACACACCTCTTCAACTCACTAACAAAAGGACATATCATTCCACTTGACAACCGTACTACCTTTCTGGCCATCCATTCAGTCAGAGGCTTACTCACACCAGAACAATCACGTATAAACTTTCGCTGGAACTCAATCAAACCCCAAAACGACTTCAGTTGCTTCACAGTCACCGGTTTCGGAAACATTCGCACCTTCTCAACATACTTCGGTGATTTTCGCAACCCATTCTCACTCACCATATGCCCAAGGAATTCCACTTCTTTCGCAAACCATTCACACTTCGCCACTTTCACCTTCACACCAACACTCTCCAACGTTCTCAACACATCATTCACCAATCTCATATGCTCCTCAAAAGTCTGTCATAATCAAAATATCATCTATAAATGCAATCACATTCTTACTCGCAAACTTACTCAACACAAAATTCATTGCACGCTGGAAGGCTCCGGGAGCATTAGCCAACCCAAAGCTGAGGTTCCGGAACTGGTAATGCCTCTTTGAGGAAGAGAAGGCAGTTACTGGCCGGCTCTCCTCAGCAATGGGCATCTGGTAATACCCTCGCACCAGATCCAGCTTCGTAAACCACTCCATCACATGCATACTATACACATACTCAGATACCACACACATCGGAAACCTTTCTTTCACAGTCCTTTCATTCACTTTTCGATAATCCACACACAGACGCCATATTCCATCCGGCTTACGTAAAGGTACAATTGGACTATTCCATGCACTCTCGCTCTCTTCAATCACCCCCAATTGCTCCAATTCCAAACACTGCTCCTCAATCTCATCAGCAACCGGACGTGGGAAATGCCTTGGCCGCTGATAGATTGGGGAGTCCTCCTTCAGGACAATCTGGAATTCCGGGAGCTTTGCAACCCCGAAATCCAGATCACCCTTACTGAGGGCTCCCTTTCGTACAAATATCATTAGATACACATCCTCCCTTTCATACTCAGTTAAACATCCATCCAATTCCACCATGCTCTTCACATCATTATACGTCCATTCACACGTCTCTTCACCTTCAACATTCACCCTGACATCCGTACTATCATCCATACCTACCTCATTGACAGTGGAGAGGTGGCCCAGTACATCTCCGACTTGGATTCCCCTCACCTACCCTTTCACACTGGGGTCCGCCTGCACACATACAAAAGGATAATTCATTCTCATCAAGCCATCAAACACACAAGCAACACGCCTTACCTTATAATATGCATCCTTTCCATCCAATATCACATTGTTCTCACCCACATTCAAACTAACATCCTTACTACAACTCACTCTAACAGACACCCTTTCACCCTTCACAAGCCTTACATTCTCCATAGCAGTCACCTCAATACGAGTAAACACACTCCTCAAAACGCAACCATCTTTCCCTACATACAACTTATACACCCCCTTTTTACCAATCTTTCCCTCAGTCTGATCACTCGCAGGATGCACAACCATACGATTCATTTTCATAAAATCATACCCCAAAATCACACCATACTCAATACTCACCTTATCAATCACAGAAAATTCACATTCATTCATCATCATACCATGCATTCGAACAGCTGACCTTATCATTCCAATCACAGGCACTCTCCTATTACCAATACCTACCAAACTACCCTCGCACTCAGACAGGAGGGCTTTCTCGCTAACCTTGTCATACACATCTTTATACACCAAGCTCGCCTTGCATCCAGAATCTATTAAAGCCAAACACTCAATTCCATTCAATTCCACCTTAACACTCAGATACTCATACTTTCTACCAGATAGCACTTTCACACTAGACAGACTTACCAACGCATTACTCACACTCATGCACCCAGAGGATACTTCAGCAGGTACCCTCTTACCATTCAGTTTCCCGCTTCAGACTTTCCATTCACACCTTGCGCTCTCAGTCTAATCCAACACTTTTCACTTGAATGTCCTTCCATTGCACAATAGCTACATACATTCCTCTAGGCACGACACATCCTTGCATAATGACCAGCCTTTCCACAATTACCACATGCATATTTCATACTTTCCCCACCAGTTGCTCCACCATTCAACCTCGGACAATCTTTCTTCAAATGGCCTATTTCTTTACACTCGAAGCACTCTTTCACACTTTCCTGGCAATCCTTTATCATATGCCCTTTCTTACCAAACCCAAAACATGCACCAGATGTCCACCTACATTCTGCCAACATATGACATTTCCTTCCACACCGACGACATTCCACAATCTTTCTCCCACCATTCGGTCTCTCGTTTGCTGGGACATACCTCGGTTTCTCTCTCATATATCCGTTCCCACGCTTGAAATTCATCTGCCCCCTTCCATTCGACCACCCTCCATTTGCCCATCCATTCTGCCGGCCCAGGAAGTTCGACATCAGTCCAGCTGGTGCAGTCTTTAGGGCATCCCTGTAGCTGACAAACTGCTGGGGTGGATGAAAGCTCCTGGGCTTCTTACCCCCAACATTTACACTGTACCATCCATCCTCTTCTAGATCGCTTTCATCATCAAATCGTCCATCTTCTAACAGTTCCAACACATCCTCCCACATCAACCGTTCACCTGTCAGTCTCACTCTCTCCTTTCTCTTTCCACTCAGCCATTCACTCACCTTTCGCGAGATCGTGTCCAAAAACTTCCTCATGAGTGGTTTACATTCATTTACATCATCATCACCATACCTCGTTCTTGCCATACTCTCAAGCCTATGTGCATACATATTCACACTTTCACTCTTCCCCATTCGAGCCTTCTCAAATTCATTCACCCTTTTATACTTAACACTCTCTTTCATTCGTTTCACCTGCCCAATCAATCTCTTCTTCACTACATCGTACTTTGGCTCTCCCACACTCGTTATCACTCGCAAGAACTCCAACACTTTCCCATCCAAACAATTTCCCAGAACACTCACCCAGTGACCCTTGTTCTGCGGGTACTTGAGCTTGCAGTACCGCTCAAAATCCCCGAAGAACTCATCCATAATCTTTTCCCCATGCAATCTAAATCGATCTATCTTTGGCACTTGCCTTATCAAAATACCTTTCCCCACATTCACTTCACTCTCCGAAGAGCTACTCTCGGTCTCACTCATTCCAACCATATCGTCACTCTCCCCCTCATCTGAGTATAGCGAATCCACACTCTTCTCTCTCGCCTTTCTATCCTTAACCTTAGAACTATGCTTACTTCCTCTCTTACTTTCCACTCTCTTCCATTCACCCCCTTTCCTACCACTCACAGTATCTTCTTTAGACTCAATCATACTGCCATCCATTCCATTTAGCGGAGTTCCTTCAGTAGGAGCAGGGGTCAGGGTTGTAGGTCCTGGGGCTGATCCAGCCCCTGACATCATGTTATATAGGTCCTGCATCCGTCGGACCGTCTGATCCTGTCGGTCTCCCATTTCCTTCTTCATCCCTTTTATTTTATTCTCCATTCCCTCCATCATTCCCCGCAACATTTCACACTCCTCTTCTTTCTTTCTCAACTCCAGTCTCAATCGCACTACTTCTTCATTCAATGTTTCCGCTACAGCCATTGTTCCCAAGTTAGTAAAAAGATAGGAGGAGGGAAAAATCAGTCAAACTACTTGTCACACTAATTGGGTATGGACTGCAATCCAATCCCGTCACACTCCCGGTTTCGAAGTTTCACGTCCCTATTCGGGCGCCAAATGTAGCAGGCCGAAAATAGATCTCTAATCCCAATCGATAATCGATCCAACCCGCTTCCTACACTGTCCGGACGTGAGATTATTTTAAACAAAGTACTATTTTGTTTTAATTATAGTGATATATCAAAACTAGCTACTATCTTTCCAGAATATGGCACTTAGTTTCATATATTATTATATTGCAAACAAAGCGCCATATTCTGGAAAGATAGTAGCTAGTTTTGATATATCACTATAATTAAAACAAAATAGTACTTTGTTTAAAATAATCTCTTATTAAAAGATTATATTTTGAGGATTGTTTGGATATACATTTAGAGAGAGTGGAAGCTTGGACGGACGGCAAGAAGGGTTCTCTAGACGATTGATCCGCCCAGCCCTGAGACGGAGGGCTTTCATACCTCGCTAGACACCTGGACCACCATACCCGCATTGGCTGACAATCCTGCCTCCTTTTATGTTGCCTACTACCACCCACCTCCAGCACACAAGTGATAGCGCGTGCCCCTTTTCGTTTGGTTGATGTTGTGTTTTGTGTAGATATATTTAAGTAAATTTGTTGTATTCGCATGTTATAAAATTCTCTTTTGGTATCTAATTTGGATTTGGGAATTTGGCCTCATTTTGAAGTGTGCACACTTCCCTTGTAAATATAAATTACTGTAACTATCATTGTACTTTTTTTTGTAAGTAAAGGGACTGTATATACACTCCGTTTCATTCTCCCTCGATTTCTCACGTCCGGACAGTGTAGGAAGCGGGTTGGATCGATTGGGATTAGAGATATATTTTCGGCCCGCTACGACCACAGCCTAGTACTCGGCTACATTAAAATAATAATAGAAAAAAAATGAAAAGGGCAACAAGCAGGAAGCACGCTTCGGCGTCGAGGGGAGGCCCGCCTTAACCCGACGCAGGAACGTGCGACCTACAAAGAAACAACAAAACATAGTTAAATAAAGTGGATGCCGGCCTCCTCCAAAAAGTCATAAAGTCCACAAGTCTTTGTGCACGAATCCGTCCCGAGTACAAGGGACAGGCGGTAGCGACCCCGCCCATCCCGGAACCAGGACACGTAACGTGCGCGAAGATCGCCCAGGCTGGGACATTCAACAAGAATGTGCCGAACGTTTGGCTGACAACGCAGTTTTCACAGTATGGCGCAGACGAGCGCTCCATCAAATGGCGGTGCGCCCCATTCGGAGACGACAGAAAATAACCTGAAGCCGTCGCGGCATTGGGGGATAGGTCCATGGGACCATTCGCGGCGCAATGACACGCGACTTTGCATTCCACTCGACCGTATCACATCATCTTTGCGGGACAGCCAAGAGAGGTGCCCGTGTTCCTGCCATATAATCGGTGTGAGGAAGAGCAAAACGCTGGTCTGGTCGCACAGTCTTCGCGGACTCTTTGGCGCTCTCATTCCCCGAAATTCCTACATGTCCAGGAACCCAGCAGAAGATAATCTCGACCTTCACACGGCTCGCCAAAACTGTGACGTCACGGATATCCCGAGCCAGGGAATGCGGTGATTCTAATGCCCAGAGAGCACTCGGGGCACTTTAAGAGTCGCTATAAATCACAATCCGGTCTCCGAACCAGCCGCGAAGATAGACGCAGCGCCTGGCAAAGCACCGCTGAATTCAAACAGAGTGGATACGGCGTGAAAACCGACCCACTCTTAGGACGCTGTTATAAGTTTGGGAGCAGTAGCGTGGCGACAAATGGTAAAAGATGCTACCCTCCAGGGTGGCGTCCTTAGCAGAGCAGGAGGCACCACCGGCACGAGAGCTATACATAGCTCTCGAAGCAGTTTCCTGGCCCTAAACCCAAAGGGCTTAGGGTATGACTGGCTTCTCTGGGCGGCAGAGGCTCCATCGAGATCAGCTGCGAATGCAGTGAGATCTGTTGACGACTGAGGGAGGTACCGGACTCGTGAGTACAGGCGAATATGCACTGCGCACGGCGCAGAGCGAGTGACATCTCCACAGCATGGATAAGTAGGCTCTCAATGGGGAAAGTGCCGAAGGCACCGGTCGATAGGCGATGGCGGGTGTGGTGGATCGAGTCCACATTCCGCAATACACGCTCAGCTGCAGATGCATATAATTCGCATCCGCACTCGAGGTTCGAAGGAACAAACGATCAATAAAAAAGTAAGGCAGTAGCCCTAACAGCACCCAAGCGCTGAACGTCACGGAACGGAGAATATCCATGGCGCGGGTACAAGAGACCCTAGGCTGCGAATATGAGCTTCCCATGTGAGGAATCGGTCAAATACAAGACCAAGGAAACGGTGCGAGTCCACCACTTCCAGGCGTACCCAATTAAGAAAAGGGTCAGGGTGGAGCCGTGGATGGCAGCGAACGTGGACCACCTTACTATAGGCCAAGAAAAACCGAGGTCTGTGCGCTTCGGCATAGCGAGAGACGCGGTTCAATGCCTGTTGGATTCGACGCTCCAGAGTTGTAATCTAGGCCACGACAAAAGAGATCGAAAGGTCATCCAAGTAGAGCGTAGCGAGAACATCTTCCGGCAACACCGAGGTGATGCCGTTGATGGTCAGGGCAAAGAGTGTGACACTTCCCTGCGAGACACCCTCGTCCTGCTCCATTAGGCCGGAGAGGGCTCTCCCCATCCGTACGAAATTCAGATATAAATATTGGGAGGCGTGCCCTCGGCCCCCTCGTGTGGAAAGTCTCAATAATACCGTATCGCCATGCGGTATCATAGGCCTTCTCCAGATAGAAAAACACCGTGGCGTAGTGCTGTCTATGAAGGAAGGCCTCGTAGACGCCATTTTCTAGTCGGAGCAGAGCATCCAACGTGGAATGGAAGTGCGGAAGCCGCACTGTGCAGAAGTCAGATAGCATCCGCTGTCCAGAAAAAAAGGCTAATCTAAAATTTACCAATTTCTTCATCAACTTGCACACGCAAGAGGTTAGAGAGATTGTGCGGAAACCGGCAGGGGTAGAATGATCTCTTCCCGGTTTGCGAAAAGCGAGCACAGTAGAGATTCGCCATGAATCTGGGAGGATACCCTCCACCCAGATCCTGTTGAATAAATCTAACAAAAAGTCCATGCCTTGCTCACCTAGGTGTCGAAGCATGGCGTACGAGACATCGTCCGGACCACAGGGCGGTGTCCAGGAACGAAGCGAGAGCGGAACGCAACTCACTCAGAGTAAACCTATCGTTGAAGGGTTATCCGCCTCTGGAGGTAAAGTCCATTCGTCTGCCTTCAGAGACATCACGACGCGCAGTGAATGCTGGCGGAGCAGCATCCCGGTTAGAAAATGCGGTCGCGAAGATTCCGCCACGGACGCGGGGTCCGAGATTGCGGTTTCATTATCCTGGAAAACGGGAAGGGGGGTCCTGCGAGAACTTGCCCCGAATCCTTTTGACTCGCTTCCACACCTCTGCTAGAGGGTTCTTTCCCATTAAGTTAAGACACGTATGCCTGTCAAGAAGAGGGGCGGGCGTGCTTCGAAATATGTATACTGCAACCTAGTCCTAGTTCAACGAAATTCATCGTCAGTGAAATCGTTCAGGCGGCGCTTATAACGTATGTAGGCATAACGCTTTTGTTTGAGGGCCTTCTCACAGTCGGCTGACCACCACGAGAGTGGTCAACGTGCAAAACGGCCAGATGTTCTAGGAATAGTACTTAGGTTCATGGCGATGAGGTTGCCGGATAAACAACTTAACGGCCTCATCTACGACCTAAACTCCTCGAATGAGATAGAGAATTCAGTCATTTCCTAAAATGCGGACAACCGCGCCCACGCCAAGCACCACATGGGCGGGCTCTCGGGCGGCAGCGGACCAGAAAATGATATTTGAATGGGAAAGTGATCACTACCGTGGAGGTCAAATACCACCTCCAATCAAAGTCTGGCTGTGCATCCGGAGAGCACAAAGATAGATCGAGACAGGAAAATGAAGCGGCTCTCTGGCAGTGATGCGTAAACTCATCCACATTTAGGACACCCATCTCTAGTTCGTCGATCAGGTCGACAAGGACTTGACCCCTGGGATTAATCGAGTAGTTTCTCCAGAGCGAGTGTCTACCGTTCGCATCTCCGAGCAAGAGAAAGGGCCTCGGCAACCGTGCCACGACGCGGCGGAAGTCCGCCGCGTCGAAGTCAGCAGAAGGTGGAATGTAGGCGGAAATTACTGTATACCTCATATCCAGGTGCAGCTGCACAGGTACTGCCTGAAAGGTGGCATATAAAGCGAAGAGAAGAACGGAGACAGCATTCTAGGTGTGAATCGCGCATCCTCCCGCCCGGCCCTCATCCGGTGGTGGTGGAGTCGCAAAACCCTTATACTCTGGGAAGAGACGAGCCTCCGCAGCTCCTCCCAGATTGCCCGGAGTCCGGGGCAATTCCATTGAAGGAATATGCCTTCCAGGCCCTAATTCGGAGGAGATACGGGGGCCCTCTTCGAAGATAAGACCCTCACGGGAATGGCCGTAGGCTTCCCAGAGGCAGAACTCCGGGCGCTGTCGCCTTCGACGACTTATCGGGGGAGGTTGGGCTCGCCATGCGAGTCTTTTCCTCCCTCCACCTTGAAACCTTAGGCGAGCGGGGCGGCTTCGGAGGCGAAAGTCCTTCTTTTGGAGGATCCACCGTTTCCGAGCCACCCAGCCTACCACCAGGTGTATGCGAAGGAGTCAAAACTCCTTTAGTGCTGTCCTCTTTTCGGGTTTCGGGGGGGCAGCTTTAGGAACCCCGAAAGATGGCCTCAGGAGTATCTTCAGGGATTACCTCTAACGACTCGGTGGAGGCGTGCGGCGATTACGCGAAACAGTCACGCTGGGGGAAGGGAGGGGAGCCTTGATTTTAGCCGGGGCTGGATGTGAGCCATTTGTGCCGCCAGCTCTACCAGGGGGGCCGCCCGAGGTGGTTAGGACCCAAAAAAGAGTTCTCAATGGGCGTGGCAATAACCGTACTCGTAGGCCAGGAGGGGCCAGGAGCAGAGGGTGCCTTTCTCAACATTAAAGCAAAGGAGGTCCCAGGCAGCGCCGGGCGCGCTAGGACAAGTCCTTAGCCGCGCGAAATGAGAGACGATCCTGGATTTCCTTCTTTAGGAGATACGCACCACTTTGCGGAGTGCGGCTCTCCGCAATTGACACACTTGGCCACACAGATTTGGAATTATCGTGTGTGGCCTTAGAACAAATTACACAGACCTCGGGTAACCCCGACTTTGCACGTCGACAGGAGCGATTAGTATGCCCGAAGCGGTGACAATTGTAGCACCTCCGCGGCAATGGCACGAATGCCTTAACGCGTTAGCGGTACCAACCAACACGCACCGACTCAGGGAGCTTGTCACAGTCGGACGTGATGGAGAGTATAGGGGTGGGTCTCATCACACGATTGACCTTGACAGCTCCATGGTCGGCAAGCTCTAAGATGATTTCATCTATGGAGCAGTCCACGAGCTCTCTTGCATAAACTACTCCTTTCACGAAGTTCGTGGTAGAGTGCAGCGTCACACTCACAGGCGTGCCATCAAGTGTCCGAAGGGCACTAATCATGGCCGCCTCGGATGGATTCGACGCATTCGCCAGAAGGCTCCCGTCCGATAAACGGATCACCTTCGGTTCTCTAGCAATCACAATAGCTAGAGCTCTCCTCTGATGGATCACGTTGCTTTTAGCCAACATGCTGCCATCAGTGGAGCGAATAACAAGGATGCGTTTGAATCCAGAGGGCTCGAAAACGCCAGGTAGCCTCTGAATGAGGGATCCCGACGTAATCGAGGCTCCGCTCTACACCGTTCTGGTCTTCGTCTGGGACTCCCCACCCAGGGGAGAACGGGGCCGGACGTGCCGATCTTGGCTTGGTCGCTTACCGAAACAGCAACAGATAAATTTTTTCCCGCGGCTCCCACGGAGCGAGAGGAGCGCCTTTTCTTTTTAGGAGAGGAGGGTAGGGAATGAATACGCTTCTCTCCTCCGCCGGCAGGAGTGCCTAAGCCAGATGGGCCGGCCTCGGCAAGATTCTTCTGTGAAATGGAGGTCTCGCCTATCATATGAGAAACAGCCGGGGGAGGAGGGCTCCATGTGCGCCCCCTCCCCTGAGACATCAAGATCCCATTCGAGGTAGCTTTTTTACCTAATGCCGGCAAACCAGCATCCGTCAAGGAAGAGAGGAAGGGGGGGGGGGAGAGGCACGTACAGTGCCATGCAGGCTCTTAGCGCACGAGTGCAGGATGTTAGGGAGCAAGGACCTACGGGCCTTACCATTATTTGACCCCTTGATGGGGTTGGCCCTTCGACGCGCTCAACCTGGAGCGATCAATTTTTAGCAGCCTGCATGCTTTCTTAGCAATCTATTGTGAAAGAAAAGCAGGGACTGCCACTGGAAAGAGGGAGGCACCCAGAGGCGCCTCCAGAGAAGTGGGTGAGGGGGAGTCCCTTACACCCATACGCAGAGAAGAGGAGTAAGCCTCCGATCTGGTAGAAGAAATTGGGAGGGCCCCCTAAGAAAGCACAAGGGGGAGACCTCCATTTTGTTTGTCAGGGGAGCTGCCCGAGGGAAAGAGGGAGTATTTTTGAAATTCATAATTGGGCTTCGTAACCCCCTTTTTAACACGGGGCGCAAACGCTCATCACCCCCACGCAGTATCCCGCTCTGGGATGGGTGAATACCGGGCCGGCAAAGCCAGCTGCCGCCATATAAGGCCACTCCTCCCGCCTAGTGACCTGGCAGCCCATCGGCATGGCGGCTCCACCTTAGGCACGGCGTAAACTCGATAGACTGTGAAAAGGAGAGGGAAAGGGGGGTGTGAGGAAGGTGATGGTAGTGGTTAAGCAGGTTGTTAAAAACTCACCTCCCAAACCAGTGCTCAGTGGGTGAGAGGGCCTTGTCCCCCCCACTCTCAGCCCCGATCTGGGGCTGTGAAATTAGAGGCCCAGCAGAGAAAGTTGTAGTAGAGATTGCATGGTGGAAAGTGAGGCAGTAAGGTAAGAGGACAGGCTGTCAGAAAGCAGAGGCTAAACTGGGGCTGGACGGGGCGCTCAGTCCCGTCAGCACGGCGGCCATGAATGCAAATCGCCGCGCTCCTGACGGGGCCACCCCGGTACACGGGTGAGCACAGTGTGTCCACAAGTCGGTAGCCGGATCTCTACGTGCGCTGACTTTTGTGTCCGCTCATGCTGGGATCGAACCCGGTACCGTGACATTAGCGGACCAATGTCATATCCACTCGGCTAGCAAGAGCTCTCCAGAAATGATACCTATGTGTTAGTAGATGGAACAATAGCCATCTTCAAATTGACCCGAGATCTAATTAACTAAATACACAGATTGGAAACGAAACAGAAAATAAAACCAAGCTAATTCAGTGCAAAGTCTGCACGACCGAATATGTATGAAGCTGATCAATAAGAGTAATGCGATAAATGATCATACACAAATAAAGAGAATGAGGATTCTTGCTAGTGATACAAGCTCTCGGGCAGATATACACAGAACCAGTCTGTCAGTGTCAAGGCTGCATATTCTGTCCTGGGGAATATGCTGGAGAGCCGACTGAATGGAACACCCAAATTATAAAAAATAGTGTTAGTACACAAGAGGCGGAAGCACATTCAATATGACGCATTGCTTCATTTTTCAAGCATCGTCATGGAATGAGTCAGTGACTTTTTGAAAGAGGAGTTTTCTAAGTTTTGAATGGCTGCCACAGGAACGCTGTAGTCGTGTCGCATCTTTCCTGCGGCAACGTTCACTTATTTGTTCACCCTCAGAATGGCGAGTCCTCAGCAAAAGGCGTTCTGCGTTCTCGAGTTCGCGAAAACAAATTCGGTTGTCACGGTGCAGCGTTCTTTTCGAAGGCGATTCGACATTAATCCGCCCTCTTCTAAGAAAATTCGACGGTGGTTTCGATAGTTTCAAGAGAGCTGGTGACTGTGTAAAGGAAAAAGTCCAGGACGATCACGAATTTCGGCGGAACAAGTGGCGAGAATCCATGCTGCGTTTGAGGGGAGCCCGCGGAAGTCAACAAATCGAGCTAGCCGTGACCTTGCGATCCCTCAATCCACTATCTGGCGTGTGCTAAGAAGATGTCTGTCTACATTTGAAACAATACAGACTACGCCATGTTCAGGCACATACTTACCAAAGACGACAAGAGGAAGCGGATGGAATTTTGTGATTCGATGGATTGGTCGGAAGGAAGCCCCAAGGCCTTGCTCTCTGTGCTTGGCCTGCGAGATCCCCAGACCTCACCGTGTGTGATCTTTTCTTGTGGGGATATGTAAAAGATCGCGTTTATGTTCCGCCGCTACCCACTAACCTCGGTGACCTTAAACATTGAATAATAACAGCGATCATCTCAGTGGATCGTGATATGCTTATACGCGTCTGTGAGGAATTCTCTTATCGCATTGATGTTGCCCGTGCTGCAAGTGGTGGCCACAATGAACACTTGTAAGACAGGAAATAAAAGTTAATTGTGAGTAGAATACTTGTGACTTTACTGAAGCTTTCTATTCCTTTTCCTGAATAAAATATTGCGTAATGAAATCGGTTCATTCTTTTTTAATAACCCTGTATTAGGCAATCGTTTGAAGGGTTTGAAGCGGAGCCATTGACCTATTTCAATATTGAATTAACTTCGGCATGCTTGACAAAGGACAGACCGAGGACTCGAAGGATGCCTATCCCTACTCTTGGAGATATGGGATATTTTTCTCGAGAATGAATACAAGATGGTCTATCTTGTCTCCAGGTTGAGAAGGTGAGGAAAGCCAATATGTTATTAAATAAAGACAGTGAAAACCAACTCCACTAGAAAGTATTTAAGAACGGTTGTAATAGAGTGGTGAAATTTAGGTTAAATATGTGGAATGTACATAAGAAATGTTCAATAAAGACATGGAAAAACATGTGTGTTTTTCTCCAGTTTCCATAATGTCAGGATCACTGCCATTTATTACACCAATTCACTTTTCGGGAGAATAATAGAGCAAATGAAAGAAAATGTAAAATAATGGCCCTTGTCTTTGCCAACGAAATACACCACACTCTGCCCCTTCCTAGACTAACAATTTGATATTTGCCAAAGCGGGACTACCTGAGTTATTAGGGCCGAGCATTTGGGCTCCAGAAGCCGCGAAATTCAGTTTACTCCGAATGTGAGGGAAAGGAGAGAAGAGAATCCACGTGTGGCTTTTTACAAGAAATTATTGATCTGAAATGAAATGAAATTCCTCAACAATAGATAGTGTGTGGCGATGAGTAATGAGAATAAATGAAGTGGAAGAAAAGGGTATTTGAACATTCATTGAGAGTTTATGTCAAAAGAATCGAATCTACAGTTCATTCTAAAACAATGGGGTAAAGGAATAATAAAATACAGAATAATCATTTTTAGAAGAGAGTGGAAAATAGATAAGCTTAAAAAATATGTATCTATCTTCCATGATGGCAACCAATTAGGCATCGCTGCCTAAAAAAATAATATTTAAGTTTTTCAACCAATCCATAAGAGGCTAAATTGTCATAAATATATATGAAAAGTCAACAACTATATAAAAATATTAACACTTGAAATATTTTACCTAAACATGCAATAAGTAAATAGACACTTACAGTTAAATGTTTTTATTCTATTTTTTTGCCATCATTGAAAGTGGTAGGAATCTTGGAATACCCTTTCTTTCCTTAACACATTATAGTTCAATTTAAAGTAAAGGGTAAAACATCCTTAGAGTGGCAACCCGGTGGTTCTGGACCTAATGAAAATTAAAAGCTTCTGGAGAGGCAGAAAAATTCCAAATCAGTTCAAGAACGGCGGTAAAATGTCTCCACTCTCTCGGATATTATAATGGACGCGCAGCCCAAAGGAAGCCTCTTTTGACTATGACGAAGAGGAATGAGTAGGCTCAAGAAATGAGCAACAACCCTTTCGAATTTTGCGACAGCCTAATTTTTTCGGGCGAATCCAGGTTTGCTAAGTTTTCAGAAAAGGGACGGGTATGGGTTTGGAGATTACCCATTGGGAAGTTGGGGGACACACACAGGTTACAACCAACAGCAAAACATGGTAGTTTTTCTGTAATGTGCGGAAAGCAATTTGGAATAATGAAAGGTGAGAGTTGGTTGTGAATGTTGGCAATATCAACTCGGAAAAAGACATTTCCATTCTTAAAGTGGGACTCTTACCAGTGTTCTCAAATGGTCAGCTTGAAAAAGAAAGTTGTTTATTCATGTAAGATGGGAGGAGCAAAGCAGTATGAAATGACCTTTTTTTTACCCGATTGAGTCCTCAGACGTGAACCCAATAGAACATGTGTGGGGAATACTGGCAAGATTTTACGGAGAAAGCCCCCAAAACAGGAACAGGGTCAGAATTGCTCAAAATACTCACCAAACCTGGTCGTTAATACCACAAGTTGTAATCTCAGAACTTATAAAATCTATGCCAAGGCGAGTTACAGCTCTAAAAGCTACCCAAGGAAAGTTCACAAAGTATTAATAATGTACTTTCATTGTTCAAAATGAATTTCATTATTTAAATTTACAAATAAATGTATTTCAGTAATTAATCGGGCCTCTTTTTACTTCTTGAATGTCGCTGTAAATACGTGAGTGAAAATGAAATGGTTAAACCACAGAAAATTAAAGAAAACCGGGGAGAATCCGAGCGCTTGTTTTCTTTAATTTCCCAAAGTTTAAACTTTGCAGATATATGTAGATCCCCTCATCTCCTGGACGAGTGTCATTCGCTGGCACTCAACCTTCCGGAACTCCTTACTTCCGTAGACAAAGCCTGAGAACATTTCTTCTGGTACCATTATCAGAATATCCAGCGATAAAATCCCTCCTCGTATGCTCGGAGATCAATCTAACAGGAAGTCTGGTAGTTATCATTCCATTCCTTCAAGACCCCCAAACACACAGACAAATAACTCGCTCTTCGGAACCTCGTCAATACAGAAAGAAACGACTTATTGCCCCAGAATGAGGCGGATAAGCTCCGTCTATCTTGTCCTTTAAACTTGACGACTGAGGCAGATGTGCTCCGTACATATATTTTCACTATAAAATTAATAAGTTCTGAGATTACAGTGTGGGGTATTGCCGAGCATGATTGATGTATGAAATTCAACAAGTTTTAGTGTTTCTATTTTGAGGTCTATTTCCGTAAAGTCATGTCTACTATTCCTCGCACATGTTCAATTGGGTTCATGTCAGGGGACTGACTCGGGCAAAGAAGTCATTTGATGTCACTTTTGTAATAAATAGGGTGCCCCATTTTCCATGAATAAACAACTATTTTTTGCCACCTGATCATTTGAAAACACTGGTAGAAGTCCCTCTTTGAGAATGTACGCGATTGCTTTTATTCATCCTCACTCTGCTGTAATTCATCGGTGGAATTATGCATCATAGTTGTTGATTGTTGAAGTCTTCTTGGAAATAAAGATTTGTTGCAAAAAAAGATATTTTCTCGTCTGCCTTAAAAAACAGGAAGGATCGACATCTGCAAACAGAATGAACTACAGTACATTTTTGGCCAGAGAGAGAAATTTGTTCAAGGTGGAGACTCCTGGTGCGGGCAATGCTACGCACAGTAATTGATATAATTTCATCCCTTCTAAGAGACCCCACCTACCTAAGCCACTAAACCCGCCGAAAAGCTATTTATCCCAGACACCGAACGGACCCATCTTTTCCACCAAGACCCGGCATGAGCGGGCAAAAACGTCAGCGCACGGAGAGATCTGGCTACCGACTGGTGGACGCGCTGTGTTCACCCCGTTTTCGGGTGGGTAGATCTTACACCTCTCACCTTACACATAACCAATCACAACACAAGTTTCTTTCCTATCTCGCCTTCATAGCGCAACTCACACACACACTCTGTTCCTAGGAATCCTGCCGATGGGTATCTATATCCACGTACCTCTGACGCGGAACAGGTCCCTCTCCCCCGAGGTGACGAAGGCTTCCACCTAAGCGTTGTTTGGTGTCAAAAACATAATACTTCTTGGCACCTCTCTCCAAAAGAGGACCGGCTCCTGGGGCCCTCGGGTCGACCGGCGATCGTCATACTGACCTTATCTAAATTTCATTATCCGGTCGGGAATCGTCCCAGTATCATGGAAGGATTGGCGCTGACTAACTAACTAACTAACAGAGTGAGCTCGGATTCCCCTGAAAATCTTTGGTCCGGCGACTTCCTCTCCACATTCCGAAAGCGCTTGAGATTCTAGCCCCATAAACCGGCTAAAACAACTCGCTACTCCTGCTGCTGCTCGAGATCTAGACCATAGCTTCCAAACAAAGGTGACGTCCTTCAACAAGGACATCTTCCAATGACTTCGTGAGCAGCACTGGCCCCCATCAAAGAGAACCTTGCAACTCTCTCACCAGGGCTGGCGATCTTTGATTTTTTAAAAATTTTGAGAGCCCATCTGGCGACTGACTACTAGGGCAAAAGTGACCGTACTCACACTACAACCTAATACTAGGCTAGATTTAAAAAACAACAACAAATAAAAACATGTAAATAACAAATAAGAACAAAAATATTTTAAAAACAAGATCAGCAAATGGGCAACAAGAAGGAAGCGCGCTCCGGGGTCGGTAGGTAGGCCCGCCTCCCCTCGACGCAGAAACATGCACCCTACGACAGAGTCAAACAAAGTGGAAGAGGCCAGGCTCCACCAAAATGTCATATAGTTTGCAAGTCTATGTGTATGAACTAGTCCCGAGTACAAGGGACAAGCGGTACAGACCCAGCTCATCCTGGTACGGGGATAGGTAACGTGCGCGAAGATCACCCAGACTGGGACATTCAACAAGAATGTGCCGAACAGTCTGGGGGACAACGCAGAATTAACAGTAGGGCGCAGGCGATCGCTCCATCAAATGTCGGTGCGTCCCGCGACTGTGTCCAATTCGGAGACGATAGAAAGAAACCTGAAGCCGTCGCAGCTTCGGGGGGTAGGTCCATGGGAACAGTCGCGGCGCAATGGCATGTAATTTTAAGTTCCCATCGGCCGTCTCCCATCTTCTTTGCCAAACAGCACAGATGATTTACCGTATTCCTGCCATGTAATCGGTGCGAGGAAGACCGAAACGCTAGTCTGGACGCCCAGTTATCGCGGACTATTTGGCGCCCTCCCTCATCGGTGTGGCCATTCCTCGCAATTTCCAGCAGGAGATAATCTCGACATCCGCTCGGCTCGCGAAAATCGTGGCGTCACGGATATCACGTACCAGGAAATGCGGAGATTCCACTGCCCCGAGAGCACTTAGGACGCTTTCTGAGTCGCTATAGATTACAATCCGTGCTCCGAAAGGAGAACGTTACGTCATCGCCCGTACCGAGTGGTGTATTACAAACAGGTCGGCCGTGAAGACAGAAGTAGCGACTGGCAGAGCCCCGCTGACTTCAAACAGAGGGGATACGGCGTCAAAATCTACCCCCTCTTGGGACTTGGAGCCATCCGTATACAGTGTCACGATTCCAGCGTGACAAGGAGTGTTCTCCAAAAAGGGCAAACACAATACTTCCGGCGGTGTGGAAGCTTTGAAGTGGTCACTCCCGCGGAAGTAGTCGAAAACGGACCATCAAAAATCGGTGAGGCAATCCAGGGAAGAGAGAGACAGGTCAACACAACTAAAAGAATCCGTCTGGAAATGATAAGAGGTAACATCACCGGTGTTTGAAACGCAAAGAAAGTCAGATAATAAAAGAGACTAAAACACTCGCTGCCTTTGGCATTCAGAGTGATCTCGTCCCAATATGGGTGACGAGCATTAAAATCTCCGAGTAATAAAAACGGGGAGGGCAGCTAATATATAAGTTCTAAAAGGTCGAGTCTTGGCAATGGTAAAGAAGGAGGGAGGTAAATAGAGCAAACAGTAAAAAGCCTTGTAAGAAAAACGCTCACAGCAACAGCTTGGAGTGTAGTGTGAATGGGGAATGGAAGATACGAGGGGCGGTCAATAAGTTTTGCGAATCGGTAGGGCAAAACAGAGGAAGGGGAATGGCTGTTTATGGGGGTGTTAGGACAAGTTATGACAAGTCAGAACCTGCAGTCGCACGCTCCTGACTCGTCTATTTAAGAAGCAGTAGCTGATCGCAGATCGTCAGTCACAAATTTTTCAACAATCGAGAAGGTTGAGCACCGCGCAGTGATCAAATTTTTGACCAAAGAAGGCAAGAATGCAAAAGAGATCCATGAACGCATGGTTGCAGTGTACACCGACACCGCCCCTTCCTATGCAACCATTGCTCGCTGGAATAGGCAGTTCCGCTATGGTCGTGAGTCCCTTGAAGTTGACCCCCGTCAGACGTGACCAACGAAGACAATGTGGCCCCTGTGCAGAGGATGATCCTCGAAAATCGAAGGGTGAAGGTTAAAGAAATCGAGCGAGAACTTGGAATATCACATGGAAGTGTTATCAACATCATCCACGCCAATTTGGCCCTGACCAAAGTCTCTGCCCGTTGGGACCCTAGAAACCTCACGTCCCATGATCGACTTCAATGTCGTCAAAGTCTACAAGGCCAGAGTTGCACAAGCTGCCGTGCGCGAGTGCGGATTCGAGGAGCTCAAACATCCCCCCTACAGTCCAGATCTGGCCCCTAGCGACTACTTTTTATTCCGCCAGCTCAAGGCTGCACTGCGTGGACGCCGGTTTGGGGACGATGAAGATGTCCAGCTCGCCGTCCAGGAGTGGATTGAACAGCAGTCGGCAGATTTGTGGTTGTCGGGAATTCGAAGCCTCAGGGACAAGTGGCGCAAGTGCATTGAAGTCGAGGGTAGTTATATTGAAAAATAACAAAACACTTTTCCTCATATCTCGTTTCCTTATATCCGAATTGCAAAACTTATTGACCGTCCCTCGTACATGGTGTGATGACGAAACCATAACTGACCCCCCACCCCCATGAGACGAGCCCCCGACAGGAGCAACAGAGTTGAAGATACGAAAACCCGGTACCGCCGGAAAAGGCTGTGTACCCAGTTTGCTCTCTTGAAGACAAATAACAGCGGGGTGGAGTCGCCAAAAGAACTTTGAGTTCTTCCCACTTGGGAAGAACGCCTTGACAATTCCATTGTAAAATGGAGGGTATTATGTGGGACAGTTAAATACCGCAGTAGTGATCTTTTTCTCCTTAGTTGCTGATGTTAAGTTTGAAGTGCGTCCCAAAGAGTTTGTGGGAGGAGGTGCAGAAGTCGAAGGGCCTGCTATTGCAGGGAAAGAGATCCTGAAAGGAGCAGTGACAGAGGATATGTCTAATGTTTTCGAGGAGCCGGCCGAGGCCCGTGCCTGTATTCGGGGCGCATAGCCAGGCGGAAACGGGAGATCGAGAAGAGATTTTTGGACGGTAGATCCGGATTGATGGGCCAATGGCGCTTTCGATGTCTGAGGAGTTGATCCAACAACCGCGGCTGGTGATGTTGGAATATCATCTGCTTCCATCGGATCATGAGTAAGAGGTTGAGTGGGTGAGGCAGACGATCTGGACAAACTACAAGGAACTGGCTGAACTTCTTACCACGGGGTCGGGTAAAACAACCTTCACTGGTCGATATGGAAGAGGGCGCTAACATTAAGTATCTTGGTGTGAGATCGATGCTTCGACGGTATATCGTGAATGCTTCTAACACTAATGGTAGATGGGCAATGAGATGCTTCAGGCGTGTCGGAACTTGAACGTGATGGTCGGTTTCGTCCAGCGTCACGCGAAACGTCTGCGAGTAGACGGTCAAGAGTTGAGGTTTGTACTCGAGGACGTTGGCGAGTCTCTCTCTCTCTCTTCCAGACGCAGAAACTTGCACCTATTTTTCATATAAAATAATATTGGGCATATCTTCGACGCCGCACTGTGGGCACCACCACAGTTGGCACAGCACGGCGTTTTGGTGCAGTCAAGGCCATGGTAATCAGAACTGTAATTCACGCAGGAACGGGAGTGCTGACAGGCACGACCAAATTGATTACAATTGAAGCACCGTCGGGGTAGTTCGATGTAGTGGCTTACTGGGACACGAAGGTACCCAGCTTTTGACTACTGCGACAGTTCCTGACGTTCGAACGTTAAATCCAATGTGGCAGTTGTGACTCTAGTAGAGCCTACATTTTTCGACACTAAGCTTGCTCTGCAGACGGGTGAGGTCTTAGTCCCTAAATTCGTTTGAAGGGACGACATCTTTGACAGAATTCAGCAGTGGATGGGGCGAAACGGTTACGGGAACGTCGGCTAACGAAGACAGATTTCGCACAAGATTATGTTGAGAGTGAGATGACACCTCGACTACTATATCACCTCTACCTCTTGACCACATCCGGCGGGGTTCACCACAGCGGGACTCGAATGGTTCATTAACATCAAATACATCCACTTTTGCAAGTGTGAGAAGACGAACTCATGACCAGAAAGCGCAGATAGTCTAAATCTGGGTCCACTTCGTTAGCAGGGGGAATTAACGAGCGAGGGGAGGCTGAAAGGGGAGCTGAAGAACGTTTGGCACGAGAACCCTTACGAGAAGGGGAGTTTTAGGTTTATGACTGACCACTGCAAATAGAAATAACTTCACATTCTCCCTCGAGACTCCCCACCACGGAGGCCTACCAGTGCCCGGCGCTATTGCAACTCTCGATTCGGTTGCGTCCGGTATGGCCTCTTGGAGACTTGATAAGGATCCACCACACCATCTTTATAGACCGAAGAGGATGCCCTCGTTCTCCTACGCGCGGAGAAAAGGAGCCAATGATTGGTTTCTACTTGGGCATCGGCAGACGAAGGCGGTGGAGATGCCCAGCCTCCTCCGCCCTTCATGAAAGAACAAAAAACAAGCAGATGTCAGGTAACCGTCACGGCCACTAGATAGGAGAAGGAAGAGGGGGAAATAAAAGGCAGTAAAAGAAAGTAATAGAGGGAGGGAGAGGGGTATATTAAAAGTCTAGTTCGCAGCCAGCACCAGGGGACCCTTAAGGGCCCCAGGGCTGAACTCCCTCATAAAGAGAAGGCCAGAGCATCTCTGGGATTAGCTCCCGAAGAAAGAAAAGGCCTCAGAGAGGGAGAGGGTTTACTAGGTGACCCCACCAATCTATTCCTACGGGCTATTAAAAAAAAGCAATTCTTCCTTCGCTATCCTTTTCATATCGCTCCCAGTAAATCAGCTCCTTAACACATATAGAGACTTTTACAAGCCCAATAACAAATGCAATAGTGATAAAAGTGCGCCTAGTGTTCCTTCCTCTTATCATCCCCACATGCTATTACAAAAAGTCCGTCCGTTACTGATCGGCCTCGGTTTTTATTGCCCAACTTATTGTGTAGTAAAGAATAACGTATAAACTCCACTACTTTCATTTCTCTGAGATTGTTAAAAACACGAACAAACGTAGCCCAGATTCCATATTGTAATGGGATGATGAAGCAAAATACGCTTCAAATGCAATAGAATACGACATAGTAAACCCACTCTATGAGTTCATCCAAAAAACAAAAAGCCCGCTTCGACTTAATGTATCTGACACGAAGGTTGGCGGAGTTCAACAACAATTTTCTGAGGGAGAATGGGAGACATTAGGATTTTTTTGCTAGGGTCTTTACAGGACATTAGGATTTTTTTGCTAGGGTCTTTAAAGGACCATAATTAAAATATTCCACATTTCAAGAATTAACCGCTATAACTATTGCAATCAAACATTTGCTCGAAGGCTCAATCTTATTCGTCCTCACAGATTGCAAAGCGAATATCCTTGGAGCAGCCAAGTTTCCCACGACCAGGTACTCTCCAAAGGAAGCTCGTGCATTTGAGCTCATTAGTTTTTATACTAATAATAATCGACACAAAGCCGGACGAGTAAACCCTAGTAAGGCTTTCTCCTGGGAACCAATAAAAGATTATAGCAAGCAATACATACAACGCAATGCATCTACATCAACAACACAAAATGACATTCTAATCCCTTAAAGCAAATCTATCAATTCAACCATTCTTTCATTCACTATCATTAATTATGAGACCCTAACCAAATCTCAATTGAGCGATTTGCACTTGATTTCAATGTAAGAGGATCGTTCTACTTCGCTTAAGTTTCATAAATTTACTCTACCTTCGTCAAATTACTTTCTTACTCGTTATCTTTCTAAAGCTTGGTTCGCTTTAGCTCACCTCTGATTTCCGCAAACTCGGCTTCGCCTATTATCCCAATTACCCCAAACTCTCTCTCAGACAGGTTTATTTGGAAAGCGATGAGGAAAAACTACGTGAATGGGTTAGAAATGGTTTACACTGTCAGAAATCTAAACTACGCCCTACTTTCTCTTCTCCCTACAAAGACGCAAACATGCCTACACACTCCAGGGTAACAAAGGAGAGATCCATGCACGCATTCGCAATATGAAACCTGTATACATGGAATAACATATACATTCCCACAGAGACAAAACTCACAGGGAACCCTACAAAAAATTCCTAGTATACAGTGCATCACAACAATAACATTGAAATCTACATCAGAATCAATCTGACAGCTTAAATTGAACCCTTTTATTTTTATTTTCCGTTGCTCCGTCACCCACATAACGTACGGTGAAGTCTTCGAATCATTGTACACAGTTTGAGGAAGCAATTTACCATGTATTTTTCATGTTATCACTAATATTATGTTATATAGCCTCATTAGTTATTGTTTTTTCTGGGCCTTCCTTTGCTATTAAAATGTTCACTGCCCTGACTGGCTATTTTTCTCTTTTTTACCATCGTTGGTTATCACTTTCCTTCATGCCATCGATTGTAGCATGCATCTAGCATTTAATTATTATTTTTCACTTCATTGGTGGCTCTCTCATGTTTCTTTTTTAGCCAGCGCTGTACGTTATTCGATATCTCAATGAGGCCATATACATACTTAGGTTAAAAGAAATATGATGGCATTTTGCTTTTAGCCGTTTATCCATGACATTAAATTAAAATGTACATCAGAGCGAATTAAGGTTGTTATTACCCCCACAAAGGTGTTCTCTACATATCAGAACCAATTAGTACCTGGAACGAGGGAATCTCAGAGAAATTCACTTTCAAATAGATCTAGAAAGAAGTTGGTCAAGACTGAAGAGAGAGAGAGAGAGTGTGGGGAGGGGGAAAAAGAACCCTTGCCCACGTAAGGTAGAGTGAACCATTGGTAATGGACGTACCTGTACATTGGAGCTTTTAGGTGGAGTGCAGTGTGCGCAGTAATGGCGCCACCCTTTACACCCACGTTTCATCTGCCATAAAGAATGGAATGGTGGGGAATTCGAACCTATGCAATCAATCGCTTTCCGACTGAGATCGAAACCCTCTCAAACGTGCATTTTTGTGGAGCTGTGCCAGAGTGATTAAAGCGGTGCGCCCGAGGAGCAAGAACCAATGCAGGGGTAAACCATGGTAAATTGAATGTTTTTATGGTAGAGGGGTTCCGACATATAAAAGAAAAAAAGGTTTTAAGAGTACTTTTCTGGCCGCCATCGACGCGGGTACAGCCGCCGATAAATGAAAAAAAGAGGCGTAATTTAAAAGCATAGCAAATAAACATTAAATATCAACAAGACCAAAACAGAACAGCGGAGAGGGGCGATAACAGAGGCTCAGGTGGACCCGCCCTCCTCAAGGGACCCAAGCGGGAGGTCAACAATTTGAAAAATCAAAGACTATGGAGAAGCCCCCTCTCCCCCTTAAGAACTCTATGACACCGTCGCTTGACCGAGAAAAGAAACATCACCAAGTGTCTAGAAGGGAGCAAGAGGGTTCATATTCTTCGGAGGCCATCTCCAATGTTTGCTCCGGGGCACAAAGGGTTGCCCTCACCTTCACATTCAGTGTGGAGGAGAATCCAAGATGGAACAGGGTGGTGCACAGGAAGCCGGGTAACTTCATCAAAGTGCTCATTTACTCCCAGGCCGATATGTAGACGTGACATCACGAATGCCACGGACGAGGAGGGGGACAGGGGGAGTTTTCTAGGTCACAGAGACACTTAGGAGGTGGTATACCGCAAACATCTTGACCGTGAAGACCGACACCGGGTCTCTAAGAACCCCACCTTTTTTCAAACTTGGGGGAGACGATAAAAAAACACATCCAGCAGCCCCGTTTCCAACATACACTTCAACTTGGAAACATCAGTGGACATCGGCATTTCAAATGTGACGCGAGTCGTACCCCAGAAAGATGACCGCAGTACCCCAAATTCTGTGAAAACCTTTGGAAATAGAGATATGGTGACAACACAATGGTGCTAACCACTAAGGCTTAGTTCTTGGTAGGAATATCGGCGTCAACGTTTCGCCATATTCTCAAAAGAATCTCTCCGCCCTGAAAAGGAAAGATTAGGGGCGTGATAATCACCCCCCTCATGCAAATACCCCATCGAGATTATAAGAGTTGTTGGTGATCCGTGGAAAACAGGCATGATGCCCGTGCGGTACGGGGCAAATTGAGGGCCATCTTCAACATCAACCACAAAACAACCGAAGAGGTACGGGGAACAGTTGTCAACCAGAGAAGACGAGTGTGGTGGATTAAATCTGCCATCCACAGTAGATAGTCATCTTTCATCTGCTAAGGAATACATTTGCCATCCGCAATTTGGAGCCACGGCCAAGATCTCAATTCTTTGAAGACATAATTCCTCTTCTTGCTTTACAGATCTCCTCTGGATGCCCCTTCCCTGTTTGGTTCAGTCCAGGAGAGGTTGTAGCTTATATGGTGCCCTGGGCAAAACTCCCCTTCACACACCCCTTCGGAATGAGAACCGCCTACATATAGAACTAAAAAATTCTAAATAAACATTCTAACAGTTATGTACAAACCAACTTGTTTATTGAGTGTATGATTCTAACATTTAAAACTAAATACATGTGCAATTGTACATATATGTGCTGGGTGCTCGCTTTCTCCACCTGGCAATCCATGGCGCCCAGGGGCCACTGCCCATACCTAAATACGCCCCTGGTTCAGTCTCACTTCCTCATTGACATAGTTTCTGCCATTCTCGCTGTTTGCAAAGTGTTTAAAGAACAGAACATGGCCAGAGACCAATATATACATACATCCTTGGCCAAAAGTATAAAGCACCCATCATAGATTTAAATAATTAACATATTCAATCAAACTTATTAAAAATTATCATATTATTTATATGTATGATAATAATGTTTATTTTGAGAATATGTTTGAATTACTTAATATTTTACTATATGGTGTAATTAATACATAAATTGGTGTTTGCTAAAATTAGAATTTCACCAATAATTCTTATTTTCAGCTTAAATTTATAACTATTGTCTATTCAATATCGTTCTAAATAATTAATTAACCAGGCAATGGTTGCACTACTAAGATTAAAATTTAAAATCTAAAAAAAGCAGCCATGGTTAAATTTTTAGAAATTTTCTGAACTTCGCCAATTATAATAATTTTAAAAAGGAACTCTAAGCTAAATTTCCTCCCTTTCAAATATCACGTTGCTAAAATATAGTTATAGAAGAAGAAGATATATAAAAATAAATTTTCTGAACTTCACCATTTGTAACTCTTTGGGTTTTAAAAATTCACAAAATTTCGATACTTATATTTATTTGTGAACTTCACCATTTTGTTTATATTTATACTATAAAAGAATTATTATAAATACCTTGGATAAAAAAACATAAGTCATAACCAACTAAGATGAAATTATTATTCAAATACTCAAAGAAATCCTCTTCTTAAATTATAGAATTAGTGATGATGATGATATGATAAAAACTAAAGAACTTACAGAAACACAGAGAGCACAAAGCCAACTTCTCCATAGCCGGGGGTTATCAGAAGTAGAAATTGCTACAAAATATTCAAGATATGTCTAGACCACTACAAAAAGATATCGAGAGACCAAGAGCTTTGTATAATGGAAGATAAGTGCCATAAAACATCTTACAGCACATAGAGAAACATTTATTATTCGGGCTTCAATAGAGAATGATAGAAATACATCTTCTGAACTTCAATGAAGCTTCAAGTTAAAAATATCACCCAGAACAGTTAGAAAGAGATTGAAAGATCAAAGGATAAAAGGGTGCAAGGAGAGAAAGAAGCAATGGATATCTGAGGTCAACAGATATCCATTGCTTCTTTCTCTCCTTGCACCCTTTTATCCTTTGATCTTTCAATCTCTGGGGCCACAGATCACAAAAATTGGATACTTTTTAAGACTTCTGTTGGAAAAAAGATCCAACAGAAAACGTAGAAAATAAAATAAATGGACAAATAACTAAAGCTAATACACTCATTGGAGGACTTCATTTCGAAAAGATCATCGGCGATCACACACCAGGATATCTCTATGGAAATGTAAAAATTCATAAGCCGAACAACCCATTAAGGCCTATCATCTCTCAAGTCACGACACCAACGTAGCCTTTAGCGAAAATCTAGATGAAGTAATAAAACCGTACATCCCTTCGAAATATAGCATAAAGTCTACGGAAGAATTTATCGATATAATCCACTCTACAAGACCGTCAGGACTAATATCATCCCTTGATGTGGAAAGCCTGTTTACGAACGTGCCCATCGCTCAGACCATCGACATCATTATAAAAAACGTGTACCACCATCCTACAATGTCGCCTCCAAATCTTGACCCAAACATCTTAATGAACATGTTTCGTTCATGCACATCAGAGGCGCCGTTCAGGACACCGGACGGTAATCTATACACGCAAGTGGATGGAGTGGCTATGGGGTCACCCTCGGGGCCGACCTTCGCCAACTACTATATGGGTCAACTTAAAGAGAGCTTATTGGATAACAGTGAAAATAAGCCACACACATATTGCCGATACGTAGACGACCTCTACATCAACGCTCAAAACGAAGAACATCTGATAAACATCAAGCAGCAATTTAAGGAGAACTCTGTGTTAAAATTCACTTATGAATTGAGCGCGGGCAATAAACTAACTTTCTTGGAGGTTGAGGTTCAATACATCAATGGTAGCTACGTCACTAAAGTACATAGAAGAAGTGCGGACATGGGAAGATGCCTCAATGCGGAGAGTGAATGCACTGAAAGGTACAAAATAAGCGTAATCGGCTCATACATCCTCCGAGCATATAAATGTTGTTCTACGTGGGAGGTTTTCCACCAAGAGATTGCAAGAGTAAAACAAACACTCGTGAATAACGGTTTCTCAAACACCGGGATTGACAAATAACTCAAATCATTTTTTAAATAATCATTGCAAAGATACGGATAGAATTGAAAGTAATCATGGAGAAGTCAACAACATCAAAGTCTACGGCCTATAAAATAGATGAAAAAAAACATCAAGGAGATTATTAACCGTAACATCAAGGTTGAAAATTAGATGGATAAAATTCAACTCATCATTTATTATAAAACAACAAAAGCCAGCAATCTCCTGATGAAAAACAACAGCTGCCTAAACTCCTCGAATCTCATGTCAACCAACATAGTTTATGAGTTCATCTGCCCCGATAAAGACTGTAAGCTTTATAACAACTCAAAATATATTGGCATGACAACTACTACATTTTCGAGACATTTAACTATGCATCTACAAAGCGGAGGGCCTAAAAATCATTTGGAGAGTGCTCATAATATTAACCTAACGAGAGATATGATTGTTGATAACACCGTTATTAAAAGAAAAGAGGTTAATAAAGCTAGGTTGAACATATTAGAAGCTATATTAATAAACGAAGATAAGCCGGCCCTCAACAGTAAAGCGACAAGCTGGAATCGCACATTAAAATTATTTTAAAATTCCACTCACCGGAGTGGTCCATTTCCTCTAACGTTACGTTCAACCTAGGCGGACTAAATACCCCTTAAAAATCGTTTTCTTTCATTCTGTCAGATCCTCACTCCACTGATTACATCGGTAAAGGAGGCAATAACATATCAAAACACTCCGCAGATGATCGAATAAAATCGATAGCTCAGCAATTTAGTTTGTTTTTTACCAAATACATTCATTTAAAAGAGATGAATACAGGACAAGTGATCCACCATCTCATGGGTTGAGTAATAAGTTATTGCGGTTTTATCAAATTATTCATTACCATTAACAATTTTAGAAAAACTTCATTTTTAATTGATAACAATATGCAATTTAATTAATAATGTATTCTCCGTTGTTACTTACACTTCTTCCCAACGTTCAACTAGTTTTTCGATGCCTCTGCAATAAAAATCTCCGGATTTTGACTCGAAGAATTCGTCTAACCAGGTTCTTAATTCCACATCAGTATTGAACGAAACGCTGCGCAAATTGTTGGAGAGCGATCGGAACAGATGGAAATCCGATGGCGCCAAGTCTGGCGAATATGGAGGATGCGGCAAGATTTCCCAATTAAGCGTTTGGATGACGTCTTTTGTCATATTGGCAATGTGAGGACGAGCATTGTCATGTTGCAGAAGGACTCCATAACTTCGATGAGGTCGCCTTTCACGAATAGCTTCGGCGAGTCGATACATTTGTTGAACGTATTCTGCATTGACAATCACGTTGTTCGCAAGGAGCTCATAAAGAATGATAACTTCACAATCCCACCACACACACATCATCGTCTTTCGTGGATGAAGTCCTTGCTTTAATCGCGGAAGTGGTTTTTTATTGGGGCTAAGCCATTGTTTTCGATGGTTCATGTTGACATACACACACCACTTTTCGTCGCCAGTGATGATGCGGTGAATAAATCTGTCCTTATATCCATGAGTAGCCATGCGACGAGCAAGCAAACCTGCGGCAATCGTGGAGCGTTGAAGTTTGTTGCTTTCGCTCAAAGCGTGCGGAACCCATGCACCGAGTTTTTTAACTTTCCCCATCGAATGAAGGTGATTCACTACAGTTTTCTTATCATACGCCAATTGTACAGCCAATTCTCTAGTCGATTGACGAGGATTTTCATGAAGAAGGTCGTTCAATCGATCTGCATCCAACTTAATGGGGCAACCAGAACGTTCTTCGTCATTAAGATTGAAATTACCGTTTTTGAAACGTGAAAACCACTATTGAGCTGTCCTTTCTGATAAAGCATTTTTTACGTACACAGCACAAATATCGCGACGAGCTTTGGCTGCGTTTGCATTGTTCCCGTTTCGATTGAAAATGAATAAGAAGTGTCGAAAATGCGCCTTTCTTTCAACTTGACATTCCATTTTGAGGGTACAGAACAAAAATTAAATTAACACATCTTTTAAATAAACCGCAATGACTTATTACTCAATTTAAAGACGTAGCCTAAGCAAAAGCATAATAGTCTACGCTGTTAAGAGACGCAGCCTAACCTTTGCAAAATTTTGCTCTCATTATTTATTATTTTTTCTTAATATGTGCACAAATCACGTCAACAAAACTTAAATCAACACATTAAAAAAAACAACGTAAGAACTTATTCAACCTAATACAAGATGGAATAAAAAAGATAGTTAGAAGAAGAGAAAGTTGCCAAAGGAAATTAATCAAGGCGAAATACACAATGGTCTTCAACAAAATTTGCATTCAGGAAAGACTTATACCCAACTACACTAATATATATATATATATATATATATATATATATATATATATATATATATATATATATATATATATATATATATATATATATATATATATACATACATACATATATACTGAATTCATTTACCACAAATGTCTAATTATATTATACGAATGGCTCCATAGAGTACTTTATTCTTTTGGCCAAGGAGGTATGTTATATTTGAAAATTAATTATGCACAGCTGTTTGTAGTTGAAAAGAGATTAAAATCTCGAAGTGCTACCCGGAATGCATTTGCATAATTGGAAACGAAAGAAATCGCATTAAGAGACAAAATCTTGAAAAAAGGAATTCACTTAATTGAGAAGGACAAAGTTACCCGAGAAAGGACAAAAGAAATATTGCAGAAGGCATCACAAGGGGGATTAAATTGAATGGCCCCGAATCTATCACTCCGCGCCGCTACCAAAGCTGAGTCAATTCACACATTGACTCCTAGGAGCTTGTCAGTGGGGCTCAAAGTTAAGGATGTTCGAGGGATTTGGGTCAACAAAGGGGGTGGGGGCTTGAGAGTTATCTTTGTCATTCTTGATCTTTTTGCTCGAGTACGAGCGCATCCATGGGGGGCGGAGAAACTCTATCGGACAGGAATAGGGAAAAGGGACATGAAGATGGCAGAAGGGGGGCAGTGAAGGAGTGAATATGGATGGCAGGGAAGTCTAGAGAAGTGTTTTACGGCGAAGACTAACTGGGGTCTCGAAAATAACGAAAAGGAGTTCAAAAGCAAAGTGGTGAAGGGAGGGGGGGGGGGGGCTATAATATATTAGAGTAGCCAAAAGGAGAAGTTACTTGGGGTCCAGAAGATGCGCGACATTCCATAACCTCTACCCCCCCCACACAACCACGAGTAAGGGACCAAAAAAGGGAACACCCACTCAAAAGAGGCATCATCCTCGACAGAGGCAAGACTTCAATTCGTTGGCGAGGGGGGGGGGGCGTGGGGGAAGGTGCATTTCCCCTACCTTCTTTGAAAGAATAGATAAGTAGGCCTAAAGAGCTAAAACTCCATGGAGCGAAAGGGCCCAAGAGCAGTACAGAGCACAAATTCAGTGCCCGTCCCCAGCGACGGGCCTATCTCCAGATCTCTCCTGACTTCCAGCGCGGATGAAAAACGAGCTCCGTTTCAGAGGTTTTTAATAACGAGCGACGCAGTGGAAGAAAACTATCAGATGAGAATTGACCCAAGTTTTAATGACTTGCCAAGTAGGGAAGCCACAAGGGGCTTGCCGTGGCGCTACGGCTTGCACGCATGCTGAGATGGGCGGCAGCAACGGAGTTCACTCCACCATAATGCGTGGCATTCAGGCGTGGATAGAGAAATATAAACCTTGATATGATCCAAAGATGTTTTTCCATAGAAAAGAGGCATTTTCAAATAGAGGACAAACAGGTAGAAAGAGAGGGGTGGAGGGGCCTAGGGAGGACGGACTGCAAAAGTAAATAAATCTCACCAACTCTGAAAATTAGGATCAGAAGATGTATTATAAATGGAGGAAAATACGCCCATATAAAGAGTACAAACACGCAAACTCACGTCTTGCGAGAGGGAGAATGACTGAATGAGTCCCGGCGATGGAAAAATGAAAACCGAAATCTGCATCCAGCCAGATCGCGGAGAATTCATGCTTCTTCGCTTATTTCTTGACTCGCACTCAAACTTCATTCACCCTTTACTACTTTTCAGCGCGTGTCAGCATTCACGTGTGTAGTTCCGAGAGTGTACACACACGCACATAAATCTTGAGGAAGAGTTTCATGGTCCTATGAATTCTATCGCTGATGATTTAGGGGGTTGGGTGAGGGGGGGGGGGGGCGGCATGCGGCGCCTCGGCTTCATCATCGGAAGGATTCACATTTTCAATGCGATTCCCATTTGAAGCAAACGGGCAAAGGGGCGGCGTCAGCACACTCAATGAAGGGCAGGTGGGGAAGGGGGATAGAACAATGAGGCTGGAGATAGAGCCACAACGGGGCAGAGCAGGCAAGAATGAAGGTTAATGGGACATAGTGTAAATGGAAACGTGTTATGTCATTAGCGACGAAAGAATGAAGGGGAAATAGAGAAAAATAAACTAGATGAAAAAAGAGTTATGACAATAAAGATTGAATTAATAAAGGGGCGCTCATCTGACGAATGCTAAATTCAATTAAGCCGATTAATTAGGCGTCGTTAAGAGATAAAACCAGAGGGAAAGTGCCTCCACTGACCGGCGGCGTTTTGTGATAAGATGATAAATGGTCATTGCATTCATGGTTTCCCGTGGTTCAAATCTCTTACAAGTGCCTTTCAATGGCTCAATGAGGCTTCTGCCACTAGATGGCACCAAATCCAATGGCAGATTTGAAATCTACAGGGTGAATAACCCTATGTCTCATGTCATGGCTCTGAATGGGTACAAATGAACTTTACTCCTTTTGAAATAAAGCGACGCCTTGACCTGGCGCTTCGCCGCACGTACAAAGAGAAAAAAAGAGCAACCGAAAACAAACAAACCCACAAAAAGACAAGAGCTTTCCTAAGAGCTTATACGAATGAGTGCGAGGACTACTATACTTATTAGGACTTGTAGATAAGTGTGTACGTACTTAGAAACTTGCATGATATGCAGTTACACTCGTACATAGGTGTGTACGTACTTATAAACTTACATGATATGCAGGTAGGCTCCTGGATAACTGTGTACGTACTTAGAAACTTGTATGATATGTAGGTACACTCGTGTGTACCTGATTAATAAAGATATATTAAATGTACAATGTAGGTTGAGGTGGCATTACTCTTATGACCCCTCGGACTGGCCATGGGTGGACCCTAGAGTCTTTGTTGGACATAGTTCTGCAGAACAAAAAACAAAGGGCATGTTGCCGCGTCGGAGGGGAGGCGACACTTAAGTAATCTTCAAAATATTCAAGGTCGGGGGGGAGGGGGTCCTTTTTCAAAATATCAAGAAATGAGGAAGGGAACAACAAAGACTCCGGACTCAATTGAAAGGAAGGGAACAACCAAGACTTTGGACACCATTGAAAGGAAGGGAACAACAAAGACTCTGGACTCCATTGAAAGGAAGGGAACAACAAAGACTTTGGACACCATTGAAAGGAAGGGAACAACAAAGACTTTAGACTCCATTGAAAAAAAGGGAACAACAAAGACTTTAGACTCCATTGAAAAAAAGGGAACAACAAAGACTTTGGACTCCATTGAAAGGAAGGAAACAACAAAGACTTTGGACTCCATTGAAAGGAAGGGAACAACAAAGACTTTAGACTCCATTGAAAGGAAGGGAACAACAAAGATTTTGGACTCCATTGAAAGGAAGTTCAGGATCGGAAAAGTTGTCCCTTTCTCTTTCTGACAAATCATTTTTATTCCCGCTTTACCGACAGTACCGTCCAAAAACTAGAGAACTAAATAGCCATAATCTACATTTTATTGAAAATAATCGTTTAATTTCCATGACAATTACACAGAATATTCTTTCTTCACTGTGAAAGTTGCCCTCGATAGTGACTACGTTCAATTTCATAGAAGAGGAGAGAACGAAAAGGTTATTTAGAAAGCAATGTGTATTTGAAGAAAGGATGCGTCCAAAACTAGAGAACGGTAAATATAAATGCAGCCATAACCAGAAAACAACAGAGACAATTGATCAAAATACTAATATGAAGTATCCGGGCCCTTGTTCTGAATGACACGAGCGGATCATCTGCCGTGGTTCACCAAATTTATCACATTGTTCGGGCGTGATTTTCTTCCATCCTTTGCCGGAGATCTTCAAAATTCATCGCTTTAAGAACCATCCACTTCCATATGGGTTCTATCGGGGCTCTGTACACGCCAGTTCATCATGTCGGATCAAGGTCACGCATGGAACAAGGCGCACGCACTCTCGATATTTGGAGAGACGGGATAACAAGTTGTTCTTGTATACCACAGCGTGTGCTTTGTCGCGTAAACGAACTAGACGATAGAGACTAGCACTTGAAACTATGCTTTACACAATAACGCTCCCACCTCCAAATTTAACTCTCTTTCGTGGGGATTTAATCTTCACGTCTGCGTCTTACATATGCTTATCATCTGATCCCAACAAATTAAATTTGCATTCGTCCCCGGAAGAAAACCTTTTCCATTTTCAGCACTCCACATGGCATGCTCAGTAGCGAAGGCAAACCTAGCCGCTTTCTTCATTAGACTTCTTGGTCGTTTCTCAGCAGCGGAACGTCCTATGAGTCCCACCTCTCTCTCTCTTAAGCGACGTGGGACACATTTAGATTCAGGATCTGGTCAACTTGACGCGAAATACCGGCGGCTGCCTTAAATCGATCCTTTATCGACATCCGTTGCATTGAGCCATCATCCATTGGGAAGGATTTTCGAGGGTGACCTGCCTTCTTCGTGAAGCCGGACTCCGGCTCCTCATAGAGATTTACCTTTTCGACCGCTTCCAATGCCTCGAAATGTGCGCTATTCCTCCCACGAGAGAACTTGCTTTCCGAATGATTCATCCACCTTAATTCGTGTCGCCATCACGATAAGAGAATAATGCACTCAGTAGCAGTCTTCAATGTACGTGGGGCAGTGTTGCCATACGTGTTCCGAATTTACGTGTAAAATGTAAGTTAGAAATTATCTTTCTTTAGTCTTGGACGCACCATCAGTTTTTCTTTTTTCTATCCTTGTTCTATAAAATGCGACTTGGAGACCATCGGGGGCAAATTTCAAAGAATATTCTGTGCATTTTTCATTATTTGCAATAAAATTTAGATATGGGCATTTTGTTCTCTAATTTTGGACGCTACCTGAAACTTCTCGTAGCAAACAGAACTTCGACCAGAAATGAAGGTTTAAATCCCCCTCTCTCATCGGGGTTAGCACTCAAAAGTACCCCTTCCCCTCGAAGTGGGATTTCCCCCCTCAAATCTGGTTGGGGTCCACCCATGGTCTGAGCAGGGGTTGGGGAGCCACCCGCTCCTTCTTTGCATCGATTGAGAGGGGGGGGGGCTAACAACCCTATGCTTTCTCCCCACCTCTCTTCGATTCTAATCTATTCCTCTTTCTTTTCTATTTCTACCCCCCACGCACAATGGGGTGTCGGGTGTAGCGTAGAACCGTGCTGCAGCTGGCATCTGCAGGATTGTATCCTTCTCAGTCTTAACGCCCACACATTTTCACTTCCTCCATTTCACCACTTTCTTTACTGATCTCCTCTACTTACAAACTTCCTGCGGGAGGTGCCTTCGTTGATCTTCTGCAGAAACAAAGGTTTGGAAATTTGGGTGGGTGGGTTACACACCTAGCTGGCGACTGCCTTCAAAAGCATATATATATATATTTTAATGAGCCCATCTGGCAACTGCCCACTTGGGCATAAGTCGCCGGAAACACGATTCAAAAGCATAAGTCACCGTAATTGTGACTTATGCTCTTCAAGGCAGACGCCAGCTGGGCGTGTAAAAAAAAAGAAGCAATCTTATTACAAATACCAAATATCCAAACCAAAAAAGTGAAAAACAAAAACAAACGGAAACTAAAGAAAAAAAAACACAACAAGCAAAAAGGAGAGACTCTCCGGCGCAGGAATGTGTGTCAAAAGTCGAGATCTGGATTTCCGTTGCCTTGGTTACGTGTGTCAGGAGCCGTGATCTGGACTTGCGGAACATGAGAGGATTTATTTTTACTCTCAGGAGTCTGAAAGGGTTTATTTTCTCCCCATGAGGAGGAAACTTTGTTTATTCGAATTTGTTTTATTATTTCTTTTAAATATAAAGAAAACCAACGAGCGCATCCCTTCAAGAAAGGTAGATTGGAAAGGATAAAATGTATGGAAACTCCATAGACACGAAGATTACTTGGATCAGATGAGTGACCCACTCCTGAATCTACCATTGTTTGTGGTTAATCCAACAAAGACCTGTTCATTCATTATTTTTATTGAATTTTGACGAGTACAACAAGGGCCATAGCCACTCAAACATTTACACAAGCTTGTCCTTAAGGTATATTAAAAACAAATAAAGAATTAAAGAGAAAACACCCCCAAAATGAATATACCAAAAGCCACAAACAAAACCTAACTAAACAAAAGAAAATGCCTAATCAGGCGCCTGAACCCAACCAAATACTATGGAGAAGCTCATCAAGTCCACAAACGGGGGTGCACGAACTCGTTCCAAGTGCAAGGGACGAGTTCGTGCACTCTCGGTATTTTGATAGGTAGTGAACACGAAGCTCTATCGAGACTGGAATATTCTACAAGGATATTAGGGGCAGTCTGGGGTACCAGGCCGCACTAAGGTTTACGGGGGTCCATCCAAAGAGGGAAAGTGGGGCGAGTGTGGGGCAACGATATCAGAAATGGCAGAGTTCCTCTTTTGTCGCAATTCCTTCTCAACTGATCCGAGCGGCTTTATTAACCCGTGGATTTTGAGATAATTAAATTTCATAAGGAATTTACCCCACAATTTCTCCCATTAATCAGTTATATTCTGCCCTCAAATTACGGCGCCAATATTAAAGAATTAAAAAGATTTATTGGAATGGGAAACGATTGTGGCGTTTATAAGTGACGCCACACGCGTCGTATGGAAAATGAGTTAAATTGGAAGAGAAATAGGGATCGAGGAATGCTACAGCAAACGCCGTCAATTACAGGGGGAGGGTGATAAGGGGTGTTCATAAACCCTAGGGATTTTACTCGCAGGAATAGGATTGAGAAAACTGGCCTTATAAAATGGCATCTTGACTCATTAAAGAAAGTGGGTGCGTCCGATAACTATCTGCCTTTTGGAATTCACAAACGTCTAACATATTGTAGTAGCACTTTGCAAAGTGAAATAGGATTGACAATGAAGCCTCACAGATGAGTGTCATATAAATCCTATGACGGCTTAAAATGGGCACGCACATAACTATGAACATGCAAGTAATCTAAAAATATATAAAATTTTGTTATGTAAATAATAATAATATATAACATTTTGTCATATAAATAATAATATATAACATTCTGTCATGTAAATAATAATATACAACATTTGATTATGTAAATAATAATATATATTGTTCGTATAAAGGATAGGCAAAAATGAACTCGAGAATCTAGCACACGCATACGCGCTCACAAACAGGGTTGGCAATTAAAAAAAAAACAGGTATATTACCGTTTTTTGGGGGGGGGGGAGGGTTCAAGTGAAAATTAAAAAACCCGGTTTTTTTTTGTTTTTCAAAATTACACTTTTTTCAAGAAATGAACGCTACTTATCATTATTTTATTCAAACTATATATTTATGTTTATAATTTCAACAAATATGTATCAAATTAAGGTTATTTCTCTGATACTGACTCATAATTTATCTTCCTTCTACAGGTTATGGCTATTATGAGTACCCACACTTTTCGATCAGTGATCTGTTATTGTGATATGTTCTTACCATAATATAATTATCAAACTAATTAATTATTAATATTATAAAAATACAGATAGCTATTCTTTTTCTATATTATTCTAATGCTTGTTTTAAAAAATAACAGCCCAGAATAAAACCCGGGTTTTATTGAGATTTTTCATAAATTCGGGGTTTTGCCAACCCTGCTCACAAACTTATACACTCACACGCGCACTCCCCACTGTTGTACAAACAAACGCCCAAACAGGTACAGTCACTGACACCTGGGTGAAGACAGGAAAAATGCAGATCTTTATTTACTATCAAAGAGCAACGAAACGCGAAATTTTATTCTTGAAATTTGAGATAAAGATTTTCTCTATCCCCGTGCACACACAGGGATACATTATATACCGTCCTGGGTAAACCCCAAGTAGAGCAGTCAGTCAAGGACAGTCGAAATAGACTCAAACAATAGTAGGCCTGCCTCAAATAGCCGACATAAGTTCAATCTAATATATTGCGCCTAAGCTTAATGAGTTCTCCGCCCAATAAAGAGTTCTTGAATCCGTCTTCCGAGATTCCTTTTCCTGCGGGTAATCCAACCGGTCCTCTTACCCGCCTACGTCACTAAAATCAGAATAACCCATTTTGCATATAAATTAAGAACGCAACAATCACACATGATTAGAAAAATGGCTCATGTTTGTTTAAAAATGAGCACAAATGAATAACAAGGTTTGCTGACCCAAAGGTGGCGTGCTCTCACTTATTCTGATTTATGTACGCCTGGCATAGTATGACTTAGTCTAGACTAATCTAGCCTAGCAGAGAATGAATAGTATGGCCTATCTTAGTCTAGAAACCATAGTAAAGCCTAGCCTAACATATATAGGATAATTAAGCTTACCATATTATAGCTTAGCCTAGAATAGTATAGCATAGCCTAACCTACTATAGTTTAGAATATTTTAACATAAAATTGCCTATCCTATCCTCGTATAGCCTACCTTGCCCTAATCTAGCCTAGCATAGTATAGTATATCCTATCCTATTCTAGCATGGTATATCTTGGCATAGCACATCCAACCATAGTGTAGCCTAACCTACACTAGCTTAGCATGATACACTATAATCTAGCCTAATCTACTGCCGTATTATAGTCCATCATAGTCTTGTATAGCCCAGCCTAATATATCATAGCATAGTATCGACTTGCCTATATAGCCTAGCATAGTATATATTAGAATAACCTAGCTTAGTATACATAGTATACCTGAGCTTATCACAGTGTATGCTAGCATAATCAAAGTATAGCCTAGCCTGTCTAGCAGAGTATAACCTAGCCTAGCTTGGCGCAGCCTACAATTGTATATTAAAACTTAGACTAGCCTAGCTTAGTTTACCCTATCTTAGCCTAGTCTATTTTATCCTATCCTAGTTTGCATATTCTAACCGAGACTAGCATAGCCTACCTTACCTTAGCCTAGTTAGTATAGTTCATCATAGTATTGTCTAGCCTAGACTATTAGATCTTGGCCTAGGCTTGTATAGCATGCATAAAATAGCCTAGCCTACCCTAACACACCCTCGCTTATCCTAGCCTAGCTTACCCTAACACCCCCTCGCTTATCCTAGCCTAGCCTTTCATGCCCTGCCTAGCATAAACTATCCTAGACATGTATAGCCTATACTATACTATTATACCCTAGTCAAACATAGCAAATTATTGTATATCCTAACATATGTAATATATTTTATCCCATTATAGAATATTATAGCCTAAATTAGCATAGTATATTTTACCCTTGTACATTATATCTTAGCCTAGCTTAGCATAGTGTAGCCTAGCCTATTCAAGGCTTGCCTAACAGAGTATAGCATATTATAACCTATTCTAGCATAGTATCGGCCGAAAAGTTATGATGAAAAGGCCAAAACAAAATAATTCCCAGAATAACCTTGATAGGACTTTGGCAATTATATCATTTGAAAGAGAATGTAAAACAACATAATGGTTATAAATTTCGTTAGAATTATGATGTCATTGCCAAAACAAAATAATTCCCAGGCTAACCTTGGGAGGACTTTGACAACTATAGCATTCGGAAGAGAACGTTAAATAACATAAGGGTTTCAAATTTCGTTAGACTCGGCCGAATAGTTACAATGTTAATACAAAAACAAAACAAAAAAGCAAAACGGGGACCGAACGACGACCGACATAGTGAGATGTAGAGTCGCGCGCTATTCGGCCGACTAAAAATAGCACGATACTAAACTGTTACCACAATTTGTATGCAATTTTAGGCTGTTGTCTTTGGTGTATTTCTGAAACCTATTCCCAAGTATTTGAAAAAAAACAAACTATTGAATATAATTGTGGGGCACTCTGGTAGGGGAGGGTAAGGACAGACGCACAAGGTGACCAGCAAAATATGTATGGATTTAGAATAATCCTATATCATTAGTCCTTAAAACTAGAAGGATAAAGTAAAAATATTCGAAAGAGGGAAGCTTGAAGTTACAGTATATATCAGAGCCTACGTAGGTTTAACTAGGTCAGGTACTAGTATAGAATAAGCCGCACCTATTAACTCTTTTGTAGTTAAAATTATTCTTAGTCACGCGCCAGCCTTGTACAGCATAATTCTATTAGCTGTCAACCAACGAATCCTTATCACTGAACAAATGAATAAAAATGGATCCGTTGCCAAGATTACGTTAATTTCAAGCTTTATATGGACGGAAATTGAGCGTAAAAGCAATTCAAAGAACTCTTAGGAAAATGGCAACAATATGGCACGATTAAGAATATGAATAATGACAATTCTGGATGGAAGAGAAACAAAATTGCTAAGCGAAACATCGAATTAGGAGGGCGGTGATCATAGAAAAAAGCAGAGACAAATTTAGAAAAAATAGGAAATTCTTAAAAAGAAATTGGGCTAAAGTCGTATAACGTTTGATATTTTGAAAAATGCCATTGGAAATATTGCTTTTCGTACTATTGTGCGTAGAGTGTAAAGAAAATTAAATTTCGGAAAATTCGGAAAAAAATCCTAAAATGGCCATAAAATTACTAAAGAGTGAATATAATTTACTTAAAATTGGAATAAGCCTCGACCTTCTCTACTGGTGGCTCTTCTGCAACCTCCTGCAACACGAAAACACGACCGATCTTATCCTTCCCCGCCTTTTCCTCGACCATCTCAGAACAGCCTTCAATATAACCTCCTCTCTAGGAGACCCCTCGGAATGACCACGTCCCGTGGCATCTTTCCCGGGTCCTGGCGGGTTTGTCTGAAGAGAACCTGGGGGACAACAAAGTTCAAACCAAGAAGCGAAAACCAAAAAAGTACTCCGCCTGAAACTGCTTGAAGAGATGTAAAAATAAAGTGGTGAGGCTAAGGATGCGCGGAAGGTATACACACAGAGTAGCTAAAAGAGCAGAATACTTAGGGGACTAAGTAGTAAATCCTCTGTACCTGCTCTCGGTTCGCAAAGAATTATAATGTAAACAAATACAGATAACTACAGCCCCGAATCGGGTTAGGGGCGCCCTATTTAACGGGCTATTGGAAACAAAAAGTTACTTATCTTGTATTTAGAAAGCAAACAGTTATCTGGTGATCGTTTCAAACTTTGGCAAACGAGTCAGCGATGTTGAGGGACCCAACTAATGCAATCCGTGCAGCGCCCTCCGCTTAAGTACCCTCTAAAGCCTTAGAACAGAATTGGCTGTCAGCGTGTCTCTAGCAACCATTTGGGAAGATAAAATCAGCCCAGGTTCACCAATTTGCCTGCTTAGATTTCTGATTTTATCTAAGTTCGGTGCCCTTTGGCGAGGTTACTGGGTCTGAAGGGTGATTGAGCCCCTTTTGATTATCAATGGGATAATTTCTATTGAATGAGCTACTAATCACAATCCAAGTCCTTTACTAGTTAGATTAGGGGTTTACAAGTACTCGACCAGTTCGGTGGTAATTCCAAGAGATTAGGACAATCTGGCCTGGAAGAAATCGAAGACTGAAGTAATCCAATGGAGCGTTGTTCACAAATGACAGGAATATAGAAGGGGGCAAGACACTCCCCCCCCATATAAAAAGGCAAGACTAACCAGGATTATAAAAAAGAAACTCCTCACCTTTAAATAATTGTGCGAAAGAATTAAGCATCAAAACCTTCCTGAAAAAAAACTAGTTCGTACAACAAACCAGGAGTCTGAATAACGATCTCGGGAGGGGGGAAGGGGGCTGTGCCCTAGCTGGCAGCCGCAAGAACTTAAAATTAATAATTTATGGCGATGTCGAGAACACCATTGCTATTGAGAGAAGGTAATTAATGTCGTTGTCGAGAGATAACACCATTGCTATTGGGAAAAGGTAATTAATTGCGATCACAAATGATAGAATTGAAGAAGGGGGCACGAAAAACCCCATAAAAAGACCGTAAAACACTCTAGACACACAATGGCCAAGTTAGAGTTAAAGGTTGAAACGTCTGGCGTGAATTATTAGCGAGTGTCCACCTGAATTATTGATCTTTTAAAACAAGTTGAAGGCCTCATTACCGAAATCGAAATATTGCATGTGAAATAAGGACTAAAATCTATATATTATTTAGTAGCGCTTTTACCATTGGTCTGTTCTCGTTGTAAGCTCTTTTATTTCTCAGCGGAGGTCTGCCGTTTGACGAGGGATCGGAGCCACCGGTCAGGTACAGCGCATGGCAACGGCCGCGAGAAGGAAGGCATTCGGCGACGAAGCCGATGACTGTATCCGAAACACGAGAATTTGAGAAGAGAAAGGGGAAAAATGAGGGGAAAGAAAGTGGAAACAGGAAAATGTGAGAAGAGAAAGTGGAAACGGGAAAAATGTGAGAACGAAAAGTAGAAAGAGGAAATTTTGAGAACAGAAAGTGGAAACGGGAAAATGTGAGAACAGAAAATGGAAACAGGTAAATGTAAGAACATTAAAGTGGGAATGGGAAAATTTGAGTACAAAAAGTAGAAAGAGGAAAATGTGAGAACAAAAAGTGGAAACGGCAAAAATGTGAGAATAGAAAGTGGAAACGAGAAAATGTGGGAACAGAAAGTGGAAATGGAAAAATGTGGAAACAAAGTGGAAATAGGTAAAAGTAAAAACAGAAAGTGGGAACGGAAAAAATGTGAGAATTGAAAGTGGAAACAGGAAAATGTGAGAAAATGTGGAAGCGGGAAAATTTGAGAACAGAAAGTGGAAACAGGAAAAATGTGAGAACCGAAAGTAGAAACGGGAAAAATGTGAAAACAGAAAGTGGAAACAAGTAAATGGAAGAACACTGGGAACGGAAAAAATGTAAGAACAGAAAGTGGAAACTAGAAAAATGTGAGAACAGAAAGTGGAAACGGGAAAATGTGAGACTTCAAGTGCCCATTACATCTGAAAGAGAAGAGAAGTGGCAGAGGGTAAAGGAGAAAAGAGTATATAGGGAGAACCCAGGGACTTGCGGCCACGATTAGGCGCACGTCTTCTGAGAAAGAAAGAAAGAAAGAAAGAAGAGGAAAGGAAAGGAATGCAGGAGGAAGCAGAAAGGGGAAGGTCGATATGTGTGGAAGGTCCATGGGCCGAGCCGCCGGACCCACAGCCATGGCCGGTGGAACGAATGTTAACATTTATTATTAACCTGTTTAAATTGTACTTTGATTGCGCCTTTCCTCACTGCCTCTTTACCTCTCGGTTTCCAAGATACGAACTTTTTCTTTTTCGTTTTTTTATGATAATTCGTCACGTGATAATATTGGTCTAAGGCAGTGATTCTTAAGGGAAGGGGGGGGGGGCTTAGGAATGTTTTAATGGGGCGTAGGAATATTTAAAAAAGTTGATATAGTATTGAAGGATTAGTTGAATGTGTGTTCCAGCGCTTTCTTCACCCTAATTGCATTGAATAATTACATTTGGAATAAAATAGAATTGTTTACTTCTTTTAAAATTACCCCCCCCCCCATTTCCGCTAATGATAAGGCATGTTTTTTTAATTAAGGCAAAAAGAGGTTAAGAGCCACTGTTCTAAGATCTTTTCAAAGAGCACAAAGCACTTCCCTCAATTAATAGTCTCTAAGATCTTTTCAAAGAGCACAAAGCACTTCCCTCAATTAATAGTCTCTAAGATCTTTTCAAAGAGCACAAAGCACTTCCCTCAATTAATAGTCTCTAAGATCTTTTAAAGAGCACAAATCACTTCCCTCAATTAATAGTCTCTAAGAGGATTTTGTAGTGAACAAAATACATGGAAATCACTTGGTTCAAGGTCTGGTGAATATGGTCGATTGGGTAGAACAGACGAGCCTAAGTCCAATATTTGTTCCTAGGTTAGTCTTGCTGAATGCGGTCTTGCGTTATCATAAAGCACAACGTGTTTAAATTAGAATGAAAAAGTTCTTGAGTTTACAAAATTTAACTATAATAATTCACACAATTTAGAAATAAAGTTTGAACAACTTTACAAACACCCGTTTCAAACTAATTTTGTTCTTTTCATTTTGAAAGCCACACGAACAAAAGAGAGAACGCGAGTACAAAATGTTCGCCGGAGTTCGAGGTTTTTTAATGACCACCTGATTTCAGACTCCAACTTTTATATTCGAAATTCGAGTTCCAGCTCTTATTTTATTCTTTATACGGGACCCATTAATAGCTAATAGGCCCCTACCCTTTCGGCTAAGGACCTATTAGCTCCCAAAGCCACCATTTGTTATCTATTAAGCTATGATTGAGCCCCTTTAAATTACACTCCCATATTTAAGTCACAATCGATTGTTAATAAATCATTCTCGAATCCTTTAGAAATGATTATATACAAAAAATATCGGAATGTCTTTAAGAAATATTAATTTGTTTCATAGACTCCAAATCTACCAGATAGATTCATTTCTTAAAAAGGGACAAGACAACCCTAAATTGCATTTAGACTGACAAATATATCTAAAAATATAAAACCATATAACACATATCAAGTTGCACAAAGACTTTTAAAATTATCAAGTCGGAGGGAGTCGATTAATTTTTTTGAGGGGCCACAGTTTAAAGAATAAACCATATTTTCATTAGTTACAGTACCGTCCCAAACTAGAGAAAAAAATACCAGAATCTACACTTTTATGAAAATACGCTTTTAATTTCTATGAAAATGGAACAGAATTTTTCCTTTGAAATTTGCCTCCTGATAGTGTTCAAATCACATTTTAATGAACAGCGGATAAAAAAAAGTTGAGGAAAGAAATGATTATTTGAAGAAACGATGCGTGCAATATGTTAGTTCTAACATCTCGAAAACACAGTCGGTGAATGCATAGGATTTGAGAATGGACTTGGCTTAAAGAGAAGAAGGACTCAATCACCAATTATTCTCCCGCTACCCACAAATTAGCCCCCGCCCCGTCATCCCTGACCAAAAAGACCGATTGAAACAGATCTCTATACTAATGTGGTCATATAAACCATAAGTCCGAACGCTGGTCACAACAAACGCAGACCCAAGGGGGGAGATATAATAAAAAGAGGGAATAGGACATGAGAAAATGTCACAAGGAAGGGAAAATAAGACAGAAATTTGCTAAAAAAAAATATAGAACAATGGCAAATAACTTTGCTTACACCGAAAAAATTGTAACGTATGTATTGGCGACAGTGTCCCACGTGCATTTTTGACTGTTACTGAAGGTCTTTCTCATTAATCAGGATGGCGAGACGAATTAAGATGGACAAATCCTTCAGAAAGTAGGTGAGTGGTTTCACGCTTAAATAGCTCCATGAGGATATCGGAGCCATTGAATCGACTGAGAACACGGGTCGCGTGGGGGTTGGCGATAAGTGGTCTAAATCGTGGATAGTACTCCATGGTCTGTACATACGATGAAAGTTCGCTATAAATACAGCCAGGAGCTAACGACCAAAGGGGGTATAACATCAGTCGGCAGGCTCTAGCATCTTGCAGAAGAATTTTATGGGAAGAACTCCATGTTTTTTTTGCGGCAAAAAGCCTGCCAGGATGTCGACAGATGCGACCATTGTGAGGGAAATCTCGCCTGAAGAGTCAGTCCATGGACAAACGCGTGTTTGCAGACTAAACGCTTTTGACCTCGGTGAGCTTTGACGGCTTCATCCATTCACGTGAGTGCGAAGTTCTTTTCCGCGTTTACCACTTTGAGAAGCGCATTTAAGGGGGATGAAACGGCGTTAAACGTTGAGCATCTGCAGGAACTCGCGTAGTTAGATGAAAGTATTCAGCTGTGCTTTATTATTGCTGCATTTTTGTTATCGTCGGTGAGGGAGATACCATTTTTTATGACATCTCGACCAAGAAAGGTAATTTAAGAGGCCTCAAAGGCACATTTTGAGGGGTTAGTTCGAAGTCGAAGAGTGTTCCAAGGTGGGGGAGGGGGGGGAGATGCGTTCCTCGTCACTCGAACCTGCCACAAAAACGTCCATAGATACGAAGACAAAATCGAGATCTTATGATGCCGAGTAGATAAAACACTGAAAAGTTTGGCCTTCCTTTTTTTAAGACTTGCTGGCACCTGCCCCAGTCGTTGATTGACTCCGGGGTAACTGGAATTAGCTAATATGCTTCGACTCGGTCAACCTTGGTGGAGAATATGGAATTTCCGTGTAGCTTAGCAGAAAAATACCTAACAGTGGGCACGGATAGCGGTCTCTTTTTATTTACAGTGAAACTCCTAAATACGTCGCAGGTCTCTTTTCACCAGAAAATGTGGGGAAAAAAATGTAAGGCCAGATGATGCAGCAAATTTATCTCTTTAAACTTTTTTGCCACTGTAAGTTTGCGTTGAAGCAACGTTTGCACCCAGAAATAGGCAGGAGGAACGTGTGTCCCAACATGGTGAGTTACTTACTGCATGCTTCACAGTCTCATCTCCTAGAATTAAACGGGCTAGGTCAGGAAAATCGACGAGGAACAGTGCATTTGGGGGATCAACCGCAATGGAAATGTGATGCAAGGGAGATGGGAATGATATCTGCTTTCCGGTATATGAGAGTTCCCTCTGCACGCCTACTAGCACACGACGTTCGAGGTCAACCAAATGAGAATAGGTTAAGAAATTGATAATCATGAGTCATGCTATGCTAATCATACGCGCAAAGTGAATTAAAGGTCTTTGAGCTCGGTGAAAACTATACGAGAAACGTGTGGAAATTTTTTAGGAGATGAAGCTTCTTTTGCAGTCGCTCGTTGATGAGAAATAAAAGTGATCAGCGGAGACTTTTACCTTGAAATGGAGCGAGGACCGGCGGTTACCTTGGACACGAGCGAGAGATGGAAATGTCTCGTTTGGCAAGCATTACTTCGAATCTCCCAGGCGTGTGGAGAGAGAACTCTGGGTTGACTCATTTGTCTGCCTCTCGACAAGTTGGTGTAATTTCTCCACAAATTGGGGGCTCTGGCGTATCCTACGATTGGATGTGAATGAGTTTCCCAGCGCGAGTTGATTCCGTCGGAAACGGAAGAGGGTGAGAGCGCAAATCTTTGCGAAACGCGAAGGTTCGTTTCTCCCCTCCTTCTCGCACCGAAGAGGAAGGTGGAAGGAGACCGCGAAAGTTTTCATTGGTCGCACGGTTATGGCGTATGTGCATGGGTGCAAGTCGTGTGTGAAAAGCCGGTGGCCATCATGCACCCAAAATTCGCTCTTTTGTGAACAAATATTTAATCAGTGATAGCCATAATGACACACAAGAAGTCCTTGTTCCAGACCAGAGGGAACTTGTTCTAGCAGATTTGCATCACCCCTCCACACATACACATTTCCGACGAGAGTATTCAGGTGTAGCGTGGTTAGCCATACAGTCTTTATCATTATTCCTGTTCTTCCATAGTATGTCAAGTGGTGCTGATTATCTTGCAGTCTACCGGCAAATTTCCGGTCTACCATCTAGATTATGGGTTAGGGTTGGTTAAGTACAGTGGTTTGGGAAGTTGATTTTTTACCTATCCTATCCTAACCCACACATGCAGAAACAAGAAGGTAGATTACATATTCAAACAGCACCCGCCACCTTGAATTGTCTTTTTGACAACTTAACTCCACCAATTTCTTTATGAGTCTCTCTTCAAAGAGTTTGTCGGAGGTTCTTCCTTGGTCCTGCTTTAATCCATTACACTATTTTAACTAGGGAAATTTTCTAGATTCTTTTCTCGTTTTGTAGTTATAAATTACCAAGAGCAAATTTCGGGATATGGATATAGTCTTGGCCAAAGCTTTTGACATTTGTTTATCATAATCATCATCATCATCACTAACTCTACAATTTAAGAAGGGGATTTTTTTGAGTATAAAAATCATAATTTCATCTTAGTTTGGTCATGACTTACGTTTTTTTTATCAAAGTTATTTCTAATAATTCTTTTATAATATCAAAAACAAAATCGTGAAGTTAAAAAATAAATAAAAGTATAGAAATTTTGTGAATTTTTTAAAACCCAAAGAATTACAAATGGTGAAGTTCAGAAAATATATTTTGATATATCTTCTTCTATAACTATATTTTAGCAACTTGATATTTTGAAAGGGGGAAAATTTAGTTTAGAGTTCCTTTTTTAAAATTAATATAATTGGCGGAGTTCAGAAAAATTTATAAAAATTTTAACCATGGCTGCTTTTTTTTTAGATTTTAAATTTTAATCTTGGTAGCGAAGCGCAAGCTTCCCACTACGGGGGAGTGGCGAAGCTATTGCCTGGTCTTGATATATTTGTTCATATCTATATTTATTTTCTAGGCCCCACCTCAAGAAAAAACTTTGAGCTGAATTATTTTCATACACCGCAAAATCAATCCTCACTTCTTTTTTTATCTAAATTTTCTTTTATATACGAACCAAGCAATGGCTTCGCCAGGGGAGCTTGCGCTTCGCTACTAAGAAAAAATTTATAATCTAAAAAAAACAGCCATGGTTAAATTTTTATAAATTTTCTGAACTTCTCCAATTATAATAATTTTAGAAAGGAACTCTAAACTAAATTTCATCCCTTTCAAAATATCAGGTTTCTAAAATATAGTTATAGAAGAAGACATATAAAAATAAATTTTCTGAACTACACCATTTTGTTTTTTGATATTATAAAAGAATTATTAGAAATAACTTTGATAAAAAAACATAAGTCATAACCAAACTAAGATGAAAATATGATTTAATACTAAAAAAAAAATCCCCTTCTTAAATTATAGTTAGTGAAAAATGCCACCCAAAATACCACCATGCCTTAATTTAATCATTTTATGGAATTTACGATTTATATATTTTTTTTCATTCCTAGATTTGTTGAGTAAAACGTATCGTCGTCGTCGGCTCCAACTCGTGTCGGAGCGTCAGTTTCGTCGTCAGTTATCCGGTCTCTTCGGCTGATGTTTGTGCCGGATGAAGGAAGAGGGTCCGGTTCGGGAAAGAAAACAGAGACGAATGTCAGTCGCCGAGGAACTGCTTGGTCCACCGTTGGGGTCTTGCTGTTGGTTGCGTTTAGTCTGGAACCTCACCCACGACCTTACCGCCTTGGGCGATCCTACCAGGAATTTGAAACTCCCGACGGCATCGCTCTCGGAATCATTGGAACACTCAAGCCCTTCTATCTTTAGCTTAGCTCGAGTTTATTTTAATTCTGTCTATCTTTTTTAGGAGACCTTTTTTTCTCGCTCTGAGGATGAACTTCGGTCATGAAATTTTTTAATATAAAATTAGTACGCAATTTATGTATGCATGTATTTAGCAATCTTCTATATTTTTCCAAAGCAGCTTTGTAGTATTTCTTCTTGGGGATGCTGAGAAGATGAATGAGGTTTCTATTGATCGTAAGGAAGGTAGCTAGATGATCCATGCATGGAATTAATATGGGACCCATACATAATTAAAGGATAGGAGAAAATTGGCTAAGCAAATATTCTTGTAACCAGAGTGCTGAAATCTTTCATTGAGATCCACAATGAAAATAGCCTGAATCCGTCTGCTAAAGATGGCAATGAGAGAAGGAGGGGAAAATATGATCGTCTCGGGGGCTGGTACCTTTTGGTGACCACAATTTTTTCCAAACTCCATTTACTTTTTTATTCTGAGATATGGATCTTTTTAGGTTCTTAGTTACTGAAACTTTATAAATGTTTGACTGCAATCGCTGCTCCTTTGTATCTTTCAGTAAAACGTATAAGGTGAGGAAAAATGTTAACTTTAGCTGTTTTTTATTTTTCAAACTCTAAATAAACTCTTAGAAATAATCTTAATAAAAGCTTTGAATTTTTTTAAAAAAACAGCCCTCGCTCTAATTTTTCGATGAATAAACTCTTAGAAAGAAATTGAAAAAAAAAATGAATATACGAAAGATCTTCTCTTGTTGCCTTAAAATTTACTCTCAGTCTGTTTTTTTTCAGATCCATCTTTATTTTCTAGGCCTAAAGGCAAAAAATATAACAATCAGAATTCTTTTGAAATACGGAAAAAAGAATCCTGAGAGTTAATTTTTTTCTGATCTAAATTATTATTTTCTTTTTGATGAAGAGATGCAGAGACGACAACAGGACCTGGCGTTCACGGATCGGGCTGTACAGTCACAGAGGGAGCTGCAGTTCCACCAGTTTCTCATCCATCTCCTAAACTTTCACGTGCTGGCTCCAAGCGCCATACCCCGGTACATCGCCTCAACCGGCGGCGTAAACCACCTGAAGGGGTGTTGTTTGCACTGCACCATAAAGCTAGGCGGAGGAGCTACATCTAGCAGCCAACGGTTAGCCGAACGGAAGAGATCCTCGACTGATCCAACGGCCAAGTGTAGGGGAAGTAACATTCCAAATCAGGAGTAAGGCCCCGACTCCGGCATCTCCTGCAGCCACCCTGGTGCCGAACGTACTGCTCTGCATCCTTTGGACGACTGGGCAACGCAAGATCTCCGAGACAGAAGATGCCAACGACATTTTCATTTTGCTTTATTTTTTTACGAAAAAACAACATACATATCATAATTTTAATATTTTTTTCTGAACTTCGCCATTTGTAATTCGTTTCGTGTTAAAAAAAAAATCGCTAAGTATATATTTTTTTCTGAAGTTCACCATTTGCTATTGGTCAATTTGTGCATACAAAATTGACCATACTGGAAACATTTTAATTTTATTTTAGACCAAAATCCCGTTGTCAGATACACAAACCTGTGTCTCTGTATGCGTGCGTGTGTGTGTTTGTGTGTGTGAGAGAGAACACTCTGTGCCCTTTAAAGCTATTTTGTGATTCTAGGCTGGCCATGATGTTGTCGCCCCTTATTAGTGTGGCACAATTAAGTTTCGCGTGGTCGAATTCCGGTGAGAAAAGTGGCGACAGGAAAGGACTTCTTCGTCGGCGGCATAAGGGCGAAAAACTCGGGGGCGGATGTGATAAATGGGACCTTCTGACTCTGGCGAGGACTAACTTTTAGTCTTTCGTCACTGAGCTTCTGATTACTTTTCGAGACGGGACGCGGAGGCGCGATCTCAGAGCATGGGTTCCCACGCGGTTCAGAATGGGGGAGAAGGGAATGGAGCAATGTCCAGCCGAGCAAAGAACGGAAGCGAATAGGCGCCTAGCCAGTGGCATCAAGTTCCAATATTTTCTTTGAGCTTTGTTTCTGTTGGTACCCGATTCACTCTGCTCTTCCCTGAACCCTGAATACCCCCCCCCCCTTCCCCTCGAATGAATATCAAAGTCTCCAAGATCGCTCATACATTAATAACTTCTCTCTTCAGATTCGGTCGGAATCAAACGTATGCAGAACGATTGAGGAAAACTTTCACCACTTTGTGTCCCCCCCCCCCCCAACCCCTAAAATATATCCATTTTATTTTCGATTAGAAGTTTTTTAATCTAGAGATAACTGCCATTGATTCTCTCCTTTTTTATCTCTCCCCTGATTATATTTTAGTCAGATTTCAATCAGTCATGGATAAAGCCACATCATGAAGTCAAGCAAGGAGGAGAGGGGAGGGGAGGCGACAATTCGAAGCAGGGGTACAAGGAGGCAGGGGGAAGTAGTGCCGCTAAACGCGCGATAACCTGCCTCTTTTGATAAGCTTCGAGAATAAGGGGACAGGGCAGAGAAGCATGGCACTTCAATTTATAAGCTGAGACCTGGGGTTGTCTCATAAATATTAGACGATTGGCATTCATGATCAGCGAACAGCTGAAACATATATTATAGGAAATTGGCTCACGAGGCGCAAATGAAAACCCGTAGCAGTTACAAATCACAAAATTTGACACTAAAATTAGAGTTAAGCGACAATTAGCTTAAACTGTGCTTTACTTGATTAAAATATCGCCCAAAAGTTATGGAACTCTGGGTCGAAGATTTACGAGCTCCTTATTACGAAAAGGACGCATAAAGCAATTCTACACAACCCAAATTACAAGCTTAAAAAGCTCTATTGAATGAGGACAATCTCGAGTCTATGGTTAGTAGACTCGGCACCGGCAACCGGAACACGCGCAGAGCAGCAACCATCGATCGATCCCCGCCCAAGGGATTAACTGCGCTCAAGTACACGACCGAGAGACTTAAGCCTTAACGGACGCACACCAGTATTCTCCAGGGTTGAGGAGGATACCCTTGTGGTCTTTGTTATCCTTAACCTTTTTTGCTATTCCTCTTACACTCTTATTCATATGTCAGTCTGTCCATTCCTTCCGTAGACAGACAGACATATGGCTTTTACCTCAAGCCCATTCTTTTTTCCCCGGGCGATGGGGGAGGGGGGCGTGTAGATTGTTACACATGGCACCTGTAGGAGCGACACTACCTTAGTGGCACCAATAGTGATTGGGACTACCTGGGTTTTATTTCTGCTATATTTCGTCCCCTTTTTTCTCTCCTTTCTTGGTAGGCCTATTTTATTTTAGTTCGCCCATCTGGTGACTGCCTACTCGGGCATAAGTCGCCGTAGGCTAGATTAATAAGAGATAAAAAACAAGACAAGTAAAAAAAACAGCAAAGAACAACAACACAATATAAGCAAAACCACAAAAGAAGGAAACACGCTCCGGCGTCGCGGGGGGAGGCCCGCTTCCCCTCGGCGCCGGAACACGCGACCTACCACAAACAGTACTGTGTATGGCGCAGAGCGAGTGGCATCTCCTCAGCATCGACAAGTAGGCTCTCAAAGGTGGAGGTGCGGAAACCACCGGTCACCAGGCGGAGACCGGTGCGGTGGATCGAGTTCATCTTCCGCAATACACGCTCGGTTGCGGATGAATAATACTCGCATCCATAGTGAAGCTTCGAATAAACAAAGGATCAGGATCCGAGATTGCGGTCCTATTCTCTTGGAGAACTGGAGGGGTTCCTGCGAAAACTTGCTACGAATCCTTTTGACTCGCTTCCACACTTCTACTAGAGGAGTCTCTGAATGAGGGACCCCGACGTAATCGATGCTCTGCTCAGCGCACTTGCGACCTCGCTTTGCCAGGTCCCTCTCGCCCGAGGGCGCCTCGCGGTCAGACGTGCCGTTCTCGGCTTGGTCGCTCGCCGAACCAGCCGCACACCCGTCCTTCTCCGGAGCCCCTGCGGAGGGAGAGGAATCCCTAGGCCTTTTTGTCTTCCTCTTTTGGGGAGAGGAGGGCGAGGAGTGAACCCGATTCTCCCTTGGGGTCCTTCCAAGGACCCCAAGGGCGGATCCAACTGCCTCAGCAAGATCCTTCTCCGAATGGAGAAAGGCTCGGCTGTCAAGGGAAAACCAGTCGCTGGAGAAGGTCCCTCCTCACTTTGTGAGTCCACTTTATGTGTGTTCTGGAAGGTGGTGAGTAGAGTTGACGTCCCAGCATACCACGTGCCTAATACCTGGTTATGCAAACGTTATGTTACACTCGTGTGTTTTTTTTATCTTGCGCGAGGTTTAGGTGTGTGATAGAAATGTTCCTTCAGACAAACTTAAAAATCTACTTTTCCAGGACGTGCCATTAAAACACCTTTTCTATTGTGTGCAAGTGTGTCGAGATGGAAGTGAAAGAAGCGAGGTTTCTGCTCTCCTGCACGCGGGCAACGTCAGCCGGATGACCACCCAGAGAGTCGCGGAGAGGCTCAAGAATGGTGAGGACCTCAAAGATCGACCTCAAGATGTCAACCGTTTGGCTGCGAGAGAAAGGCCTTCGGAAGTTGTCCCAAGCTCAAAATGAGGCGCTCGCCAAGAACCTCTCGGTGGCCACTTTATCCAGGGCCGTCAAGGACAAGAGTTTGGGGTGCGTAGAAAGGCCTCTGCCCATCGACCGTATGGGAGAACAACGTCCGGAGCGCTGTCGTCGTCGCCTTTTGAATGACTTGAGGAGTCATGGCAATTAAATTCTCCCCTTTTCTGATGGTCTTTCCGGTCATCAACAAACAGAACAACCGCTTCGAATAGGACGTCTCTGAGGTCCACTAGGTGTCCATGACCGAGCACCTCACCTCCCTGATGATGCTCGTCGTCGAGGCTCCAAATAGCGATAAGATGCCGCAGGTGTGGTTCGTGACCGGTTACAATCTCACCGCGGCCGATTCCAGGGACATCTTGGCCACGAAAGTCGTGCCCTCGGTCACAAAGATCACGAAGGCGGCGGAGTGCGTCTTCCAGCACGGCCAAGACCGTGTAAGAGTGGTTGGGGTCGAACATGAACTTCTCGTCAAGGACCTTTGGCCCCCGCAGTCGCCCGACCTCAATTCCTTCGATTGCAGCTTGTGGGCGCATGTTGAGGGCAAGTCCTGAAAGGTCCGCCACAGCAACGCCGACGAGTTTAAGTCCTCCATCAACCGCATGTGGCCAAGTATAAGGAAGAACCTCGTCCCTTCAGGTCTCGCCTGGATTGCGTCCTCGCCGCCGAGGCCGGCCACATTGACTAATATTAAAACAAAAACATATTTAAATGTTAAAACAATTAAAACGTGTCCAACTGCATCAAAACTCTCATTTTCTCCTTTGTCGAGAGCGTCGTAGCGAGTGTAACAGGACTTTTGAAAAACCCGGTAATTCCCGCGGCCTTTTGGCTTCCGCAGTACCTAGGGACCTTACATTATACACTGCCACTCGGATAAAGTCTGATAAGAGGACGAAAGTGCGCCGAACAGCCATAACCTCTGAGCATAGGAGGGCAAGTGAGGGAGGGGGTAGGCGAGTGTGTAGTAAAGAGAAGTAGTGATAGGCGGACCCACTGGCGCGTCGGGTGGGTGATAACCTATTATTATCATACCCGGGCAATTGAAGATGGCGCAACGAAAGGGAAGGAGTAAAAAAGGATTGGATGGAGAAATGAACGAAAGGTGAAAGTGAGTTGTACAAAAAGACGTGGTAGGAGTTAGCCGAGGGAGAGTCTAAGCTGAGTCCCGACAGCACAGCGGAAAGGATCACACATCGACACAGAATAAAGAAATAAATATATATATATATATATATATATATATATATATATATATATATATATATATATATATATATATATATATATATATATAATTGCTGATGACCATTGTTTATTTCGCCTTAATTAATTTCCTTTGGGAACTTTCTTTTTTTTATTCAATCTTGTAGATGGTAGATCACTTGTGTCCTGAATTCATCTCTTTTAAATGAATGTGTTTGGTAAAAAACAAACTAAATTGCTAAGCTTTCGATCTTATTCGATCATCTTCGGAGCGTTTTGATATGTTCTTGCCTCCTTTACCGATGTAATCAGTGGAGTGAGGATCTGACAGAATGAAAAACGATTTTTAATGGGTATTTATTCCGCCTCGGTTAAACGTAACGTTAGAGGAAATAGGCCAGTCCGGTGAGTGGAATTTTAAAATAATTTTAATGTGCGATTCCAGCTTGTCGCTTGACTGTGGATGGCCGGCTTACTTTCCTTTATTAATATAGCTTCTAAGATATTCAGCCTCGCTTTGTTGACCTCTTTTCTTTTAATAATGGTGTTATCAACAAGCATATCTCTCGTTAGGTTAATATTATGGGCACTCTCCAAATGATTCTTAGGCCTTCCGCTTTGCAGGTGCATAGTTAAACGTCTTGAAAATGTAGTAGTTGTCATGCCAATATATTTTGAGTTGTTATAAAGCTTACAGTCTTTATCGGGGCAGATGAACTCGTAAACTATGTTGGTTGACATGAGATTCGAGGAGTTTAGGTAGCTGTTGTTTTTCATCAGGAGATTGCTGGCTTTTGTTGTTTTATAATAAATGATGAGTTGAATTTTATCCATCTAATTTTTAACCTTGATGTTACGGTTAATAATCTCCTTGTTGTTTTTTTCATCTATTTTATAGGCCGTAGACTTTGATTTTGTTGACTTCTCCCTGATTACTTTCAATTCTATCCGTATCTTTGCAATGATTATTTAAAAAATGGTTGGAGTTGTTTGTCAATCATGCTGTTTGAGAAACTGTTATTCACGAGTGTTTGTTTTACTTGTGCAATCTCTTGGTGGAAAAGTTCCCACGTAGAGCAGCATTTGTAAGCTCGGAGGATGTATGAGCCGATTACGCTTATTTTGTACCTTTCAGTGCATTCACTCTCCGCATTGAGGCATCTTCCCAAGTCCGTACTCGTTCTATGTACTCAATTGATGTACATATTTTGTTAAATACCATTGTATATTTAGCCTTAATTAATTTTCTTTGGAAACTTTCTCTCTTCCTTAATATCTTCTTTTTTTCATCTTGTAGATGGTAGATTCATCTCTTTTTTTTAAAAAATTACTGCGTTTGATAAAAAGCAAACTTTAATAGGTGAGCTTTCGATCTTACGCGATCATTCTCAGAGTAGCTCTCGAAGCTATTCTCCTCCTTTACCGATGAGGGATGGTGGAATCGAATCAAGTTCAAGATTCAAGATTTATTAGGAAAAATATAAGTTTTTACAGGTATTTGAAGTTTAAATACATATATGTAATTTCTTGTATGAGTACCAATGCTAAAACAACTTGATATAAATGTAATATATTGTATACCTTGTTTGGATTGTAATTTATTCTATGTAGGTGAAACTTCTAAAAAATTCCCTGTAAGAACCAAACAACATCAAAAAGCAATATCTAAGGGATATACAAATAAACCTTTGGCCGTCCACAGGCTTAAGATGGGTCACCAGATTAACCGGTCAAAAGCAGATACCAGAATGCATATCACTAATTTTATTAGCAGAAATGTATTTGAATCGTTCCTAATCTCCAGCACAAAGGAGAGAAATGTAAATATTAGCCTCAGTTTGTTTTCCTTAGATTCAGTCATATGTTTCTTGCTCAAATCAAACTTATCAGAGGTCATAAAAAATGTGATTCTATAGGGAAAACATTGCTTTGTATAAATACGGTGTCTCTCTATTTCATAAACCATTGGGAGTTTGAAAATGTTATTAAGATAACGAAAGTACTAACTCCAATCAATCTTTCTTTTTTCCTACGTGATACAACCAAATATTATATATATATATATATATATATATATATATATATATATATATATATATATATATATATATATATATATGTATATATATATATATATATATATATATATATATATATATATATATATATATATATATATATATATATATATATATATATATATATTGGTGATTTTGAATTCAAGGATTTCAAGGACTTCTTAAAAATAATCAAGGACTGGTTTTAGCCATTTTTTCCTTTAAATTATTAGTTACATGACCCTTGTATGTTTTATTACATTCATGAGACATCATTTCTTTTTTAATTAAATAATTTTTATCTTCAAAAACTATCCATTTCATGAAAATTTAGTACCTACATTTGGAAATGCTTCCATTTTCAGGTATAGAAATATATTTTAAAGCATTCATTTTTACTCAGCCACACAATTACCTAAAGTATACTTAGAAAAAATATCCATTACTTTCCACTCTTCATAACAAAGAATTTTTTGTTTCAAAATGACCCCCAAACACTGAATCATGAAGCATTTAGGAAAAAATATGCAATATTTCAAATGAAAATTAAATGTATTACAAAACAGAATGAACATTCGTGATTCAGAGGTTACCTTTTAATTTAATTTTTTATTTAATCATCCTTGATGGTTACACTTTCCTTATCAAGAAGACTCATTTTGTTTCTCATCTTCTTTTTCTTTGATCAGAGCATCAGTTCGTCTTTTCTTGGCTTCCATGTCTGTAAGACTTTGGTCCTGCTTCCTTTTCTCTTCAAGATCTTCTTTGTACAGGCGAGAAGAATTCCTAACTGCGTGCATAAGTGACTTAGTCACTTTAAACTCAGTTAAAGGCTTCTCAGTTGCAACCAAGGCATCGTGTACAACTCTCTGAGCAATCATAGAAATCTGTTGAAGATCTTCGACTAACATTTCTTTGTTAATATTGAAACTCCGTTCGACGGTTGCTTGTCCGTGAATGAGGCACAATATCTCATAAATAAAGCTCTTGAAGAGGGTTACCTTGAAATTCGCTACCTGGAATAAGTGCTCAAAATGAGTATCGAGAAGAGTTTGATGTCATCAGCAGCTTTTCCGGAAAGTTTTTCTATAGACACAAGTTCTCTCAGAAGGATCTCAATCCACGACTCGTACTTGGATGCATTCAACATCACATTTGGATTCAAACAGCTGAAGCCTTTAACAACCAAATACTTAAAAGGGCTCCTCTCGTTAATTTTTTTTTTACTACAGCTACGATGAATTTCACTGCTTCCTTCCGAAACTGAAGAATGTCAGTGTTGGTCAGTTGTTGTCGAGCTTTTCTAATCTCTTCTTTAACAGCGAAGCCGAAATCCACTTTTTTTTCAGCAGGTAATTGGTGAGATGGATTGGTGAAATCCAGACAACTCAGCTGCTTGAAAGATTTTCCCTCAACTAAATCTTTCTTGATAAAACGTAGCAAGAGAGTCGACAGCGTGGCACACAAATCCTCGTAAAGGAATGGCATCATTGGGGAGGCAGTTTGATACCGGACCTGAAATCCTTCCAATTCCGATGAAATTTTCAGAAAAAAAGCGATCTTAGCTGATAGAAGCTTATTGCACAGAGCCTCTTTCATAGTGACATTTGGTGCACTTTTTGGTTCTTTGTAAGTATTCTTGATTGTTTCAACAAACATCTTGATTTTGGGGAGAAGACTAATCTTGTGTTTTCTACCCATCTTGTTGAGCAAAATTTCATAGGGAAATCGGATTGATGAACTTCATTTGCTTGCAAAAACAATTTTCGTCTCATTGGAGAATCTTTGAAAACATAATATAATGTAGACAAAGATTTGCCAACATTCCAAAAACCGTTCTCATCAGCAAACTTGAAGCTGCCAGAAACTACATGCAATGAACATATGCCACAATCAAGTAGAGGAGGAGAATTGCCACTTCTTTCAGCATTCAACAGCCTCAGAAACTTCATGGTTAACGTTCGGGCCGTCCATTGATACCTGAATAATTTTTGATTGGTCGAGATTCGATACCCATTCATTAAAAGCTTCTAGCAAGTCTTCAGCTCTTCCTCTGCTTAGAAAAACTGAAGAATGAAGAGGGGGTCTGACAGGACAGCAGAGGGTAGGTGAAATGAAAACAGAAAAAGACCTAGGCTGGGGCCTGAGTGGGCGCCGGTCTTCACTACATACAGTTGACCAGAAAGCCAACTGTACCACACACAAGTAAAATTATGCAACATAGAATAGCAAAAAAAATAAAAAAGTGCAATAAACATTATGGGACATTGATGAAGGTAAGATATTTAAGGGAAAAAAGGGTTATAAGCAAAGCATAACCAAAATCAACTCACCAGTGGAAAAAAAACAAGTACCAGGCATCCAAACGACAGTCACAGAAGTATAGCGAGCATCCATCATAAAATAAAAGGCATCCAAAGCATACATATGTTCACTCACATTAGTGAGTAGATTAATTTAAATATTACTATTTTCCTAATAAACATTAAAAAGTATATAAATAGTGAATTTGAAAAATCATTTGAACAATCACTCAATGATGTATTTTTAAAATTCAAGGTCCATCTACCTTTTTCATCAAATTCAAGGACTTTTCAAGGATTTCAAGGGCAGTAGACACCCTGTGCAATGTCTCGCAGGAAAAATGAAAAAGGTGCTTCCAAGTACTCTCGAACTTTATTAAGTTCATTCTCAAGGATAACTACAAGAGAAAATATTAAAATAAGGGTATATATAATCTAGTAAAAGATAAAGGACCGCTTCTAAGACAAGAAATCGCAGCGATAGGATCAATTTATTCGCTAAACCCCGTCATTCATCGTCAATCCGACTTGTAAATTTGTGTGTCGGGAAGTTTTGCATCTCTTTTGTATTTCACTATTAGTCTTCCAGCGATTGACGATGACGGAGGTTTCCGTCGAAACCTGGTTTCGCGAATAAAGTCATTCCATCATTGTGGTTTCTTTCCTGCATTTATATGTATGTTACTGTACTTCTTTATATATATATAATATATATATATATATATATATATATATATATATATATATATATATATATATATATATATATATATATATATATATAACACCAGCATTTAAAGGAAAACTCCCTATTTAAAAGAGGTATCACGACTCTACATATTGAAATGACAAACTAAGCTAGGGATGGCAGTCAAGCCATCGCTCTGACAAAGCACAGATAGCAGATTTCGTGATCAATAAAGTTAGCGAGAAGCAGCTTACATTTTCCAAATTCGAGAACGACCCCAACCTACCACGAATAATGCGTTCCAATTTATTTCATTTATAATTGATTTATAATTAATATAACCGCGTCAAACGCAGTTTAGGATAAACACACAGGCACGGACGATCGCATTGTCCAAATACATCTCTTTTTTTTTCTCCGTTTTCAGTCGCAATATATTTCATCTTCGCTAATAAGATGAGGTCGTCATTGGTAATATTGCAGCAATAAGGACAACGAAAACGGGACCGAAAAGGTCTGCGGAATTTGGGCCGAATGTTTAACTGTTAGAGCCAGCAGCCACAAGGCGCTGACCAGTGAGTGATCTTCAGTCTCCTCCCTCATACATGGCCACCAGTGGGCTCTAATCTCCATCATATATTGCAATCAGTGGTCTCCAGCTTTCCTCATATATGGCCAACGGAATTTCATCGGGGAGTAGTTTACCAGAAGAAAAAAGATCGATCAAACACCATTTCTAGTAACCGCAAACAACATTTCTCTTCTCGCCGACAGCCATTTTGTCTTTAAACCAAATTAGGGCGCTCATCTGGCAATCACCGACGAAAACAAGAAAAAAAAATGTAAAAAGAAACAAAACATCAACACGGGAAATAAAAACAATTTAGAAAACAATGCGAAAAACAAAATGACGATCAGGTGCACCAGGAAAGCCAGCCCCTCCATCCCCAACCGGAAACAACGTGCGATCAACAATTTACACAAATAAATCAAATCAAATTAATGGAGTTCCCCCATCTTCCTAAAAAGAATACGACCCCCCAACCTGGGGTGCAGGGTCTCGTCCTCTAATACTATCGACCCCACTCATCCAAGTCCCGGGACAGGAAACGGGCATGAAGCTCACCCAGGCACTAGGACATTCAATCAAAGAGTGGCGCACGAGGGTGCAAGCAAGCGCCCCATCAGATGGCGCTGCGTCCCGAGAGTGTGTCCGATTCAAACACGACACAAAAGAGCTTGCCACCGTCGATGCATTGGGGAGGGGGGGGGAGAACCGTGAATAGTCGGGGGCTCAATGGTAACTTAAAAATTCTGGGGAGCCTTGCGTCTCCTTTTATCGTATTCCCAAAGCTCTTCTCTACAAGGGATTATTATTATTCAAAATGGCGAAACCCAGCAGGGGCATCGCCGTCGGACGTTCTTAAAAAGGGGCCAATAAAAAGTGATAAATGAGGTATCTTTATCTCCTGAACTTGGACCCGAGGAAGATCGCTTGTGGGCCCCATTGAGAATCCAAAACCTTAAAAAAAGCAAAAATATTACCAACGTTTGGGCGCGAGTAAATATTTTTCACAAAGCTGCGACAAACCCAATCGTTAGAGTGACCGAACTTTAGCTTCAAACAGCTGGCGAAGAAGATCGAGTAGAAGAAGGCTCCAACACCTTCTGTAGGACATGGCCGAGTGGAAGCAGCGCTTCCGATTACAGCGAAGTTAAGTCACATCGGGTGTGGTGAGTGGTCGGATCGAGTCAGCTTCACGGGGGTTGCCCACACCCTGTAGCTACCCGTGGTTTGGATCCCCCGTTAATCACTAGGCCCATACTGAGAAATAATTAAAGGTATCTTAAAGATCGGTAGTAAAAGCCTACCATTTTTTAGTCGGACACGACTCTATAATTTACTATGTCGATCCGTATGTGGACCGGTCGGATGGTAGCCATTTTACTTTTCAACGAGTCTTTTGGCAATAACATCGTAACTAATCGGTCGATTCTAACGAAATTTGAAACCCTTATGTTGATTTACATTCTCTTTCGAATGTTATAATTGCCAAGGTCCTCCCAAAGTTGGTAATAAAATTATTTCGCAATAACATCCTAACTATTCGGACGATTCTAATGAAATTTGAAACCCTTATGTTGTTTTACATTCTCTTTCGAATGATATAATTTCCAAGTTCCGCCCAAGGTTAGTCCTGGAATTATTAAAAGAAAACTAACTATGGGTCGGATTGGCCCACATGTTGAAACGTTTGAAGGTCATAAGTCAGAATAATTGAGAACACGCGACTTAAATCTGTTGACCTTGTCTAGAGATGGACGAATCGGGCGAGAAGGGCGCTACTGTGCTACTGGACCCCATTATAGAGTATTGGGAGAATGGAGAGGGGGGATGGGTAATGTTGATCCTTTGAAACAAAGAAGAAAATCTTCCGCCTCGGTTCGTCGCTAATCGGCCTCTTAAAGCCTTCCACAGCCAACGAATTCATGGCTTCTTTGCCATTGGTTTTTACTCACACTTGAACCGCCCGTTCGGTTCATTTCACAAAGTAGCTCGATTGCGGAGAGTTGCGCACCTTTGAAGTCGCTAGTGTCTCAGTTTCTTATTTGATTACTCACCTGCACATTTTCACTTTCCTTATGAAGACCTCTTCAAAGACTTAGGCTGATCCACGATAAACAAAATTCGGGTTTGCTCAATCACTTCCTCCTTGGCGACCTCCACTCCGTTGGGAAACTAATATCCAATTTTATTTTTTCAGACGTTTTTAAAATTTATCTGATACGAATTATTATTCTAATCTTTAAATTATTGTATGTATATTACCCCCCCCCCCATTTCAAAAAATAAGAAAAAAAAAACACCCTTCGCTGAATCCCAAACCGCGCTCTGGTCCTGTTCCTGGAGAAGGCGAGTTTCAGTCCCTGGACCTTTGTTATTCGATCAAACGGGTCCAATGATGACAAAGAGGTTGCGGAATTATTATATATTTGGTAATATTCTTTTTTTAATGAAGAAATATAAGTGAAGATATCATGATAAATTTAGTCTCCAGCATCCAAAAACGAATTGAAGCGGTCGTGAAGTACAAAGAACATCGATGTAAATAGTGAATGTATTTAGAAATAAAATGAGTTGAGGCTTAATTTTTTTTTTATATTTCACATCCGTATTATGATGCAGACATAATAAAATAAAATGTACCGTTTCATGGGTTCTATAAACCTTTTATATAAAAAAATACCGGGTATTGCAAAAGTCCTGTTACACTCGTTAGGACGCTCTCAACAAAGGAGAAAATGATTGTTTTGATACAATTAGACACGCTTTTATGGCTTTAAAATATAAATATGAGTTTATATTGTAATAGTAATCAACGTGGCCGCCCTCGATGAGGAGCACGCGCCCCAGGCTATACGTGAAGGTCGCAAACAGGTTACAGACGAAGTCCTTCAACTCGTCGACGTTGCTGTGGCGGACCTTGCAGGACTTGGCCTACACGCTGCGGTCGAGGGGATTTAGGTTGAGCGACTGCGGCGGCCAAAAGTCCTTTCTCGACTGGGTGGGCCGGGGCACCGTGCTGCTGGAAGACGTACTCTGCCGCCTTTGTGATCTTTCTCACCAAAGGCAGGACTTTCGTGTCCAAGATGTGTCTGTAATCGGCCGCGAACCACAAGGTGTCATCTTCTCGCCATTCGAAGCCACGACGCCAAGCATCAAGGAGGATGGGCGTTTAGTCGTGGACACGAGGCAGACCGCGGAGACGTTCTGGCCGAAGCTTACCACGTGGTCGTTCTGCTTCTTGGTGATCGGATTGACCGTGAAGGTTTTTTCCATCAGAAAAAAAAGAGAATTTGATTGCCATGACTTCAAGTTTTTGAGAAGAGGACGACAGCGCTCCCGACGTTGTTGTCGCATGCGGTTGTTGGTGAGGAGAGGCCTTTCCACGCAACTCAAGCTCTTGCCACCCTCCTCCTTGACGGCTCTGGCCACCGTGCCCACGAGATGCTCTTCTCAGTGGGGGCAGTCATTTTGAGCTTCGGAGCACTTTTGAAAGCCTTTTTCACAGCTAAACGGTTAACAACTTGATGTGTGCCAGAACGAGGTCGATCTTTGGGGTCTTATTGGTTCTTAAGCCTCTCCGCGACTCTGTGGACGGTGATCCTACTCACGTTGACCCGTTTGACGATGTGGGACTTGTGTCCAGGGTGAAGGAGAGCGAGCACAGCTCTCTATTTATTCTTTTGACTTTCATCTAGACACACCTGCACACAGCGATAAAAACACTTTAATGACACGTGTTGGAAAAGTAGAACTTTAAATTTGTTTAACGGAAACTTTTTCTATCGCACACATAAACTTCTCGAAAGATAAAAAAAACCCGGGTGTAACAGAACTTTTGACAAACCCGGTATATTAGACTAAAAACTTTAGGCCATGACTGTACTTTACACATCAAACGTTCTTTATAGGGCATCGAAGACTCCGAAATCACATTCAACTTTAATAAGACCCATTCCCACTTTGATTACGAATTGTTGTACATAAATATGGTACACCGAAAATTTCAAATAATTTAACGTTAGTTTTTAGCGGGATTTCGCAATTAAGAGTGAATATATTACGGACGACATTCGAAGTGTGTGAAGTTTATCGAGTTTTTCATTCCTTTGTAAGTGAATAACCGTCGTGAAAGCATTAATGTGGCTAGAAGTGGTTTCCAATAATACTTTGGTTGCCGAAACTGATCTATTACGCTCACTATTACATCTCCTTCTCTCGACACCGCCTCAACCCTAATTGATGGTTAGACATATTCGATTTTATTTAAATAAACCCTAAATGTAAATCGATGCCCTTAAATTTGCAATCTCGGACAGGAGGCGCGCTGGAGGGCCGCGCTAGGCAGAACCGAGAATAAAAATCGGTTGCGAGTGATTTTTGTGGTTACGAAATACGAAAAAACACGAGGGACGAATAGTCAGTGTAATTTAAAGAAAGCTGTTAACATTTAAGCTCCAAATAGCCAAACCGAGTATCGTCCTCTTGTGTGATAAGATTTCCAGACCGGCTTTTGTTTGTCGATGAAAATGACGCAGGGAACTGATTTGGGCGGGTGTGCTTCGAGCTCCCACACGAACGAGAAGTGTATCGAGATGACAGGAAAATCTAAATTATTGGTTGTGAATCCTCCAACTGTGGCTATAATGGATTCCTGGTCCAAGCCGCAATTAAAAGGTCCGGCAAAACCGGGGAAAGACCACAGAAGCTAATCGCCCCTGCAGTAATTATTCAGGTCCAGTTTCATCGTAACGATAAATAATCTACTTCTTTTGCACGAGACCCCACAAAATCACATCATGAAATAAGCTTCAGCAGATTTATGAAAAGCACAGACAAAGAAACAATAAAAATTCGACTTAGCAAATAAAACCGAAAAAGATTATGTAATTGCAAGGGACGGTAGCGAAAAGAAGGGTATATTAATGCGAAATTAAACCCGTTAAATTTGTAGGAGAAAACGTCGTCAATAAACTGAGAATAAGGCTGGAAATGGAGGCACCATCATAACATTAAAAACTTGGCTGTTGGGAAGGGGAAAGAGGAGCAATTAAAGAAATTTATGAACGCACGCAACGAGTTTCATCTCAATTTCGAGGATTGGCTTAATGGGGCTAAGTCCTAAGTTTTCTTCCAAGTGTTTTCGATATCACATTGTAAAACTGAACCCATCGGGGAATAAATGGCTGGGTGGTTGAGGCTCACGGCCAACGGGGGTTAGTTTTACCCTTTGTCTTAAACCACCGAGTCGATGGTAACCCCAATGAGTCCGCAGCGGAGCCTAGGGTTGACTGCTACCAGTTTCGTAGTAGGTACCGGGGAAGAAAGCCAAATGCGTCAAACAGCTGATTTCCTACCAGGTTGCTACCTTTAAGCGGGTATTGTAACCTAGAGACCGAATTGCCGTCCTTGGTGTGCCCCCTTGGAGAAGCAACCAAATTTTGGACCCATGCTCGTTTGCTTAAAGGAGGAGGGTAGACTCCAACATACCCGCTTTCCGTGCCCTAAAAGGCAGGTGGGAGAGCCTTCATTTGTGCTATGCTTTTTCTAATTTTGTATGTTAGGGCTTTCCCAAAATAGTACCTCCTCGGTATGGTCAGCAATGTCCTTTGAGCTACTACTATTCCTTGTGACTCTCTCTCTCTCCCTCTCTGTCCAAACGAATAGTACGCGACCAAGTACAATCTCATGATAGTAAAATTGAATTGGTCAAGTATAGTGAAATCGCTTGTTAATCCCTAAGGACCTCTTGGATTGACGTTTTTTGGCGCGAATACTCTCCTCGGATGGGTCCTTTAAGTAACCCCCTCCTTCTTGGAGACCCGCTCGTCACCTGTCCAGTCCCAATTCTAGGCTAAAGTATGTTTAGATGGCGATGCCACGACTCGGTGTGGTGAAAAGCGTCTTTGACAGGTGCCAGCGTCTAGTTTTAGCACAATTGTCATAAAAAGACGGTGCTTTGTTTGCCCTGGCACAAAGGACAACGCTCAAAAGACATGAAGGGGGGGCTGTATTTTTGCTAGGCCTCTGGGATCTAACGTCATAATAATAATAATAATAATAATAATAATAATAATAATAATAATAATAACTTAAGGATAAAAATTGCGAATAAAATGGCACGTTAAACTTTGTTCTCACGACGAGAATAAATGTGGCAATAATATAAATAACTTCCAGGGTTAGGTTAGGTTGAGGTGAGGTCAGGTGAGGTTAAATTATGTTCTATCTAGTGCCAAGACAGTAAAAGGTGTGGCACACTGTATATTATAAGAGGCGGTACATAAAGACAAACCGGCTAAGAAGAAACAACAAAAGAGATTATATAAGGAAAGATGAGGATGGGCAGGCGCCCCCTCCTCCCACACACAGAACCTTCCCAATCCTAAATGAGTCTACAGATTGGGGTCACCCACAGAGAGCGATTCGACCCGACCTCCCCGACAAGATCAGCCGGAGAGGACGCACAAGTCCGATTTAAGCTTGACCAGAGAAGAATTTTAGCAATGTCTTCCTCACTTTGTTTACCTCTCTTATAGCTCTTTAATGGGTTGTAAAAAGGGGAGAAGAAATGAGAGAAAGCAGTGCAGACAGAAAAAGAAGAATGGCTACAGTAAATCATAAAATCTTACAGATTAATGCACGTCTACATACATAGGGTGCGGTTAGTATAAAGCAAAAAGTGACAACCGAAGGTGCTTCAAGCGCGCTGGGGGCCGGCCATTAGGCCTCGCCAGGCAAAGTGTTTTCAAAGACTCTTTCTAAAATTCCCCAAAAGAAGTGTATCATTCGATTGAGTAAAATCGGAAGACAACGATGGAAATACTAGGAATGATTTCCATGTTCTGTGAAAGCAGGAGGTACAAGATATAAGAATCAATTAATACACTTCTCTTTAGGAATGTTAGAAAGATTCTTTGGAAACACTTTGCCTGGCGAGGCACAATGGGAGGCCTCCGGGCGGCTTCAAGCGTCGTCGGTTGTCATTTTTTGCTTTATACTAACCGCACCACTTTTTCTCGAGTTTCTGGAATTTTACCCAGACATACATCACACCTAAATTACTCGTACCAGTTTATCTGAATACCAAATGAATCCTCGCAGAGGGATCTAAATAAGAGGTCTGCTGGACCTACCACCGACCCAGCTAGGTCAATATTCAACCCTACTACAGGTACTATACGATGACTGTCACAGTTCGAGGCTTTCTAAAAGTCGAAGCCTACATATTATTTAGATCTCAAGGAAAAAGCGAGTGCAAATAGGCGCCAGCGTATTCAGGAAATATTTTAACGAAGGGAAAAGAGTGGGGGCCCGTCTGTAGGGATGACAGAGGGGGCGAAACAGAAGCGAGACATCCTTACCTCGTTGGTGTTCCATCGGTGCCGTTGCGTGGGGAAGTGCTCGGAGCGCGGGATGCTCTCGAGGTTGTCCGGGAGACGAATCGACTCGCAATCTGCAAAACACAACAGGAATCAGTCCACGGAACAAGGGGGGGTAAGTCGATTAGTTAGGGGACGCTGTCAACCCCCAACAAACTATTAAAGAAATCGCAATTACTCGAAAGAATAAAAAAAGAACAAAACTTTCGAGTATCAAAGAATGAAAAGCGAGGAGAAAAAAGTCGAGAAGGACAAGAGCAGTTAAAAAACACTTCTTGTCAGGCATCGTGAGACATGAAGGGAAGTGGCTATAATCAACGAGAAAATATTTTGATTCAGAGGAAGAAGCTGAGGGCGGGGAAAGAGGAGAAGGAAATTGGTGAAGAAGTCGCTGTGAAAAAGGAGAAAAGAACGAGTCAACACAAAATCCTAGCGCCGGGAAGAGCAAGTCAGTATAAAAGGATAAACATGAATGACCTCGCCCCCCCCCATCCCGTCTCGACGGAACCGTGGGGGTAAATTACATGACCTTCTATAACACAAGCACATAAATGATCATAGTGAGACAAGAAAAAACACCTTGGAGGGATCCCGCACGAGCGCCAGGGCCGAGAATCTCGGATCATACGAGAGGTCCTCTTTAAGGAGGCCTCACAAATAGCATTCCTAGGCGGGACTTTAAGACAGAAATGTCGGGAACCATTTACAGTTGCTTTCCTCTGTATTATGTACACACACGCACACACATACTCATTCATTCCCGCTCAAGCCCATCCGCGTCGCCAGTTGGGGGACTAACTACTCGGTGAGGATAGTGGGTGGGTGGTGGGGATGGATACATGTGAGTGCGACGTGTAAAGACACCAGGTAAGGGAGGGGAAGGGGGGGCTACCACGTCTTCGCTTTCCCAGACATCCAAAAATCAATAAAAAAAAATCCCTCAAACCTTCGTGCGATTACGTTTATCAAGTCCTTTCGAGAAAGCGTCTTTTGGGGCGACGTCTTCAGAATATATAATGACCGGCTGGGTTTCACAGACCAGATCTTTCCTCCCTCTCCCCGACCACGTCGACACCCCACCCCCCGCATCAACTTCTGGCCTAATTTGAGTCAATACGGTTTTCGGAACGAGAATTCTCTTCTCTTTTTTGTCGACAGGAAGGAAGGAAGGAGCCGCTGCTCGGTGACGTTGATTTGCTTCCGCCGATACATGGAGTGACAGCGGGGCAAAGGAAGTTTGAATGGGTCCAGGCGGTTGTGGTTACTTGACTAAAACTAAGAAGCGAAGAACGAGAGCACCTCCACCGTAGAACATGTAAGGAGAAATCTGTGCAGGAAATGGGAAAGATGGAAGAAGGGGATAATATACGGAACTTATCAAACCATAGATCCACCTACAACCGTACCACAGGGGAACCATTAGGACCAACTTTCGGTTGGAGGATGGTCTCGGACAACAGCACCTAGCTACCATTTTTTGCCTATGCCTAGCCCATTCGGTGTATTGCTTAAGGCTCATATCGCTATTTGATTAAAATGAAAAGATTTTTAGTTATTAAATAGGAGAGATATGGAGGATGAGAGGGAAGAATTCCAAGGGATTCGTTAGGCACGACCGTTGCCGTCGGAAACCGTACTGGGAACTCTTCAGTAGCAGGTCCGACTCGAAATATGATGTCATTTTGTCCACCATGATGCTTTCCATGACAGACTATTGAGGTTAAGCTAATAGGTCGGTTTCGACGGCTGGCTAGGGTCTCCTTTCTTGAAGAGAGAGTCACCTCCGCTTCACGCCAGTCTCTAGGAACGCATCCGGTCCGGATTGACATGTTGAAGATTGTGCTCAGATGTCGTGACACTTCATCGCGCACATCTTTCAACACTTTAGGTAGAAATCTGTCCGGGCCAGGGGACTTATTCGTCTTTAGATCAGTGATCTTTTTTTCTATTTCTCCTTGAGTGAAGTCCATTTCCTTTAGCTTTTCACCCAAGTATGAGAAGTAGTCGTTGAGGAGGTTATCATTTTCTGCATCTGATGGCTTTAATGTCCCCTCCTCATTCCTCAAAGGACCAATCGTTCGACGGATTGGTTTACGGCTGTTTACATATCCAAAGAACTCCTTGGGATTCTCTTTATAAAGTCTCGCCACTCGAAGTTCCTCAGACCGCTTAGCCGCCCTTATGCTGGACTTCACTCTCCTGGATAGCCTCCGGTATTCGTCAAAGTCACCCCAGATCTTCGATTGCCAGTACACATTTTTTTTCTCCCTAAGCAGTTGGCCGATTTCTCGATTAAACCACTTTCGTTGAACAGAAGACCGACGAGGGCATTTCAGAGGGATAAAACGCGATTGAAGACTCATGAATGTGGTTTTGAAACTGTCCCACGAGTCTTCAACAGCCTCGCGTCAGTCAGTCCAGCACGTAGACCTGCAAAGTCTGCTCTTCTCAAATCAAGTTTCCTCACTTACTAGTTGCAGGATCTGCCTTCGGGACTTTGACTACAAATCTTATTAGTCGGTGGTCATCACTGCCACCGAGCTCTTCGCCAACAGAGAGGTCCTCAACGATGTCATCCTCAGAGGTGAAAACCAAGTCGAGGATATTTTCTCCTCTCGTTGGTTCTCTCACCCATTGAGTCAGGAACTCGTTGTTCGCGAACTCCAGGAGTAGTGCGTTCTCGCCACAGGGTTCTCTGGTTTCCCAGTCAACTTGTGTGTTGAAATCCCCCATGACGATACACACTCTGTCTTTTACAAGTTTGTCCAACAGCTCGTACAGACTCCTGTCCTGTTCTAAGAGTTGGGCAGGGGGTCTGTAAAGCAATAGGGTCCTGTATCTGGCAGGACCTATCTCTAGGTCAACACCTAGTAGTTCATGGTCGGATACGATGTTGCAATCCGTCGAGGTTGAGAGTATCCTTGACATACAACATCGCACCGCCACCCTCTCTGTCTGGCCTGTCTTTCAGGAAGAGCTGGTAACCGGGAATCGTGAATTCACCTTCAAAATCTCGGCTTGAGGTTTTTATCCACGACTCCGTTATGGCCACCATCTCAGGTTCTTCTGTTGCTACGAGGCCACGAAGTTCTAGAAACTTGTTTCTGATAGACCTCACATTAAACACAAGAACCTTGAGGGAGTCCCCGACTGTAGGACTCTCTACGCTCTTCCGTTTCCCGCTTTGTTTCTCTGTGGCGGGGTCACTCCCCTCTTTGTGACCCCAGAAAAGGTTGTTCCTAGAGTAACACGAGTGTACTGGCGTACGCCCTCCTTTACTCGGGACCTGACACTTCTTTGGGTCCGCTCCACAACATCCTGAATCATGTTTACGAGTACAGCTTTCCCTTTAAAGGAAAGATGCACTCCGTCACTTTTGTACATGTCGTTTCTCCCGGTAAAGGTGCGGTAGGGGTCTACAAAAAAGACTCCTTCCGCCGTACAAAGATCTCGCAGGCGGATTTTCAGCCCACAGTCGTCAACTCTTCCCATAACCATGGTCAAAATCTTCTCGCTGGCGCCGACTTTACCTCCTCGTAGGTAGAGATCGTTGCCACTTGCCATCAGGGCAACTACTGAGCTCTCACAGATCTGAGCTTTCTCAGCCTCTACCCTTATTTCTCCGTTCCCCCTTCCTGGAAGGCAGCTTACCTTCACACTGGTGCGAAGGCGGGCCGCTAGCAAGGGTTGTAGATCCCGCGCTCTGGAGTCACCGATCCCGATGACCCTCGCGCATTTGGGTTCAGAGGACAGAGGCTTCCCTTTCATTAGAGGCTCTTTCGATTCGTCTTTCTTGCCCACTTTTTTGTTTTTCTTCTTCCGTTTTTACTTTCTCTTCTGTTTTATCTACTGTTTCTGCTGTCTTTCCTTTCTTACTCTTCCTTTTCTTCTTTTTGACGACCTGAGTAACCCCAGCAGCAGCTGGCTCTGCGACGTAGGATGGGTGGCCTGTCTCTGTCGACGCGGTGCTTGAGGGCTCAACAGAGGAGCCGCCCGCATCGTTAGGAGTTTCCTGTTACTCTATCTTGGTGGCCGTCATCTCTGCAATGCTGTCTCCGAGACGACGGATTTGACTCGCATGCTCAGATTAGAGGAATTTCACTTTTTCTTCCAGCCGTCGTGATTTTTCCTCAGAAGATTTGAACATTTCTTTAAGCTCCTGCAATTCTGCCTTTAGGACGCAGTCCGTGCAGGTACTTCCAGGGTGGCCTTTGAGAAACACCCCTCCGGGAAATCTACGCACCACTTGTCTTTTTGGCATGTGGAGCACGTATATTTTAGCGCACCAGGTCCTTTCTTTCCAGTCATGCTGAACACTTTATATCTCGGAATAATTTGTGACCACTCAATAAAAAAGAAGGGGGGTGGTGAGTTCGCCCTGCGCGAGTCACTCCCGCCTATCCATCGGAGAGGTTTCGGATCTTTCAGAAGGCACGCTCCATGTGCTGCTGTTCGTCCGACTGAGTTGTCAACCTCAGCGTACCGTGGCTCCCAACCAAGCAGCACTGACAGTCCCCGAAGGGGCCATCGATTTCTCACCAGGTGAACAACGAAGCACGCCCCGTACTAAACTCCTACTAGTTCCGTTCCCGACAGCCAGGATCTCGGAGTAGCGTTCAATAGATATCTCGTCACACCAAGAGACTCGACCCAAGGCTTTGAATTGGCCTGGCAACCAACATGGGAACAAAGGGCCGTCACCTCGGACCGATGCTACCAGAGGCACCCGTCAACGGTCACTGGGAATGGTCAATAATTACGCGCCAGGGAAGGGGTTAACGGGGCACTACCCTCATCCCATTCATCGTGCCCCAACGCCTAGAACACCTATAGTCCTAGCCTCTCGCAAGCAGTGAGCGTCGATTGGCGTTGTTTATAGAGGTTCCAAAGCCTCTCTTCTGACGCGTGAGGTAGCTGCCAGGTCCTTATATGTAGATAGTGGGAAAAAATGGTAAGAGTGGCATAATAGGAGTGTTTTTTTTTCTTTTTGTATAAGAAGTGGAAGAGATAGGATGAAAGTGAAAAAGGAGAAGGATAGAATAGAAAGGGGGCGTCACCTCTCCCTCTACTTTCTCTCTCTCTCTCGAAAGAGAGGGGTTGGGGAGAATCTATGAAGAGTTAAACAATCGAATGATAAATATGACGATGGCAACTACAACGACTAAGACTGCCTTCAGGATGACTAAAGGACACCAAATTTCCTAACCTTGAAAAATAAGGCAAAATAAATCCATAAAGACTTCAAAGAAAGAGGTTAGAAGAGCCCTCTTCCTGGAGAGCCCCTCCCCCCTCTAATCTTGAGGTCCGCACTCGCGCGATTCATTTTCGTGCGAATAGAGTGGTTCCATGCGTGACGTCAAGATTTCCTTAAAAATTCCTATAGGTACTCATTTTTTTTTTTTAAGAGCTCATCTGGCGACCGCCTACTTGGGCATTAGTCGCCGTATTAAAAATGGCCTAGTTCTAGGCTACTTTAAAATATAATTAGAGAAAAAAAAACACCCCAAAAAGAGGGAAAGGAAGCAAGCTGGTGCGTCGGGGAGAGGTACCCCCGGCGCAGGAGCGTGCAACTAAAGGAAAAAAAACAAATGCAAAAAACAAAACAAAACAGAAAAAAACAAACCTTGCTTAAATAACAGAGAGAAGGCTGGCCTCCCCCAAGAAGTCAACAAGTCCACAAGTCAGTGTGCACGAATCTGTCCCGAGTACAAGGGACAGGCGGTAGCGACCCCGCCCATCCCGGTACCGGGACAGGTATCGTGCGCGAAGATCACCCAGACTGGGACATTCGACAAGAATGTGCCGAACAGTCTGGGGGACGATGCAGTCGTTGCAATAAGGCGCAGGCGAGCGCTCCATCAAATAGCGATGCGTCACACGAGTGTGTCCGCTTCGGAGACGACAGAAAGCAACCTGAAGCCGCCGCGGCACTGGCGGATAGGTCCATGGAAACAGTCGCGGCGCAATGGCACGCAACTTTAAGTTCCCTTCGACCATCTCCCATCTTCTTTGCCAAGCAGTCCGAAGAGCTGCCCGTATTCCTGCCATGTAGTCGGTGTGAGGAAGAGCGAAACGCTGGTCCGGTCGCAGAGTCCTCACGGACTCTTTGGCGCCCTCATTCCCCGCAATTCCTACATGTCCAGGAACCCAGCAGAAGATAATCTCGACATCTGCCCGGCTCGCCAAAACCGTGGCGTCACGGATATCGCGAACCAGGGTAAGCGGAGATTCAAATGCCCCGAGAGCACTCAGGGCGCTGGGTGAGTCGCTATAGATCACAATCCGGTCTCCGAACCGGGCAGGTCGCGTAATCTCCCGCACCAAGTGGTGTATTGCCACCAGCTCGGCCGTGAAGACAGACGCAGTGCCTGGTAGAGCCCCGCTGACTTCAAACAGAGGGGATACGGCGTGGAAGCCGACCCCCTCTTGGGACTTGGAGCCATCCGTATACACTGGCACGGTTCCAGCGTGACACGAGGTGTGCTCTAAAAAGGTCGAACGCAATACTCTCGGCGCAGTACAAGCTTTGGGAGCAGAGGCGTGGCGACAAATAGCCAAAGGTCGCTTCCAGGGTGGCGCCCTGGGCAGAACCAGGGGAGCTACAACCCGAGAGCTATATCTACATCTCGAAGGAGTTTCCTGGCCCTAAACCCAAAGGGCTTAGGGTATGACTGGCGTCTCTCGGTGGCATAGGCACCGTCGAGATCAGCTGCGGATGCAGTGAGAGCTGAGGGCGACTGAGGGAGGCGCCGGGCTCGCGCGTACAGGCGAGTGATGCACTGCACGCGGCGCAGAGCGAGTGGCATCTCCCCAGCATCGACCAACAGGCTCTCAATAGGGGAAGTGCGGAAGGCACCGGTCGCAAGGCGAAGGCCGGTGTGGTGGATCAAATCCACCTTCCGCAATAAACGCTCGGCTGCGGATGCATAAAACTCGCATCCGTAGTCGAGCTTCGAGCGAACAAAGGATCGATAAAAAAGTAAGGCAGTAGCCCTATCAGCGCCCCAAGCGCTGAACGTCACGGAACGGAGAATGTCCATGGCGCGGGTACAAGAGACCCTAAGGCTGCGAATATGAGCCTCCCAGGTGAGGCGTCGGTCGAATACAAGACCAAGGAAACGGTGCGGTGGTCGATTCAACCACATCAAGGCGCACCCCATTAATAAACAAATCTGGGTCGGGGTGAAGCCGTGGATGGCGGCAGAAGTGCACCACCTTAGCCTTAGCCAAAGAAAACCGAAACCTGTGCGCCTCGGCATAGCGAGAAACGCGGTTCAATGCCTGTTGGAGTCAACGCTCCAGAGGTTGCATCTGGGCCGCGCCAAAAGAGATCGAAAGGTCGTCCACGTAGAGCGTAGCGAGAACATCTTCTGGCAGCACCGAGGTGATGCCGTTGATGCTCAGGGCAGAGTGTGACATTGAGGACACTTCCCTGCGGGACACCCTCTTCCTGCTCCTTTGGGCCGGAGAGGGCTCCCCCCCACCCGTACGCGGAATCGACGATTTCGCAAAAATTCAGATATAAACATTGGGAGGCGTCCCCTCGCCCCCATCGTGTGGAGAGTCTCCATGATACCGTATCGCCATGCGGTATCATAGGCCTTCTCCAGATCGAAAAACACCGTGGCGTAGTGCTGTGTACGAAGGAAAGCCTCGCAGACGGCATTTTCTAGTCGGAGCAGAGCATGCGACGTGGAGTGGAACTTGCGGAAGCCGCACTGTGCGGAAGACAGATGACCTCCGCTGTCCAGGAAAAAGGCTAATCTAACATTTACCAATTTCTCTATCAACTTGCACACGCAAGAGTAGGTACTCGGCAAATGGTGCGAAGGGACACATATGGGGAATATTAAAAAAGACGAAAAAGCGACACTACCAAGGATTTAATATTAAAGAGACTCATATTAGAGCAAAAAACGCACTAAAGGCCATGAGGTATCCACAAATGCGCATAAATGGGAGAGTAGGAAAGTAAAAAGCGACAATTTGTGTCCAGGAGGTCAATGAACGAAAAGAAAAACCCTAGGAAAAGATTATTATTATTATTATTATTATTATTTGGCATGGATTTAACTACCGCTCTGTACTCATTTAAGATGCCTTTAATTCTCACTAGAGAACTACTGATTAACGAAGGATCCGAACCACGGGTTTCTATAACGTATAGCACAAGCCATTATTATTATCATCAACTTAAAACTACGAAGAGGAAACCAAAAAAGACATCGGCACCAGAGGTTTTGTGAGGAGGTAGATTGTAGAGGTTATGAGAAGTGAAATTTTGGAATTGTAGTCTCAAGAGGAGACTACTTGGGGATTGGGACCGGAATGGCTCATGACAATTATGACCTATCCAACCTTCCCGATGAAGGCCGATCCCCCAGCGAGGCCACCAGTGCCAAATGTTAGGAGAATTTTAATAAGACTCCTTAAAATGACACCTACCCCCCCCCCCAAAGTATAGAGATGAGGAAGTTAAAGGTGGCGTGCGAGCCTCCAGGGCAGTGCCCCCCCCCCCTCCTCCAGCTAGGCTTCCATATTGAGCTCTTCAAAGGGAGGCGGAAACGCTGCGTATAATGGAAGTTGTTTCTTATCTAAAAATCTCTAATTTATTTCAAATTCTTTCATTTATGTCTCCCTGGAATAATGCCTCAGATACCTGCCCAATGTAAGATGCAGAGCAGCAGCTTCTTTCTACCTTACTTTCATTAAAAACCATCAACTACTTTACTCAAGTTGGACTCTTCCGCATCAAGGATCGCATTATGAAGTAATAGTATTGAACTAAATTGCCTGATTTACTTATTATAGGGTTTTGAAAATTGCATTTACAGGGTTTACACCTTTTTAAATATTTGCTTGAGTTAATTTACAACAGGAGGTGCTTTCGTGAGCCGACCGCTAAAACTGAAAGGATGAAAGAAGCATTAAAAGATTTCAAAAGATGTGATTTAAAAGAAACACGGGCCGTCCATGTGTTGGGGAGAAGACTTGGACGAAATCGTTAAGCGGATCATCAGCAACCAGAACACAGATTGATAACAGACGTAAGAAACCCACTGCGTCACTTGCATCAATGGCCTAAATATCTTCTTGAAACCCATTATTGTCAGAATTACCATATAGAATATGAAGCCTATTGAGGTGTCAAATAATATATCATCTATTTTTTACCCTTTATTGATTCATCAAAAATAACTTTAAAATTCATTTGTCGGCGCACTAAAAAGAGAGATTTGGGCGAAATCACGGGTAGAAAATTCAACGATTTTCAATAGCGTCTGTCCGGAATGAAACTTTATTATCCGAAAAGCCGAGATTTCTAACCTTGTACTATTTTATGAAAAATTCATTTCGGGGTTATATTTCATGCCCAACATCTCCCCATCCCCCACTACATGTCCTAATATTTTATGCCCAACATCTCCCTTCTCTTTTCCTAATGTTATGACCAGCCCCCTCCTGTCCTAATATTTTTATGTCCAACACCTCCCCCTTTTTGTCCTAATATTTTATGCATAGGCGTCGGTTGGATGCAAAAATATTTTTTGATAAGCATCCATCTGTTTTGCGGTGGGGGATACGCGGTGTTAAATTTTGCTCAATGGCAACTTGGCAGCCAATTGGTACATGAAGAAGGTCTAAAAATTGGTTCATTAGCTGATGTAGCTCAGTAGCTTGTCAATACAATCCGTGTTAAGTTGTGATTGACACCATAGTTTCTGGCTTAGTTGCAGCGTTTGAGCGGCCAAATAGGCCAATAAAATATGTGTATATCAGAAGGCAAATGCAGTTTATGGAGTTTTCCATAACATTAATTTTAAGAAGGGTTTTTTTTTGGGGGGGGGAGGGGTTGAATAATAATAGATTTTTTATTTCTTAGTTTGGATATGACCTAGGTATATTTGAGATTTATTTCCAAGCTCTTTTAAAGAGTTCCTTTAGAGTTTGAAAAAACAGCAGGGGAGGGGGCTGTTTTTTCGTATATTCAATGCTTTTATCTAATTTCTTTTTTAGGAGGTTTATTTAGATATGGAAAAATTAGAACGCAGGGCTGGTTTTTAGGAATATTCAAAGATTTTAGCAAAGTTATTTATAAGAGTTGCTTTAGAGTTTAAAACCCTAACAATCCAATAATTTCTAAGGGTTACCATTTTTTTTAAGTTATAGTTTTTTCTTCCTGAACTTAAGAATGAAGATGCGAAGGGTTTGAATAAAATAAATTCCAAAAATATTGTAAATCAAGAAGTATTTAAACACGAGAAAAAATTCACAAATTATGAAGTTAAAAAAATGTATTAAAACTAAGGCATGGCTGTTTTTATTTATTTTTTCGGATATAAAAACCAGGCAATGGCTTCGCCACTCCCCCTACGGGGAGGAGCTTGCGCTACGCTACTAAGATTAAAATTTAAAATCTAAAAAAAAGCAGCCATGGTTAAATTTTTATAAATTTTCTGAACTTCGCCAATTATAATAATTTTAAAAAGGAACTCTTAACTAAATTTCCCCCCTTTCAAAATATCACGTTGCTAAAATATGAGTTATAGAAGATATATAAAAATAAATTTTCTGAACTTCACCATTTGTAATTCTTTGGGTTTTAAAAAATTCACAAAATTTCGATACTTATATTTATTTCTGAACTTCACCATTTTGTTTTTTGATATTATAAAAGAATTATTAAAAATAACTTTGATAAAAAAAAAACTGAGATGAAATTATTATTCAAATACTCAAAAAAAAATCCCCTTCTTAAATTATAGAGTTAGTGACAAATTTAGATAAAAAAAAACTTATGAGCATTGTTTTTTCCGTACATCAAAAGAATTCGCATAAAAGTTTTTTCTTGCCTTTAGGCCTTGAAAATAAGCATGGATCTGAAATACCTAGAGCAAGTTATAGAAGAAGAAGCAGAAGATATATATAGAATAGTTTTTCTAGACTTCACCATTTGTAATTCTTTGGGTTTTAAAAAATTCACAAAATTTCGATAATATTTATTTCTGAACTTCACCATTTTGTTTTTTCATCATCATCACTAACTTTATAATTTAAGAAGTGGATTTTTTTTTAGTATTTGAATAATAATTTAATCTTAGTTTCGTTATGACTTTTTTATCAAAGTTATTTCTAATAATTATTTTATAATATTAAAACACAAAATGTTGAAGTTCACAAATAAATATAAGTATCGAAATTTTGTGAATTTTTTAAAACCCAAAGAATTACAAATGGTGAAGTTCAGAAAATTGATTTTTATATATCTTCTATAACTCATATTTTAGCATCGTGATATTTTGAAACGGGGGAAATTTAGTTTCGAGTTCCTTTTTAAAATTATTATAATTGGCGAAGTTCAGAAAATTTATAAAAATTTAACCATGGCTGCTTTTTTTTAGATGATTCCAAATTTTAATCTTAGTAGCGAAGCGCAACTCCCCGCTTGTGGCGAAGCCATTGCCTGGTGATATTATAAAATAATTATTAGAAATAACTTTGATAAAAAAAAACCATAAGTCATTTGTCCATTAAGGAAAAAAGAATTATTAATTTTTCACCCATCTTTAAAAATCCCGTTATACAATTATATAGTGAGTGATGCTGATATGTACTGGAAACCTTTTAAACTTTTTTAGATCCAAATCCCGGTTGCTAGAGCAAGATAGTCCGCATGCCAGAGACCGAAGGTCTGCAGAAAATATTTGTAACGAAATTATACTAATCAAACGCAAATAAAATAAACCATACATGTACGGTGAAGAGGGATTGTACACTTTGAATTGTTTAATTAGATCAGTGTCCTTTGAGAATATTTTTGAGAGAACTATTGAAAGATTTAGTTCTGTTTGCCAGTGAATCATTATTCAATTTTTCATAGGTGTTCCTATCATTTAACAAATCATTCAATTTAGCAGAATAATGGTCGCTGTCCATAATGACTATCTGATTAGTTTTATCATATTTTATAAGCAGAATATCCTTCTTTTTTTTTTTAGCTCTCTTAAAGCACGCGATAAACGAAACGGGATAGGCACAAAGTTATGATAGAAATTAACACGATCATAAAAACATTCATTGAATATCCCCTTTGGTTCATAGAAAAATGTCCTTATAAAGCCAGAATCAACTTTTATTCACCAGTTAATCCCAAGGAAAAAGTCTGTAAATAATAATTATATTACACTCACATACTCGCCCTAATTAATTAATTTTTAAAAAGTTAGCACAAAATCAATGATGCCTTTCAATACGGAAAAAAATATCCGAAATAGTCTGTCTAAAAATAGATCCACCGATAGAGAACAGGGAGTTTATTATATTCCATGCAAAATTTGTCATCAAGTATACATTAGCGAAAGCCGCAGATTCTCCCAGAGAATTCAAGGAACACAAATGCGACATGAGCCATAAAAGCCTATCATCTAGCTTGTTCCTACACATATCCGATGAAAACCATTCAACTGACATTGACAATGCAAAAATAATTTATAATTCCCACAACTATATACATACGCGTCTAATAGAATCAGCTCTTATAAAGGAAATTGCAAACTTTAATACTTCCGATGGGCAAATCAAAACTAATCCCTTCATAAGCAGAAGATTCGTCCTTTCTCTGCTAAAGAATGCCGCTGCTCCATACCGCCCCCCTTCCCCCCTAATTACATTCCGACTTGTAAATTTGTATGTCCTTAGGCTACGCATCTCTCTGTATCCATTAGTTTGCCAGCGATTGAAGATGACGGATGTCTCCGTCGAAACCTGGTTTCGCAAATAAATCGACCCTAACACTCTGGTTTCTTCCCTGCATTTACATGGACGTTACTGTATTTTTTTGGATATATATATATATATATATATATATATATATATATATATATATATATATATATATATATATATATATATATATATATATATATATATTCGTGAATTCTTTAACACTGAAATTTCTAAAAAATTGACATACAACACAACCTTTGCTATCCTCTCTATTTCTTTGATATGTCTTGAGTTAGGTAAAAAAGTGCTTTTACAGTTTCCGTTTTACACCTCACCGTACTTTTAATAACAAAAATACTCTTGTACTTCCTTTCAATTTAGCTTTTGCTACTCTCCCTCATGTTTTAAAACCATTAGACATCACTAGTGTATTTAACTACATAAATACTATTTATAAACTTGTAGTAGAGAATGCTCTTTCCACCATTGGCAATGTTTGTACAATGAATAAATAAGTCTAAATATTACTTTGTGCAATCTGATGAATGTTTGCCAAAATGTACATCTCTACACAAATATAATGTCCGATGTGGAGAAGAGAGCATTTCATTTTATATAAGTCACAACCATAGAATTGATGGGAATTTAGCTAAAATCCTAAATTCATCAATAAATTCCTAATTTTAATTTAAGTCCTGCCTTGTACCTTTTATTAGATGTGTACTTATCTGCCTCTCCATTTTGACTCCCTCCCTCCCACATTAATCTCCCTTTCTGATCTTTTCTTCCTCCTTAATTGTTATTTTCTCAATCCTCTGCGCAGTCTTTTGATATTTGAATCTACCTCGCATTAATGATCTTATTCTGTATTTATCTCTTCTTTTTTATTCTCCCTTTCTACGTCGTTATTTCATTCTACGAATGGTTTAATCGTTTATTTGGGGCGTTCTCTCTCCTCTTCCCCTTGCTCAAATATTGCAGTTTTCTGTTGTTTTCGTCATTCCTTGATAATGAACTTGAAAGTTCGAAAGTACTTGGAATCTTCATTTTATTTTCTTTGTGCGCTTTGTTGCATTTATTGCTTACTCATGCGATACTTTGAGTTTATATATATATATATATATATATATATATATATATATATATATATATATATATATATATATATATATATATATATATATATATATATATATATATGTGTGTGTGTGTGTGTGTGTAATTAAGTAAAAGGCCATGTTGTATGCATGTACTATTGAAGTCCACAGCTGTGGCAGTGTTATTAATTTTAACTTGTATTTTCTTAATACAAATTTCTAACGAAACTGGAAACCCTTATGTTGTTTTACATTCTCTTTCGAATGATATACCTAATTGTCAAAGTCCTCCCAAGGTTAGCCATGGAATTACTTTGTTTTGGCAATAACATCATAACTATTCGGCCGATTCTAGCGAAATTTGAAACCCTGGTGTTGTTTTACATTATGCTTCGAATGATATAATTGGCAAAGTCTTCCCAAGGTTAGCCTGGGAATTATTTTGTTTTGGCAATAACATCCTAACTATTCGGCCGATACTCTGCTAGACTATACTATGCTAAGCCATGTTAATATATAATGTACAAGGGTAAGATATACTATCTTAATTTAGGCTATAAAATGCTATGCTAGAATAGCATATAGTATGTTAGCCTAGACAATACTAAGCTATGCTTGACTAGGGTATAATAATATAGTATAGGCTATACTCGTCTAGGATAGCTAATGCTAGCATAGGTTATAATATGCTAGGTAATACTATGTTAGGCTACGATAGGCTAGCTATGCAAGGTTATTCTAGTCTAGGGTATGGTATGCTATACCAGTCTAGGCTATAATATGATACGCTTGGCTATGTTATGTTAGGTGTGGTTATGCTAGTATAGGCTTGTCGTGGTATGACATTAGATTACATCAATACCATATTATATCTATGGGGGAGGGACCAATAACTTAAAGGCGAGCCGACAAGGAACGGAACGCCACGAGTTTTGATGCGCAAAACAACGAGATAAGAGTGCAACGAGGTCAGGTAAAACTTGGGAAATGGCAAAGCTCAAGGTTATTTAAAGAGGCATGTACAAAAATATAATTTTATTTACGTAAAAATAAGGGAATTAATGGGCAAAATTATATCAGAGAATTAATGGGGAAAATTACATCAGAGAATTAATGGGCAAAATTACATCGGTAAACGAGGGGGGAATTGTAGTTATGCATCATACTCTAAAGTTAAAATTTAATGAATTACAGAAGGAGACATTCAAAAGGGGAGGATTAACTCCAATGGGTTACTGAAGGGGGAGAGGGGTTGGCTTACAGAGGATTCCGGGTGAGACGTCAGGGTAAGGCTTCATGGATGTCTTCTGCACGTGAGACGAGGGCGCTCGGAGCTTCTGAGCGGGAAGTTAACGTGATGACGGTTCTCCAAAATGGGAAAGGGGTAACGTTCGGTCCAGGGGAGAGTATTTCGGCCACCCGAAAACAAAGGGCGAACGAGGAGGGCTTCGACAGGAGTTGATGAGTGGAGTCGGAAAAATAGCTCGGTAGCGTTCGTCAAATGGAATTACCTCACTGGCTGTGGCTAATTCCAACAAACAAATAGTTCAGCCGTCACTTTGCTTTGTTGTTAACACCTGACTTGGAACTATGGAAATATTCTTGGGTCCGGGCGAGACTCCTCAACTCTGTGTCTCCACATGGAAGAATGCTCTATATATATATCCGAGGCTCCCTCCCGCGGGGTGGGGGAAACAGCGCTACTCTCGAATGGCCTCGAATCTTCACGCCGAGGCGATTCTAACCCGCGTAAAGGTGGTCCGTGGTGGACGTGGTTCGAGGCTACCGCTTGTGGAAGAGGGAGGGGGCTTACAAATTTAAGCCTAACCAACTTCTAGAATCTTCTCCAGCGCAAGGACATCACTTCCGTGCTGGAAAAGAAATTCGACGTGGAATTCCCCCACAACGCTATACCAAGCTAGCCTATCGCATGCAAGGATATATTGGCTAGGCTATAGTAGTCTATTCTAGTTTGGCTATACTAGGCTAGGCTACTCTAGGCTCTGGTATGCAATGCTAAGCCATACTTGGTTAGGCTAGGCTACACTAGGCAGGGCTACTCTAGGCTAGGCTATACTATAATATGCTAGGTTAGATTAGGGTCTACTAAGCTAAGCTAGACTACACTAGGATACGATAGGCTATACTAAGCTAAGGTAGGATAAAGTAGGCTATACTAGGCTATTCTATTTTAGGCTAGGTTCTAACGAAATTTGAAACCCTCATGTTGTTTTACATTCTCTTTCGAATGATAGAATCGCCAATGTCCTCCCAAGGTTAGTCCGAGAATTATTGAAAGTTTTGAAGGTAGTAAGGTCATAAATCAGAATAAGTGAGAGCACGCGACTTTTTGGTCAGCAGACCTTGTTTACAAACAATATTCTCATTCTATGAACTAAACTTAATCTTGTTCAGCAACGCTACATAACTTCTTGGTACAACATATTCTTAGGTTTTCCTTGTTGATCATATACAAACAGATTACTTTTGTTTCCAACTCCAGAGCAAATCAACATAGAGTTGACAATGAGAAAAACAAGGTTCCTCTAATTACAACCATGCCATTAATAATCGTTTCACCATACGATTTTGTTTCTTATTCACATTGCAAAACTTACACGGGTTAGGAAATGTAGTCTTCTGAATATAAATTATCAACCTTCTCGGACATATAACTCGAGAACAATTTGAGATAGCAATCTCTGCTTTTCAGCATTGTACAGGGTGGGGCGTAGGAACTTCCTTATTTGAAAAGAATGAAGCGTGGTTAAGGATGGTCACAGTGGAGTGGGGTAGGGCTCAATGGGGGGGTTTATGTCCACACTCATTTCAGTCGCAAACATGCTGTGGTTGAAGGAGCAGTGCGCTTTTGCCGTAGAGGCGTATTTTTCTAACGGCGACTCTGTCATCGCGATGCAACGCGCCCTTCGTCGTCACTCCGAAACTCCTCGGCAAGGCCATGTTCCTGATCGTAAATCGATTTTATGGAAACGGGGAATATGTCCCAAAGAAAGAAAGGACCTACGAGGACCGTTACAACACTTGGAAATGTCGAACGAGTTCGTCAGTCTATGCTACGGCCTCCCGAGCGTTCTGCTCGTAAACATGCAGCTGCCCTTGGCATGTCGGGACGTTCTCTTCGTCGAATTCTTCACGATGAACTCCATCTTCACCCATACAAAATGATTTTAGGCCAACATCTGACGGAATGTGATTAGATAACCCGACTAACATCATGTGGGCAGCTGGTTGACACCTAACTCAACGACGCACTTATGTTCTTCTCCTACGAGGCACATTTTCACCTTAGTGGCTGTGTTAACAGACAGATTATGCGGTACTGGAGTGAAACAAACCCCAGGGAACTTCATAAGAGGCCCTTTCATTGAGATCGTGTCACGGTATGGTGTGTAATTCCAAGAGTAGGGATCATTGGCTCTTACTTTTTGTCAAGAAAACGGCCGTGCTTTAACCGTGAGTCCAGGAGCTTTTTTGCCTACTCTCGAAGAAATGGAACTGGACAATGTGTGGTTTCAGCCGGATGGGGCTCCCACCGCCAGGTTTTCAATGGATTTTTGGAGGATCTCCCTGAGGTGATGTAAACTGGCCTGCGCGCTCGCCTGATCTAGTCCCCTGTGATTATTTCTTGTGGGGTTATCTCAAATCCCTGGTTTATAACGATCGTCCACAGACCCTGGAAGACTTAGAGAATAACACCGAACCGAAATTGCCAATGTACCGGTCAAAATGTTTCAAAGAGTGGACCAAAACTTCCAAATTCGTCTGAATTAGTGTATTGACAATGGAGGCCGACATTTAAATGATATTCTTTTTAAAACTGTCTAAAATTAAAACTTCTCTGTTGTGTGACAGGCAAATAATAAAAATAAAGAGTTTTGAAACGTGTACTGTTTTTTATTTCATTTTCAAAAAACAAGTTCACACGTCTCACCCTGTATTTAGGGGTTATTGATCTTTAATTTTGATACTTTATTTTTTCAGGAAATTTTGTTTAGTTACGGAGTTATAAGCATTTGAAATGCAAAGATGACGTTTTTAAGCTTTCTTGATGCGAAATTTTACAGATTTTAAGAGAAATTATTTTCTTATTTCTTGGTGTGGATGTCCTTTTGTAGGAGAGAGGGGAAGGGGTAGAGGAGGGGAGGGTGGGAGAAGAGAGAGAGTGGGGAAAAGGGAGAGAGTGGGGGCGGAATGAGGGAAAGCGAGGAGGGAGAAGGGAGAGGGGGGGCAGTGAGAACGAGATTTCTTTATTCCTATAAATGGACACACACACACAGATAGGCTTGCTTCATTTTTATTATATAGGTACCAGGCAATGGCTTCGCCACTCTCACCTACTAAGATTAAAATTTAAAATCTAAAAAAAAGCAGCCATGGTTAAATTTTTATAAATTTTCTGAACTTCGCCAATTCTGATAATTTTAAAAAGGAACTCTAAACTAAATTTCCCCCCTTTCAAAATATCACTTTGCTAAAATATAGTTATAGAAGAAGATATATAAAAATAAATTTTCTGAACTGAACTATTTGTAATTCTTTTGGTTTTAAAGAATTCACAAAATTTCAATACTTATATTTATTTCTGAACTTTGATAAAAAAACATAAGTCATAACCAAACTAAGATGAACTTATTATTCAAATACTCAATAAAATCGCCTTCTTAAATTATAGTTAGTGATGATGATGATATATATATATATATATATATATATATATATATATATATATATATATATATATATATATATATATATATATATATATATATATATATTTAAAGAAGGAGCAATGCAAGTTCTGCGGGTGATAACCACCACAGGGCTTTCGCCATATTTATTTTCTGCCTTTCAAAACAATTTTGAAGACAGAAAGAAAGGTGCAGAAACCTTGCATTGCAGACTATATAACAATACAGTACAAGAAAGAGAAATTGGACGCGAATGAACAATGAGACAAGAAACAGGAGTTTTTTAGAGGTAAGAGAAAGGGATATCAGAAGAAGACTAGAATCAAAGAGAGCAGAGGGTGGCACAATGAAGGCAATCTTTTACCGAGAAGACAGAGATAACGCCAGGGAAAAAAAGTTTGAAATTCCTGGCCGGGACAGGAATTTCAAACTTTTTTTCCCTGGCGTTATCTCTGTCTTCTGCTCTCTTTGATTCTAGTCTTCTTCTAATGTCCCTTTCTCTTACTTCTAAAAACTCCTGTTTCTTGTCTCATTGCTCATTCGCGTCCAATTTCTCTTTCTTGTACTTCCTATATATATATATATATATATATATATATATATATATATATATATATATATATATATGAGGAATTAAACCACATTCTCCGAAGAAAATTTAATTCAGAACAGTTTCGGTGTATCTCACACCCTTTTTCAACTGACACTGGGTAGAAAATATAAGAGAAGTGCATATAAGCATAACACAAGATCCCCTCTTTTTTCCCCCAATCCCCTACTTGTGGGGGAAAAAAGAGGGGATCTTGTGTTATGCTTATATGCACTTCTCTTATATTTTCTACCCAGTGTCAGTTGAAAAAGGGTGTGAGATACACCGAAACTGTTCTGTATTAAATTGTCTTCGGAGAATGTGGTTTAATTCCTCATCTTTTCTTGCGATATTGCATTAATTTTCATATATATATATATATATATATATATATATATATATATATATATATATATATATATATATATATATATATATATATATATATATATATATATAACAAGTGAAAAAATCAAAATTATTAAACCTTTTTCTAATGAATTGATAATTTGATAATGCCAGGGTTGCTTATGTAATTCTTTTATAAATTTTAAGTGGATTACAAATATTGTAAATGATGAAGCTAATTTAAAATTAATCGGTTACTTCTCGGGAATTCGTAGCTTTTTTCTTTATTATGAAAGAATGAGATTATTTTTGCCTCTTTTAAAGATGAATTCCAGTTCACGATCTAAAAATTCTGGAAAACAGAATTTCTAAGCTCTTAAATACAAGGGGTGAAAATATGCTTGTTGTCATTCATGGGCTGGCTTGATTTCAAATTGTGCACATCAATATATTAGTAGTTTTCATATACACAGAAAATATACATAATTTAACCCTCTATATTGCAGGAGTCGAGAAATGTTGTGTTCTGAATCACAAGCAAATCTTTCTGAATTACATTCTTTTCGCCAAATACAAATTGGTCGTCTACGTAACGAAGACATATGGCTTTGTTTGGAAGCATTCTCGTAAGTAACCTGGATTCAAAGAATTCCATGTACATACAAACAACTTCATAGTGGTGAGAGAGGGTTACTAATCGCAAGGACAAATTTGTAAATAAACACCCCCAGAGAAAGTCCATTTATAATTAAATGTTAGGTATATGATTTTTAATTTAATTTTTATATTAGTCCTTTATATATTACACTGTGTTAGGAAAAAAATCTTTGTAAGTTGTCTAAGTTTTTTTAACTGATTTAGGACAATTTTGCACCGCTGAATCCGAAAATGATATCCGTTTCCTCTGATCAGGTCAGGTTTTTGTGCTAAGTTGATTTTTAAAGGATCTGTTCTTATAACTAAAGCGATTACATTTTTGATTGGTTTTTGTTAATATTTCTCATCTGAAAAGGCTTTTAAGATAAAAAGCAGATTTCAAAGACATTTTATACATTAAAGTTACAATTATTGATTAGTGTATATTGGACAGGCGATTTTGGAAGGACAATGCGCTGAAGGCACTGTTGCCTTCGAGGATTTTAAGGGGCAGGTTTGGCTCGTCATGCGAGTCTTTACTTCCCTCCGCCCGAAACCTTAGGCGAGCAAGGCGGCGTTGGAGGCGGGGGGCCCTCTTTTCGAGGATCCAGGGTCTCCAAGCCACCCAGCCTACCACAGGATGTGGGCGAAAGAGCCGAAGCTCCTTTAGTGCTGTCCTCTTTTCGGAGGGCAGCTTTAGGAACCCCGGAAGAGGGCCTCACGACCCTCTTCAGGGGTGTTGCTTCCTGTGAGTCTAACGACTCGGTGGAGGCGCGCGGCCGTTTCGCCTTACCTGAAACGGTCACGCTGGATGAAGTGGGGTGAGCCCTATGTTTAGCCGGGGCTGGGTGTGAACCCTTGGTGCCGCCAGCTCTACCAGGGAGGTGCGCCCGGGGTTGGTAAACCCTCAGAAGGGTTCTGAATGGGCGCAGAAACGGCCTGGATGGGCCAGGAGCAGAGGGTATCTTTCTCAACATTGAGGCATAGGACGTCCCGGGCAGCGCCGGGCGCGCCAGGACCAAGTCTTTAGCCTCGCGAAATGAGAGACGATCCTGAGCCTGAACGGCCAGGATTTCCTTCTAAAGGAGATACGCACCACATTGCTTCGAAGAAGCGGGGTGCGGCCTCGCAATTGACACACTTGGCCACACACGATTTGAGCTTATCGTGTGCGGCCTTGGAGCAGCTTACACAGACTTCGGGTAACCCCCACAGGAGCGATTAATATGGCCAAAGCAGTGGCACTAGCAACATCTCCGCGGCAGTGACCCGAATACCTTCACGCGGTAGCGATACCAACCCGCACGCACCGACTCAGGGAGCTTGTCACAATCGAACGTGACGAAGAGTGTAGGGGTGGGTTTCGAGGCCCCTCCCTGTTTTCTCATCACACGCTCAACCTTGACAGGCCCATGGTCGGCCAGCTTTAAGGTCATGTTATCTATGGAGTAGTCCACGAGTTCCCTCCTTTCACGAAGTTCATGGTAGAGTGCGGCGTCACACTCACAGGCGCGCCATCAAGTGTCCGAAAGGCGCTAATCATGGCCGCCTCGGACGAATTGGACGCATTCGCCAGAAAGCTACCGTCCGAGAAACGGGTCACATTCGGCTCTCTACCAATCATACTTGCTAAAGCTCTCCTCTGATGTATCATGTTGCCCTTATCCAACATGGTGTCATCAATGGAGCGAATAACAAGGAAATGCTTGAAGCCAGCGGGTTCGAAAACGCCAGGTAGCCTCTGAATGAGGGACGCCGATGTAATCAAGGCTCCGTTATGCGCAGTACTGGCCTTCGTTTGGGACTTGGGACTCCTCAAACGGGGACAGATGTGCCGATCTTGGCTTGGTCGTTTACCGAAATGGCAGCGGCCCTGTCCGTCCCAGCGGCTCCCGCGGAAGGAAACGAGCCCCGAATCTTCTTCGTCCTTTTCTTTTTAGTAGATGAAGGCGAGGAATGAACCCGCTTCTCATCTCCGCCGGGAGGACCCCCCAGACCAGATGGACTGGCCTCAACAAGATCCTTCTACGAGATGGAGAAGTTCTTGGCTGTCACGGGGGCACCAGACGGAGGAGATCCCTCCTCTCCTTGTAAAGCTTCGGATACCCGAGCCGTCTGAGGAGGACCTTGTACAGGGGCAGACTCGGGTTCGGTGATTGGCACCGAGCCCAGGTCCGTCCCCATGGAAGGTCCTACCGTCTGGGGGTGGGTTTCCTCACGGACCATGAACATCTCAGGGGGGCCCTCCCCCCAGGACATTACAGGTCCCATTGGTCACACAGTCTTTTGTCTGGGAAGAGAGGGGGGCACGTATGGTGATCCCCCCACCCTCTAAGATCAATATGCGAGCCAGTAGGTCTTTAGAGGGAAGAGGCCGGCGGGGCCTGTCTTCCCTCTTCCTCCTAAGGGGGTGAGCCCTATCGTACCGCTCTCACCGAGAGGGGTCAATACTGGGCCGCCTGCCTTTCTTGGCTTTCCCTTAGTAAATAAGGAAGGGACTGCTCCTGGAAAAAGGGTGGCACCCGAGGGCACCTCCAGAGAAAGGGGTGAGGGGGAGTCCCCTACACCCGTAGACGAATGAGATGAGTGAGCCTCCTCTCCGGTTGGAGAGTTTTGGACGGTACCCTGCGAAAGCACATGGGGATGGGGACCTCCATTTTCTCGGAGCTGCCCGAAGGTGGCTCCGTCGCTGGTGAAGGGGAAGATAGTATTTTCTTCATTCATGGGCATGGTAACCCTGGTCGTTTTGCTGGACGCAAACGCTAATCACGCCACGCAGTAGCCCGCTCTGCGAGGGTTGAGTACAGGGCCAGCAGAACCAGCTGCCGCCATTTGAGGCCACTCCTCCCGCCTAGTAGCCTGGGAGTCCAACCTTGGGCACGGCGTAAAATTCCCTCAGGGGTGAGGGAATGTTGTTCCCTCCCCCCTCAGCCCCGATCTGGGATAGTTCGCTGAGGTTAGCATCTAGCCTGTGAAATTAGAGGCCGACCAGAGAAAGTTGTGGGAGAGGTTGTAGGGAAAGTGGGGATGTAGGGTAGAAATGCAGGCTGTAGAAAGAAGGAGAAGAGGCTAAGCTGGGACCGGACGGGGCGCTGAGTCCCGTCAGCACGGCAGCCAGGAAGTCAAATCGTCGCGCCCCTTACGGCGGTTACGACTGCTATGGAAGGTTACACCAGTTTACGGCTGGTAACGTCGTCTCTTACGACTGGAGAAGGTACGGTGCTCGACGGAAGAGGAGACTACCAGTCGTTTGAAGATATGAATCGGTTATGTCAAATTACAGACGACAGGACGTAATGAGACAACTTTAAGGTGGTGGATTTATGTCTTAGAGTTTCTTTCTCTCTCAAAAGAAATTTTATAATTCTTTACATGCTCATTTCAGTGGGTGTGGTTACATAAGATATTAAACATAGTATGAGTGGTTTTATAACAATGGTCCAGTTATAGTTGATTTAGTTACTAAGTTTATTAGATTTTTACAATTGAACCAATGGTTATATAGAGTATTGAACACAGTGGGATGGTTTTTACAATAACTATCCAGTTAACCTTTTTCTAGGGTTAATGGGGCAGAAATCTCTTACAACTGCGCCAATGAGAATACATTTTGAAGATAATGGATACTCCTACCTTGGTATTAACCAATAATATACAATTCAACGTGATTAGAGGTGGAGCGCGACAAGTTTTACCTAAGAATGTCTTTTGCAAAAAAAAAAAACCCAGTGAACCACAGGAATTTAGTCGGCGGTATTAAAGAATTTGGATACTTAAGAGGGAATATTGTTCGTTGTTGCCATAGGGGTTAGCTGAAGTAGGGAGGCTGGGTCAGCAAGAAGGGGGTTGGGAAAATGGAATGCCTACGTCATATACTCCACTTTAAGTGCGAATTTCTGATCTCTTATTTCATGCCTATCTGATAATCTTTTAATTATTATTATTATCACTAGTGTTATAATTATTATCCTCATCATTACTAGAATTAGTATTATTACTATTATCATTATTATTAGTCAAACAGTACAGTTGGAGTTTGATCATATGTAAGGATGTAATCCTAACATAATTATAATCGGCCGAAATCTGGAAATAATGGATTCGAACTTCGCAAAAGATTTTAGCGCCGTGTTTTTTTCTGTGAAGGTGGAGTTTGCAAATTGTTTCAGACGAAAGCACGAGTGAAGAAGTAAAGTATGAAATGGGTGACGAAGCGATTGGATGTAGAGCTCTTCACGGTGTATGGAATTGTAGTATCAATGGGTAGAAAAAATGCGCAAAGATTGGGATCCGTCGCTTCCTAGTAGATAAAAGACGGTGGATCTCCACGTCTGGAGACATAGGTTCGGTTCCCATGCGGGAGCAACACACAAACGTCGGGGCAGGTCAGAAATTTACGCCAATGCAGGTGAAGCGATACTTTTCCTCATTTATTTGCGACGAAGCGTTTCAAAAGGGTAATTCAGAATATTCTGTCAACCTATGAAAAAATGGGTTTAAGTAAGGCTGGTAAATCAACCGGTAGGCACGGGACAACCGAGCTATTACCTAAATTGTAAACAAGTAGCGTTTCAAGGGGTCTACACTAGTTTCTCGAGAGACTAGTGAATCTTTAGGCATCAATGTATCCAGGCAGACTGTGCGTCAAGAGTGCCTTACTCCAGCCGACGTGAGCCCACGGTCAGGCCATTGATCAGTCTGAATAAAGGGAAGGCTCGCCATGCAGGTTACTGAGCAGGTTACATGAAGGGATGACCGATGGAGCCAAGTCCACTTCCGTGACGAATATAAGTAACATTCGTTTGGATCCGATAGTACGAGGTTCGTTCGTCGCAGAGTAGGTGAAAGAGTATCTGGTAATTGAACCCACAAATATGGGAAGTTTGGGGGAAGAAGTGTCATGGTACAATGGGGAATGCGCAAAAGTACAAATAATTGCTACGACGGCATGCTTTGTCCCATCTGCGAGCCTCTGAAGTTCAACTTGCAATTTTCATATAGGATAACGTCGGGGGAAGAGTTTCCTGGACCACGAACACATCACTGTTATGAACTGGCTGTCGCAGAATCCAGACCTGAATCCTATTGAAAATGTTTGGAAGAGACTCGAAGAGAGATCTAAAGCGAGGGATTCCAAAACAGTTCTAGAACTCTGAGAAATTCGTCAAGATGACTGCGCAAGTGTGTCCACAGTTGGTTCTTTCCTGTGATAGGAGATGTCGAAGCACCATCGAGAATAAAGGCCTCCGCACTAAATAATTATTATTAATTGTACAAATGTTTTCCACTCGTGATTGAATCGTTATATTTCAACAGAAATTTGTTCCGCTCTTGTTCCGATAATTTTGGACACTTCAATTTTTCTAATAAATTGCTTATTTGCTGACAACCTTCGTTTTATTCATCCAAATTTGCCCAACCATTACCTAGAGGTAGTTTCTATCTGTAGGTTACCGTACAAGTGTTTTGTAAATTGAGGATCTCCTGTGGCAAAAGTTACGGAAGATGTTGATGGAAATACATTTAGGCATTTTGGGGACGATGCAGTAAAAGGTGGGGATTCGGAAATCGAAAACTTCAAAGAGATTTTTCTAAAAAAAAAAAGAGAGTAATTATTACGGTATCTCATAGGTAATGCGGCCGTTTTTTTATGTTTATGATTATTTTATGAATCGAAATCAAACAACTTTTTGATGTTATTTAAATTTATAAAAAATATGTATTCACTAATTTATTATGCGATCTCACTTGCACCAGCTTCTACTACTACTCTCCACCTTTCTACTAACTTCACAATACCATGTGTGTAAAAACCGTTTGAGTTTGTTTAAAAGTTGGGTAAGGTTGTTTCAACCTATTCATATGTTGACATCTTCATTCTCTTCAGTTGATTCTCTAAACTTCTAAAGTGATAGTAATCTGAGAAGGCTAATTCGGGTGAGTGTGGAGGACGACCCATTAGTTGGCAATCGAAAATGCAAAGCTTTTAGGGGGGGGGGGGGTATCTCTCGTGGATTAGGCTCCTGTTTCGGCTAGGGTAATGATCTTTACCCATGACTAATCAATTGTGTAGAATGTTTAGTATTATTGTACACAACCCTCTTCTGGTCTCCGGTAACGATCCCACTCCAAAATGGTTCACTCTTTAGTCGAGAAACGAGAGTTGAACAGATGTTGATTCTTTGTTGCAAGTGTACCACCTCTGACAGGTGCTGAGGAACCCATTGCCCCACGCGACGATGCACAATGGAATGGTTTGAATGTAGTTTTTCACTCAATTGTTCAACAATTACAATCGGATTTTCTTCCATTGTTATTTTTTTAAAGATCTTGATCGAATTCCCACTGGTCCTCCTGAACGGGGCTCGATCGAATTCTCACTGGTCGTCGTCCTGAACGTGGCTCATCTTTGAGCCCCAAAATAATAATGGCGCAACGGACTAATGAGGTGAGATTAGCGGGAAATGGTCGACAGGTACATAACTATTGCTCGGGGACTCGTGCCATCAAATAGGAGGGAATTTGGGATGTGTTTAGGGGTGAAGAGGCGTATGGTTGTGAGGTTGGGAAAATATGCATGGAGAGTGAAAGAGCTATCATGAGAAGTAACCTGGAATATGTAAGTTGGTGGTAGTGGGGGGATGGGGGTCACAACCGAATATACTGGTGTCGTGTGGTATTATGGATGAAAGAGAGGAGAGAAAAGAGCGTCCTGCTGGTGTTGAGCGGGTCGTTGTTTTATGGAGGGGTGTAAAGTTAGGAGAAGTGAAAAGGAGTGGAAAGTAGGTACTTAGCCTTTCAGGGACTTGATGGACAAGGGAATGGGAGGCCGCACAACTCTCCCAATCCTGCTTCCGTTCCTGGGGCAAAAGAGCGTTTTAAAAGCTCTGATTTTTCGGCTGAGGAATGGCCGAGTGGGATAAGCCGCCGTCCACTGATCTCAATGACACGTCTAGTACGATTCTCGTCCAAGTTTATTTATTTTTAGATTGACCCTTTACCTTTCAGAGTAAAGGAAGGAAGTGAAAAAAAAGTGAGAATACCCTGGGCACTTACATACATGGAACGGGGCTGAGCGGCCAAGATGAGGCTGGTGCCGACCCCCTCCCTCGCCAGGAGCCGATGGCGGGCAAAGGGGGGGAAAAAAAGAGGCAATAGAGCAGAACACAGGACGCAATTGCGACTCGATCGTGGCGAGCATCGCGCTGCAAATGGTGAACGATCCTTTCCGGTTTCTGAGCGAAATATTTTCGTACTTTGGAGCAATTTTATTTTACATCCGGAAATGAGAGCGAAAATTTCTAAATATTTCACTTCTCCTCACACCAAGTTACGATTTGAGTTTAGAGCAAACTCGCCAGTGCCGCGCTCATACGCGGTGTCAGAACAACAGTGTGTGTGTGTGTGCGTGTGTATGAATAACTCAAAGATGAGACCGGAGGCGAGATTGAAGGCATCTTTTTATTTTTTTTACGAGCCCATTTGGCGACTGGACACTTGGGCATCAATCGCCATACTCGGCACAGCCTACAGCGATCAAAAAGGACAAATGCAAACTAAAAATATAAAAAGAACAAAGCAAAAAGAAAAGAAGGAAGCGAGTTCCGGCGTCGGGGGTAGGCTCGCCACTCCCCGGCGCACGAACATGCGGCCCACAACAAACGGTCAAATAAAGTGGAGGAAGCAAGCCTCCTCCAAAAAGTCATGTAAAGTCCACAAGTCAGTGTGCACGAACCCATCCCGAGTATAAGGGACAAGCGGTAGCGATATCGCTCGTCAGGTAGCGTGCGCGATGATCACCCACACTGGGACATTCAACAAGAATGTGCCGAACAGTTTGGGGCACAACGCAGACTTTACAGTAGGGCGCAGGCAAGCGCTCCATCAAATGGCGGTGTGTCACGCGAGTGTGTCCAAATCGGAAACGACAGAAAGCAACCTGAGTCAATCGCTGCATTGGGAAATATGTCCATGGGAACAGTCACGGCGCAATTTTAGGCTCCCCTCGACTGTCTCCCATCTTCTTTGCCAAGCAGACCGGAGAGCTGCCCGTATTCATGCTATGTGATCGGTACGAGGAAGAGCGAAACGCTGGTCCGGTCGCCCAGTCTTCGCGGACTCTTTGGCGCCCTCATTCCCAGCAATTCCTACATGCCCAGGAACCCAGCAGAAGATAATCTCGACATCTGCCCGGCTCGCCAAAACCGTGGCGTCAAGAATATCGTGAACCAGATGATGCGGAGATTCCAATGAAGAGAGCACTCAAGGCACTTTGTGAGTAGCTTTAAATCACAATCTGGTCTCCGTCCGAACCGTGCACGTCGCGTTATCTCCCGCACCGAGCGGTGTATTGCTACCAGCTCGGCCGTGAAGACAGACGCAGCGCATGGTAGAGCCCCGCAGACTTCAAACAGATACGGCGTGAAAACCGAGCCCCACTTGGGACTTGGAGCCATCCGTATACACTGGGACAGTTTCAGCGTGAGGGGAATTGTGCTCCAAAAAGGTCGAACGCAATACTCCCGGCGTTGAAGAAGCTTTTGGAGTAGAAGGGGCGACAAATAGTCAAAGGTCGCTTCCAGGGTGGCGCCCTGGGCAGAACCAGGGGCGCTACAACCCGAGAGCTATACCTAGCTCTCGAAGGAGTTTCCTGGCCCTAAACCCAAAGGGCTTAGGGTATGACTGGCGTCGCTCGGCGGCATAGGCACCGTCAAGATCAGCTGCGGATGCAGTGAAAGCTGTTGGCGACTGAGGGAGACGCCGGGCTCGCGCGTAAGGGCGAGTAATGCACTGCACGCGGCGAAGAGCAAGTAGCATCTCCCCAGCATCGACCAACAGGCTCCCAATGGGGGAAGTGCGGAAGGAACCGGTCGCCAAGCGAAGCCCGGCGTGGTGGATCGAGTCCACCTTCCGCAGCACACGCTCGGCTGCAGATGCATAAAACTGCATCCGTAGTCGAGCTTCGAACGAACAGAGGATCGATAAAAAAGTAAGGCAGTAGCCCTATCAACACCCCAAGCGCTGAACGTCACGCAACGGAGAATATCCATGGCGCGGGTACAAGAGACCCTAAGGCTGCGAATTTGAACCTCTCAGGTGAGGCGTCGGTCAAATACAAGACCAAGGAAACGGTGCGATTCAACCACTTCCAGGCATACCCCATTAAGAAACAAGTCTGGGTTTGGGTGGAGCCGTGGATGGCGGCAGAATTTCACCACCTTAGTCTTGGCCAAGGAAAACTCAAACCTGTGTGCTTCAGAAGGCGAGAGACGCGGTTCAATGCCTGTTGGAGTCGACGCTCCAGAGTTGGCATCTGGGCCGCGCCAAAAGAGATCGAAAGGTCGTCCACTAAGAGCGTAGCGAGAACATCTTCCGGCAGCACCGAGGTGATGCCGTTGATGCTCAGGGCAAAGAGTGTGACACTGAGGACACTTCCCTGCGGGACACCCTCTTCCTGCTCCTTTGGGCCGGAGAGGGCTCCGCCCAACCGTACGCGGAATCAAGAGTCTCCATGATACCGTACCGTCATGCGGTATCATAGGCCTTCTCCAGATCGAAAAATACCGTGGCGTAGAGCAAAAACGGCCAGACGTTCTAGGAATAGTAGTTAGGGTTAGTGCGATGAGGTTGTTGTAGAAGAAATCAACGGCCTCATCTACCGACCTAAACTCCACGACTGAGATAGATAAATCAGTCATTTCCTGAAATGCAGACCACCGCGCCCGCACCAAGCACAACCAAGGCGGGCTCTCAGGCGGCAGCGGACCAGAAAATGATATTTGAATGGGAAAGTGAACACTACCATGGAGGTCATCGACCACCTCCCAATCAAAATCAGGCTGTGCATCCGGAGGGTATAAAGATAGATCGTGGCATGAAAATGAAGCGGTTCTCGGCAGTGATTCGTAAACTCTACATTTAGGACACCCATCTCCAGATCGTCGATCAGTTCGGCAAGAATTTGACGTCTGGGATTAATCGATCAGTCTCCCAAGAAGGGGTGTCTACCGTTCAGATCTCCGAGCAAGAGGAAAGGCCTTGGCAACCGTGCCACGACGCGGCAGAAGTTCACCTTTTCAAAGTGGGCTGCCGGTGGAATGTACGCTAAAATAGGAGTATACCTCCAATGAAGGTACAGCTGCACACCTACTGCCTGAAAGGAGGTATCTAAAGCAAAGAGAAGAATAGAGACACAATGTCGGGTGTAAATCGCACATCCTCCCGCCCAGCCCCTATCCCGTGATGGTGGGGCGCAAAACCATTATATTCTGAGAGGGTGGGCAAGGGGCACGCGCCCAGCATGGTCTCGTGTAAAAAGATAGCTAACGGGGAATGGGACAGGACGAGCCTCCGCAGCTCCTCTCAGCTGGCCCGGAGTCCGCTGCAATTCCATTGAAGGAATATGACCTCCAGGCCAAGCTCAGAGAAGACACTCACGGGAATGGCCGTACGCTTCCATGAAGCAGAACACTGGGCGTGGTGACCGGACAATGCGCTGAAGACACTGTCACCTTCGAGGGCTTATTGGGGGAGGTTGGGCTCGCCATGCGAGTCTTTTCATACTTCCGCTTCGAAACCTTAGGGAAGCGGGTGGCTTCAGAGTAGGGGGGGGGGCCCTCTTTTCGAGGATCCAATGTCTTCAAGCAACCCAGCCTACCACTGGGTGTGGGAATAGGAGCCGAAGCTCCGTTAGTGATGTCCTGCTCTCGGGGGGCAGCCTTAGGAACCCCGAAAGATGGCCTCGTGACCATCTTCAGGGGTGTTGCCTCCTGTGAATCTAGCTACTCGGTGGAGGAGAGCGGCCGTTTCGCCTTACGGGAAACGGTCATGCTGCGGGAAGGGAGGGGAGCCCTGGTTTTAGCCGGGGCTGGTTGTGATCACTTTGTGCCGCCAGCTTTACTAGGGGAGCGCCCTGGGTGGGTAGAAACCGCAGAAGGGTTCCGAATGGGCTTTGAAAAGACCGTGCTCGTAGGCATGGAAGGACCAGGAGCAGAGGGTGTCTTTCTTAACATTGAAGCATAGGACGTCCCAGGCAGAGCCGGGCACGCCAGGAACAATTCCTTAGCAACGCGGAATGAGAGACGATACTGGGCCTGAACGGCCAGGATTTCTTTCTCAAGGTAATACGCACCAAATTGCTTCGAAGAAGCGGGGTGCGGCCTCGCAATTGACACACTTGGCCACACACGATTTGAGCTTATCGTGTGCGGCCTTGGAGCAGCTTACACAGACTTCGGGTAACCCCCACAGGAGCGATTAATATGGCCAAAGCAGTGGCACTAGCAACATCTCCGCGGCAGTGACCCGAATACCTTCACGCGATAGCGATACCAACCGGCACGCACCGACTCAGGGAGCTTGTCACAATCGAACGTGACGAAGAGTGTAGGGGTGGGTTTCGAGGCCCCTCAGTTTTCTCATTACACGCTCAACGTTAACCGCTCCATGGTCGGTCAGCTTTAAAGTGATGTCATATATGGAGTAGACCACGAATCCTTCGCATAAACTACTCCTTTCATGGAGTTCATGGTAGAGTGCGGCGTTACACTCATAGGTGTGCCATCGTGTCCGAAGGGCACTAATCACGGCCGCCTGGGAGAAATTCAACGCATTCGCCAAAAGTTTGCCGTCCGAGAAACGGGTCACCTTCAGCTCTCTATCAATCACACTAGCTAGAGCTCTCTTGTGATGGATCATGTTGACCTTAGCCAACATGCTACCACCACGAGCGAATAACGAGGACGCATTTGAAGCCAGCGAACTCAAAAACGCCAGGTAGCCTCTGAATGAGGGTCCTCGACGTTATCCAGGCTTCGCTCTACGCAGTTCTGGTTTTCGTCTGGGACTACCCACTCAGTGGAGCTACGGGGCCGGACGTGCCGATTTTGGCTTGGTCGCTTACCGAAACGGCAGCTGACCCGTCCGTCTCCGTGGCTCCCACGGAGGGAGACGAGCCCGGAGTCTTCTTAGTCTTTTTCTTGTTCATTTCCTTTTATGAGAGGAGGGCAGGGAATGAACCCGTTACTCTCCTCCGCCGGTAGGAGCCCCTAGGTCAGATGGAAGTGCCTCGGCAAGATCCTTCTCTGAAATGGAGAAGGTATTGGCTGTCATGGGGGCACCAACCGGGAGAGGAGATCCTTCATCTTTTTGTAAAGCCTCGGGGGCCCGAGTCGTCTGAGGAGATCCTTGCAGAGAGGCGGACTTGGGTTAAGTGTTTGGCACCGAGCCCAGGTTCGACCCCATGTAAGGTCCTACCATCTGAGGCTGGGTCACCTTGGGACCAAGCCCATCTCATGGGGGGCCTCCATGTGGCCATCCCTCCTCCCTAACACATCACAGATCCCATTCGAGATTCTTTTTTATCTTCTAATGCCTGCGAACCGGCATCCGTCGAGGAAGAGAGGGGGGTAGATACGCTGCTCCCCTGCAGGATATTAAGGGGCACGGGCCGACGGCCCCTGGCGTCCTTTGTACCCCTAATGGGGTTGGCCCTATCGAGCTTCCCCAACCAGGAGCAGTCAATTATGGTCGGCCTGCCTGCTTTCTCGCCAGTCCCCTTGAAAATTAAAGGGGGGACTGCCGCTGGAAAAAGTGAAAGAGAAGGGGGTGAGGGGGAGTCCTCTGCACCAGTAGGCAAATGAGAGGACTAAGCTTCCTCTCCGGTAGAAGAAATTTGGAGGCTCCCCTGAGAGAACACAGGGATGGGGGACCTCCATTTTTTTCAGTAGAGCTGCCCGAAGGCGGCTCGGGTGATGGAAAAGGGAGAGAAGTTTTTTTTATGGACTCATCATTGGGCATGGTGACCTTTTGTAATTCATGGGACGCACACGCTCATCACCACCATGCAGTAGCCCGCTCTGCGAGGGGTGAGTACGGGGCTGGTAGAACTAGTTGCCGCCATTTGAGGACACTCCTCCCGCCTAGTAGCCTGTCAGCCCATCTGTATGGCGGCTCCACCTTAGGCACGGTGTAAAAAAAGATAGATAGTGAAAGGAGAAAGGGGAAAGTGAAGGAGATGAAGGTGGGGATGGATCAGGTTGTTAAAAATCCCCCACCCCAGACGGAGCTCAAGAGTGACGGCACGTTGCCCCCCCCCCCTCAGCCCCGATCCGGGATAGTTGGGTGAGAGGAAGCTGGCCAGCATCTACGCTGTGAAATTAGAGGCCGACCAGAGAAGGTTGTGGGAGAGGTTGTAGGGGAAGTGAGGAAGTAGTGTAAAAACGCCAGGCTGTCGAAAGAAGGAGAGACTAAGCTGAGGCCGGTGGGGCGCTGAGTCCCGTCAGCACGGTGGCCAGAAAGGCAAATTGCCGTGTCCCTTACGGGGGGATTGAAGGCAGGGGTGCTGAAGGGGGGAGCGAACTACTCGAACGTGGTGGGAATGAGGAAGTGAAAGAGGAGAAATAAAGACTAAATAGAAAACAGGTGGGATAAACTGAAAAAGAAAGATAGTGAAAAAATATGAACACAATTGCAAGTCTAAATAATGGGACAGGGAGGGCGCTCCAAAATTCGAACTTTGCCGACAAAGTTGGACAAGATGTTTAGAGAAGAAAAGGGGAGACTGATTAAAGAAATTAAGAAGAACGGAATGGAAGGGACGAGAGTAACGGAAGGAATGGAGACGAATCGGTTAATTAGCGCCAATGTCGGAATCGAGTGGAAGTATGAAATGTGTGAAAGAGGAGAAGAGTAGTCAAATTATAGATGCTAATTCATGTGAGACAAACATGAAAGGAAATGAAGCGTTTGTGTGGGATGGAGTGAGTAATGTTACATTAGGTGGAGGACCGGGTGGTAAGGGTAAAGGTTTGGTGGTGCAATTGGGTGAGGAGGGGCTTGATGTAATGCTTCGGTATGCGTGAATTTGAGATTTACAAGGGTGAAATTGTACTGATAGAAGCAATGCTGAGAAAGAGGTTCTGGAATGACTTGGGACTAGTGGTAAGGACAGGGTGGTTAGGGTACAGGTGTGTTGGTGCAATTGGGTAAGGAGTGGCTTGATGTAATGCTTCGGTATGCGTGAATTTGAGATTTACAAGGGTGAAATTGTACTGATAGAAGCAATGCTGAGAAAGAGGTTCTGGAATGACTTGGGACTAGTGGTGAGGACAGGGTGGTTAGGGTACAGGTGTGTTGGTGCAATTGGGTGAGGAGTGGCTTGATGTAATGCTTCGGTATGCGTGAATTTGAGATTTACAAGGGTGAAATTGTACTGATAGAAGCAATGCTGAGAAAGAGGTTCTGGAATGACATGGGACTATTGGTGAGGACAGGGTGGTTAGGGTAAAGGTGTATTGGTGCAATTGGGTGAGGAGTGGCTTTATGTAATGCTTCGGTATGCGTGAATTTGAGATTTACAAGGGTGAAATTATACTGATAGAAGCAATGCTGAGAATGAGGTTCTGGAATGACTTGGAACTAGTGGTGAGGACAGGGTAGTTAGGGCAAAGGTGTGTTGGTCCAATTGGGTGAGGAGTGGCTTGATGTAATGCTTCGGTATGCGTGAATTTGAGATTTACAAGGGTGAAATTGTACTGATAGAAGCAATGCTGAGAAAGAGGTTCTGGAATGACTTGGGACTAGTGGTAAGGACAGGGTGGTTAGGGTAAAGGTGTGTTGGTGCAATTGCGTGAGGAGTGAGTTGATGTAATGCTTCGGTATGCGTGAATTTGAGATTTACAAGGGTGAAATTGTACTGATAGAAGCAATGCTGAGAAAGAGGTTCTGGTATGACTTGGGACTAGTGGTAAGGACAGGGTGGTTAGGGTAAAGGTGTGTTGGTGCAATTGGGTGAGGAGTGGCTTGATGTAATGCTTCGGTATGCGTGAATTTGAGATTTACAAGGGTGAAATTGTACTGATAGAAGCAATGCTGAGAAAGAGGTTCTAGAATGACTTTGGACTAGTGGTGAGGACATGATGGTTAGGGTAAAGGTGTGTTGGTGCAATTGGGTGAGGAGTGGCTTGATGTAATGCTTCGGTATGCGTGAATTTGAGATTTACAAGGTTGAAATTGTACTGATAGAAGCAATGCTGAGAAAGAGGTTCTGGAATGACTTGGGACTAGTGGTGAGGACAGGGTGGTTAGGGTAAAGGTGTGTTGGTGCAATTGGGTGAGGAGTGGCTTGATGTAATGCTTCGGTATGCGTGAATTTGAGATTTACAAGGGTGAAATTGTACTGATTGAAGCAATGCTGAGAAAGAGGTTCTGGAATGACTTGGCACTAGTGGTGAGGACAGGGTGGTTAAGGTAAAGGTGTGTTGGTGCAATTGGGTGAGGAGTGGCTTGATATAATGCTTCGGTATGCGTGAATTTGAGATTTACAAGGGTGAAATTGTACTGATAGAAGCAATGCTGAGAAAGAGGTTCTGGAATGACTTGGGACTAGTGGTGAGGACAGGGTGGTTAGGGTAAAGGTGGGTTGGTGTAATTGGGTGAGGAGTGGCTTGATGTAATGCTTCGGTGTGCGTGAATTTGAGATTTACAAGGGTGAAATTGTACTGATAGAAGCAATGCTGAGAAAGAGGTTCTGGAATGACTTGGGACTAGTGGTGAGGACAGGGTGGTTAGGGTAAAGGTGTGTTGGTGCAATTCGGTGAGGAGTGGCTTGATGTAATGCTTCGGTATGCGTGAATTTGAGATTTACAAGGGTGAAATTGTACTGATAGAAGCAATGCTGAGAAAGAGGTTCTGGAATGACTTGGGACTAGTGGTGAGGACAGGGTGGTTAGGGTACAGGTGTGTTGGTGCAATTGGGTGAGGAGTGGCTTGATGTAATGCTTAGGTATGCGTGAATTTGAGATTTATAAGGGTGAAATTGTACTGATAGAAGCAATGCTGAGAAAGAGGTTCTGGAATGACTTGGGACTAGTGGCGAGGACAGGGTGGTTAGGGTAAAGGTGTGTTGGTGCAATTGGGTGAGGAGTGGCTTGATGTAATGCTTCGGTATGCGTGAATTTGAGATTTACAAGGGTGAAATTGTACTGATAGAAGCAATGCTGAGAAAGAGGTTCTGGAATGACTTGGGACTAGTGGTGAATGGAATTGAGTATCGGTTAATGGCAGCAGGAGATGGGGGAAATGGAGAGGGTGTGGTTGGATTCTGTGCTGAGAAATCGTGTGTGTGGCAAACAATTCTTTCAGCATAGGAATGTGCGTAAATACAGGGTTGGACAAAAGAGCAAGAGGGAGAAGTTAAGATATGATTGATCTAGGGCAAGTAAGAAAGAATATGCTGTGTGATGTAGTTAAAGAGAAACGAATATCGGTACGAACATTTTGGTTAGCTGTTTCAAAATACTTCTCATCTATTCACAGATCCACCCCCTAAAAAAAAGAGTTTATCTACACCTCTTGAATAAACCTCCTTAGAGACTTAGGAGCAAATAAATGTTGTCCTCTGTTCGAGGCCAAAGAATCTTTCTTAGTGAATCTAATTGCCTAGAGACAAACAAAGGTGATAAACCTGAAGGAGACAATGTCAAGCGAATATAGCGGGTGAGGCAACTGCTCCAAACCCAGACTATTCAGTGAATCGCACACTACTCGTGCAATGTGCGACCGTGCATTGCAATGTAGAAACAGCTCATTTGTGGTTGGCCAAAGCAGGATTCTTTCGAATAAGTTCATCTTAAACTCTTCGTTAGTTTTCTAGGGTGTAATTCGCCTTTTATTTTGTCTTTAGACAATCAACGACGATTTAAGAGAGGAAATTGTGTATGAAGTAGAGGTAAAGAGAGGAAAATGTGTTTATAGAGTGAGAGGGTTTGTACCAGGTTGTCTGGTAACCTCAGGGTTTTTGCCTCTTTTTTTCATTATGTCTCTACACTAATTCTTAGAAACTGAGTCAAGCTTTCAAGTCTTTTTATTCGATGAAAATTATCTTTTGTGAATACATCGAACTTGTCACTGCATAATTTTTATTGTTGGTGTCGCATTTAATATATGGATTTGAGATTTGATATTACTACATTGAATCTTTTAAACTTTGTTCTATACCGATTTTTTTTCCCCTACGGATCTTTTAATTTTAATCTTTTGTCCACTTCACATCTTTTTAATATAATTATTTTTAACTTTATACTTATTAATTAATTGTCCACTACGGATCTTTTTAGGAGTGTTTTTATGTATTATTTTCTTTATTTTTCTTGATTAGCATCATTGTTATCTATAAATCGGGTAAATTGCTTGCCTCGTCTGCAGCTGGCTAATTTTAAAGGTTTGTTTGAAACGTAGATTCAGTAATTCTTCATTTACTAGTTTTATTTGTCGGTTCACTTCTTCTGGTAGGTATTGGTTAATCTTTTGTCAAATATCTTTTGCGCGTTTGTGCAGTCATATTTATTGGTTCGATGTCTACAATTTCGTGAAGTATAGTCAATGGGATCCGGTTTTAAAGTGTAACGTTAGTCATAAATCTTGTGGGCTTATTTTGTACCGCTTGAGCTTTCCTTATCATTGTCTCGCTAGAGACAATGCCCAAGTGGGCAGTCGCCAGATAGCCCCTTGAAAAAAAAAATCGCTAGAGACATGAAGGGGAATAGCGGGATACAACAGTAATGGTCTCACTGGTAATATATATAGTTTCCTTTTGTTTCTCGTTGATAGCATTTGGAAACGAAACAGTGATTCTAGCCTCTTCTTGCCCGCATTATTTTTTTCTTTAAAGTGCGCAACATACCCGAGTGATGTTAATTTGAGGCCAAGTACTGTGCCATTTCTGGAGTATGGGTAGAGTTCGCCTTGTATTTGAACATCTGCAGTTTTACGTTGCCACATCGGGATCATTCTAAACTTGCGGCACTCCTGTTTCCAATTCGAATGTCTCTCCTTCATTATCGTTGATTTTTAAGATTGCCTGGTGGCCATCCAGGTAGTCGCAAAGTATACGTGCTGTATTTTGTTCCATTCCGAGATCTTTTATTTTTAACTTAAATGCCGCAAGCCATACCTTGTCAAACGCTCAGGACACGTCGCGAAGCACCAGGTCTACGTTGTCGTCTTTGGGCTTGGCGATAGCAATTCGTTCAGTAATCAATGCGAGTGCTGTTTCGGTACTAAGTTTTCTTCTGAACCCATGTTGTTGATTATCATATAGATCTGTGGAATTCAGGTAGTTTCTCAGTCTGTTATTTATGAGTTTTTCCAGGAGTTTGCCCAAGAACTCCAAGAGCGAAATAGGCCTATAGCTGCCTATATCCTTTTTAGGTTTTCCTGGTTTAAGCAAGAATATTATTTTGGCCTTTTTGAATTGGGTTGGGAAATAACCGACATTAAAGCAGACGTTAAATATCTCCAATAGGGCCTCGTTTATTAGATGTTTCTTTGTGATGCCGGTTATTCCTGGAGCTTTTTGTTAAAGCCCTTAAAGGCAGCCTCATATTCCTCATGGGTGAAGGGCCTCTCATTCCCCTGTGCGAGACGAGTACCATCAACGCTATAGTGCGGGCTGAGCTCCTCATCTAGTTCCCTAATCCTTTCGAGAACGGTTCCCTCATGGCTCTTATCGAAGTTCCTGTTTTCTTCCTCATTTATTCTAAAACGGTTTCTCCAACACTCTCTGAAGTAGCGTTCAATTTCTTCATCATCTGAGATTTCATTACCGTTAACTTTGATTGTTATTCTATTTTTAGGGTAGGTGCCTCAGTCTTTTCAATTGACTCCGAAATTTCTTGGGGGCTCTTTCTGCATCAACTTTAGCTATGATGTTATTCCACTTTTATCTCAATTTTCCCTGATAAGTTGCTTGATTTCAATTCTTATATCTCTTAGCTCTCTGTAATGTTGTGCAGTGTTACCATAAGTATTTATATGGTTGATGAGGGCTTCCATTTGGTGCATTTTGTATAATATATTTTCTTTCCACCTTGGAGCTGGTAGTACTTTGTATTCTGTCCAGGGGACAGCTAAGCAATCGGCTTCCACGATCTTTTGTTATTATGTGATTCAGCTGTCTTTCGATATATTCGCGTGTGGCTCCTTCCATCTGATCTATTTATATGTTCGTGAGATACTCCTTGTATGCGGCCCAGTTTGCTTTGGCCAGACATCTGCATCTTGGGATTTTTACCTGTATTAGTATGTTGAAACGGTTGTTATCATGCTAACATGATCGGACGGGATATAAGGACCTGGAGTTGTCACTTGATTGAGAGAGAAGTTGGGGCTCGTCAGTACTATATCAGGTGTAGTTGAAGACCTTCCTGTGAAATGTAATAAAATTGGGGCTTTCTGTTTTTACGATATCCCTGCTAATTAATAGGCTTAGCGAAGTCTCAGCACCATTGAACGCGGTGGTGTATCCAGCTTCTCTGCATCGTGTTTAGATCTCTATTAAAATGGTTGATGCTTCTTTTCTAGACAGTTTGATAAAGTTAGGGATTAGTAAGTATGGACGTCTTGGTGGCTGGTATCCCACTGCTACAATTATATCATCGTAGGTCATTTTAATCTTAATAGCTACGTAGGATTCATCCAGATCTTGGATTTCTTTGAATGATACCTTCCCGGATCGCAATAGCAGCTCCGTCATCTTTCCCTTGAGTGGCTTGTCATTAGCACCACATAGTTATAGATCTTTATCTGTTCACTCTCTCCGTCCAAACCATGTTCAGATATTAGTACGATGTCTGGGGATACTGATCTTATAATCTCGTTGTATATACCGCCTTTATTCCTCCATCCATTAACGTTAAGGGAGAATATTTTCAGGTTTTTAATGTATCTGACGTCGGTCTCCATGTTTAGTTCTTATTAAATTGTTTACTTTTTTCTCTTTTTTCTCTTGCTGGAGATCTCACCCTTCCCGATCTTTTCTTTTTTAATTGATCTTCACTTAGGTTGTGGCATGATTCTGGGCAAATCTCAACTAGCCCTCATTTCATTGCTTGGAGTAATTCATCTTCTTTCATATCAGCGTCAAAATCCCATTTATATTTCCCTTTGATTATCCCGTCGGTGATATAATCCGTGTGCAATCCAACGTATGATCGATCTCTTAGAAGCAACATGCGGTGGTATTTTCCGGATAAGATCAATTTCCTCCAGTTTTTTTTCTGGATTTTTCGCTCAATATGTTTTCCATATCTTGATTGGTGTCATTAAATGCCAGGTAGCCATATGCCTGTTCCTTCAACCTACAGAGCGCAAATCCCAATTTGGAGTAGACCATTTCAAAGACCTTCTCTCGTGCTGGCTGTTGGCAACACTCCTTTACCCGGAGCGGGACTTTTGTCGCCGCTGGGGTCGTCCATGACGGCCCCAGCCGCGATGACGCCTTTTCACGTACCTAACAGGCCCTTATCGCGGGGGCGTGTTTCTAGATCTTCCTTGGTGTATACCATTATCTGACCTACCTAAATAATTTGTCTGTCAGGGTCCTCCTTCCTGCCCTGACTACTCCGCCCCAGAGCGGAGCCCCCTTCTTTGCGCCCCCTGTAGGGCTTCCTTCCGGGGTTCGGACACGCCAGAGACAGGTGGATCTAAAGATCATCTAGTGGCAGAAAGGTTATTTGAACCAGGGATCTGCTGCTGTAAGAAAAGAAGTTTTTCTTGTCGAGTTTTACGTCTTCGATTCTTCTCTTGGGCTCACACGCGCGCGTGATTAACGATCCGCGATAGTCCAGTCGATAGTAGCTGGATCCAAGCGTAGATGAGGAATTCCGGGTCTCCTCTTCACCTACTATTCGTAGCGTTGAAAACAAAATACAATTATACTACGACTTTTTTGTAGCTTTCCTCCTTTACCAGTGCAGGTCAAGTCGTTCCAGCGAAATCAGTCGTCTCTTTAGACAATTAGATTCGCTAAGATTCTTTCATAAGGAGGCCCTCGAAGAGAGGACAACCGTTATTTGCTTCAAGGTCTAAGGAGGTATACACCTTCATTTTCCCCTCCATTAAAATAAGCTTCCTATGTATCCCCCCCCCCACCTAACCATACGAGTCTAAAGTTAGTACAAATGCATGTGATACCTTTTTGTGACCACTCATTTGCCCCATTTTTAAAGGGGGTTATCAATCTCCGTAGCATGAGCTCGCTGTTGCTGTTCGCCTCATCCTCGATCGCGAACTAACTCTGAACCACGCAGAACAATCATAAGATATACATGCATCACACCCACCCTACACCTAGACGCTAAAACAAAAATACTCCCAATCAAAATACACCTAGACATGATTGGAACCTAACACCAGCTGAGCATTAAATCGTCCCCACCCCAACCACCATGTGCCACCAACGACCCGACCACCCAAAACTCAAAAACAAGCGACACACTGCTTCCAACATTTCTATAATGACCTCCCTCCCCCACCATCAAACTCCAACTTGACCAAACACATCCACATAACCTTCACCCAAAGATAGTTGAACACACCATCAAACACCTTCCTAAGCAATCCTCCCTTAATAAACCAATAGGACAAATCACTCTCTAGAACACACCGAGCAATCCTATCTCAACTAAAGGTTGACCACTCCACTAAACCCCAACAATCCAAACCTTACCCCGATGTCAACGTGCAACCAAAGCCCAAACAACATCACACACATCATAGACTACACAAACTTCACACATGCACGGACTACACACAATATCTCCTCTCTTAGGGACCTGTGAACCCACGCAGAGAGCGTAGTGGCCTTCCTCACAATTCTTCTTCGCCTTGATACCTACAGGACACCATAACCCGTTTCCTTCGTCCTCCTCATGCCACCGCACTTAAAAAGATCCGACCAATGTCTTCAATAGGGGGCGCCACATTGCTAATCCACTAACCTGGGATGGTAGGGGGCACAGCCCTAAAGGGGTTGACAGGAACGAATGACCAGTTCATTACGCGACCTACATCTCTTCAACCGCGTCGTCCGTGAACCTGCTTGTTCTTGGGACTGTTCGGGAGGGCTTTCTGAACCTCCGCGGGGGGTTTATCGACTGGAAAGGAAAACTACTCTTTTTTGTTCATTGAACCGACGCAAGAGGGTGTCGGGTGCAGCATGCGGCAGCTGACATTTTTAATTCCTCCAACTTCACCCGTGGTTAAATTGGCATGATCGCCTGGATCAACGACGACCCGTCCTAGTAACCCTGTGCTAACACCCCCAGAGAGAAATGGAAACGACATACAGGGAAACTCTAAGTAACAGGATTAATTTCCTTCGAATTTAAAGCGCAATAGCAAAGAGGCCGAATCACGCTGAAAGTAATGAGAGATCTGTAAATAAAGTGGCAAAAAGAATGGAAGCTATAGTCTTGCAGCTATTGGGTCCAGAAGGGTTCACAACTGAGGGCGCTGGGGCCGAAAGGAGGTCCCATTCCTTCAGGTTTTAGTTGAAGTGGGGAAATTTACCCGCGCCAGACCATCTCCCCCCTTAAGGGTTACAAAAATTGAAACACAAGACTGTGCTGTTGCTAATGGCCAGAGCGAACATCGGTCTCTTCCGATGAATGTAATAGTCTTTAAGAAAATTAGAACAATAGATATTTATTGAAGAATAAAGACGATAAATAATACAAAAGTTGAATTGGAGTTAAAGAATACAATTAAATTGAAATGGGAGACTGCCTTATTCCTACTGTTTCGGGGGCTCGTCGCTCTTGAAAGTGGGGGTGGAGGGTCGTGGTTGGACTTTAGAGGCACAGGCGTTTGCGAGAATCAAGACACCTTCGATTTGTCACCAGTACGTCGATGGAGCGCACGTGTTGAAATGCGTGAGTATTTGCATGATTAGTTGCTCGAATCGAAGGGTGAGTAAACGGTAGTTGCGTGATTAAGGCGATTGGGCAGAACCATCGCTGCCACGGGGGCCAGAGTTACACCCAACTCTCGAAGGAGCCTTCGGGAGCTAAACCTGATAGGAAGGCACCGGTTGCCAAGCGGAGACTAAAAAGTACAGCTGGTACTAAAAGTTCTTTCTTCCCAGACTCTAAGAGATAATAATAGTGGGACGCGATGCACTTAAGAATCTTCTGAGACTTGTGTTTGCCTAGGCTAACTTCAGTCTTTTCTCAGCTTCTCGACATTGTTCTTTCACGAGTAATTCAGAGGAAGTAGGTCGGGGATTTTTTTTTTTATTTTTAAAATAGTCCCCTCTGAAGACCGCCAGCAAGGGCAAAACGGTCGAAATCATAAACAAGCTTATCTTTAGGATAATGCAAAATAGAAAAAGGAAAATATAAGAAAAGTCCCCCCCCCCCAATACAAAATGAGGTAAAAAAAAAGACAAAAACTACCACCCAAATGAAAAAGAATGGCATGCTCAGAGGCCGGAGGAAGGCCGGCCTGGAGGCACTCTAACATTCCACATTGGAATGTTCACGAAGCCGTTCCGAGCAAAAGATAGCGACCTCGCTCGCTCGGGTACCGTAATAAGTAGCGCACGCGTGGTTCTCCAAGACTGAGAAATAAAAAAGAAAATTTGCCGGAGTCTGGAGGATCAAGCAGTCGTCATAGTCAGGTTTAGGGGAGGGCACCATTAAAGGGTGCTACGTCCTGCATGTGTGCCCGATTCGGAGGCAACAGCAAACGGCCTTAACCCGTCAAAAGGACTCAGTGCGCTGCCTGAGTAGCTAAAGATCACAATCCGGTCTCCGAACCGAGTACGGCGCTTATTTTTACCTGCGGCGAAACGCCAGGTCAAGGCGTCGCTTTTTTTCAAAAGGAGTAAAGTTCAATTGTACCCATTTCGAGCCATGAAATGACCCATATGACCGTGGGGCATACGGTTATTCACGCTGGAGATTTCAAATCTGCCATCGGATTTGGCGCTGGGTGGCGCTATATAGTGGCAGAAGCCTCATTTAGCCTTCAAAGGCACTTGTAAGTGATTTGAACCATTGGAAACCATCAATACAATAACCTTTTATCATCTTATCACAAAACTCAGCGGGTCATTGGAGGGACTTTCCCTCTTGTTCCGTACCTGTTCCCGTATCGAGTCGTGAATTGCAACCTGATCGGTCGTGAAGATAGGCGCTTCGCACGAAGTGCCCCGCCGGCTTCAAAGATGAGGAGAGCAACGGAATATTACCCCCTCTTCGGATTTGGACCCATCCGTGTACAATGGCACTGTTCCTGCATGACACATGTGCACCAAAAATACAAACGCGATACTCCGGTGCTGTAAAGGCTTTGGGAGAAGGGGCGTGGCGACAAAAATGGAAGGGATACCCTCAGGGTGGCAACCTAAGTCCTACTAATCGTAGACGAGACCAACAGAATCTTAAAATCTGATATTATATTGAGACCAAGAAAAAGGAAAAGAGAATTTTAGTTGGTTTGGGAGCAAACAAAGAAGTAAAAACCTGCCCCCATAGATAGTGCAGCCTTATGTACCCTGGAATATCCGCAAGGAGGTGGTCAGCTTATTATACGCGAGAGGGGTTATTGGGGGCAAAAACGCACGTCCCATTATTTGCGCCCGAACGCCCAGTACCCCTCAAATTTGGTCTCTTGCTGCAACCTTTTTATAGATGTTCCAAAGCCTCTCTTCTGAGGCAGCATGGGGTAACTGGTCAGCTCTTTAATACTAGATAGATACCAAGATAAAGAAGGGCAAAGGGGGATAAACTAAGAAAAAAGGGTGCAAAGAGGGAACGGGAGAATGCGCCAATGTACCAGGTGTTCATGCCGAAACAGTGTACCCCCAAGGGAGTAAAACGGCATGAGAGATCTGAGGAGAAAGTGGTGAATATAGACAGAATGAAAATAGCGGAAGATAAAAAGCCGCAAGTCTTGCACACAGTGGGGCATAGCGAATCTACTGTAGCCAGAAATCCGGGGTAGAGGGGGCTTAACTGTGGGCACTCGGGCAAGGAGGACGTATCGCTCTTTCAGGTACCAGGTGTGACAGTTTACGCAGGGGGAATCCAAATCGCTATCGAAAAAAAAGCGATAGGAAGCTACCGGATAAAAAGGGAGAGCAGAAAGGAAAAATAAAGAAAAAGGAAATGAGAATAACAAGGGGGGTGGGGTGGGGCGTTTCACCTTGCATGGAAGTGAACGAATGAAAGGGCATAGGGACTCCAACGAAGAAATTCGAGCCCCTTTTGCCCAGAAATAAAAATTCACCAATCCCTCGAGAGGTAATTGCACACGAGTGAACTTTGATGCTAAAAATCACCTTCCGACGGCATTTTAGGCCGTCGAAAAGGTCACTTGGGCCCTGAGCTGCCTACCCATTTATAAAGGGTTGGGGGTTGGGGGTTGGGGGGGGCTCCAAATTACCCAGCGATTGAAAGACATGGAGATTTACGAGGTTGAAAGAAGAAAGCGTTACAAAAAAGAGAAAAGAAAACAAACGGGGGCATCTATACCTGCCCCAAATGTGGAGAGATTCAGAAAGTATTGAAGTTAGTGATGGTTGAAATGAGAGGAAGATAATAAGAAATAAATACAATTTTACGCAACAAAAATGGCACAAAAAAGAGTTGAAGGATGTATTTTTTGGAAATGCTAATGGGCAAGATCATTCCATACTCTCCCACCAACCCCAGCCCGGCGCAGTGGGGTAAAGCACAAACTTCCGAGTATCTCAGTGCAAAATTCCGATCTCGGGAGACTCTTGATTCGGGTTAATTTAGGAGGGAGGGAGGGCGGGGACCCAATTTCGGGGTCCACACGATTGGCAGGATTTATGGAGACACCTGTGGGTCTCTCTCCCACCACTCCACCGGGGAATCCTGCGTGGCGTCACAGGTTATACTGGGGGGGGGGGATGGGGGCGCTGTTCACGCGGTGCATTGAATAATTCGCTGGGAGTGGTGAGAGCTAAACGTGAGGGGGGGGGGGGGGCGGCATGCCTGATGGTTCGCCATACACAGGTGACCGCAACAACCTCAAGGTGGCTATGCGTGCCCTCCCGACCCCAATGCCTGCAAAAAGATCTGCGGCTGTATATCTTTCACACATTATCACTTCTTCCAACCCCATCCTTTCTTTACACATCTTTCCTTACAAATTGCTTGCTTGATCGGGCCTCGTCGCTATGCGCTTTATTATTTTTTAAAATTCAGGTGCCAGCAAAAGGGGGTGCTAGGGACTTTCATGAGGGGTAAATATCCAAACCTGCAACCTCTGAGCTTCCAGTCTATGACCCCGGCCCACCAGGGGCCAGTCTTCTCCCTTAAGGGTGACAAACCCCACATTTGAGAATGCGTTGAAAGTTGGTGACTAATGTGGAACCATCACGCCCTGAGCCCCTACAAAGGGGTGTCAGGTGCGACAACCACGCTGGGAAACCCCTTACATCTAGAGATTTATGTGCCCTTCCGGCCCCAATGCCTACAGGGTGCTCTGGGGCTATATACCTTTCAAACATTTTCTCCATCATCACTACTTTACAGACATCTCCTTGCGATGGGGCCTCGTTGGTCTTCCCTTCCTAGTTCTAAGTCACAATTTCATGATTGAGTCAAGTTACGCCACACCCGGGCGGGGAAGGAGGAAGGGAGGACCCACCTTAAACTGTAGTTCTCCAGTGTCAAGTTCTAAAAAAGCCCCCAAATCCGTGGTCAAACTTGTCCCCCAATCTAAATTCTATCGTCTCATTTGAGTACCTCCACGGGGGTGGGTGGTTGTCTCACCCCTTAAACCGAGTGCTGATGCTTCCAGTAATGGGTGATAACTTGCCCCCCCCCCCTCAATCCCATTAAATGAAAATCATTACAGAGCCCCATCAAAGGGCGGCCTTGTAAGAGCGTGTCCACAGATTATCTTGCTCTCGGGGGGTGGGGGAGAGGGGCTTTTGCCTTTTACCTCGAGTCCATTAAACGAGTGATAATTGCTCTCCCGGATAATGCTCAAGATTTATCGCCTCCGAATATCTCTCAACCTCCTCACAAACTGCCATTAAAAAATAACAAAACTACGCGGATCCATAATCCTTATTTGATACAAAAGATCCGTAACCCGGAGTCGGGGTTATCAGCTGCCGTTCGTCACTTCGGCGTGGGCTCCGACAGCAGCATGGGCGGGTTCGAGCACAAGACCCCAACGCATAACGCACGGCTTCGATATGGAAGATTGCCTCGGCGGGTGAGCTCCAAACCCAGGACCCCAGACACGCACTGATGAGCTCCGTTCGAGCATAAACACAGATTTGTGTGCGCAGTCGTTTTTGTCTCGAGAAAGACGCAATTTGGGTTCGAACGAAGTCTAGAAGATCGGTCATTTGGGGGTTTGGAAGATCGAGGTCGCGATCCCCGATTACTTCTACGATTCTGGGCAATAAAAACTGCCTTAAAGAAATAGGATGGGCAGGTTTATGAGAGTTGCGTACCCTCCTGGTCACAAGCACCACACCTCTTTAGATGGGGTATATACCCTTCATATAATTTCATTTCACCTAACCTCATCATTTTACAACCCCCTACATAAACTTTCGGGGGATATCCCCACGCTTTTGCTCCTTTGTTTTAAAGAATAGATTATTAGCCTAATACTTAGTACCTTCCTTCTTCGTAAGGTTTACGTAAATCAAGCTCTAAAAACAAAACGGGCACAATTTTAGCATTATCTTTGTTAATATTGCTAATAAAGATTTGTGGAGGTTATTTTTAATTAAACCGTGGAATTTCCACGGCTTTAGGTGGTTATTATTATGTCACGAGCCCTACCCCCCAGCTTAAATTCCTCCCCTTCTTTTGTCGGATCTCTTTCCCACAAGAGCTCTCTGATTGACCACCGCGATTTTGTTCCCCTTAACACGTCACGTTCCAATCTCTAACCCTCGCGGTGCCAATTCCCTACTTGATGGGCGAGAGCCTCGACAAGTTGTGGTTTGATCCCCGATAGATGATGTCTACGGACCTCCTAGAAGGGGATAAAGACTACTTCTCCCGGTTACTTAAGGAGCCTTTCGGGTCAATAAAGATCCCATTTTCTTGTATTTTTGTTCCTTTCCTCCAGTTTCCTCCGTTGACCTCCGCTTCTAAAATGGCCTCGGTCGTGAGAACACTTTACTTCTATTGCCAGTCACTTCTATCCGCCATGAGGAGGGCAACAATTTCTGATATTCGAGACTTTGTAATAATAGAAAACGAACATTGGAGGACGAGATCGTCTCAGTCTACACCTGGCGATCAATATCCCTTAATGGGCTGATCCGGACGAGTCATCGGCTCAATAATGAGATCTAAACTCGCTCAACACGTCCTTCATCGATGATAAATTGGATTCGACCAAAGTTTAGCTCCGTTTGGCCGGCACCCAATCAAGACTCGCCTCTCTCTCTACGGTACTACCTCCAGGCGACAAGGGAGGGATTAACAGCGGTGTCGACGCCCGCATATCCTTCCTAGTGGATCCACGCAAACCCCGGAACCGAGTAATATTACCCACCCCACCCCCGACCGAGTCAACTCTCCATATGAGACAGCGTAGATTCTTCTGAGGGGGCAAGGGTGTGTTTCTTAAACTATAGCCCCCCTCGAGGGCAAAAAAAAGGAGTTGCAATATAACGCACACTTCTTAGCTGTCGCTTAGACCGCTAGCGCAACACGGTACTAGAAAATTCCCCTAGCATGCAACAGTCTCCCTCCACGATAACCTGGTCCCTGAGGACAGACTCAAAGAGAGCGCGGACCCACTTAATTGGGGGTAACGTTGGGGGGAGCTACGGCAGGGGCTGTAGGATCCAAGGAGTTATCCCTTAATCACCCCAAGCGGCCGGAGGGAGCTACGGTAGGGACTGTAGGATCCCAGGTGTTCTCCCTTAATCACTCCCAAGCAGCCGGTGGGAGCTACGGCAGGGACTGTAGGATCCAAGGTCTTCTCCCTTAATCACCCCAAGCGGCCGGAAGGAGCTACGGAAGGGACTGTAGGATCCAAGGTGTTCTCCCTTAATCACCCCAAACGGCCGGAGGGAGCTAAGGCAGGGACTGTAGGATCCAAGGTCTTCTCCCTTAATCACCCCAAGCGGCCAGAAGGAGCTACGGTAGGGACTGTAGGATCCAAGGTCTTCTCCCTTAATCACCCCAAGCAGCCGGAGGGAGCTACGGCAGGGACTGTAGGATCCAGGGACTTATCCCTTAATCACCCCAAACGGCCGGAGGGAGCTACGGCAGGGACTGTAGTATCCAAGGTCTTCTCCCTTAATAACCCCAAGCGGTCGGAGGGAACTACGGCAGGGACTGTAGTATCCGAGGTATTCTCCCTTAATCATCCTAGCGACCAGAGGGAGCTACGGCAGGGACTGTAGGGTCCAAGGTCTTCTCCCTTAATCACCCCAAGCGGCCGGAAGGAGCTACGGCAGGGACTGTAGGGTCCAAGGTCTTCTCCCTTAATCACCCCAGGCGGCCTGAGGGAGCAGATATGCCATCTGCTCCTTAGGAGCTATAAACAACAACATAGCAGCGAAGATCCACTCTTGGTCGAAGGAGGCGAAGTTGTTCCGCCCTCAGAACCGCCCCCCCCTCCCTCCATCACAGCGGGAACTCCGCTGGGCTACTCCCCAGTTGCCCCGTAGGAGGAACCACAGGTTTTAAACCCACATCCTGGATCCAAAAGCGCCCCCCCCCTCCCTCCAAATGGAACGCACACAAAGATACAATGCAACGTCATTCATACGCACACGTATGCGTAAATGATTGATGTGCACGTATGGGTGTCCCTCGGCTCATGCGGACACAAAGGGCCAGAATCCTTTTATTTAATATAAAGGAGGGAGGGGGAGGCAGATGCAAAAAGGGTTAAGGGGGCGAAAGGGGGAGCAATGAGCCCCACCGACCTTAACTACTGAAGCTGAGAGAGCCCCTTAGGTACTAGCTGAGTGGATACGGCGTTAGTCCGCCAACGTCACGGTACCGGGTTCGATCCCGGCAAGAACGGACACAAACGTCAGCGCACGGAGAGAGATCGAGCTACCGATGGGTGGACGCGCTGTGCTGATCCCACCACTGGGGTGGGGGGATATTTACACTTCCCATTACAAAAACAGCCAATCGCACTGCTTTCTTTCCTCTCCCGTCTTCGCAGCACAACACGCACACACTCTCTGTGTTCCAAGGAATCCTGCCGATGGGTATCTATATCCAAATACCTCTGAAGCAGAATAGTCCCACCCTGCCCCTGTTTGGTGCAAAAACACAATACTTCTTGGCATCTGGTGCCCTCGAACCCACCAGTGATTGTCATACTAACCTTGATGTATATTTCATCATCCGGTCGGGATCCGCCATGGCCAAGGCAGTATGGTTATTACCCCTGCCCCTCGAAAGACCTGCAGGAGGAGGAACCAGGTCTTCAGACACTCACAAATACTAACTTGAACTCTCTTGGAAAGGGAAGGTGGGGTCAAAAAGGCCCACACTTATTGGAGAGAGGAACGAGCGGTGACCCAAGGAGATAAAAGGGGCAGAGGAGAGTGGCGCGCCGTGGAGCGGACCTGGAAGGTTTCGGTCATTAAATCGGAGGTCAAACGAGATTGGAGAGATCTAAAATCCCCAAATCTTCCTCGGTTGCTGCGGTCCCATCCATGCTGCCCACGAGCAGCAGCCACTGGTAAAACCGGCTACATCAGCTAACCACATAAGAAGGGGGAGGGGGGGGGGAACATCGGGGGGATGTGTTATAAAAAAAATCTCAAAGGATCTCATGGGTACGAGCTCAAGTTCCCTTAGGGATATCCTACCCCGGCAGTGAGACGTTGCAAAATGACGTCATTGGAGGGGGGGGGGGGGATCTCTTCCCAGCCCCCATCCCATTTGCATACGGAGCCAAATCCCTCAAAATGAAGATGAGAAGCGAGGGCTGCCCGCGCGGGCGAGATGCAGCCCGATAACAAGAGGGCCAAAAAGGAGGCCGGGCTGCATTTTTCATGAGCGATCGTCGTCCGTGGACGAGGGAATCAAGGGCGTAATGGCACTTGTGGGCGCGGGATCACCCCGGTCGTGACGAGACCCGGATTACGACTAGAAACAACGCCTCCAAAATGCTTTAGAATTAAACAAAATTATTCAATTAAACTAAAAAAAAAATGTGAAATAAAAATCGTGGTTCTTGTTTTGTTTTGGCGAGGCCATTTTGAAGGGGATTCAATTTGGGCTGACGGCACCGCACAGACGCGAGGCTCGTTTTAATTTTGCCGTTTCTTCCCCCCCCCCCAAGCCCTCCTCCATCGCAGATAGTTTTGCTAGCAATTTATCACAACTGCATGTGCACTCGTGGCTAATAGCGGCGATCAATGTGGGGAACCTATTTTGTATAAGGTAATAACCAACGGGAAACCCATCGACAATTTTTCAAGGGGTTCGGCAAGAAAGTTGAGGAGAGGTTTCTTACAACTCTACCAAACGGTCCTGCTGGTATCATAGCGGAAACGCGAGGGCACTACCCTAAAAAGTTGCAAGATTTCAAGCTTATACATATCCATAATATGTACAATAGAAAATATACACGAAAAACAGACACGAGAAATAGCTACAAAATGTAAACATATATCCATAATATGTACAATAGAAAATATACACGAAAAACAGACACGAGAATTAGCAAAAAAATGTAAACATATATACGGACATAAGAGAGGAGGGTTGTCCTCTTCAGGATCGGGGTCCATATAAGTTTTTAAAGAACTACCAGCTAAAATATAGCTTAGATTTCTTAGGGACCTAATCTCTCCAAATAACTCAGAGAGAACCTCAATTCCAGCACACACGGGAGCCTGCAATGTGAGTCTGTCGGTTTGTGCAGGTGACCTAACCACACCACATGGTAAGGCTAAGGAAGGTGCCACGGTGAGGAAGGCAGGGCACGAAAAGCGAAGACTAATTGGACCTCGATGCCCCTAAACCAGTCTCTGTTAAGCAGTACAACCGGGTCCATTGGACATCATCAACGAGGGCGTATCCCTAAATAAGGAGAACACAGAGAGAAGCGAAAGAATGCGACTCAAAGAGTCATGACAGAGACACTTGCAAGAGCTGATCGACGGGCAAAGGACATGTAAAGAGCAGTCCAGGTAGACGTGATTAGTCTCTCTTTTTAGAGACCATTGCTAGGGAGAAAGGCACCGGAAAGACAGTCCCCCAGACCACCCCTAACAACAACAAACGTGACATGGACAAGACTACTAGTTTAAGAGTGCGGAGATGATAGTTGGTGGAGAACAATTGGCGCACTCATTGAGACGCTGAAAATGGCCTACAGAAGGGTCATGGGACGAAATTTCCTGCACTGATCGGCATATCGTAACCAGCTAGGCCGTGAAGATGAAAGCAGGGCAGCGACAGTTGGGAATCCAACTCACCCATCGGACTTGGAACCTTTCTTGTATACCAGCACGGCTTCAGTGTGGTACGAAGTGTGCCCCAAGAAGGGCGAAAGCAGTACTCCTGGTGCTGTGAAAGCATTAGGAACAGAATGGCTACATTTTCTTTATTAATTTCAATATCCCTTCCAGCGGTGGCCAACAAGGGCAATGGCGCCGAAATCATAAAGACAAGCCACCTGTATGTAACTAGGAAATTAAAAACCAAACAAAAAAGAAACAGGAAAAAACAATAAAATAGAAGCATCAACAATAAAAAAAAGGAAAACCTATGGGCCCCAGCCCACCTGAGGGATCCAAACAAGGGATCGAGTTTAAAAAAACAAATCATGTAGGAAGTCCGCCTCATGCAAGACTAGCAGACCACCGTCGTGTGCAGGACCCTAGTACTAGGGAACAACGGTAGTAACCCCGCGAGTCGAGGTAGCGAGAGGAGTATCGCGCACGAAGTTCCTGACTCACAGAAACCATTGCAACGGATAATGATTACTAGGGGATGCGTAGATACCAATTTATCAAGGGCACTTAGCGCCTTTGTGTCATTATAAATTACAAAATGTGTTAGAACTGGTCACGGCGCTCAATCCGATCGGTGGATTGCAACCAGTTCGGCCGGAAGGCAGAGGTAGCCCCGCCGGCTTCAAACAGGGAGCATGGATGTCAAGCCTCTCTTCCAACTTGGAGCATTCCACGTACCCAGGCAGGGCTCCAGTGTGCGCTCCAAAAAATACTAATCCATCCGTCACCGGGGTCCCCGACTAGAAGGAGGGTGGTTCCTATTCTATTTCTCCCCTTTAAGGGGGCCCGACTCCGGATGAGAGAGCAGACATCACGAGCGGGCACAACCCTGGTACTAGCATATCGGCACCAGGGGGAAATACACTGGTGCCGGGAAATACCCATGGCCTAGAGCTCATGCTGGCCGAGTGGATACGGCCTTGGCCTCCCAACGTCGCGGTACGGGGTTCGATTCCGAATCCCGGCATGAGCGGACACAAACGTCAGCGCACGTAGAGATCTGGCTACCGATTGGTGGACGCGCTGTGCTCACCCCGTTATCGGGTGAGTAGATCTTACACCTCACACAAAGCCAATCACAACACTGCTTTCTTTCCTCTCCCGCCTTCACAGCACAACACACAGACTCTCTCTGTTCCAAGGAGACCTGCCGATGGGTATCTATATTCACGTACCTCTGACGTGGAACAGGTCCCTCTCCCCCGAGGCGACGAAGGCTTCCACCTGAACGCTGTTTGGTGTCAAAACATAATACTTCCTGGCCCCTCTCCCCAAAAGAGGACCGGCCCCTGGGGCTCTCGGGCCGACCAGCGATTGTCATTCTGACCTTAAATAAAAAATTTAATTATCCGGTCGGGGATCCTCCCAGTATCATGTAAGGATTGGCGCTAACTAACTAACCCATGGCCTAACATCATGGGTAGACCCCACAGGGGTCTGCAACCGTGTCCCTCTTAAGGGCTACATAGATTTGCCTCGGCCTCTTTTCGGGAGCGGTGGAGCCTTCGACAATGACTCCCATGGATGAGGGGGACATCGAAACAGCTTAAGGAGGACACCCGCGCATTATATGTAGAGGGGCCCACTTGGAAAGGGTAAGGGGGAAGCCCCGTTGCCACAGTGGGGTGGTCCGTATTATTGCCACCATCGGGCATGGCGACCCTTTTATTATTCCGGGACACACAACATATCCCCCCCCCCTCCAGTTGCCTGATCCAGATAGGGCGTATAGTATACCGGTGGGGACGTCTGGGCACCATTAGGGACCCCCCCCCCCCTTTGCCACTCAGTAGCCAAACATCCGGTGTGCCACTGGGGGTAGGCGTAAAAGGATAATAATTGAGAGAGTCAGGGGTTATAAGAGGGGGAAAGCAGTGCTTTTAACCCACCCCCCTCCAACCAGAGGCGAGGGAGGAGGGTTTACCCAGGTTGCCCCTCCTGGCCTCAACCAGGAGTGAATGGATGCAAGCTGGTGGACGACTAGCCTGCAATGTCTACCCCTTTGAGTCGAGTAGTTGATAGAGACGTGTAAAAAGTGTGTACAAAGGTGAGTAAAAGTGTGTACAAAGGTGAGTCAAAGTGTGTACAAAGGTGAGCAAAAGTGTGTACAAAAGTGAGTAAAAGTGTGTACAAAGGTGAGTAAAAGTGTGTACAAAGGTGAGCAAAAGTGTGTACAAAGGTGAGTAAAAGTGTGTACAAAGGTGAGTCAAAGTGTGTACAAAGGTGAGCAAAAGTGTGTACAAAGGTGAGCAAAAGTGTGTACAAAGGTGAGTAAAAGTGTGTACAAAGGTGAGCAAAAGTGTGTAAAAAGGTGAGTAAAAGTGTGTACAAAGGTGAGTAAAAGTGTGTACCAAGGTGAGCAAAAGTGTGTACATATGTGATTAAAAGTGTGTACCAAGGAGAGCAAAAGTGTGTACCAAGGTGAGCAAAAGTGTGTACAAAGGTGAGTAAAAGTGTGAAAATTGAAAATATGGAGATAAATCCCAGGTTCTCTAAACTCATTTGGGACAACCCGGGGCACTCGAACCCGGAGGACGTACCGCTCCACCAGGTACCAAGTGGTAGCGAATCTCTAATGGTGGTATCTTCCATGGCGGCATCTTGGGCATAACCATTGATAGGTACCACCAGCTCGAGTGTTAGACCCAACTCTAGGAGTTGCGTAGCTCTAGAGCCGAAGTGTTAAGAGTGTGCCCCCCCCCCCCCCGCCTCCCATCTTCGCCATAGACACTGTCAAGACCGGAGAAGAATGAAACGAGAGCCTCCGTTGAGTGGGACAGACAGACACCGGGGTCCTCGACCCGGAGGAAGGTCCCCGGAAACCGACTTAACATTCGTCGGAACTGTGGCTGGATCGAGGGTGGGTAGCGTCCGAATCTCCTGCCCGGTGAAGCTGGACGGGCACCGCTTTGTCACGGCCCATGGAAAGGAAGAGACCAAATGGGGGCATCACGCGGGCCGAAAATCGCACACCTACCAGAATTACCTCTAGCCGAGAATGGAGGGTAACAGGGATGTACACATCATGGTCTCTTGAAGGAGGAGAGCTAATGTGGAAGACAAGCCGCCACAGTAGATCCCCCAATTAACTCGGAGTTCCAAGTAATTCCATAGAGGGAAGATACCCTCCGAAACAGCATCTCTAGAGCCATGGTAAAAAAGAATTGGCAAATGCAAATTTCTTTCAGAGAAACCCGTACCAATAAAAAAAGTACCCAACTGTGTCCTAAGACCAACTCCAACGAATCTACAACCATTTTGATGGTAATCCATGGCTTTTCCAGTATGATAGAGAGTCAGGTGCCATCGGGTAGAAATAATGAATTAGCTCAAACACCACCACCCCATATATAAATCTGGGGTTAAGAAGCGGAAACCCGCACGTGATAACAACCCTAACTGTTATAAATCTAAGAATGGAGAGTCATCGTTCATGATTTGCTCCTAAAGATATCCACTCAGAACGATTTTCAGAAGTCAATTCACTTTTATCCTTTTTCCGGAATGGCGAATCAAAACTATGAATCTTATGCCTATAATTTTGATTGGCCAAAGAGCCTCAGGAAAATGTGATTGGCGTAGTTGAATAATCCGAATCCATTCAGTTTACGAACCACAAAATTTGCCTCCTGCCAAACATCTGCCCATGACTAGAGGGTGCAGTGGCTAGAATCCTCTTGGAGGAAGAGCTCCAATAGCTTTAAGCCTCCAAATTCTTCGAAGAATGTTGCTTTTGAGGAATTAATAGAAAAGATTTGGATTGGAATGACACTCTTCCTCTTTTCTTGATTCAGGACCTCTAGGAAGCTGGGGATGGCGGGTCAAGAAGGGTCTTCATGTTATCGAACGTATCGTGCGCAGCCTTGAGGGGTAGCCAAAACACCCTCGGTCCTCTCCCCGTCACCGGGGATGGACATCAAGAGCCGAGGGGCAGGGCCGGTCACCGCCTTCTTAGGCTCGTTCTCCAAAGACTCTAGCAATTGGGCGAAGGAGCCGCGGTCGCTTCGACGATCGCGAAATGGCCCCGAGAGGAGGAGAGGAGGGGCCAGTCTTGGTCGGCACCGAGCGGAGTCAAGTTGGGCTCGGAGAAGGGCTTCGAATGTGGGCGGAAGGCACAACAATCTTGGGGCTGGCGGCGTCAGGAGCAGAGGGGTCCTTCTTCGCCTAAGAGGAGACTTTCCTCCGGGCCTCTCTTTACGAAACAGGGCAACATACCACTCTCGCTAACCTAGTGGCTATGGCGTTGGTCTTGTAGTGTCTGGGCACGGGTTCGATCCAATGCGGATACAAAACCTACAGCGGAGTCACGATCTGGCCTCCCATTGGGAGGATACGCTGATACTCAACCCCGCGGGGGGCAAGTATCTCCCCCCCTATCTTCATAACACCGATATAATCCCCCCCCCTCTATCAGCACAACATACTCTCTTCTGTTCTGGAACCTGCCGATGCTGTACTACTGCCCCCTATGGGGGCACTCAAATCCACATACCCACCACGCGAAACAAGATCTTCCTCTCCCCCGGGGGAATGAAGAGTTCCATCATTACTGGTTGTCGTCGAAAACACAATACGACCCGGACACAAGGACAGGCCCCTGGTGGCTTCGTGCTCACCAGTGGTTGTCATTCTGATCTTTATGTGCATTTCATTATCCGGTGGAAGAATCTCGTGCAAGACGAATGACGCTAGCAACCACCACTCCTCGTGCAGTGAAGGACCAGATGATGCCAATTCGGGGATGGGCGCCCCTAGCTCATCAGCAAGACTGGAAGAGGTATCGACTGCGTGGTTGCGGCTCAAGGGGCCCTGTTGCGGTCAAATGTAATGGTGGAATTCCCCCCCCCCCCCCCCCGCACGACTTTCTTGCCCCCCTGGTCAAATCTTCAGGGAGTTGAGAAGTTGTTCCCACGAGTACACCACACATTTCATCAAGTTCAGTGTAGTGGGTGGCATCCTTCTAACAGCGGTCGCCACGTTCGGCAGAGGACTGGAGTGGGAGAACCGGGGGACCTCCGGTCCCACTGTCCAACACAACTATAAATTAGCTTAGGGTGAACAATCATGGCACCATCGGACAATTCAGCTTGAGTAATGAACCAAATTACAACTTTAAAGCTGATGGATTGGCTTGAAAGCGCCGAGTAACCCCCTCACCCATGGGTCTCGACAGCTTGGGGAGCCAAATCCCTTCTCGGATTTCGACTTTTTCATTTTTGTTTAAGACTTGGGGATCTTTTGGTCTCATGTCAGTGCTCGTGGCAAGGGACGATGGCCCCACCTGGCGGCAATTCTGGGAGAGGACGGCAAATTCTCGCCCATCAGTCTTGGGGATCACACCTGAGGGATGAGACCCTCATTTTGATTTCCTTCTCCTCTCTTCTTTCTTTTAGAAACAGAGGGCAGCAAGAATGCCCCTGGGTGTGACACTCCAATACTACTGTACATCGGCCAGAAACAAGCACTTGGTCTTCCGGGAGGAGCAAGAATCGTCCGTATTTTGTTTCGCAGGGATCTCCGGACAGGGGCTTTCTCTTAGGCCGAACTCAGAAACCCCACCGAGTATGCTACTCCTATAGCAGGGCGTCTACTTGTTTAGTGATTTTGAATTTAAGGACTTTTCAAGGACTTTTTAAAAATAATCAAGGACGGGTTTAGCCATTGGGGTTTTTTTCTTTAAATTAAAAAGTGCAATAAACATTATGGGACATTGATGAAGGTAAGATATTTAAGGGAAAAAAGGGTTATAAGCAAAGCATAACCAAAATTAACTCACCAGTGGAAAAAAAACAAGTACCAGGCATCCAAACGACAGTCACAGAAGTATAGCGAGCATCCATCATAAAATACAATGCATCCAAAGCATACATATGTTCACTCACATTAGTGAGTAGATTAACTTAAATATTCCTATTTTCCTAATAGACATTAAAAAGTATATAAATAGTGAATTTGAAAAAATCATTTGAACAATCACAATGATGTATTTTTAAAATTCAAGGTCCATCTACCTTTTTCATCAAATTCAAGGACTTTTCAGGGACTTCAAGGATTACAAGGGCAGTATACACCCTGTATAGGTCCTTTTTTATAATAGGCCGGCCCCTTGGAAAGAGAACGGGGGGGGAGAGGTCACCGAACTCACACCCCCAAAATCAGAAAAAGGTGGTGAGCAAAATCTTACATCCAGACGCAAGACGCACAGCCGAACGAACCCAAGGACCGGTCGATCTCCAAAGGCCGCAGCTCCTAGCTGAGCAACTAGAGAGGAGGGGGGGGGGAGGGGTCAACTGGTTGCGTCGGCTCTACATAGCTTAAAAGCCTCGTCGACTGGTGCGCCAGGGTGCGAATCTCTGTCGTCTGAAAACTAACCGGCACACCGAGAGTTAAGTCCTGGCACTCCTTTGCTTTGCCGGCCATAAGCAAAGTTTCCATCGTGCCCTGGTGCCCAAGACCCAGCAGGCTTAGTTTACGCATGCAACCTGTATGAAAAGGCAGAGGCGGGAAGTTGGGAGGGGGGTAGAGATGTTCCAAAGCCTCTACGAGGTAGCTGACCAGGTCCTTAAGACAAGGCCGTTGGACATATCAATGAGGTGCACATGGAGACGCAAGAGATGACACCGGTTTCTCTTGGTACTGGCTACAGTGGCGAGTTACCCCAACAGGCCAAGCCTTCCACGCGAATATTGGGGTCGGAAGGACACGACATACCCCAGATACATCCTCCATCGCGGGAAGGGTGGGGATCAGATCAGTCCATCCAAATATCTTCTTCGATCCGGGCATTCAGGACCAGGAAGGTTCATGTGGCCCCACAAAAGGGTAAAATCCCACTGTCAATTGTGTCCAAACTCGAAATTTAGGGTAGTTAAGCTCGGCGCACGAATTCTTGCTGTTCCTCTTTCCGCTGCTGTTGTCTATTGTAAACTAAGAAAAGATGACCAACGGGGATCCCCCCCCCCTCCCATCGTCATTATATTCGTAAAGAGCGTTCGAAGATGGGGGAAAGCGGAAGTGTGTGGAAGGTACACAACCGAGGCAATCTGGAGGAGACTACGTGGAATGCTCGCGAGCGCATCCCTCCCGAACCAGCCCCATCTCCGTAGCGATGGCGGGTCAGCGTTTGGGGTAATAACAATAACCATCACAGTCCGTTTCGCTATTCTTTTTGAGGGTGTGTGGGGCGAGGGGGGGGGGGCTGTTATTCCTCCCATTCTTGGCTTTGGAAAGTCGATCGAGATCGATGCCCTTTTGAGAGCATCAACCTGTACTAGGTTTAAACGGGTAGGAATGTGTGCAGTCTTCGGACCCGTATCTTGACCGAGGGTGAGAAGGACCCTAGTAGCAGGAGAGGCTCGAGACGACCGGGCTTCATCCTCGGCTTCAGGAGGGGGAGGGGGGGGTAGGCGCCAGGGCGTGTACACACACCGGTGGGCTTGCCCTTTGTTGTTTAATGCCCACTTCGCTTACCTTCCCGCTTTGCAGCTTCTGCGCTGGCCAGCCCTTGCGGTGAAAAGGAAAGCGGAGTGCGTAAGAAGCCTTCCTCTGCCAGTACATAGCCTCTCCATCACCAAGACTCCTGCTGTGTGGATCGTCGTGGCCACACACGGTAGTTTGGGCTGCAGATTTTGCAGGAATCGCTCGGTTCTCGTCTCGTCTCTATAGATTCACAAAAGGAGCGGCTTCGCAACTCATCCTTACAGGAGCATGGTGAGAGATTGCACCAAATCATCGCAACAATGGAGAAAAGATAGCAAGAAAGATGAGATAGAGCGATGATGGCTTGTTCTGCCATCTACGGAGTCAACGTGGCCTCATTGGATTATTTTACACATTTCCCCTTTTAATAATCCATCAAATCTCACGTGCACCGTTCGTTCACGTCACTTCAGAGGGCTCGAAATCAATCTAATTCCGCCCTGACGACGTAAATGGGCGCCCGCGCAGACGACCTCTGCGATTGGGGAGACGAGGGAGAAACGAAAAGGGAGATAAGGATCATGACCGAGGGCAAATCCGCTTGACCTCACCTGCTTAGGGGGTCCCCATTTGGTGCTTAAAGGTAAGAAGCAAAAACAAACGAGGAAATTTCCGCGAGTGTTTGTAAGATCTCTCAAAAAAGGTGATGAAGGAAATGAAGAGGGAGAGTGAAGATGGAGTGAAGATGAAGGCAATAAACATGGTTGAGGATGGAGGGAGTGAAGATGAAGGAAATGAAGATGGAGGAAGTGAATTTGAAGGAAGTGAAGATGGGAGAGTGAAGATGAAGAAAGTGAAGATGGGAGAGTGAAGATGGAAGGAGTGAAGATAAAGGAAGTAAAGATGAAGGAAGTGAAGATGGGAGAGTGAAGATAAAGGAAGTGAAGATGAAAGAAGTGAAGATGAAGGGAGTGAAGATGGGGGAAGTGAAGATGGGGGAGTGGAGATGAAGGAAGTGAAAATGAAGAGTGTGAAGATGGAGATAGTGAAGATGAAGATAGTCAAGATGGAGAAAGTGAAGATGGAGAGAGTAAATTTGAAGGAAGTGAAGATGGATGGAGTGAAGACGAAAGAAATGAAGATGGGGGAAGTGAATTTGAAGAAAGTGAACATGAAGGAAATGAAGATGAAGCGAGTGAATTTGAAGGAAGTGAAAATGGAAGAAGTGAAGATGAAGGGAGTGAAGACGGAGAAAGTGAAGAAGGAGGGAGTAAAGATGTGCGGGGGAGGTATGTATATGCAGGGCCGCAGATCGTGTCTCTGTCTCGGCGCTCCTCCAGATGTCATCTGTTTCAGTTTCACATTCAACCCCTTTTGGGGAAAGGGGCCCCGAAACCCACAGGGCCCCCCCCCCAAAAAAAAATGAGGCCAGAAATTGGGAATTCCTGACCTTGCGGGCAGTCCCGTTTCTCTCTTCCCCAAATAGTCTCCTCTTTTGAACACTCTGCTCCTGCCCCTTCCCCCCATCAATTACTTCCTTTACAAACCTCCCCGAGCACAAACACTTGTTAGTTGATAGGGAAGTCCCCCATACCAGCCCCCCCCCCTTCCCGATAAGGAGAGGCGACACAAACCTATTTATAATTTGATTTCAGATTCCAATTTGCCAAGTTTAAATTGGTTCCGTCGTGACCATTTTAAGAGGGACCCCGGGTCCTCCCTAAACTTGATCGTTCGCTGGAGCAGAGGGGGGGGGGGCGACGTTGACACTCCTGGCAGCTCATCACGCCTCCCCCTTCCCCCAAAGAGAACGGGAAAGTGGGGGTGAGAAGCAGGGAGTGATGGATGTGACCAACGAGAGAATAGAGATTCGAATGGTAAAGTTGGAGGAAGTGAAATGTATGAAAGACATAAGCCCCTCATCCTCCTGCAGACATTGGGGCAGAGAGGAAAACTGTGGGTGTTGGGGTCCGGAGGGCACACAATCCATCCAATGTAAGCTGCAGCAAGGTTGGCCATCGTGAGACACAATAACGAGGGAGGGGGGGGGGTATCTACCAAAAGACCGCATGTGTCATGACTGGAATTGTTTTTTCTATGTAATAAACACTAAGAGCAACCAACGCGGGCATCTCCGGGCAAGGTTTTGGAAGAAGTTGGTGAAAGGATGTGGTGACGTAAGGAGAAGGAATGTAAATAGCGCGAGTCTACAAAGATTACCTGGAGCAATGGGGGCCCGGAAGGCACGCAATTCTTCAGAGACAGAGCTTGAATAACTTTCGTAGTGAAGATGCCCCCCCAACCCCCTTCTGAAATTAGAAAAATGACAAAGTAGGGGGCAACAGCGAGGCCTCGTACAAGAAGGGGTGGCAGGGGCGTATTATTCCCCAGGTCACCATCGTGGAAGGAAAAGAAGTCTGCGCCAGCGAACAACACAGATTCGAACGCAATCAGAAGCCACCAGCGACCGATCATATTCAGAAGCGGCCAATAAAACGAAACTTTGGAATGTTGCATCTCCACAAATTCCCACCAAAACGGAACTTTGAGCCGAACGAACATTTAAATGTTTTGGACTTGCATGCGACTTCGCGCTCACGCGTATCCCTACACACACACACATATATATATATATATATATATATATATATATATATATATATATATATATATATATATATATATATATATATATCATCATTAACTATAATTTAAGAAGGGGAATTTTTTTAGTATTTGAATAATAATTTCATCTTAGTTTGGTTATGACTCATGTTTTTTTATCAAAGTTATTTCTAATAATTCATTTATAATATCAAAAAACAAAATGGTGAAGTTCAGAAATAAATATAAGTATCGAAATTTTGTGATTTTTTTAAAACCCGAAGAATTTACAAATGATGAAGTTCAAAAAAATTATTTTTATATATCTTCTATATATAAAAAGATAAAATTATTATAATTGGCGAAGTTCAGAAAATTTATAAAAATTTAACCATGGCTGCTTTTTTTAGATTTTAAATTTTAATCTTAGTAGCGAAGCGCAAGCTCCCCTCGTAGGGGTGGGGGGGAGTGGCGAAGCCATTGCCTGGTATATATATATATATATAAACCGCACCTAATCCACTGCCCCTCCCAAAATAAGCAGGTCTTTATTAATTTTCCTTAAAAAATCAATCAACGCAAACTTAAAAATTCTCGATCAGGCGTCGGAACGATGAGGGTTGTGCGTGCAGATGCTCGAATAGATGATCCCTTCTTTGTGGGGATATGGCCCTGGGGTTATTGGTAGCGGGGACCCCACGAAGGCCCAGCGGGCGACTGCACCTCTGCCAATTTTATGGCTCGTAATGCGCGGTCATCTTCGACGCGAGATTTTTTTACGAGATTTTCACGACGCCAGGATTATATTTAGTGTAATTTGAGAACGGGGCCGCTTCGCCCCAGAAATCAATCGCGCGCGCGGACATATTGCGAAGGATGGCGCAGGCAAGATTAGACGGCTTCGAAACAAGGGGGGGGGGGAAGAACAGACAAGGACACAAAGTGAGAAAAAACGATAATTGTGGATCGCGAATGAGAAGGAAAGCGAAGAAAACATGAACCGGAAACCCCACTTGAGGGATTGCGAGGACGCATTTGGACACGTGTAAAGTGAACGAACCTCCCCCCCCCGATCACAAGGACCCTGAACGTCGATTCCCTTTAGAGGAACGTAAACAGCTTATGCCGCCTGGGCATTTATTGGGACTAAGGTGGACGGGGGCATAATCTCTCTTAGTAAGGTTGGGGGGGGGGGGGAGCAGAATAGGACAGCGAGAATGAGGAAAACAACGGCAAGAGGGCGAAGTATGATGGGGGGGAGGAGGCCTCAATAAACCGCTGAAGAGCCCCCTGTTCAAGTCTCCTTCCCTCTCATCTACCTTGATTGAAGGCATGGGTCAATCCATCCCCATATTTTCCGAGCGCCCTTCCTGACCCAAGGCGGGATCAATAACCTTTTCGGGCTGGGGGTTTCTGGGTGGGTCAAGGCAGAGGGGACCTCGCTGCTGTTTTTCTTTCATCTAACCTCGAGACCATCTCATTCACGAAGCCTGGTTACCTTAAATTAGTTATGGGCCCCATAGGGTGGAGTTTGTGTACGTGCTTGATAGCGCAGGCGTGAAATTGTCCTCATTCCAGGCCTCCCATAGGCGTTGCTAGTGCCACGGTACTCTGGATGTGCAAAAAGTAATAGTCCCTTTCTCAACTTCGGAGGTTTCCTTTACCGAAACTATTAAATAGCTAGGCGTCATCTTCGATAGTCGACTATCTCTCAAAGCTCGTGTCGACACTGCCTGCAATTCTTTTCTCTACTTTCGCCATATCGACTACCACTTTGACCGCAATAGTTTCGAGTAGGCCATCCTCAATTTCGTTAACTCCCAACTTCACCACTGTAACTCGCTTCTATCCGGAATTCCAGTCTTCCACCCCTTCAAACACTGCAGCCCTGCGCTTGTGTATCTTAACAGGCGATGCTTCTCCTGGAAAACCCCGTTGCTCGGGGAACTGTTCAGAGCCACTTCTCGTGTGCCCCCACCCTCACCCCACTTTTCTATCGCCAACTGCAACACCTACCAATACTTCTTCCCCGTCTTCAATACTATTTGTTTTAACTAGAAAATTTTAAATGCACTCAACCCCCTTCTCTTGGTGCCCTGGGACCCACATCTTTCTATCATTTCCTTACTCGAGAGGCGAGCGCTAGCAGAGGGCCCCTAACCTAGAAGAGCGTCATATAAAAATACGCTTAATTATTATTGTGGTATCTGTCATTCTCGCTCAAGCTTGCACCGGGGTCGGCTTTTATGTATTTACATTCTGGCAACACACACACACACACACACACAGAGTACAAACAAAGTCGCGGGCTGACCAAGTCTCGTTCCGTACGATCTTCGCTATAAAGTATTTGTAGAGGTCCGTAGTGAGGTGGTCAAAACAATAATAAATTAAAATTAACGGGAATTTATGGTCCATGGCCATAGTCCCCAAAAGAAGACTTCTTGCTGCGGTTGGGGCCCCGAAAGGCCCGCAACTCTCCGACCATATCTCCTCGAGGGGTCGATGCGAGAATAATGTTAGTGGTGAACCCGGTGGAACCCGGTCTCCCCTCCGCCATTCACCTCGGTTCAAAGAGTTGAGCGTCCTTTCGCTTACTACCTCTCCAAATACATTACCCAGGCTACGAATCACACATATTTCCACATCCACTAACTACACCACTTTCTTTAAGGACCTCCTTCAAAAATATTCTGGCCGAGATGCCTTTGTTGGTTTTCTCCTTTTATTAAATATCAAGCCCCAAATAATCTCGACTGTCAACATTTGGAGTTGGGGGAGTAGATGGTAAAGAATAAGACCTCCCTCCCCCCATTTTCTGTATATTATCATTATCCATCTTGTTCATGGACGAAATTAAGGTTTCGCTTTGAGACGTGGCCTCGAGGGACGACGATCGCAAACGGCTTTATGGCAAACCTTTGTCCGGGAGTCGAATTCCGTCTCCCCCTGTTTCTTCGGACCCAGGGCAATGTTTTCCTACACCCAAAATGAGGGCACACAAGGGGGTGCGGTGCTCACCGGATCGATAGCCATACGTCAAATTGACTTCCTTTCGGAAGTACAACTTTATTTTCCCTCCCATCAAAGGAACGGAAGGTAGACAGACAGCAGTCGTCTAAACCGCGCTTTGGATCAAATTTATGAGTCAGATCTTGGTAGGTTTTAGTTCGCTGGAGACCAAATGGTAGAGATTCAAAGGCTGAATTGCTTTCTTTTGTTTTTGTTTATGTATTAGGTCATCACATTAGTAATGAGGGGTTTTTCATTTTTGTCATTATTTTACGGGTATAACTCAAACTCTGAAGTTATTTATATTCAAATAAGTATTTATTTATTAATTTAATAATAACAAAATTTCTATTAGTTTCCACCACGAGTCTCCCATTTTTCTACTAACTTTTCAATACCAGTTTTGTAAAAATCGTTTGAGTTTGATTTTAAAAGTTCGTTAAGTTTTTTCCCTTCTTCACTCTCTTCAGGTGATTCGCTAAACTTCTAGAGTGATAGTAATCTAGGAGGGCTCAGTCGGGTGAGAATGGAGGCTGACCGATTAGTTCCCAATCGAAATTGTTAAAACTTTTGTTTGTTATCTCTTGCGATACGAGGTCTCCGGGCGTTGTCTGAATGAAAGAGCACCCTTCTTCTATTGATTAATGCTGGCCTTTTTTCACCTACTGCTGCATGAAAACTGTCGAACTGAGTGCAATAAACCTCTTTGGTGATAGTCTGATTTGGGCCAAGAAGTTCACAATGGAACATGCCATTCATTTGCCCCCAAACACACAAGAGAATCTTCCGTGAATGAAACCTCTATTTCGACTGGGGTAATGATCTTTACCCATCACTAATCCATTGTGTAGAATGTTTAGTATTATTGTACACAACCCTCTTCTGGTCTCCGGTAACAATCCCACTCCAGAATGGTTCACTCTTTAGTCGAGAAACGAGAGTTGAACAGATGTTGATTCTTTGCTGCAAGTGTACCACCTCTGACAGGTGCTGAGGAATCCATTGCCCCACGCGACGATGCATGGGGCTACCCCTCCCCCCCGGTAGGCCGACTCTTCAGTAATTTCTTTAGGGGAGGAGGGGGGGTAGGATGGCGGGGACTTACCTCTGGTCCTGAGCGAGGGCCATTTCTTCAGGAACGCCGGCAAGTCTGCGGCCAATGAGAAAGCCCCTGGAACCGGCGCATTTCTGTGGTTTTAGGGGGTTTATTTTAGTTCTCTTTTCTAAAATGGGGACGCATTTTTATACCGGGTTGCCAACGCTAAACGCACGCTCTTTTTAGGGTGCTAGGTGTGCCAGCTTGGCACCATTTGGGATTCCCCTTTGTGCCCAGGTGACCAAACGTTCCGCAACGGGGCCCCCCCACCAAACAAGGTCGTAAATAATAGAGAGAAGATGGGGCAGTAGAACGGGAAAAGGGTGTGAAGGGGGCAGGTAAGCCTCCACCCACAAAGTAGATAAAATAGGGAATTGGTGACCCCCCCCCACCACCTCGGCCCCAACCAAAGAATGGACGATAGCTGGGCGACGACTATCCTGCAAAGTTAGCTGCAAGCCAAAAAAAAAGCGAAAACGCACTTGTAAAGAAAATGTTACAACAATGATAAACTAAACATGTGTAGAAGGAATAAAGCCAAGGTGTTTCAATCTAGTTTGAGACTCTCTGGCACACTGGATCCGGGAGGGTCTACCGCTGCGAGTGCCAGGTTTGACGGGGGCGGACAGGACCTGGGTCCGGGAACCTGTAAACAAGTCGAATAGTGGCATCCCGTGATCCAAGAAGAACAGAATCGAATGAAATTACGAATCTCGACATTATTGCAATCGAAGGGGGTCGGATGCAACTTTACGCTCAAAGCATCCCGATGAGATTAGCGCCCATGGGCTGCGAGAGATGAATGGCATCCGAGCCATAACCAAATAAACCACCTACTAAAAACTGCTCGAAGAAAGAATATAATTCCTGGAATAAACCCTAAACTTGTTTATAGCCAATAATACCCAGCAAATTGAAGAGAAACGGAGCGAAATGGAATCTTCGACAATCTTGGCGTTACATTTTCTAGCAAAGTAGGAAAACTAGACGCAGCTAAAAAGATACTAGTCGAAGCAAAACGACGGGTATCAATATAGATGGGAAATACCTCCAATGACAGATAAGAAACACAATACGTCCCTTTTCTAATCGTCGACGTGATCCCCACGACGGGATAGTGAAATCGATATAAAGATCAAAATGACAACGGTTGGCAAGCTAGAAGGGACTAAGGGGTTGGGGGACAGGGAGAGCAATAGTAGTGCTTTTCTACAAACCAGCGAGGAGGGAACTCATCGTGGGCTGGAAGGAGAAAAAGGGCGTTGTTGTGAATGACGATGTGCTGATGGTTGTGTATATACTTGTTTGCACTCACGTACTAGACAAAGCGAGGCGTGAATGGGCGCAATAATCAAGTAAAACAAAAGAAGGCAGGCCGCCTCCGACCGGAAGCGGAGCATGCGACCAACACCAGTCAAATAAAATAGAGGAGGTCGACCTCCTCCTTCAGACTATGATTTCATATAGTGTACATAAAATGGCGCGCAGTACACGGCCCGTACGAAATTTGGAAATTCATGAAAATTGTACTAATAAAGATTTCGTTTTAAAAGTACAATATGTTGATCACGTAACATTGTTTTGTATTTTAAATGTGAAAGGCGACAAAAAAAAAGAATAAAAATACAAGATATCAAAGTGAAAAGTAAACCATGTTAAATGTTGTTATTTTCTGGGTGCATTATTGCAGTAAGATGGGGATTTTACATTGCCGAGTTATTACTATATTTATGCAATGATAAATAATGAGGGCTGTGCATTACTTACTCAAAAATGTTCTATAAAATTAAGAAATTAATTATTTTTTATATTATTTTTGAAGCCTATGTAAAAATATTTTAAAATAACAATTATAACCATTTTTAAAAAAATATTATATGTCTTTTCATACATAACATTTGTGTAGCATTTAGTAGTAGTAGATCCTTAATTTCAGTTGTGGAATATAGAAAAAATGGTACCACGGGCGTACGGAGCGTGTCCTACATGGTCGCGATTTGTACAAAAACACTGTTATCAAAAATGACAACATAAATTTGAACTAGTAAACATATTTCAAAGTTCTGTATTTGGAAAATAAAGGTATTTATGTGAGCTACCTGTTGGGCACTTTGGAGTTATGCTAACTTTAAAGCTTTAGTTTTGATGACCAAAAAAATAGCAGTACGATCCGTGTCCACCTGACCCTAACTATGCATATGCAGGTAATCTAAAAATATATAACATTTTGTCATATAAATATATAACTTTTTATCATGTAAATAATAATATACAACGTTTGATTATATAAATAATAATATATACTGTTCATGTAAAGGTTAGGCAAAAATGAACTGGAGAATCTTTCACATCCATACGCGCTCACAAACTTACACTCACACGAATATGCACTTACTCGTGTACACGCCACAGCTGTACATAAAAACGCCCAAACAGGTGCAGTCACTGACACCGAGGTGAAAACAAGAAAGATGCGAACCTTTATTTACTACCAAAGAGCTGCGAAACACGAAATCTTATTCTCGAAATTTGAGATAAAGTTTTTCTTTATCCCTGTGCATACACAAATAAACATTCAGTCGAGTAAGCTCCACCCAAACTTTATAAGTGACTAACAGTGGGCCACAACCACGGTTTTCGGTACATTATATATATATATATATATATATATATATATATATATATATATATATATATATATATATATATATATATATATATATATATATATATATATATATATATATATATATACCGTCTTGGATAGACCCTCCCAAAGGCAGTCAGTCAAGGACAGTCGAAATAGACTAAAATATTAGTAGACCTGCCTCAAATACCCGACATAAGTTCAATCAAATTCATTGCGCCTAAGACTACCGAGTTCTCCGCCTAATAAAGTCCTTAAATTCGTCTTCCGAGATTCCTTTCCTGCGGGTAATCCAACCGGTCCTCTTACCTAGCCTACATCCCAAAAATCAAGCAAGAGGATCTTCTCCAAAATATTGGAGTCAGCCCAAGGCCAGCGCCCGGTAACAGAGTACGCCAATAGCACTACGTCGAAGTTAAGCAACATTGGGCCTTGTTAAGACTTGGATTGGAATCCGCCAAGTCGACCTCTACCTGTGAACATTTAGGCAACCATCTTCTGACCACTAACAACTAACTAACCCCCAGTAAACTGGCAACCAATAACCTATAGGCCAATAACTAGTGAATTCAATATAACAAAGGAACAATAAAACAACAGAGGGGTAGCCCTATCTGCACCCCAAGTGCTGAACTTTACTGAACTAAGAAAGTCCTTGGCGTGGCTATAAAAGATCTTAAGGCTTCGAATATGGGCATTTCAGGTCAGACGTCGGTCAAAAATAAAACCAAGGAAACGGTGTGCATCCACCACTTCCAGGCCAACCCTATTGAGGGACAAGTCTGGGTCGGAGCGAAGCCCTGGGTTGCAACAGAAGTACACTACATAAGTTTTGGCCTAGAGAGAGATGTAGTTCAAAGCCTGTTGGAGTCGACGTTTCAGAGTTGGCATCTGGGTGCACCTAAGGAGATGGAAAGGTCGTCTAATTAAAGGGTGGCGAGAAAATCTTCGAGAAGCACCGAGATGATACAGTCGATGTTCCGGCAAGAAAGGGACACTGAGGACACTTCCCTGAAGAAATTCACATATGAGAAGTGGGGGGTCTCCATGAAACCTTATCGCCATACAACATAGGCCTTATTCAGATGGAAAAACACTGGAGTAATGCTGTCAACGATGGAAAGGTTCGCAAATAGCATTTTCATGCTGGAGTGGAACTTGCGGAACCCGCACAGTGCAGAAGAAAGGTGGCTTCCGTTATCCGGAAAAAAAACTAATATAATATTTACCAATTTCTCTATTAATTTGTACAAGGATAAGGCTAAGAAATTGGGTGGAAGTAGGCCATGGTAAAGTGATCTCTCCCAAGTTTGCGAAGAGTGAGCAAAATAACCATTCGCAGGAAGTCTTGGAGGCTACTCTCTGTCCAGATCCTGTTAAATAAATTTAGCAAAATCACCATGCCTCTATCACCTAGGTATCGAAGCATGGCACAAGGACAATTCTCCTGTCCAGGAGCGGTGCCGCGCAACTCTCTTAGCTAAAAGGTTCTTTGAAGGGTTCTCCGTCTCTGGAGGTAAAGTGGTCACGACTTGCAATAAATACCGGAAGAGCAGCATCTCGTCTAGAGAATGTGGATAAAGCTGAGGCGAAAGATTCCGCCATGGTTGCGTGGTCCAAGATTGCGATCCCGTTCTCCTGGAGAGGGGGATGGGGGTCCTGCGAGAACTTGCCCCAAATACTTTTGACTCGCTTGCACACGTCTGCCCAATGGGTCTTCCTGTTAAGTCAAGACTCTTATGCCAGCTGTAAAGAGAGCGGGCAGGGTTCGAAAAATACCGAAAGCTAGTCCTAGCTCGAAGAAATCATTCAGGCGGCGCTTATGGTGCATGTCGGCGTACTACTTCAGTCTGAGGGCCGTCTCACACTCTACCAACCACCAAGGAAACGGACGACGAGAAAAACATCCAGACGTTCTATGAACTCAACGGCCTCATCAAGAGACCTAAACTACGACTGTGACATAAATTAGTCATTTCCAGATTTAACTATCATTTTATGGCCTGGCAGCGGCCCATAAAATGATAGTTAAATCAGAAAGTAGTCACTACCATCAAGGTCATCGCTCCCTCCCAACCAAAATCAGGTTGTGCATCAGAAGAGCACAAGGGCAGATCGAGACAGGAAAGTGAAACGGTTCTCGGGCTGTGATGCATAAACTCATCCACATTTCCTAGACCAATCACCAGCTAGTCAGTCAGGTCGGCACCGAGGTGACTATTGGGACTGATCGTATAGTCCCTCCTTCCGTTCAAATACCCGAGTAGGAGAAAGGGCATTGGCGGAAGTCCCCCAGCGTGGAATGTACACAGAAATAACTGAAGGGGGGTATCTAAAGCAAAGAGAAGAACATAAACATCATGCCGGATGTAAATGGCGCATCCTCTTGCCCAGCCCCCAGCCCGTAGTAGTGGGGTCGCAAAACCCTTAAACCCCGGGAGGGTGGGCAGGGGGAACGCACCCAGCATGGTCTCCTGCAAAAAGATATCTAAGGGAAAACGGGACGGGACTAGCCTCTGCAGCTTCTCCCAGTTGGCCCGGAGTCCGCGGCAATTCCATTCAAGGAATATGCCCACCAGGTCTAGCTCGGAAGAGATGTGGGGACCCTCTACCAGAAGACACTCACGTGAATGGTCGTGCGCTTCTCGGGATTCAATGACTTATTTGGGATCTTTTCTTCCCTCTGCCTCAAAAACTTAAAAGGGCGGAGTTGCCTCTTTTGGAGGGTCCCCCGTCTCCAAGCCACCCGGTTCAGTCTTGGGTGGGAGCGTGGGAGCCAAAGCTCCCTTGCTGCCGTCCTCCTTTCGGGGTACAGCCTAGGAGTCCCCGAAGAAGGTCTCGCGACCACCTTCGTGGGGTTTGCCTCCTGTAAGCCTAACGATTTGGTGGGGGCACGCGGACGTTTTGCCTTGCGAGAAACGGTTAGGCTGGGGAGGAGAGCAGTCTTAGTTTAGCTGAGGCAGGGTGTGAGCTCTTTGAGCAGCTAACCACACCCAGGGAGTGCCGGGGAAATAATCCGCAGAATTGATCATGTTGCCCTTGGCCAACATGCTGCCATCAGTGGAGCGAATAACCAGAAAGCGTTTGAAGCCAGCGGGTTCGAAAACGCCAGATAGTCTCTCAATTAGAGGCCTCGACGTTATCGAGGCTTTACTCACCACATTCGCAACGTTGGTTTTGGTCTTATTCTGGGTCTCCTCGCCCGAGGGGGCCCTTGGACTGGACGTGCCGGTCTTGACATGGTCGCTTGCCCTGATGGAAGTGGACGTCTGCACCCGGCTCCCCGCCTAGGAAGAGAAACTTCTAGTATTCTTTGTCTTACCGTTTCTCTTCTTTTTAGGAGAGGAGGGCGGGGATTGAACCCGCTTCTCTCACTCCCAAAAGGGGCCCCAAGGCAGAACAAACCAACCACAACCATATCCTTTTTCGATGGTAGCCGGGACGGGACACCAAACCTACGAGGAAGTCACTCCTCTCCTTGTGATTCCTCGGGGGCCTTGTGCTGCCTCAGGAGGGTCTTGGCACCGAACCCAGGTTTGCCCACGGAGAAGACCTTACCATCTGGCGTGGGGACACTTCCGGTACTATCCCTATCTCAGGAGTGTCCTAGCGTTTATGGCCCGTCACAAACGTCGGTGGGGCCGACCTCCATTGGGAAAGGGAGGGGGGAGGGCACATGCCGGCTCCCATCAAAGTGACGAGCCTCGGGTTGACAAGGTGCCTAGGTAGGGCCCAGAGGACGGTGCCACCTCTTACCCCTCTAAGGAGGGCTGTGGCGGTTCACCTGCCCAATGCGGGAGAGCGGAAACCGAGGCGGTGCGTACATGGCTTTGCCATGTTCTTTTGGGACACCTAAGAAAGCAAAGAGGGACCCGCCCTAAGGTAACTCTACACAAGGGGTATGGGGGACGCCCCAAACGAACACGTATCAGTTGGAGAGGGAAAAACACCCTATAAACTAGAAGTCTTGGAGGGGAACTGAGAAAGCATAGGGGAGGAGGAGGGATATTCATGGAGAGGTGGTCTGCCCCAGGGCGGCTCCTGAAGATGAAAAAGGGGAAACCTCTTTTCCGCAAATAAATGGTTGGGGAGGAGCCCCCCTCAACCAGTCCATCTGGTGACTGCCTAAAAGGCCATAAATCGCCTTAATTAAATGTATAGCCTAAATGCTAGGCTAAATTAAAAAAAACAAAAGACAACCCACGACCAATCAACCGATTGAAGTGGTACTGACGCGGTTTACCTCGTCCGTCACAACACCAAGGTGGGGGCGAGGATTTGTTAAGTGTGTTGTAGTTCTAAATGTTGATAAGAAGGTAGCCCAAAGGAGTGAAAATTTGTGACCAGTGAAAGCAAAAAGAGTGGTTGGAGAGCTATCTATATCCCGCCTCTAGCCGTTCCTTTCAGGTCTCCACCCTAGTTGCGTCAATGGTTCGCTGTCGCACTTGTGCAGCGACGCTCATCGACCAAAGATTTTTGTGGTGAACCAGTCACTCCTCAAAGGTTGCAGCTCCCACAGACAGGGTGGATTCCCTTACTAGGTCGTACTAATCGTGGACAGGACGGCCGGAATCTGGATCTGTTGTGGCAGACCCAGAGACGGGACACGAGCCCTTTCGTTGGCCTGGCAATCAACAAGGCAGTAAAGCTCTCCTGATATAAGCAGTGCAGTTGTAAGCATCCGAGGACGATCTCAGGAAGGGGGTCAGCCCACTAAACGGAGGGGGAGGGAGTAAATGGGGGAAAACCAAAAATTCGCATTATTCGCGCTCTAACGCACACGACCCAGGACCTCCCAAGTCCCAGTCCCTTGCGACCTGGGGGCACTAATAGTGGTTGCTTATAGAGGTTCCAAAAGCATCTCTTCTGACACGACATGAGGTAGTTGTCAGATCCTTAAGCCTATGCAGAGGGGTGAGGAGAGAGTCGTAGGGAAAAGGGGATGCTGGGAGGGAGCGAGGGGGAGAGCACCAGCAATTTCCCCAGGCCCCTTCACAGGGTCCATGTCAACCCAGTGACGGGGCTTTCATAATAATGTCCACATAAGTCAGGTACAGAGTGTAACGGGTTAGACAAACCCCACTGCGGGGTCCCGTTTGGTGCGGATGCATCTTGGCGCCCCCCCTTGCCTCGGGGAGGGGGGGGAAGGGACTCCTTTCGGCAATGCGTTGGGGCTCCCAACTTGGGACTCAATAGGCCTGCGGCCTACTTATGGGATTTAAGTGTGATGGGCCGGTGCACCTCCTCCAACAGGAAGCTCGGGAGACCGGTATGGCCGCATCCAGGACACAATCCTCGGATCAAAGAATGGGCCAGATCCTCAGGACATCTCTAAAATAAACCTGCGGTTCCCTAAGGGAGTGCCCTCTAAGACAGCAAACAGGGCACCGCCGCTGCACCAGAAGGAGAGAGAGAGAGAGAGAGAGATACCGACTCATTAGGAGGTAAAGATGAAGCCCCCTTCGTGAGTGTGAAGGGCGTTCTCCGACATGAAGGGGAGGCCCTTTGGCAGTTAGGCCTGCTGGGAGGCTATCCCTTCCAGCAGTCTGAGGGTGCCTCTTTTAACCTCGCACCCTTCCTCACCGATACTAAGGTAGGGCGATGACGCACTTTGATTATCATACCGGCAAGGCACCTCTCTGCGTGGACATAGCGTGGAAATGCAACGTCTTGTACAGAGGCCAAACCAGAGCTCTAAGAGAACTTTAAAAGAGTAGGCCTAAAAATGAATCTCTGGGAAAACATTTAATGACACTTGCTGATCATGAAATTGACAACCAGCAAATTGAAATCGTAAACATATGCACATATAATAATTGAAAATCACATGACACGTGATATATAGTAGATGTATTTAAAGCCCCAAAGAGATGAAAACTGTTAACACAACCCGGAAAAACGCCAAGGAAAATATTACGTGAACCAAAGAAAGCTTAAGAAAGAAAATGGGAGATATAGAATTGAAGAAAAATAGGGCAAACTATTTCAACCGTTATTTTTGTATAGCCGTCATTTTCATATAACGGTTAAAATAGTTTGCCCTATTTTTCTTCAATTCCATATCTCCCATTTTCTTTCTTAAGATTTCAAAGGTTCACGTAATATTTTCCTTAGCGTTTTTCCGGGTTGTGATACTAATTTTAATTTCTTTGGGCCTTTAAATACATATGCACTTATCTAAGTGAACATAAAACATCACCTGAAAATATTTATTTTTTAAATCCAATGCATAATAATTACTCTCGGTTGGCAAGCAATTAAAAGAGCAAGCACCATCTTCAAAAGTAAAATGCCCTTTTGTATGAAAAGTATATAAATAATGGATGGTCCCAACTATAATCTATTTAGCTGAAACTTGAACCTGTCTCCCCAAAACTTCAAAATCTAGTGAAAACAATAATCTAAAATGGAATTGAGATAGAGCAAAAACAATAGAGTAGATGGACAGAAAAATCACACAATGAACTCTACCTAATAGAAGACGGACGACACAAAGGAAGACACCAAGATGGAGAAATGATCTTCTTAATTAAAAACTGGAAGAAAATTGGAGAAGATGGACGAAAATTTTAAAAGGTGCGAAAGGTTCTCTGAACACTGAAGGGGCACATTGATGAAAGAGATGATTTATTATTTTTATTTATTTAAATTTGAATTAGACGCGTGTTTTGTTCGCATTTAATGATTATTAAAGATTACCGATTTTCCTCTGAGTATGGTTTGTCCTGAGTGGATGGTACCCGCGTTCCTTGAATTTAGAGTGCAATAGCAACGAGGCCGTATCATGCAGAAAGTGTGTAAGGAGTGATCTGTAAAGAAAGCTTTGAAGCTGGAAGAAGTGAAAATGTGTGTGAAGGATATAAATGAGCAAGATCCTGCAGGAGGAATTGGGGTAGGGAGGGAACACAATCCTATAGATCTTCGACGCAGATCTATCCATGACATCCCTTAGTTCTAGAGTGTAGTATATCATTGAGACACAGTCTCCTTCCGATCCTGCGTTACAATATGCAGTTTCTTAGAGACCAAACAGAGAAGAGCCCTCGTGGGTTAACAACCCCCACCCCTCCTCCTTTTTATAATAATCACTTCTTCAAATAGGATTAATTTTAGGGTTCCCTAACAAAAGATTATTTGATTCCGTGACCAGCCTTTGAAAACGTAGCGTCAGAATCATTCCACTAAAGTCGCGGTTGCGCCTCTTCAACAAACTCATCACTCGTGCAAACTCGCAGAATAAAAAGCATTTCCAAGGAGTTTTTTGACCTATCTTGTTGCACGCTCACCAATTAACGAGTTCATTATTGACGCCACAATGGAGAAAGAGGCAACGGCAGAACTGCAGATAATAAAAGTCACGCCAAACACATTTCCCCGTGCGATGGACGGAGGCGATTTCCGGCGGGCCTACCCGTCTCCGCTGCTCCTCCGAGGCGAAGGTTAGGTCACAGCGCAATCCATAATTAAGAAAATAGGCTGAAATGAAAGACACGAATGGGGCCCCTGCGGCTATGCCCCCCGATTCAGGACCCTGTGGTAAGGGTGGGAAAGTTTGTAAGGATTAACATACCGGCATGAGCGGGAGGCGTCGCAGTAGGCGCCGGGGTAGGCGTGTAGCGAGGGGAAACGTGGCCGTGGCGAACAGCTCCATACTTACCTGAAAAGAGAAGAAACGAAAAGGTAATTAAAAGGCTCATAATTACCGCTATTATTTCTATCCCTGGAAAGAGAGAGGCGAAATTGGTTTCGACAAGGGGATATTCCCTCAGTGTGAAAGAATGTGGGGAAGGATGGGTAATTGAATGAAAAGGAATCACCGGGGTTGCAATATGAAACCTCATTACACACCTTCAGGATCAACAAGTTCCTACAAGGAACACAAGTACAAGAGAAGAGGATCATAACTCGAAGTCCTAGGGAAGCAAGGGGACAGAAAAAGGTCTATAAAAGATGGCGGAATCCACCAGTTCTCTATTCTGAGACTGACGAGTGGCAATATGGCCAAAAAACAAGCAGGTCCGTATGTGCAACACTATGGATTACCACAAAGACTCGCATATCACTCTCTTCCCATTTGAGTCATCAGGACAGTGTTCTTCAATATCTGCTCCTAGTCAATAACTTGCGCTCCAGTTCTTCCACCTAGTGTTCTCTTGTACAACTTTACTTCAAGAAGCCTTAAGGTATTCCAAGAAATCTCTCTTTCTTTATCCCCCTCCCCCGCAATTGTCTAGTGCTTTACGGATGTAAGCCAACGGCTACTCTTTTCTCCTGGATACTGTGATGAAGAAAGTGGATGAGTTCAGCCATGCAAGAGGTTAAAAGAGGATGAATGAAGTATGAAGATAGGTCTAAAGCGAGGCCAAAGTGTTAATAAAAGCGAGCAAAAAATGACTGAGTAAAGGAATCTTTGGATTTACTTTGTAATATCCCATAAAAGACAACCCGAGTTTCGTGTTGACTTTCAAAACTCCTCCAAAAGAATAAATATCCTCCCCCCCCCTTCCCAGGCCCCCCAAAAAGTAGGCGCAAAAGAAAAATCGGAAAAGCAAATCGTGGCACAGATTGATTGACGGCCTAAATTGCAGCGTTAAAATCTCGAATATTTGGAATTGGCCGCTTTGACGCCATTTTTGGACCAATAACTCGGGCTGTGGAGTGGCTCCATAAAGCCTGGATCTGACGGGGAGTCGTTTTTCCGCACTTGGACTCTCCTATTCGACAGAAGGAGGGAGGGGGGGAGGGGGGAGGGGGATTAGAAGAGGGTTTTCTTGCTCAAAAATGACCAGGAAAAGGAATGTGAAGGTGAAAACGGAAGCTGTTAACAAACGCGAATTAAAAGTGCTCAATCGCCTAGTGGATAAGAGGGTGGATTAATACGCCTAGTAATAATGCGTTAGATTACCAGTAATTGATAAGGGGTGGATTACCAATCTGGGTGAATGAGGATGGATTATCAAAATTATTGGGTAATGCATTGGATGACCACGTATAAGTAATGGGGTGGATTACCACGTATAATAAGTAGGTAATGTATTGGATTACCACGTCTAGTAAATAAGGGGAGATTATCACGGCTATTTGGTAATGCGTCGGATTACTACGCCGAATGCATAAGATGCTGTATTAACATGGCTAGCTGATGGCGAGTGGATTACCACGTCTGATGGATAAAGGGGTGGATTACCACGCCTAGTAGATAATGGGTTGATTACTACGCAACCTGAGTATGAGTGGATTACCATGCCTAGTGTATGATGAGGTGGATTACCAGGTCTAGTAGATAAGGAGTGGATTACGACGTTTATTGGGTAAGTGAGTATATTAACATGGCAAGTGGATAAGGAGGATTGACACATCCTAGTGAATGAGGGGGGATTACAAGGCAAAGTGCTTAAAGCATTGGATTATCATATGGTGTGAAAGGGGTTGGATTACTACAGATAGAGATTAAAACATTGGATTACCACGCATAGTGAATAAGGGATGGATTAACACGTAGTGGTAGCCATGGATAACCACGCATATTGTATAAAGCTTTAAGTTACGTCTAGTGGATAAGGTATTGGATTACCATGTCTAGTGGATAAAATTTGGATCACCACGACTAGTGGATTTGTGGTTGGATTAACACGCATAATATGCAAAGAAAGCTGGAGCAACACGCGGTGTGTAAGGCACTGACTTGTCATATATAGTGAATAAAGGGTAGATTAACAAAACGTGGGTAGGGTGGATTACCATGAATAGTGTGTAAGGCGTTGGATTAACAAACATGGTGTATAAAGCGCTGGATTACCACGACTAGTCAATACGTTTTTTGTTAATTCGCCCATCTGCAGACTGCCTTCAAGGGTATAAGTCACCGTAATTAAAATTCGAGACTAGTGCGAGGCTTATCTAAAAGTCGCAAAAAACTGTCCCAAAAAACAAGAGAACAAAAAAAGAAAAAAGAAAAAGGAAGACGGTTACGGCGGCAGGGGCAGGGGCAGGCCCGCATTCCCCTTACGTGGTAGGAACATGCGACCCACCACAAAAGAGCCAAATAAAGTGGAGGAGTCTAGCCTCCTCCAGTCATAAAAGTTAACAAGTCAGTGTGTACGAACCCACCCCGAGTACGAGACAAGCGGTATCGACCCCGAAGACCACTCAGACTGGGACATTCAACAAACATATGCCGAACAGTCTGGAGAACAATGCAGTCGTCACAGTATGGCGCAGGCGAGCGCTCCATCAAATGGCGGTGCGTCCCGCGAATGTGTCCAATTCGGAGACGACAGAAAGCAACCTGAGGCCGTCGCGGCATTGGGGGGTAGGTCCATGAGAACAGTCGCGCGCAATAGCATGCAACTTTAGGTTCCCCTCGACCGTCTCCCATCTTCTTGGCCAAGCAGCCCGGAGAGCTGCCCATATTCCCACCATGTAATCTGTGTGAGGAAGAGCGAAACGCTGGTTTGGTGGCCTGTTCTCGCGGACTCTTTGGTGCCCCCATCGGAACGCTCATTCGCCGCGATTCTCACATGTCGAGGAACCCAGCAGAAGATAATCTCGACATCTGCCCGGCTCGCCGAAACCGTAGCTTCACGGATATCGCGAACCAGGGTATGCGGAGATTCCAATAACCCGAGAGCACTCAGGGCGCTCTGTGAGTCGCTATAAATCACAATCCAGTCTCCGAACAGGGCACGACACTTTATCTCGCGTACCGAGAGGTGTATTGCAACCAGCTCGGCCGTGAAGACAGACGCAGCGCCCGCACAAGCACCGGTAACTTCCAACAGAGGGGGATAGTGTGGAAACCGACTTCTTCTTGGAACTTGGAGCCATCCGGATACACTGGCACGGTTCCAGCGTGAAACATAATTTGCTCCAAAAAGACCGAACGCAATATTCCCGGCGTTATAGAAGATTTGAGAGCAGAGGCGTGCCGTCCTGGGTAGAACCAGGGCTGACACCCAAAGGGCTTAGGGTATGACTGGCGTCTCTCGGCGGCATAGGCACCGTCGAGATCAGCTGCGGATGCCGTGAGAGCTGTCGGCGACTGAGGGAGGCGCCGGGCTCGCGCGTACAGGCGAATAATGCACTGTGCATGGCGCAGAGTGAGTGGCATCTCCCCAGCATCGACAAGTAGGTTCTCAATGGGGAAGTGCGGAAAACGAGACGACTCCACCTTCCGAAACACACGCTCGGCTGCGGATGCATAAAACTCGCATCCGTAGTCGAGATTGGAACGAACAAATGATCGATAAAAAAGTAAGGCAGTAGCCATATCGGCACCCCAGGCGCTGAACGTCACGGAACAAAGAATATCCATGGCGCGGGTACAAGAGATCCTAAGGTTGCGAATATGCGCCTCCCAGGTGAGGCATCGGTCAAATACAAGACCAAGGAAACGGTGCGAGTCCACCACTTCCAGGCGTGCACCCCATTGAGAAACAAGTCTGGGTCAGGATGGAGCCGTGGATGACGGCAGAAGTGCACCACCTTAGTCTTAGCTAAAGAAAACCGAAGCCTGTGCGCTTCGGCTTGGCGAGAGAGGCGGTTCAATGCCTGTTGGAGTCAACGCTCAAGAGTTGGCATCTGGGCCGTACCAAAATAGATCAAAAGGTGGTCCACATAGAGCGTAGCGAGAACATCTTCCAACAGCACCGAAGTGATGCCTTTGATGTTCATAGCAAAGAGTGTGACACTGAGGACGCTTCCATATTGGACACCCTCTTCATGTTCCATTGGGCCAGAGAGGGGTCACCACACCTGTACGCGCAATCGACGATCTCGCAAATATTCAGACAATGATTGGAAGGCGTCCCCTCGCCCCCATCGTGTGGAGAGTATTCATGATACCGTATCGCCATGCGGTATCATATGCCTTCTCTAGATCGAAAAACACCGTGGCGTAGTGCTGTGTATGAAGGAAGGCTTCGCAGACGGCATTTTCCAGTCGAGCAGAGCGTGCGACGTAGAGTGGAACCTGTGGAAGCCGCACTGTGCTGAAGACAGATGGCCTTCGCTGGCCAGGAAAAAAGGCTAATCTATTAAACATTTACCAATTTTTCCATCAACTTGCGCACGCAGGAGGTTAGAGAGATTGGGCGGAAACCGGCCGGAGTAGAGTGATCTCTTCCCGGTTTGTGAAAAGTAAGCACAGTAGCAATTCGCCAGGAGGTTGGAAGGATACCCTCTGTCCAGATCATGTTGAACAAATCTAACAGAAAGGCCATGCCTCGCTCACCCAGGTGTCAACGCATGGCATACGGGACATCGTCATGACCAAGGGCGGTGTCCGTTCACGAAGCGAGAACGAAACGCAACTTACTCAATGTAAACCTCTAGTTGAAGGCGGACGGGAGGATACAATCCTATGCAGCTCCTCCCAGTTGGCCAGGTGCCGTAGAATGACCCACCGACATATACGTCAGTTTTACCCGATATGCGTGCACGCTCAAGGTCAAAAGAGTGACCTCGGCCCAACTCTAGTCACGGCAGAGATGGTGGATAGAAGTGGGAGAAGTTGGGGACTAACTTCCCTGAAGGAGTGCGGCGATTTAAATGCAAAAAATAGAGTGCAGTTGACCCTTATTAAACTAATGAAGGCTTCGGGCTATGAGGCTTATGAAAAAGTAGGAAAAATACCCTTTAATATTTATACAGTAAACACAATGAATAGTTTAAAATAGAATAATGATAATGGATACTCGATGTTTACAATAATCGATCTAACAGAGCTACTCAGAGCTAACTTTACGGGAGGGGTCGAGATGCTATACGAGCCTCTGTACGTACGCATACATGGATGACTGGCAAGGAAGCCACTGATAATTCTTTAAGAGATGAAACGGGGGATAGGATGGTTATTCGGGGGACTTTAACCTCTAGTAGTAACACAACTGGAGGGAGTATTCCTTCAAAACGAAATGTAACGAAATCAAGGATGGACCAATTGAGTGGGGCTCAGATCCTTCGGTATAATTTTAGCCTTCGAGCTCGTAGGAAAAGGGAGCGCGATCGAGAATGACGTGTTTCGTTGTAAAAGGCAGGCTTATACTGTCGATGCCCAATTGTGAACAGCCGGAACCTTTACTGCCTCTGCCAAGAGTGGGGGGGACTTCTCCTTGGACCAACACGGCGCTTGAGGAATGGAAGTACTGCCGCCCGGGTTCCTTGAAAACGCCCCAGGAGGCGACAGAGGCACGCGTTTAAGATTCTAATCCCTCGCTTATCGCAGAAAGCAATTTAATATTTTGACTCTTCCCACGGACCTCGCTCACGTTGACTGACCTCGTGGTTTCGACGGGGCACATGGTGGCAAGGAACCTCTATTCTCGACACCAGGACTCCGCGGCAATTCCAATAAAGGAAATGTTGGGTGTCCCCTCTTCGAAATGAAGACCCTCACCTGAATGACCGTACGCTTCCCCGAGGCAGAACCCCGGGCGATGAAGGCGAAGGCAATTCGGAAGGGGGATTCCCTCATTTAGATGATCCACCGTCTCTGAGCTACCCTGTCGAACCTTGGGTGGGGGCGTAGGAATCGAAGCTTCTTTGGTGCTGTCCTCCTTCGGGGTGGCAGCTTTAGGAACACCGGAAGATAACCTCACAACCACCTACAGGCAATGTTGCCTCCCATGAGTCTAACGTTTCGGTGGAGGCGCGTGACCGTTTCGTCTTACGGGAACCTTGGTTTTAGCCGAAGCTGGGTGTGAACCATTTATGCTGCCAGGACTACCAAGGAAGGACCTGCTATACGGGGCTGGGTCGCCTCCCGGGACCATGTCAATTTCAGTGGTGGCCATACCGCCCCCCCCCCCATTTCCCGAGGCATTACGGATCAAAATCGAGGATCCTTGGAAGGCTTAAAATGCAGGACGTTAGTTGTCAGGGATTGACGGGCCCTGCCCTCACTTTTCCACCTAAGGGATTGGCCCTATCCTCTCCCACCGGGAGCGGTCAATTTTGGGTCGCTTGTCTTCTCACTTGACAGTGCCACGTGATAAAAGAAAGGAGTGACGGCTGATGGTGAGGAGATGGAGTCGCCCGAGAGCACCCCCAATGAATCGGGTGGGGAGAAAGCCACCGCACCCAGAGGCCTAGTAGATGAGTAAACCTCCGCACCGGCAGAAGAGGGTTGTAGGGGCCCCTGAGAAAGCGCATGGGATAGCCGTAATGATAATAATAAATTAATAGTAATATTATTAAATAATAAGAATGATAACAACAATAGTAATGCAAATAATAACTAATAATAAAAAGGTAAAGTAGTGGAGAGTGAGGGTGAGGGATACAAACTTTCCGAGGCCCCGCTGAGAGTTCGAATCCACCGGCTACACGGGGCTCACCTGGGTAGTGAACAAGGGGGGATTACCGCGCCTAGTGTGTAAAGCTTTTGATTACCACGTCTAGTGGATAAGGCACTGGATTATCATGCGGAGTGGATAAGGGAGTGGGATTACACACATTGTGGATAAGAGTAATGGATTACTACGCTCAACAGTAGACAATGCGCTGGATTACCACGCTTTATACACTTTATAAGGGAGTTTATTACCACACTAGTAGACAAGGGAAAGATTACTACACATCTTTGACAAAGATGGTGGATTACCACGCCTAGTGGATGAGGGGTGAATTACCCCGCCTACCTGGCGAGAGCGGGATCAAAATTGTTGGGGCTCGTAGGGAACTGTGGCCACTTAGAAGGTTGGTGATGGCGCCCGCGTCCACGACACACAACCCATCATCAGAACAGCGCTGCCTCTTTTACACTTTCCTCTTACTCTCCGCACAAGACGTGTCAATCTTCTTTCCCGGTCCCTGCCCCCCCCCCCAACGGGGGTCATTTCACACTTCCCTGACCGGAACGTGTGGCTCCCCCGTGAGCCACGGAGGGTTCCCTGCTCCGTATTTTCGTGGCAAAACAGTGATATAGTTCTTACCCCCCCCCTCCTCCCTCGTGCCTTCTTTCCCCCGAATATTAAAGCGCAATAGCAACGAAGCTCCATCACCCCAGAAGCAAAGATCTTTTCAAGAAAGAATTGGGGGATGCATAGTTGCAGATCCACCCACAGGTAATGGGGCAGGGAGGGTGCTCAATTCCAGGCATTGGGGCTCGAAGGGCGTGCCGTTCAACCAAGGTTTCACTTGTAGCTACATCATCCCGGGCCGGCTTATGATTTTCAACTGATCTTTATGTACATTTCATTATACGGTGTGTAGACCTCGCCGACAATTCACCGATGGGGCGGAGAGTAACGATGGCAATGGGCAATCACTGAATGGGCACGGGAAAAGTGCATTTCAAATATCCCCGTGGGAGGAGACGGTGTCGTAAGTACTTAGCGCCCCCCCACCCCCTTAAATAAGTCACAGGAAGTTGAGGCGCGGTATAAGAGCCATTTTTTAGAGACGAGTGATTGCCCGCTGGTTTAAGCTGTATGGAAGAAGTCTAAATTTATTTTTTCGTAATAACGGGGGCCGGGGGACGGGAGAAAAAAAAAGGGCCATGTTCATAAATAATGCGGGAGCCATACAACGCATTTTTATGTTTATTAGATTGTGGCGCACGGACATTTCTCATCACGTTAATGCGTCGACAACTGGAGAAGAGAAAATACAAACAAAAAATGGACCTAAACCATACAAAACTCCCGAGCACTTGTATTATCACCCCCCGCCCCATAATTAATGCCTTCTTTTTGTATACAAAGAAATAATACGATGTTCTTTTAATAATAAGCTTGGAATTCCATTTGGTCGTTGCGGTAACCGTATCCATCAACCCGAAATGAGTACTTCAAACCATTAAGCACTATTTGCGGGGAAAAAACACCATTAGTCCCAGTCGTCCTTAACCTTAATTTAGTCAAAATCACCATTCGCAGAAAACTACCAAATCTGGCTTATTATCCGGCGCCATTGTTTTGTTCTTAGGAGATTGTAATTTACAAAATTTCAGACCAAAGCTCGCACGCGACGCTGGGCAATTAATAAAAGGACATTGACAACACCTAATGAGGACATACGTCTTTACGCATACAGAGAAGAGGAAGTGAATTACTAAAGTGAAAATAGATAAAAGAAAGGGCGGTCGGTAAGAACACTCGTTGCTCTATTCATTAGAGAAGAGAAGAACACAAATAGAAAAGATTAAAAGCGTCCTCCAAGGAACGACAGGCTACAGCGATCTATCGTCTTCAATTCCCTCACGAATTCATCTGCCCCCTCCATCCCATCTTTTCTTCCCCGCCCATGCTACACTCATATATTACAGTAATGCAGTCATTTCTTTTAAGACATCTTTTCCAGCTGTGGCCAGCTTCTTTTCCCTGTTTCTGCTATCTGGAAAGGGACTCACTAATCCGGGTCCCAAGTCTGCGACGTACTTCGCCCACGTCAACATGTGATGTCGGGTCTCGTCCAGACTTGGTTCTTGTCACGAGAGATCAAACCATAGATGGCCTCTCTTTGGCAATTACCCATCTGGAATATTTGCCTGAAACATGCCCAAAGCAGGACGGAGTTTGCTCACTTTTATGACCTGGCATCCTCCTCCTCTGCCTTTTTCCTATTTTCAGGGGGAGAGAGTAGTAATAATAACACACTAGAGACAGTTTCGGTCCTATTGTAAAAACTGGTGCGTGGTAGGACACCCAAAAGAGGTCACACTGTCAGAATATTTTTCAAATGGAGAAAAGACGGACTTGGACGAGATAAAAAGGAAAAAGGTGGTGAGCGTAGGAGAAAACAAGGGATGGAGAGAGGTGGGTTGAAGAGCGCGAAAGCAACTGACACCTCCCTGTCTCGAAACAGTATCTGAATATGAAATGGGTGTTTCGCGCACGCAAATATTCCTGTCTCGCGGCAAGCCAATTTGTATTGAAAACTTAACCGGATGAGGTGGGGCGGGGTGGTGCGGGTGCGAGTAAGAAAAAGAATCTATTGCTCAGACTAACGGGGGCGAAATATGGCACCAGACAAAAGAAAACAGAACGTGAAAACAAGTGAAGCATTATAAAGAAAATCAGACAGGCGTATAAATTCTGAACGAATGAGCGGCAGGGGCTGGTGGAGAGTGTCCCAAAACATGCATGTATAAACGAGCCTAAAGCGTGGATGAACGTACGCACACGGGGGAAATGAGATGCACGCGGGTGGCCAAAAGAGAAGCCCTCCCCCTGCGTTTAATAGTGCCATCAAATCCGACGAGGAAACGACTAAAATATAAATCGGTGTTGTTTTGTTGGATTTGGTGCTCACGAAGACAAGGCGGAGGACAAACTGAGACAAGATTCGAGACCCCAAATAGGAAGATCTAAAACTAAAGGGCCCGCATCGCCTGGCCAAGGCAGGGACAAACATCACTATCCAATCTGGATTCGGTCGGTTAAGGACCAAAGATCATTCGAGTTCGTACTTGTGAGTGCGGTGGCCTATTGAAATGCCCCCCCCCCCCCCGCCCGTCTTCTAGACTACTAGGGGATGGAATGCTTGTGTTGAACGTATCCGTTCCAACGTGAATCCCTTTTCGGACGGAGAGTTAGTGAGCGGCGATAAAATGGCTTAGATATTAAATAAGTATTTTTTTCAGTATTTATACTCGAACATAATCGAATTGCAACAGATGGGATCTTGATCTTCAGGGGTAGTAAGGTTGATATTGGAGGATATCTTAATTACTAAGGAGATAAGTTTCAAAAGAAATATCAGGTTGTGTCATAAGTAATTTGCGTTTATGTGAAGCAAAATGTAACGGCGCATTTCGAACTTCCAGTGTTTTAATCTTAACCGTAAATTACCTATTTAGAAAGAGCGTTCATCGCTCATTCTTACCTCAGCAGTAAACAAGTGTGAATCATAATTTAAACTAAAATATCATGCCCTAAAATGAAGGGACTAGAAGAGAATATTCGACATGTGATGTTATGTCAGTTTGAGAATAACAAAAACGCTTCAGAAACACCAAAGAAAATTTGGAGTGTCTATGGCCAACGTGCCATTACTGATGGCCAAGACTGAAATTGGTTTTCACAGTTTCGTTCTGGGGATCAATCATTGACAGATGAGCCAACACCAGGACGATTATCAGACTTCGATGAAGACGTCTTAAGAGAACTGGTGGAATGCAAACTTATACTGTCAACAGCTAAACATGTGGATGAAAATCTTTTAAGAAAACGCCCTGCACTCCTCAACAGGAGACACGTCGTGCTTCTTAATGATAAAACGCAAGACCAAAAAAACAGATAATCACGCAGAAAAAGATATTGGACTTAAGGCTGGTCTGTTCTACCCCATCCATCATATTCACCAGACCTTGCACCAAGTGATTTCCATGGTTTTTGTTCACTACAAAATCCTCCGAATAGTAAAAATAATATCTCAAGAAGACCAGAAAAAATTATTCGTGGACAACTTGAACTCAAAACCAGCTGAATTTTACGTTAGAAGAATCAACAAGCTACCTGATAAATGGCAAGAGGTGATTGACAAAAATGGCGAATAGATTATGAATTGATATTATTGAATTGTTCAGCTATTCATGAATAAATATATTTCCCAAAAACGGAAGTTACGTATGACTCAACCTGATAGAATTAGATCTAGTAAAGCACCGGGCCCTGACGAGATTTCCCATCAAATTTTGAAGGAATGTAAAGATATGAAAGTAAGTCTCTATCTAGCATCTATATTTATAAAATCGTTTTAAAGACTGGCATTGCACTAATGGCGTAAAAGAAAGCTATTGTGATGATCTTTAAGAAGAGGGATAAAATGAATGTCTAATTACCGGCTAGTGAGTTTGACATCACAGGTGGGAAAATGATGGAATATGTAATAGCGAAATCTATTAGGCATCACTAATATAAACATAAGTTGATTATGGGACCTCAAAGCGGCTTTACTAGGAGTAAATCGTGTTTAACTAATTTACTATCCATTTTTTATAGAAAGGTGTACGATGTTGCCGATAGGTGTGAGAATTGCGATATTGTTTACTTGGATTTTGGTAAGGCTTTCGACTGGGTGCCAACCACACTTGCGACATTTGAATATGGTTAAAGTGCATGGGATCGATGGAAGGAATTTTAGGTGGATTCAGTCGTTGTTTATTGACAGACAGTTAAGAGTTAGTATACACTAGAGAGAAAAATAAGAGATCGATTTTCCTTTATTAAAATATTTGCAAAAATATGTTGAGTAGGTAAATGAAATTTCCATGGTACATACAGGAATGAATTTAATATATTTTACGAACATTTCATATGATACAATCGTGTATTTAAGGTATTATACTTAATTAATAAAATTAAATATTAACACGTTTTGAATACGAGAAGAATTTTTTCAGGAACATTCTAGAAGTTTCTCGAAATCATCTGGCAACATTTTGCTCAGTGGGTAAGAAGTGTACAACAGCCATTGGTGTCGTACTCACTCTCTGCAGAGATGCCGCCACAGGTGAAAGTGACTCCTGAGCTCCGTCAGAGAATTATTCGCTTGACGACTTCGGGCAGGACTTTTTCTGCGATTTCAAGAGAGGTAGGAACGTCCAAGAGTGTGATTTCGCGCGTTCTAAACTTATATACAATGAAAACAAAACCTATAAATCTCCTGTAAATGTCGGTCGACCCCGCATAACCACCGTCCGAGAAGACAGAGCTATTAGGCACTTCTCTATGAAGGATCTCTTAGGGACTGCAACAGTAATTTCTGCAAAAGTTAGGACCAATAGTCGTAAACTGGTGAGCCGTTTCACAGTGTCCCGTCGCCTCGATGCGTCTGGTGTAAAAGCTCGTTTTCCAGCGACCAAACCAACCATCAGTAAGAAGAAGCAGAAGGCGAGACTCGAATATGCTGAAGCCCATGTGGTTTGGGGGGATGAAGAGTGGGAGAGAATTCATTTCTGCGACCAAAGTAAATTTAATTTAGTTTGATCTGATGGCAGACGCTTTGTTAGACGTGCTGCAGGTGACAGATTTAACCATAAAGGTGTTAAAAAGTCTGCCAAGCATGGGGGAGGCATCGCCATGATATGCGGGATGTTTTCATCTGGGGGAGTTTGTCCACTAGTACGAATGATTGGAACAGTAAATGTGAATGTGTACCTAAACCTCGTACAACAACATGTTATACTTTCACTCCGGGCATCTCTGAACCAGCCAGCACTATTTATGCAGGACAACGCGTCATGCCATAGTGCAAAGCGAGTAAAATACTACTATTTGGAAAGAGAAGATATCGAAGTGGTCTGCTCAGACAGAGCCTGGACATGAACCCAATTGAGAATCTATAGAAGATCGTTGGAGACACAGCAGCTCTCAACTCTTGACGGATTTAGGGACCAAAATTGAGCAAGAATGGAACAAAATAAAACCAGGAGTTTGCAAGAAACTGGAGAGTTCCTGGTGCCATTAATGCGCAGAAGTAATAGAAAACAAAGGCTTCAACACCTCTTATCATGTGTTTTAAGTTTCATCTTTGTCAAATCTAGCTTTGTTTCTGGTGTATTTGCTTACGAAGCAATTCTGTGAATTATCATTCTCTTATTTTGCACGTGTCAATATTTTAATTTGTTAGTTTATTTAATATAATATCTTGAATACACGATTGTATCATATGAAATCTTCATAAAATATATTAAATGCATTCCTTTATGTACCATGGAAATATTTTAATAAAGAAAAATCGTTCTCTTATTTTACTCGGTAGTGTAGATGGGATTAAACCTGAGTGGGGGAATGTAACCATTGGGGTTCCTCAGGGGTCGATGTTGGGGCCGTTTTTGTTCTTGATTTATATTAATGATCTCGGCAGAGGTATAAATAGCGACCTGAGTAATTTGCAGATGACGCTGTTAGGTAGGATTATGTCTGATTCCGATGCGGAGCTGTTACAAGATGAATTAACCATACTATCACAATGAGAAGAGAAATGTCAAATGGAATTTTACATAAGCAACTGTAGTCTACTAAGTAGAGGTAGGTGTAATCCACTGAATAATTAGAAACTGAAAGGGGAAGTTTTAGGAAGGTCAGAATGCGAAAGAAACTTAGGTATCCTGGTAAGTTCTGACCTCTGGCCTAGAAAGCAGTGCAGAAGTGCTAGGAATAGAGCTGATAGGGTATTGGGTTTTATTGGGACGAGTGTAAGTAATAGGAGTGCTGGTGTTCTTGTCAAACTGTACCTGGCATTAGTTAGGCCTCATCTTGACTATGCAGTCCGATTTTGGTCAACATATTATAGGAAGGATATTTGCTTTGCTTGAGGCTGTGCTAAGGAGGATGACTAAAATGATTCATGGGTTGAGGAGCTTACATTATGGTAAAAGGCTTAGGGGGTTAAATCTACATACATTGGAAAGGAGAAGAGTTTGAGGACTTGTTTGACGTCTTCAAGAGGGTAAAATGTTATAATAGGGGAGACATAGGTGAGGTTCTTATTTTTAGTGAACAAGATAAGTCACTTAGCAATAGGTTTAAGCTGGACGAGTTTAGGTTTAAGAAAGAGATTGGTAGAAATTGGTTAACAAATCGAGTGGTAGATGAATGGAATAGGCTCGGCTCAGTGGTCATGTGGTAGAAACGTCCTTCCTGCGGAGTTTTAAGAATAGATTGATAGATTTATGGATAAGGATGTAATGTGGGATTGAACTGGGTGATTAAAACAGGTGCTGTCTTTATAAGCTATTAATTATCCTTTGGCAGATTCCTTTTCTTATGTTCTTTTATTCACTTCATACTTTTCCCCCACTGAGCACCAATGGCCTTCGCCCCTTTCCAGTAGCAACTCTACCTATAACGGGCAATTCCAAATCCGTCAAGTCTGTCGTTGATAGAACATATGCATTAATCTGCAGTCGAGGGCGCACTTACTTACATACGAAGCACAAGTAGGCATACACACCACACATCACAAACACAGCGGTCAAGGGACCGGGATAGAATCAAATGCTCCCACCGAGATCACTGGACGGAACGCACGACTCCCTGCACCGAGATCAATAGACGTGGGGCATAATCCATTCAGCAATCCCTGAGTCTAAAACAGGGATCCCCAAACTTTTTAGCCCATTGACCTCTTCATGGAATCTTGGACTCATCGACCCCCAGGAAAGTACTTGAAAATAAATACATAAATAGAAATTAAGTTCATGTGGCAATTCGGATGTACATCAATAAGGAAAATTGCATACCGAACCCCACGAAATTTGTTGTGTCCCTCACCTTTGTAAATATCTCCCATTAAATGATTAAATATGAGGGGGAAAAAGAAATCCCTGTTTACTTTCATTGTGGAAATCATGGAAAATTAGCGAAATTATGAACATAATGTTGAAATTTACCCATAGAGGTTGTTCAGACGTATCGAAATAGGTGGAAATACAGTATGATAAATGAATATGTCGTATAAAATATTAGATTGGGTAATAAAAAAGGGAGAAACTGTTTGCTGTCATTTGGCGCCTAATATTAAATACATTAAAAATATATTAATATACCTTTTTATTGAAGTAGTTGACATCATTAATTGGAAAGATGTGCTTGATGAGCAGCAGAAAGATATTCGGTAGAAAATTGGTGAGTTTTGGCCGTAAATCACCACGTTCTTCCAGGTTGAGCCTGTTTCTCTGTTTTGATAAAACTGCATTTGCGTGGCTAAAACCAGTCTCAACCATGTATGAACTTGGGAACGCAAGTAAAAAAGGTTCAGCCGCTGCTCTAAGCTTGAGGTATTTAAGTAGCAGTATTTACGTTGCTCCAACAAGGATTTAGCTTCTATTTTGACTTGGAAGTCTATTAGGATTGTTCGAGCTTGAATAATTCTAACATCTTTAGCTTGCAAACGTTTCTGTACTTCATTAAATTTTTAATAAAGCTCTGCCAAACAGAGCAGATGGTTCTTACACATTTTTAACTCGTCACCTAGTGATGGGTCCACATTTGCAAGAATCTCTATAGCTGAGTCATTCAAGTAAACAAGTCTTTGCGGGCTATCACCTCTTGACAACCACCTTACACCTCAGTGTGCAAAAGCAGTTGGTTTAAAGTTTCATCATTTTCTTCACCTAACATTGCAAACAGTCGCGAATTGAGAGGATGAGCTTTAATTTTATTTATTGACCTGATACACACTTTTAAGGCATTTTACAGTTCACCACTGAGTTTCTTGGCTACAAGATGGTTTCTGTGTAAAACACAGTGAACAGTACGTACATTAGAAAGTAGAAACCATTTCCTTCAGAAAGATGGAAAATCCTCTGTAACGGCCAACCATTGCTGGTGCACCACCAGTAGCCACTGGAGTAATATTCCCGAGGGGAACATTGTTTCTTCAAATAATTTTCTAAATATAGAAAAATTGTCTCACCTTTTGCGTCATCTTTAAGGTATTTAGCAAATCAAAATTCGTTAACAATGCACTTCAGGCTTGGACTATACAATGAACCTCACAATTGCCAAAAGTTGATTCATCGAGTTGAATAGAAAACTTGCAATGCTGAAGCTCAGAGGTCAAAGTTCTCTCCACATCATCGGCCATGTCCTCAATGCGTCGTTGCACTGTATTTGCACTTAATGGTACACATTTTAGAACAGGCAGAGAGACTTTCTTCATAACATTTTCAACCATATCTTTTATTGCTGGTATTATGATCTCTTCACCAATAGTATACGGTTTTCCTTTGTTATATTAAAAGAGATGGTGTATGATGTCTTCAGTCGTTCTTCACTATCAGCATTGGTAGATGCTTTCAATTTTTTATTTTAATTTGGCTGAGTTCTTAATTTCTCTTTCAGAATTTTAAAATAATCATGATTTTTATTTTTCTTATCCGAATAAATCCTTTCAAGGTGGTCTTTCATTTTCGCGGGTTTCATGGCATCATGCTGAAAGTCTTTTCGCATAGCAAACACATGGGCATTGTTTCATTAGTAAACGAAGGGACGAAACCAAATTTCAAATACTCATGTGAAAATTCTATGCACTTCTTAGCATTAGTGGCCGCCATTGTGCCCATTAGAAATGGGCAACTTTAATAGTAAATGCACAGCTATAGGTTCGCACATCAAACCGATAACTAAGAACGTTAAGTATACACTGGTTGTCCTCACTCATTTCACTCTCAAGTCTTAACCTGCCAGCAAACCAAAACAGAACAGAACGAAAACGAAACACGTTCATTCAAGATTCTAGAATAGCTGCCAGTCGACAGGCACTATAATTTACCAATTTGCTTAATTACCGGTTTATGTTCTAACGTTAATATTATGACAATAAAAGAACAAGATTAAAATATCTTTAAAAAGAGAGTTCGTCTGGAATTTCAAAATAAATCAAAATTGAGTTTAATGCGTTTTCTACTCTCAATATTTAAGTTATGAGATGACAGAGCGTGTTTTTTTTTTTAACTTCAAGCAAATTTAAAGACGCGTCGGGGCAAAGTTTTGAAAAGGACTGCAGCCACGCCTGGCATATTGCGGATAGAATCCGTGTTTTTTTGCGTATTTTTGATTATTTATATGTTTATAAAATAAATAATGCCATATCGTACACCTGGAAGCATTGCATAACAGTGTGGGACCACTGTTATGCAATGATGTGTGGATTGCGAACACATACGTACAGCCGCACAGGTCAAACACAAGTTACAACCAGGGCGGCACTCACGACAGTGCCACAGTGCTTTGTAGAGCTCTACAAAGAGAGGGTGTGTGCTCTCCTTGGTTTTTCATGCCCCTCTCCCCCCAACACTAAAGCCTCAGATCTTGACAGTTTTAGTCAAAATCGCGGAAATTTCATTAAAAATTAACAGCAAATGATTCTATTTTAAATTCTTATTCAAATGTCTCCTTTTGACCCCTAAAAGGTCAATTGCCCCTCCTTAGCATTAATCGAACCCTAGAATAGTCTCATCGGCCCTCAGGGGTCGATATAAATCACTTTGGAGACCTCTGACCTAAAAGGTGACAGCCAATATTGGTTCAACAAAAGTCTGACCCTTTCAAAGGTCCGTAAACGAAGGGGGGGGGGGGGATTGTTACGACCTCGAACCTTCATCCACGATTTATGTTATCATTATTATTATTATTATTAAATGCGCCCCCCCCCCAGATGATAAAAATGAAATGGAGATCAGACCATCGCAGTGGTTGATCCGTGTAGGGGTGGGGCGCGGTGCAGTTAGGGCGGTACCACTGCGTTTCCCACCGATAAGCGAGAGTCGGGTGGCTCATGGGACAGGTAATCGTCGCACGCCTGGGAAGTATGGATTAGAAACACTTTCAGCGGATTCCGTAAATGGAAGAGTGATGTATTGTGTGCAAATGGAGGATGGAAGAACCAGCGGTATTGTGGTTGAGTATTTGCGCCGGAAATCGAACCCGGCAACCAAAGGGAAAATGCAACATATGGTACTCATGTCTTCACCCAAAACATCTGGCAATCATGTCTCCACCCCTGAAAAACGGGCACTTATCCTTCAATCCTTCAAAACTGGGACTCATTTTCCCACCTTAAAATCGGGCACTCATTCTTCAATCTTTCAAATCTGGCACTCATTTCTCCCACATTAAAATAGGGCAATCATCCTTCAATCTTTCAAATCTGGCGCACTCATTTATTCTACCTTTAAATCGGGCAATCATCCTTCAATCTTTCAAATCTGGCACTCATTTCTCCACTCCTGAAAATCGGGCATTCATCCTTCAATGTTTCAAATCTGGCACTCATTTATCTCACCTTAAAATCGGGCAATCATCCTTCAATCTTTCAAATCTGGCACTCATTTCTCCTACCTTAAAATAGGACAATCATCCTTCAATCTTTCAAATCTGGCACTCATTTCTCCCACCTTAAAATCGGGCACTCATCCTTCAATCTATCAAATCTGGCACTCATTTCTCCTACCTTAAAATAGGACAATCATCCTTCAATCTTTCAAATCTGGCACTCATTTCTCCCACCTTAAAATCGGGCACTCATCCTTCAATCTATCAAATCTGGCACTCATTTTTCCCACCTTAAAATCGGGCACTCATCCTTCAATCTATCAAATCTGGCACTCATTTTTCCCACCTTAAAATCGGGCACTCATCCTTCAATCTTTCAAATCTGGCACTCATTTCTCCCACCTTAAAATCGGGCAATCATCCTTCAATCTATCAAATCTGGCATTCATTTCTCCCACCTTAAAATCGGGCAATCATCCTTCAATCTTTCAAATCTGGCACTCATTTCTCCCACCTTAAAATCGGGCACTCATCCTTCAATCTATCAAATCTGGCACTCATTTTTCCCACCTTAAAATCGGGCACTCATCCTTCAATCTATCAAATCTGGCACCCATTTCTCCCACCTTAAAATCGGGCACTCATCCTTCAATCTATCAAATCTGGCACTCATTTCTCCCACCTTAAAATAGGACAATCATCCTTCAATCTTTCAAATCTGGCACTCATTTCTCCCACCTTAAAATCGGGCACCCATCCTTCAATCTATCAAATCTGGCACTCATTTCTCCCACCTTAAAATCGGGCACTCATCCTTCAATCTATCAAATCTGGAACTCATTTTTCCCACCTTAAAATCGGGCACTCATCCTTCAATCTATCAAATCTGGCACTCATTTCTCCCACCTTAAAATAGGACAATCATCCTTCAATCTTTCAAATCTGGCACTCATTTCTCCCACCTTAAAATCGGGCACTCATCCTTCAATCTATCAAATCTGGCACTCATTTTTCCCACCTTAAAATCGGGCACTCATCCTTCAATCTATCAAATCTGGCACTCATTTTTCCCACCTTAAAATCGGGCACTCATCCTTCAATCTATCAAATCTGGCACTCATTTCTCCCACCTTAAAATCAGGCACTCATCCTTCAATCTATCAAATCTGGCACTCATTTCTCCCACCTTAAAATAGGACAATCATCCTTCAATCTTTCAAATCTGGCACTCATTTCTCCCACCTTAAAATCGGGCACTCATCCTTCATTCTATCAAATCTGGCACTCATTTCTCCCACCTTAAAATCGGGCACTCATCCTTCAATCTATCAAATCTGGCACTCATTTCTCCCACCTTAAAATCGGGCACTCATCCTTCAATCTATCAAATCTGGCACTCATTTTTCCCACCTTAAAATCGGGCACTCATCCTTCAATCTATCAAATCTGGCACTTATTTTTCCCACCTTAAAATCGGGCAATCATCCTTCAATCTATCAAAACTGGCCCTCATTTCTCCCACCTTAAAATCGGGCACTCATCCTTCAATCTATCAAACCTGGAGCTCATTTCTCCCACCTTAAAATAGGACAATCATCCTTCAATCTTTCAAATCTGGCACTCATTTATCCCACCTTAAAATCGGGCACTCATCCTTCAATCTATCAAATCTGGCACTCATTTTTCCCACCTTAAAATCGGGCACTCATCCTTCAATCTATCAAATCTGGAACTCATTTTTCCCACCTTAAAATCGGGCAATCATCCTTCAATCTTTCAAATCTGGCACTCATTTCTCCCACCTTAAAATCGGGCACTCATCCTTCAATCTATCAAATCTGGCACTCATTTCTCCCACCTTAAAATAGGACAATCATCCTTCAATCTTTCAAATCTGGCACTCATGTCCCACCTTAAAATCGGGCACTCATCCTTCAATCTATCAAATATGGCACTCATTTCTCCCATCTTAAAATCGAGCACTCATCGTTCAATCTATCAAATCTGGCACTAATTTCTCCCACCTTAAAATAGGACAATCATCCTTCAATCTTTCAAATCTGGCACTCATTTCTCCCACCTTAAAATCGGGCACCCATCATTCAATCTATCAAATATGGCACTCATTTTTCCCACCTTAAAATCGGGCACTCATCCTTCAATCTATCAAATCTGGCACTCATTTTTCCCACCTTAAAATCGGGCACTCATCCTTCAATCTATCAAATCTGGCACTCATTTCTCCCACCTTAAAATTTGGCACTCATCCTTCAATCTTTCAAATCTGGCACTCATTTCTCCCACATTAAAATAGGGCAATCATCCTTCAATCTTTCAAATCTGGCGCACTCATTTATTCTACCTTTAAATCGGGCAATCATCCTTCAATCTTTCAAATCTGGCACTCATTTCTCCACTCCTGAAAATCGGGCATTCATCCTTCAATGTTTCAAATCTGGCACTCATTTATCTCACCTTAAAATCGGGCAATCATCCTTCAATCTTTCAAATCTGGCACTCATTTCTCCTACCTTAAAATAGGACAATCATCCTTCAATCTTTCAAATCTGGCACTCATTTCTCCCACCTTAAAATCGGGCACTCATCCTTCAATCTATCAAATCTGGCACTCATTTCTCCTACCTTAAAATAGGACAATCATCCTTCAATCTTTCAAATCTGGCACTCATTTCTCCCACCTTAAAATCGGGCACTCATCCTTCAATCTATCAAATCTGGCACTCATTTTTCCCACCTTAAAATCGGGCACTCATCCTTCAATCTATCAAATCTGGCACTCATTTTTCCCACCTTAAAATCGGGCAATCATCCTTCAATCTTTCAAATCTGGCACTCATTTCTCCCACCTTAAAATCGGGCAATCATCCTTCAATCTATCAAATCTGGCATTCATTTCTCCCACCTTAAAATCGGGCAATCATCCTTCAATCTTTCAAATCTGGCACTCATTTCTCCCACCTTAAAATCGGGCACTCATCCTTCAATCTATCAAATCTGGCACTCATTTTTCCCACCTAAAAATCGGGCACTCATCCTTCAATCTATCAAATCTGGCACCCATTTCTCCCACCTTAAAATCGGGCACTCATCCTTCAATCTATCAAATCTGGCACTCATTTCTCCCACCTTAAAATAGGACAATCATCCTTCAATCTTTCAAATCTGGCACTCATTTCTCCCACCTTAAAATCGGGCACTCATCCTTCAATCTATCAAATCTGGCACTCATTTTTCCCACCTTAAAATCGGGCACTCATCCTTCAATCTATCAAATCTGGCACTCATTTTTCCCACCTTAAAATCGGGCACTCATCCTTAAATCTATCAAATCTGGCACTCATTTCTCCCACCTTAAAATCAGGCACTCATCCTTCAATCTATCAAATCTGGCACTCACTTCTCCCACCTTAAAATAGGACAATCATCCTTCAATCTTTCAAATCTGGCACTCATTTCTCCCACCTTAAAATCGGGCACTCATCCTTCATTCTATCAAATCTGGCACTCATTTCTCCCACCTTAAAATCGGGCACTCATCCTTCAATCTATCAAATCTGGCACTCATTTCTCCCACCTTAAAATCGGGCACTCATCCTTCAATCTATCAAATCTGGCACTCATTTTTCCCACCTTAAAATCGGGCACTCATCCTTCAATCTATCAAATCTGGCACTTATTTTTCCCACCTTAAAATCGGGCAATCATCCTTCAATCTATCAAAACTGGCCCTCATTTCTCCCACCTTAAAATCGGGCACTCATCCTTCAATCTATCAAATCTGGAGCTCATTTCTCCCACCTTAAAATAGGACAATCATCCTTCAATCTTTCAAATCTGGCACTCATTTATCCCACCTTAAAATCGGGCACTCATCCTTCAATCTATCAAATCTGGCACTCATTTTTCCCACCTTAAAATCGGGCACTCATCCTTCAATCTATCAAATCTGGAACTCATTTTTCCCACCTTAAAATCGGGCAATCATCCTTCAATCTTTCAAATCTGGCACTCATTTCTCCCACCTTAAAATCGGGCACTCATCCTTCAATCTATCAAATCTGGCACTCATTTCTCCCACCTTAAAATAGGACAATCATCCTTCAATCTTTCAAATCTGGCACTCATTTCTCCCACCTTAAAATCGGGCACTCATCCTTCAATCTATCAAATATGGCACTCATTTCTCCCATCTTAAAATCGAGCACTCATCCTTCAATCTATCAAATCTCGAACTCATTTCTCCCACCTTAAAATAGGACAATCATCCTTCAATCTTTCAAATCTGGCACTCATTTCTCCCACCTTAAAATCGGGCACCCATCCTTCAATCTATCAAATCTGGCACTCATTTTTCCCACCTTAAAATCGGGCACTCATCCTTCAATCTATCAAATCTGGCACTCATTTTTCCCACCTTAAAATCGGGCACTCATCCTTCAATCTATCAAATCTGGCACTCATTTCTCCCACCTTAAAATCGGGCACTCATCCTTCAATCTATCAAATCTGGCACTCATTTCTCCCACCTTAAAATCGGGCACTCATTCTTCAATCTATCAAATCTGGCACTCATTTTTCCCACCTTAAAATCGGGCACTCATCTTTCAATCTATCAAATCTGGCACTCATTTTTCCCACCTTAAAATCGGGCAATCATCCTTCAATCTTTCAAATCTGGCACTCATTTCTCCCACCTTAAAATCGGGCATTCATCCTTCAATCTATTAAATCTGGCACTCATTTTTCCCACCTTAAAATCGGGCACTCATCCTTCAATCTATCAAATCTGGCACTCATTTCTCCCACCTTAAAATAGGACAATCATCCTTCAATCTTTCAAATCTGGCACTCATTTCTCCCACCTTAAAATCGGGCACTCATCCTTCAATCTATCAAATATGGCACTCATTTCTCCCATCTTAAAATCGAGCACTCATCCTTCAATCTATCAAATCTGGCACTCATTTCCCCACCTTAAAATAGGACAATCATCCTTCAATCTTTCAAATCTGGCACTCATTTCTCCCACCTTAAAATCGGGCACCCATCCTTCAATCTATCAAATCTGGCACTCATTTTTCCCACCTTAAAATCGGGCACTCATCCTTCAATCTATCAAATCTGGCACTCATTTTTCCCACCTTAAAATCGGGCACTCATCCTTCAATCTATCAAATCTGGCACTCATTTCTCCCACCTTAAAATCTGGCACTCATCCTTCAATCTTTCAAATCTGGCACTCATTTCTCCCACATTAAAATAGGGCAATCATCCTTCAATCTTTCAAATCTGGCGCACTCATTTATTCTACCTTTAAATCGGGCAATCATCCTTCAATCTTTCAAATCTGGCACTCATTTCTCCACTCCTGAAAATCGGGCATTCATCCTTCAATGTTTCAAATCTGGCACTCATTTATCTCACCTTAAAATCGGGCAATCATCCTTCAATCTTTCAAATCTAGGACTCATTTCTCCTACCTTAAAATAGGACAATCATCCTTCAATCTTTCAAATCTGGCACTCATTTCTCCCACCTTAAAATCGGGCACTCATCCTTCAATCTATCAAATCTGGCACTCATTTCTCCTACCTTAAAATAGGACAATCATCCTTCAATCTTTCAAATCTGGCACTCATTTCTCCCACCTTAAAATCGGGCACTCATCCTTCAATCTATCAAATCTGGCACTCATTTTTCCCACCTTAAAATCGGGCACTCATCCTTCAATCTATCAAATCTGGCACTCATTTTTCCCACCTTAAAATCGGGCAATCATCCTTCAATCTTTCAAATCTGGCACTCATTTCTCCCACCTTAAAATCGGGCAATCATCCTTCAATCTATCAAATCTGGCATTCATTTCTCCCACCTTAAAATCGGGCAATCATCCTTCAATCTTTCAAATCTGGCACTCATTTCTCCCACCTTAAAATCGGGCACTCATCCTTCAATCTATCAAATCTGGCACTCATTTTTCCCACCTTAAAATCGGGCACTCATCCTTCAATCTATCAAATCTGGCACCCATTTCTCCCACCTTAAAATCGGGCACTCATCCTTCAATCTATCAAATCTGGCACTCATTTCTCCCACCTTAAAATAGGACAATCATCCTTCAATCTTTCAAATCTGGCACTCATTTCTCCCACCTTAAAATCGGGCACTCATCCTTCAATCTATCAAATCTGGCACTCATTTTTCCCACCTTAAAATCGGGCACTCATCCTTCAATCTATCAAATCTGGCACTCATTTTTCCCACCTTAAAATCGGGCACTCATCCTTCAATCTATCAAATCTGGCACTCATTTATCCCACCTTAAAATCAGGCACTCATCCTTCAATCTATCAAATCTGGCACTCATTTCTCCCACCTTAAAATAGGACAATCATCCTTCAATCTTTCAAATCTGGCACTCATTTCTCCCACCTTAAAATCGGGCACTCATCCTTCATTCTATCAAATCTGGCACTCATTTCTCCCACCTTAAAATCGGGCACTCATCCTTCAATCTATCAAATCTGGCACTCATTTCTCCCACCTTAAAATCGGGCACTCATCCTTCAATCTATCAAATCTGGCACTCATTTTTCCCACCTTAAAATCGGGCACTCATCCTTCAATCTATCAAATCTGGCACTTATTTTTCCCACCTTAAAATCGGGCAATCATCCTTCAATCTATCAAAACTGGCCCTCATTTCTCCCACCTTAAAATCGGGCACTCATCCTTCAATCTATCAAATCTGGAGCTCATTTCTCCCACCTTAAAATAGGACAATCATCCTTCAATCTTTCAAATCTGGCACTCATTTATCCCACCTTAAAATCGGGCACTCATCCTTCAATCTATCAAATCTGGCACTCATTTTTTCCACCTTAAAATCGGGCACTCATCCTTCAATCTATCAAATCTGGAACTCATTTTTCCCACCTTAAAATCGGGCAATCATCCTTCAAATCTGGCACTCATTTCTCCCACCTTAAAATCGGGCACTCATCCTTCAATCTATCAAATCTGGCACTCATTTCTCCCACCTTAAAATAGGACAATCATCCTTCAATCTTTCAAATCTGGCACTCATTTCTCCCACCTTAAAATCGGGCACTCATCCTTCAATCTATCAAATATAGCACTCATTTCTCCCATCTTAAAATCGAGCACTCATCCTTCAATCTATCAAATCTGGCACTCATTTCTCCCACCTTAAAATAGGACAATCATCCTTCAATCTTTCAAATCTGGCACTCATTTCTCCCACCTTAAAATCGGGCACCCATCCTTCAATCTATCAAATCTGGCACTCATTTCTCCCACCTTAAAATCGGGCACTCATCCTTCAATCTATCAAATCTGGAACTCATTTTTCCCACCTTAAAATCGGGCACTCATCCTTCAATCTATCAAATCTGGCACTCATTTATCCCACCTTAAAATCGGGCACTCATCCTTCAATCTATCAAATCTGGCACTCATTTCTCCCACCTTAAAATCGGGCACTCATTCTTCAATCTATCAAATCTGGCACTCATTTTTCCCACCTTAAAATCGGGCACTCATCTTTCAATCTATCAAATCTGGCACTCATTTTTCCCACCTTAAAATCGGGCAATCATCCTTCAATCTTTCAAATCTGGCACTCATTTCTCCCACCTTAAAATCGGGCACTCATCCTTCAATCTATTAAATCTGGCACTCATTTCTCCCACCTTAAAATCGGGCATTCATCCTTCAATCTATCAAATCTGGCACTCATTTCTCCCACCTTAAAATCGGGCACTCATTCTTCAATCTATCAAATCTGGCACTCATTTTTCCCACCTTAAAATCGGGCACTCATCTTTCAATCTATCAAATCTGGCACTCATTTTTCCCACCTTAAAATCGGGCAATCATCCTTCAATCTTTCAAATCTGGCACTCATTTCTCCCACCTTAAAATCGGGCACCCATCCTTCAATCTATCAAATCTGGCACTCATTTCTCCCACCTTAAAATCGGGCACTCATCCTTCAATCTATCAAATCTGGAACTCATTTTTCCCACCTTAAAATCGGGCACTCATCCTTCAATCTATCAAATCTGGCACTCATTTATCCCACCTTAAAATCGGGCACTCATCCTTCAATCTATCAAATCTGGCACTCATTTCTCCCACCTTAAAATCGGGCACTCATTCTTCAATCTATCAAATCTGGCACTCATTTTTCCCACCTTAAAATCGGGCACTCATCTTTCAATCTATCAAATCTGGCACTCATTTTTCCCACCTTAAAATCGGGCAATCATCCTTCAATCTTTCAAATCTGGCACTCATTTCTCCCACCTTAAAATCGGGCACTCATCCTTCAATCTATTAAATCTGGCACTCATTTCTCCCACCTTAAAATCGGGCATTCATCCTTCAATCTATCAAATCTGGCACTCATTTCTCCCACCTTAAAATCGGGCACTCATTCTTCAATCTATCAAATCTGGCACTCATTTTTCCCACCTTAAAATCGGGCACTCATCTTTCAATCTATCAAATCTGGCACTCATTTTTCCCACCTTAAAATCGGGCAATCATCCTTCAATCTTTCAAATCTGGCACTCATTTCTCCCACCTTAAAATCGGGCACTCATCCTTCAATCTATTAAATCTGGCACTCATTTTTCCCACCTTAAAATCGGGCAATCATCCTTCAATCTTTCAAATCTGGCACTCATTTCTCCCACCTTAAAATCGGGCACTCATCCTTCAATATATCAAATCTGGCACTCATTTCTCCCACCTTAAAATCGGGCACTCATTCATCCCACCTTAAAATCGGGCAATCATCCTTCAATCTATCAAATCTGGCACTCATTTATCCCACCTTAAAATCGGGCACTCATCCTTCAATCTTTCAAATCTGGCACTCATTTCTCCCACCTTAAAATCGGGCACTCATTTATCCCACCTTAAAATCGGACAATCATCCTTCAATCTATCAAATCTGGCACTCATTTCTCCCACCTTAAAATAGGACAATCATCCTTCAATCTTTCAAATCTGGCACTCATTTCTCCCACCTTAAAATCGGGCAATCCTAAACCTGCGCAACCGCAGACTGAATAGAATATTCCATATAGTAATATGTTTACTTACTTTTCCGCTTGATATGAATTTTAGTGACTCACTCACAAGAGGCAAAAATATTTAATAGGTTAAACCAAGTCAAAGTGGAAGAATGAGACGCAGACGCTGGGTAAATTAGATGCAAATTGTGTGAAAGTTTCAAGTGGGTAGAAAGGGGTCTGGTGCCAGTTAAATTTTAAAATTTTATTTCTTTTGTAGATATTACCCGTGTCTGGCTGCCGTTCATAATTAAAAGAATAAGTGCCCCTACTCCCTCCTTCGCGACCCCGCAGTGTCCTACCACATCAACCTCAGGGTGAGAGACCAAAGGATCGACTACCAGGAGTGGTATAAGGTTAAAGCTCAGTCGAGTAGTATGAGAAAGACGACGCTGTGACGCCGGGCCCTTTTGCTTGCCGCCAAACAGCGCAGTTGTCCGAACAAGGGATGCTGACCAAAAGTCGCGTGCTCTCACTTATTCCGATTTATGACCTTACTACCTTCAAAACTTTCAATAATTCCAAGACTAACCTTGGGAGGACTTTGGCAATTATATCATTCGAAAGAGAATGTTACGAGTAAAACGACATAAGGGTTTCAAATTTCGTTAGAATCGGCGAATAATTACGATGTTATTTCCGCCCCCCCCCAAAAAAAACCCCAAAAAACGGGGACCGACCGACTGACATGTGAGATGTAGAGTCGCGCGTGACTAAAAATGCATTTTGAACTAAGAGAGCCTCAACCTCTTTAGAGTCGGACCTCCACTGAGCGTGGGCGGTCTTTTCCCGGGGCAATTACCAGGACTTAAGAAGGAATAAAATAAACCCACAGTCGATAGAGCGATATGGTAAACAGAGAGTGAAGCATGCTGGGAAAATCCATCGGTTGCAAATATAATTCTAAAATCTTCGCCGTCAGGAAAGCTTTAAGGCATAAAAGAAGGTTTGAAGCTTAACATTAATTAAAGCTTAAATCTACAGATCCCTACGTGTGCTTTCTGCCCTTAAGCCGCAGCACTTTTGGGACGGTTACAGATGCTATTTTGTGCACATTAAATTGCTCATAATTCCTTTTTGACGATTTGACGCGAAAACTGATCCAGAAACCTGAGATTCCAAGCATCATTACAGATGAATGGATCCATGTTTACATCTTAAATGACAATAAGGAATCATTAAAGTAGTCAAATGACTTTTTTTACCCAACATTAAAGAGTTAACGTTATTATCGTACAAGTTTAATTTTTATATCCTCCCCTAACCTCTGATAAGACCATATTGAGCGATAAATAGGTCAAGGTCCTAAACGAGGGAAGGCAGGGTCACTTCCTTTTGCGAGATCTTCGAGAAAATTGTTTTCATTAGGGAAGGAAACCAGGTATAGTTGGCAAGCGAATTGGAGGCCGATCTCTGGTTTCGTTCTTAGTTTGAAAATGAACTTTAGCACAAGGCTAGTGGTCCCATATAATGGGAGGGGGGGGAGGTTCTAATCTGAGAATCTTTAAATGTCTAAAGGGGTTCAAATTCAGTTTGAAGTGTGATTTGGCAGGAAATCAAATTCTTATTGGACTCGTTGAACATTTCAATTCAGGTTTGGGACAGATTTCTTTTGCCTAAAGTTACCCGAGAGAGATCACGGAGGCAAATTTTATTTTTTAATTGATTTCCTTAAGGGTTATTATTACATCGGTAATGTTGTCCACTGCCTTCACTTATTGTAAATGTTAATCTAATATCTACTTTAAAGTTCTTTCTTAATGACTTTAATATCTTGAAAATGGTTCTTTGCAAACAATGGCTTTACTTTAATTTGCTAACATCGTTAAGATGCCAAGACAAAATGATTTGTCAATGATTCAAGAAAGAGAAGTTTTGAAAGCTAGAACGACGATCATAAGTTCCAGAGAAGACAAGATTCTCCAGGAAAGAAGAAACCTTGGATTTGAATAGAATTAAGTTTGAATTATTCCGATGTACAGAAAATATCTGAAATATATAGCAAGCTTTGATTGCATAACAGAATTTTCACTTTCCACAACAACTTCACAAAGATCGGAGTAAAGTAATTCCCATGTTTTAAAATAGATCGAAGACACTTCCCTCTGAGTACTATATCACCTTTTGAGACCTGATACTGCATTTAAAGCCTACTGTGGATAGTTACAGTCAAGAGGAGGTACAGGGGATCGAATACTTTTGTAACTTGAGACGATATTTTTTTTGTTTTGACGACGGGACTCAATTCTGGCAGGATTACTTCAAGATCTTTCTCTATCTCACAATGGTAACCAAACACGCTCTCAATGGCCGCCTTGTGTTCAAGCGATTTGCTCTCACCCTCGAGCATGGAATTTAAAGACTCGTTTGAATTCCAGGGCCTAAGTTCTAACCCACATTTGTGCAATCTTTCGCTTGATTTAATGAAAACTAGTTTGAGGATTTCGGGATCGGAATTTGTAATTCTAAAACTTTCAATATAAAGAATCTTTTAATTTGGGGGAACAAAGGTAATTTAAAGACTGGGATAGATAGTTGTAGGGAAATCGCCCCTCTCCCGTTCTCTCCCAGTTGAGACACGGGACGTTGACCGCAAAAACATCCGGGCCAGGCACCTTGGGTCAAGTTCGTAACCCCAGCCCCTCGCCACTCGCCTCTATGAAAAGCCGTACGGGTTTGAACGGCCAGATCTCCCCTACGAGTGTATATTCAATTTCACCTCAAGTAAGAAATTGGAGACGCGTTTCTCTCAAGCTCAAAGGCCAGCTGGAGCAGAGTTAAGACTTGCTGAGAAAAACCGTTGGAGTAAGAACCCTCCTGCAGCCCGTCCACAAGCCCCCCCCCCCCTGAATACCGTGTGGACCCCCATCTGCTACACTCGCCAAAGTACCTTGTGACTGCCAAGTCATCCCGTCCCCCTCAAACAATCTGGTCGAAGCACGCGTCAAAGAACCCACCAGATTCCTGTGGTGCCTGGGCTCATTGAGTTCAAGGTCAAAATCAAACCCGCCGCCAGAGCAACCAAGGTATTTAAACTCCAGTAGAGACAATTAGCCTATTTCTTTTATATTGAAGTGAGTAGCGAGTTAACCAATATTATAGGGTCAAGTTAAAAAAGCCTTACTTAGAAACTTGAAGTCATTATTGTGTATTTTAAATTCGTAGTATTTCTGTGGTTCATGTTTTTTGGTGTAGTAAATTGTTAAATTTAGAATATGTTTATTTTGGGATAATTCCTGTGCGTTTCTCTATATGCTTACGTGTTTGAAGCGGCTCTTCCTTAAAAACAACAAAAAATAGCATTCTTAGACAAAAGCATACTTAAAAAAAAGTATATCACGATCTAAAAAGGTATGCCACGACAGTAGTATTTGAGGATGTAGTTTACAATAAACGGGGAACTAGCTATCCCCCAAACTAAGAAACGTTCACGATACGTTACAAGTTCACCATTTTTTTTGTTTATCCCCCCCCCCAAGTTCATTCTTATCGGACTTTAATATAATTTGCAAAGGCTCCTTAATCTCGGTGAGCATGATCAAAATTATTTGATCGAAAGGTCTACACCGGAGTCTGCAGCTTCATTTAACCAAGGGAAAGAGTTTACTTTCAGGCTGCAGTTAAAGATAGGTCTTAATTTTATAGTGGTTTGTTCAGCAGGTCTTTATGATTCGTCTATGAAGTGGTCAAACATATTTACCATAATTTTTCGAGCCCAAATGTATTTGTTCTATAATTCCAATTTTCAAAAATCTCATTATAGGCGTCCGAGAGGCCCTTTTCATCGAATCTCGTTTTGATTATTTAACGCTGCCAACGGTATGTTGTGATTCGAAGGAACCTCTGGCAAAATTTCCTACAACCAAGGTAAAGAAATAGGACAGTTGTACTACTTTTCGATGGATTTGCTAAATTCTAAACCGTTCACATTGTCGATATTTCCCGCTTCGTCTTTGATGTCCAGTGTCTCTTAAGCTAAACTCATATCCCAATCCCAATCACAGAACCAAGGCAGGAGCAGATTTCGATAGACTTACCGTTTGCAGTCACACAATAGTAAAAATACTCGAAGTGAGACGAGGAAGCTTTGAAATGTAGGTAAAAATTATGGGAAAGTTTGAAGTGTTTGGAAAAGAGATTTCTGCTAAGTTAAGCTTCGGAATGTTTGTTTTGCTCTGTAATGTTAGGTGTGGTCCCGTGGCGTTCTGAGTGTAAAAATGAAAAATGTTCCTGCTCCCTCTGCGCGGCTGCAGTGCTCTCCCACACAAAATTCTTAATCCCCAAGAGGTTGCATTCGCTCAAAGTGGGGTAAGATTAGACATCGGTTGAGTGTGAGAAAGGACACGCTCTTACGCCAGGGTCTTTGGGCCATCGCAAATAAGCATACATTTTGAGCTGAAGGACCTAAACCGCGTTAGGGATGGACTCCCGCTGGGCATCAGCGGCCTTTGCCTTGGCAATTACCCTCATTTAAGAAAAGGAAGAATAAATACCTACTTTTGAGAAGTAGAACAATATCAGGGGTTGGAAGAAAGATGTGAGAGTGAAGAGTGACCGGGCACCAATAGAACTGTTTTGCGAGGGAGGTCGAACGCCTGTAACGAGAACAGAGCTCTGTCGGAGAAGAACATGGCCATTGCCCTTAAGAAAGAGGAAAAGTTCAATAATAAGAAAGTCGGAAGTCGGAGAAGCCAGATCGAAGATGACAAAGTCTAAGAAAACGGTAATCGGACCCCCTCCCGATCGCGAGTACCCAAGGGCATGCGTCGTGGTAGGTCACAGCCAGTCTTTTGTCAAACGCCACTGCCCAAACAAGGGCAAACGCTTTGGATGTAGGAGGGTGACTCTCATTACTATGAATAAAACAGTCGGGGGGACGGGGGAGGAAAATCTTAAAAGAAATCCGATGCTCTAACTCAAATTTCTCGTCGAGCGCCATCTCGGAGCGTCAATTGGAAACACGAGATGGCACAGTTGGCCGAATTTCCATAAAAATGTCGGCCTTGATTTACATAAAAAAGCGAGTAATCAGGACTGTGGCAAGAAGCCACCCAAGCCAAGCCATTCACAAATTAAGGGCCCTCTCAATGTGTCACGTTTTGATGAGCAAATAACGCTGTTTCGTATTCCAGGGACAAAGTGGCTTTTGGAGTCCGGAGAGGATTATCACAAACAATGGGCCACAAGAGGGAACGAAATATGCAGGGGGCCATTTTAAATCGAAAGAGTGCCACACGAGAGCCAGACGTGGCCCTCTGATTCATTATTTATTAATCGAAGTTTCGCTGTCGATAGAATTTCGTAGAAGGGTTTATGTGTGGGGGTGATTTAGATGTGGATGGGGGTGATTTTGATGTGGGTGAGGGGTTAATGGAAAGAAGAAAAACAGCGATTCTATTCTTATTAACTTGAACTAACGTCACTTCAACCTCACTCGAGATATATCCATGGCAGCGCCCCCTAACCAGACAAAATCGGGGGGGAGGGAGGCCCCGGTTCTTCAGAACTAAAGAGAAACATGCACTAGCAGGGGACCGGACAGGGGATGACATGGGTGGCTTATGGGATGTAAATGAACACGCCAGAACATCCAGAGGGTCCAAAGGTCACGAGGTCATGTTTCGGGGGAGGGGAGGGGGATTTAAAAGACAGTGTGGGGGTGGGGGGTTACAAATATCACTTTGCCCACTCACTCCTGGAGGGGGTTGGCAGCTACCAACCGGAGTGAACCCTCTTAAATAATACTCTTCAAAAACGTTGATAAAAGGGGGTGAAAAAAAAACAAAAAACAACTTTATTACAAAAACAGCAGAGGATGCAGCTGGATAATTAAGATTACCATCAGGAAAAGAAAAAGTATGAATACCAAGTGCTTTCACTTTCCATTATAGGAAGAAGAGAAAAAAATGGAGTCATACTTCATTCACAATTTTTTTTTTCCTAATTTGTGATTTTATATATGGGTCAATGGTGAAGTCCAGGGTCTATGGAAAAGTTGGGAGGCGTAGGGGGATGCAAAGCAAACACATTCATGAATGTTTCTGGAGACACCCAAAGTACTTTAGCACTGCTCCGCCCAATCACACAATTGGTGAAATAGGGCCGGGGCCCCTTACGGAGCCGAATTGAAAAACAAAAATTACAAAAGCTCAAAGAACTTAATGGTCAAGAGGCAAAATCAACATTAAAAAATAACAAAATTATAAATGAAACGATTTTATAAGGAAAAACCTTAGTAAAGATCGTGGAAACGAGAATACGAGGCTCTTTCTCGGCAAGATAAACTCTTACGATGATGTTATGATGTGAAAAAGGAAGGAGTGATATACAGGATTAGCAGGGATAAAACAACACTTTAAAAAGAGAACCTAATATGACCTCTCTTAAAATGAGCGCAAGAAGAAAACATTGAATTCTTGGTGGATGTGTGGTGGAAAAAATGTAGGCAAAGAGAAAACATCGAATTCTTGGTGGATGGGAGTGTATGGTGGACAAAAGTGGAGGCAAGGAAAAACATCGAATTTTTGGTGGATGTGTGTGGTTTTTCAAAAGGTGGAATCAATGAAACTATGGTGCATTTTCTCATAAACTTTCCCTAAACTCTCGACTTTGGAAACAACGAGGAGTCGGAACTAATGGGGGATATTTAAATCTACTTTGCTATGTAGAATTACAGTAAGTTGTATGTGAGACTGGAAGAATACTTATACCACCCTCCAGCGTGTCCATAAAAGGCAGCTAATCTTGAACAAGAGGCTGTTAGCCTGGGAAGCCACGCACCCGAGGGTTTATCCTAGAAGCGCGATACACAATGGCGTGGCTATGCATCTGGTTTAAAAGCTCGTTTTCCAGCAACCAAACCAATCATCAGTAAGAAGTAGCAGAAGGCGAGACTCGAATTTGCTGAAGCTCATGTGGTTTGGGGGGATGAAGAGTGGGAGAGAATTAATTTCTAGCGACGAAAGTAAATGTAATTTAGTTTGATCTGATGGCAGACGCTTTGTTAAACAAGCATCAGGTGACAGACAGCCCGAAATGTGTTAAAAAGTCAGCCAGGCAAAGAGGAGGCTGCGTATGGGGATGTTTTCGTCTGAAGGAGTTTGTCCACTAGTGCAAATGATTGGAACGGTAAATGCGAATGTGTACCTAAACCTTGTACAACAACATGTTATACTTTAACTCCGAGCATCTCTGAACCAACCTGCATTATTTATGCAGGACAACACGCCATATCATACTGCCAAGCGATGAAAATACTACTACTTCGAACAAGATATCGAAGTAAGGAGAAACTGGAGAAGTTCTATACTCGTCGTTGCGCAGAAGGAATAGAAACAAAGGCTTCAACACCTCATATTTAAGTGTTTTATGTTTCATCGTTGTCAAATCTTGCTTTGTTTCTCGTGTATTTGTTTGCTAAGCAATTCTGTGAATGATCGTTCGCATATTTTGCACGTGTCAATATTTTATTTAGTATAATTTCTTGAATATATGTTTGTATCATATGAAATCTTTATAAAATATATTAAATGCAGTCCTGTATGTACCATGTAAATTTCATTTACCTACTCATCATATTTTTGAAAATATTTTAATAGAGGAAAATCGTTCTCTTATTTTGCTCGGTAGTGTATATGGACCAGTCATGAGAGAAGTGAAACTGAAACAGAAAGGTTGCACGAGATTTGAGGATGGGCACTATCTGATCACATGATCGTGTTGGGTTAGGTTAAATTGGTTGGTACAGGGTTAAGAAAACGTGAGGAAGATGGAAAATTAAGGAAGAATCAGAAGTGAAAAGTTGATGAATCAGAGAGAACGGGGGGAGAGGAAAAAGTCTGAGTATAGAGATAGAGCAAATGTAGAACAAATTTAATGACGGTATAACAGGTAGTAGAAAGACTGTGTATGGGTGCGTGAGAACTGGAAAGAGGAAGTGAAATGCTGAATGGTGGAACGAAGATGTGAAAGATGTAGTAGAGAGAAGAAGGGAGGCCTACATGCAAGTGCTTAATACGAAATAAGAGAATGTGACAGGGTGATGTGGTTGAATGCAAAGAATGAGCTGAAAAGGAAAGTGAAACGAGTAATTAAAAAGAGAAATAAAGAAGAAAATGAAGTTTCGAAGAAAGACGAACGAGGATCCCGATGGGAAAAGGAAGTTGAATGAGGATCCCGATGGGAAAAGGAAGTTGAATGAGGATCCCGATGGGAAAAAGAAGATGAATGAGGATCCCAATGGGAACAGGAAGATGAACGAGGATCCCGATGGAAACAGGAAAATGAACGAAGATCCCAATGGGAACAGAAAGTTGAATGAGGATCTGGATGGGAACAGGGAGATGAATGAGGATCTGGATGGGAACAGGGAGATGAATGAGGATCTCGATGGGAACAGGAAAATAAATGAGCATATCGATGGAAACAGGAATATGTATGAGGATCCCGATGGGAACAGGAAGATATGAATGAGGATCTTGGTGGGAAGAGGAAGATGAATGAGGATCCCGATAGCAACAGGAAGATGAATGAGGATTTTGATTAGAACAGGAAAATAAATGAGGATCCCGATGGGAACAGGGAGATAAATGAGGATCGCAATGGGAACAGGAAGTTGAATGAGGATCCCAATGGGAACAGGAAGATGAATGAGGATCCCAATGGGAACAGGAAGATGAATGAAGATCTCGATGGGAACAAGATATGAATGAGGATCCTGGTGGGAACAAGGAAGATGAATGAGGATCCCGATATAAACAGTAAAATGAATGAGGATCGCAATGGGAACAGGAAGTTGAATGAGGATCCCGATGGGAACAGGAAGATGAATGAGGATCCCGATGGAAAGAAGATGAATGAGGATCTCGATGGGAACAAGAAGTTGAATGAGATTCCGATGGGAACAGGAAGGTGAATGATGATCCAATGGGAACAAGATGAATGAGGATCCCAATGGGAACAGGAAGATGAATGAAGATCCCCATGGGAAAAGGAAGATGAATACGGATCCCAATGAGGATCCCGATAGAAACAAGGAGATGAATGAGGATCCCGATGGAAACGGGAAGATGAATGAGGATCTCGATGGGACCTCGAAGATGAATGAGGATCCCGATGGGAAAAGGAAGATGAATGAGGATCCCGATGGAAACAAGAAGATGAATGAGGATCTCGATAAGAAAAGGAAGATGAATGAGGATCCCGATGGAAACAAGAAGATGAATGAAGATCTCGATGGGATCAGGGAGATAAATGAGGATCTCGATGGGAACAGGAAGATGAATGAGGATATCGATGGGAACAGGAATATGAATGAAGATCTCGATGGGAACAAGATATGAATGAGGATCCTGGTGGGAACAAGGAAGATGAATGAGGATCCCGATATAAACAGTAAAATGAATAAGGATCGCAATGGGAACAGGAAGTTGAATGAGGATCCCGATGGGAACAGGAAGATGAATGAGGTTCCCAATGGGAACAGGAAGATGAATGAGGATCTCGATGGGAACAAGAAGTTGAATGAGATCCCGATGGGAACAGGAAGGTGAATGATGATCCAATGGGAACAAGATGAATGAGGATCCCGATGGGAACAGGAAGATGAATGAAGATCCCCATGGGAAAAGGAAGATGAATACGGATCCCAATGAGGACGGAAAATTGAATGAGGATCCCGATAGAAACAAGAAGATGAATGAGGATCCCGATGGAAACGGGAAGATGAATGAGGATCCCAATGGGAGCAGGAAGATGAATGAGGATCTCGATGGGAACAGGAAGATGAATGAGGATATCGATGGGAACAGGAATATGAATGAGGATCCCGATGGGAACAGGAAAATATGAATGAGGATCCTGGTAGGAACAGGAAGATGAATGAAGATCCCGATAGCAACAGGGAAATGAATGAGGATTTCGATGGTAACAGGAAGATGAATTAGGATATCGATGGGAACAGGAAGATGAATGAGGATCCCGATAGGAAGAGGAAGATGAATGAGGATTTCGATGGTAACGGGAAGATGAATGGGGATATCGATGGGAACAGGAATATGAATGAGGATCCCGATGGGAAAAGGAAGATGAATGAGGATCCAAATAGGAACAGAAAGATGAATGAGGATCCCGATGGGAACAGGAAGATGAATAAGGATCCCGATGGAAACAAGCTGAATGAGGATCTCGATGGGAACAGGGAGATGAATGAGGATCTCGATGGGAACAGGAAGATGAATGAGGATCTCGATGGGAACAGCAAGATGAATGAGGATCCCGATGGAAAAAGGAAGATGAATAAGGATCCCGATGGAAAGAAGAAGATGATTGAGGGTCTCGATGGGAACAGGGAGATGAATGAGGATCTCGATGGGAACAGGGAGATGAATGAGGATCTCGATGGGAAAAGGGAGATGAATGAGGATCTCGATGGGAACAGGAAGATGAATGAGGATTCGATGGTAACAGGAATATGAATGAGGATATCGATGGGAACAAGAAGATATGAATGAGGATCCCGATAGGAAAAAAGATGAATGAGGATCGCAATGGGAACAGGAAGTTGAATGAGGATCCCGATGGGAACAGAAAGTTAAATGAGGATCCCGATGGGAACAGGAAGATGAATGAGGATCTTGATGGGAACAGGAAGGTGAATGAGGATCTTGATGGGAACAGGAGGATGAATGAGGATCCCGATAGTAAAAGGAAGATGAATGAGGATCCCGATGGGAACAAGAAGTTGAATGAGGATCCCGATGGGAACAGGAAGTCGAATGTGGATCCAATGGGAACAACATCAATGAGGATCCCGATGGGAACAGGAAGATGAATGAAGATCCCCATAAGAACAGGAAAATGAATGAGGATCCCAATGAGGACGGAAAGTTGAATAAGGATCCCGATGGGAACAGCAAGATAAGTGAGGATCACGAGGGGAACAAGAAGATGAATGATGATCCCAATGGGAGCAGGAAGATGGATGAGGATCTCGATGGGAACAGGAAGATGAATGAGGATATCGATGGGAACAGGAATATGAATGAATATCCCGATGGGAATAGGAAAATATAAATAAGGATCCTGGTGGGAACAGGAAGATAAATGAGAATCTCGATGGGAACAGGAAGATGAATGAGGATCCCGATGGGAAAAGGAAGATGAATGAGGATCCCGATAGGAACAGGAAGATGAATGAGGACCTCGATGGGAACAAGAAGTTGAATGAGGATCCCGATGGGAACAGAAAGTTGAATGAGGATCCAATGGGAACAAGATGAATGAGGATCCTGATAAGAACAGGAAGATGAATGAAGATCCCCATGGGAACAGGAAGTTGAATGAGGATCCCAATGAGGACGGAAAATTAAATAAGGATCCCGATGGGAACAGGAAGACGAATGAGGATCCCAATGGGAACAGAAAGTTGAATGAGGATTCCGATGGGAACAGGAAGGTGCACGAGGATTCCGATCGGAACAGGAAGTTATTCTGGATGGAAGTGATGAGAAAGGAACCATGAGAAGAATAGCTGTGTGAATATTAAGGACAAGACTGGAAAGGTACTTGTGAGCAATGAAGTGCTCAAAAGAAGATGGTGAGAATAGTTTGACTCACATAATGTAGCTATGGAAGATGGTGCAAATGACACTATGATTGGCTTCGTGGGTGTAAATCGGGTGCTGTATCGATGTTATAGGAAAGAAAGCATGATGCGTGTGGTTGTTAGTAGCCTGAGGTCTCAAAAATTGAATGGGAGCTGGAAGAGATGATATAGTCGTTGAGATGCTAAAAAAAAAGTGTAATTGTGTGATAGAATGGGTCTGATGGCTGCGTTGGAAAGTATTCGAAAGTGAAAGGGTGCCCGAGGTTTGGAAGAATTCAGTAGTAGTGTACTTGTATAATCCTAAGGGAGGGAAAGTGAATGCAAGAACAGAGAGATTATTTTCTAAGCCCATCTGGCCCATAAGTCGTCGTACACGACACAGCCTACTGAGAGGCCATTTTAAGAAACGAGGAACAAAAAAGGAAAACAAATAACAACGGGAGGCAGCTTTAGGAACCCCGGAGGATGGCCTCACGACCATCCCCAGGGGTGTTGCCTCCTGAGTCTAACGACTCGGGAAAAGCACGTGGCCGTTTCGCCTTACGGGAAACGGTGATGCTGGGGGAAGGGAGGCGAACAATGGTTTTGGGCGAGGCTGGGTGTGAAGTCTTTGTGTAGCCAAAGAAGGGTTCCGAATGGGCGCGGAAACGACCGACTCGTAGGCCTGGAGGGGCCAGGAGCAGAGGGTGTCTTTCTCAACATTGAGGCCTAGGACATCCAGGGCAGCGCCGGGCACGCCAGGACTAAGTTTTTAGCCTTCAAAATGCGAAATGAGAGACGATCCTGCGCCTGAACGGCCAGGATTTCCTTAAGCAGATACGAGGGGCGGTCAATAAGTTTTGCAATTCGGATATAAGGAAACGAGATATGAGGAAAAGTGTTTTATTATTTTTCAATTTAACTAACCTCGACTTCAATGCACTTGCGCCACTTGTCCCTGAGGCTTCGAATTCCCGACAACCACAAATCTCCCGACTGCTCTTCAATCCACTCCTGGACGGCGAGCTGGACATCTTCATCGTCCCCAAACCGGCGTCCACTCAGTGGAGCCTTGAGCTGGCGGAATAAAAAGTAGTCGCTAGGGGGCAGATCCGGACTGTAGAGGGGATGGTTGAGCTCCTCGAATCCGCACTCGCGCGGGGCAGCTTGTGCAACTCTGGCCTTGTGGACTTTGACGACGTTGAAGTCGATCATGGGGCGTGAGGTTTCTAGGGACCCAACGGGCACAGACCTTGGTCATGGCCAAATTGTCGTGGATGATGTTGATAACACTTCCATGTGATATTCCAAGTTCTCTCTTGATTCCTTCGACCTTCACCCGTCGATTTTCGATGATCATCCTTCCACACGGGCCACATTGTCCTCGTTGGTCACGTCTGACGGACGTCATCTTCAAGGGACTCACGACCATAGAGGAACTCCCTATGCAATGGTTGCATAGGAAGGGGCGGTGTTGGTGTACACTGCAACCATGCGTGCATGGATCTCTTTTGCATTCTTGCCTTACTTGGTCAAAAATTTGATCACTGCGCGGTGCTCAACCTTCTCCATTGTTGACAAATTTGTGACTGACGATCTGCGATCAGCAACTGCTTCAAATTAAATGTGTGATAATTCTTATTCTTCATTAAATGAACTGACTATGTAGATTTAATTGTTCTTAGGGGGCTTTGTTAATACTAAAATTTTACCTAGGGGGTCTCGGCTCAAAAAGTTTGGGAAACCCTGATGTAGATAGCGAAATCTGAAGTGGGCAAAATTGGTGGAAATGGATAGACTGCGTTGGTTTGTGGGTGCGTCGAGTGTGGCTGTGCTTGTGTGTGAATATGTTCATATGGTGTGCGTATAATTACGTAGGGATAATGATGATGTCAAAAGGAAATTCAGGTTAAGAGAAAGGTTTTAAGTGGTGTGCTTTTGAAGAAGAGAGGATAAAGTGTGGATGGTTGCGGCAAGTTGGTGGGGTGAGGATGAAGGGGGAGCTTTTACGAGTCTTCGATGGGGTCCAGGATTTATCTGCCTTAATTAGCAATAATAATGGGGAGAGCCGAGGTGCGTCACGGCCGTCTCGCTTGAGGCACCCAGAGACGATGCGTGACAGGAGCTCTTTCAAATGTCCCTAAGGGGAGTTCTGAAAAGGATTTTGAAATCTTTTCAATCTCAATGGTTAGTCCCTTCAAGTTCCTACCACACACTTCCATCATGAACTGCTTTCCTTTCTTGGAGACTGCCCCCTCCCCTTCATACCTGAATATCTGAGGGGGGGATGCTTGTAAACAGGACTTGGTTCTTGCCCTCCTTACCCTAACAGGTACTTCGAACCTATCGGGCCTCGCCAGATTCCTTCCCTAAATGTCCCCAATCAATATTCAAACGAACAACCAATCCTTACCCTCCCCCCCTAGCCCCACTGCATGACAGATTGACAACATAATAGAAATAATCATTATTCGTTAGTCAAAGACACAAAATGATGAACTCGGAGTGATGAATATTTATTCGGGGGTTCGAAAAGAGGTTTGCTTATTTCGAGATGTTCGCCCCATTAACCTTTCAGCTTGATGAATGATTAGCCATTCGTGCGCGCGTCGGCGCTAGGGGTTAAATTGGGGGTGGAGGGGGGGAGGGAAGGCGGAAAGGCTGTTAAGAGGAAATGGAATAAATAAAGGAAAGCCCCCGGGAGAGGATAAGGGCGAGTACAAGACTCATTCTCAACAGAGAGTACTAGGGGTGAGAGAAATCCCCCTTCCCTTAACTAGGCGCGGTGATCTGAAGGGCTCACTTGTTAAAGCGATCCTGGTCATACTAGATAAGGGGGAGGGGGCGAAGATATTTAGAACTGCCGAAATTGGACAAATCCTAAAAAAAAAACGACCGTCGGTTTCTGTCCGAAATTTGGAGGAACATATCACCATAGATGCTTTCTTCTGTGAGACGAATATGAAAAGGAACGAAGATTTTGCAGAGGAAGGTGTAAAAGGAGTGCGGTCGGATTTGAATCCTGGTGGAAGGATTAAGCAAGGGGTGCTCTGGTTTAGAGTGAGGAATGGTAAACTGCATTGGTTGGGTATATGTGAATTCGAGAATAAAGTTTGGATTGTACGGGTGAAGTTGTGTGCAGCTGTAATGTACTCACCCACAATGCTAGAAATGAGTCTGAGAAAGAGGTTCTGGAATAACTTGGAATGTGTGGTGGAAAGAATTGGTAATGAGTATTGGCTGTGATGGTTGTAGGATATATATATAAAATGAGGAAAAGGTGAGAAAAAGAGATGGGATAACAGGAGCCTTTGTTACGCTTGGTAGGAATGAAAATGGAAGCGGTTGCGAGGTTTCTGTGCTGATACAAACCCGTGTGTGGCAAACATATTCTTTCAGTACAAGGATATGTATAATTAGACCTGATAGAACGAATATGAAAAGGTGTATGTAGCAGCATTATTAATCTGATTCAGATTAGAAGGAATGTGTTGTGGAGTGTGCGAGATGGAGGAATGAGCATGGCACTATCTGACCCCAGGACCGTGTGAGGTGAAATTGTTCGATGTGTGACGTTAACGCGCGAGAAGGGTGGAGACAATCAAAAGTGAAAAGTTGTTTAATCAGAGAAGTTGAGATGTAAAAATACTTGAGGAGTACTTGTAGATTAGTCCACCCGGGAGAAATGAATAAGCGAGTACTAGAAAAAAAGAAAAGTAACACAAATGATGAATCGGAGTAAGAGAACGCAAGGAACGTGAATGAAGATCCGGATGGGAACAGAAAACCATTTTTGACGGAGGAAAAGAGAAAGATTAAGAGATTTACAAACGAGCCGAGTAAACATTAAAGATAAAGGCTTTTTACTCAGTGTGAAGCTACGCGTTGAGTCAATGAGAAGCAGTTTCCTCGGAAATTTATTTTCGGGAGCATCGTTTCACAAGTGGCTGGTTTCCGTTATCAGTTTTATGGATTATGGGAGCCAGTCCCCTCCCAAAGAGTCTCTCGAATAACGATTTCCGAAGAAACCTTATCATTTATCCATCATGGATAACAATGACAGTACGTGTGAGTAATGTGGATATTAAAATTAAATAGAAGGATTACTTTGAATAGCAGTATAATGTAGGTCTGGAAGATAAAGCGATTGTGAATATGATTGGCTTTGGAGGTGCGAACCGGGTGCTGTATCGAGGTATGGAACAAATAACTAAAGAAGAGGTTGCTAGACTGTAAGGTTTGTGTGAAGGGTGGGAAGGGAGATGGAGTATATTATATGGAGGATGAAAAAATAAAAAGCGGTGCTGATTGTATTATGGAACGGTTGTGTTGGTTGCGTTGTAAGGTTTTAAAAGAGGATTAGTGCCTAAGAACAGGCCCAGCGCGGCCGTCTTCAAAGGACTCCTCTGAGGACATCCTCAAGTGCTCCTAGTCTCCTGTGGTTGCAATGCCCCTTTTTTGGAAGGATCTCTGGGAAAGCATAGCTGTGGGGGGAGGGTCATCCGTGATAAAGTGAAAGCCGGCTGGGGAAGGGGGCGCGCTCCCAGCGATTAGATGGCAAAGTGGAAACCCCCCTTACCCACAGACATAGAAGGGAACTAACTCTCCTTAATGTTAAGAGAGGTTTGGAAGGTCTCCTGAGAAAGTCAAGAAGGGCTGTCTCCCTAATAAATAGGGGAAACCCCCTTTACCTTCTTGTGTAGGGGTGGGGGTAGGAGGGGTGCCAGCTCCACCAGAAAGGTGTGGTAGAATCACCCCTCGCCCTCCTAAACACCAAGGTGGGGCGAGATTTCCCTCCTTTATTTGTCTATAGCTTCTGAGATTGTGAAGGAGACGCGCGCGATTTGTCTTTTTCCCTCGAGACCAAAGGAAAAGAAAAAGGAAAAGCGCAATTAGCGATATCTCGCCTCCAGCCCCTCCCATCTGTATTCTTGAACTTTCTGGGAGCTCCAGCACGCGGTGTTCGCTACCCGTGGGACACTCACACCAGCCGGAAGTTGCCGAGAGGACGCCCTTGCCCTTAATGCTGCACCTTCCAACTGCCAAGCCAGAGGGACGGGGGCGACAGCGTGCAATCCCTTACTGATCGTCGATAAGATCAACGTGATTTGAAAATCTGTCGTGTGGAAGACCCAGAGACTTTTAGTCGCCCTGGCAGCCCGCAAACCAGTACGGTGACATGGGTCAACCCATTGCATGCAGTGTTGGGGTCATTGGCGCCTCAACGCCCCTCAAACCTAGTCTCTTGCAACCTGCATCCGTTGTTTATCGGGGTACCGAAGCCTCCCTTCTGACACGGTACGACGTAACTGGTCAGGTCCTTAAAACTGGAGGAGACCGAGGAAACGACAGCTGGCGATCTTAAAGAGGGGCAGATGGACCCGAGAGATGGGACCAGATTCTCAAGGCAGTGGTTGCAGCGACGACACTACCACAATCGTCACAACTTTCTTGGGGGATGTTGTGACCTGGACGGCATAATGCCCCCCCATTTTAAGGGGTAGAGAGGGACCGAGAGAACAGCTTTCTCTAGGCATTAATAGTAGTGCTTGACAAATACCACCGCCGTCTTCACTTTCTTTAGGAGGGACGGGACAGGGAGGTCACAAGGTCATGCTAACTGTACTGTGGCTACTCGTGATAAGGATGGCAACCCCGTGATCAATGGGGGTGGAGAGTGTGCCGCAATCTAAATGGGGCACCCACTTACGGGCACCAATTATAAATGGTGGGCAAAAATCCATGGGTTCCACATAAATTGATTCAAAGTCAACAAGTGTTGGGTCAAATGGGCTCAACATGAATTGACCCAACATCACAAAGTTTGTAGTCAAATGGGTTCCACATGAATTGACTTAATGTCACAAAGTTATGGGTAAAATGGCCTCAGCATGAATTGACTCAACATCATAAAGTATGTGTGTATGTTTGGGCTGGGTGAATCAATGTGTGTTCAACTGCACTAATCCTCAGTATAAATGTACGCTGTAAAGATCATCAGCCCCAGAGTAACTGAAGCTTAGTTTTACTCAGCGGCTTAAAATAGGTTACCTTTAAAGTGGACCATGGTTATAGGAACGGACATATTTGATGTACACTGCGGCCACCAAATAATAGCGCCCCCAAAGTTTTCACAAAAACTAATTAACACAAAATTCTTGGTAAAATTGTAACAATTGATTAATTATCAACTATTTGGGGGGGAATATAGTTAGAATTTGAAAGAAAAGCCAAAGTTATGATTTTTATCGTCAATTTCTACATTCCTTAAAACTACGTTATTTAATTTATGCAAAATAAATGCTATTACTTAGGTCATTCTATAATTCTGTTGTTAATATTCAAAACAGTTGAGGGCCTAATACCTTCTTTTTTTTTTACTAAACCATTAAATTTTGCCTTCCCTTTTTTCAGTAACCGTCATCACAATTTTCTAAAGCCGGTATGGTTGCAACCAGCTTCATCTGCGATTATTATTGCTCCGAGTGCTTAGAATCCATTTGAGAATGGCAAAGCATCGTATCTTTTCGCAAGGAAGGAATATTATATCAAAAAATTCCTCCAAACTTCTAATACCATTTTGTACAGTAATCAATGTTATCGAAGGGTTTAAAGAGACAGGTAAGTGGCGGAGAGCAAACAGATAGGCCGGTCCGAGTGACATCTCTCCGAAACCGATGCCTTAAAGCTCCAGAAATAATTAAGCAATTAAACATCGCCGAGTGAATGGAAAAGGGATTTTTGGACCGATGAGTCCAAATTTGAAATTTTGTGAAGAGAAATGGTGAGCGAATGGATCCTCAGTGTATTGTACTCACGCTGAAGCATGTGGGAGGTAGTAAGGGAGTTGGATCCTCTTTTGATGGCGATTCGGCGAAAGATCTTTATAAAATATCAAATAAATTAGACGAGCACGGCTATCATTCATTTACAGCGACAGGCTATCCCATCTGGAACCTGTCCTCTCGGTAGGAATTTTATTTCGCAGCAGGACAATGACCCTATGCACAGCAGCACACGCCCACTGTGTCGTAGGCACTTTGAGAACATATAACAGGACAGCTTGTAATCCTGGATTTCAATCCTATCGAACACTGGTAGGATTATCGGGAGAGAAGAGTGAGAAAGAGAAGAAAGCAACAGATGTTATGGGACGTTTTGCTTGAGTGTTGGAATGAAACTAAACAAGAATATTTGATTTCTTTGGTAAAATGGATGCTAAGAATATGTTCTGCATTTATCAATGCAAAAAAGCGGATATTGTTAAATGTTATTGTTCTCTTCATCTTTTATTATGTTCTTCATGTTTACATTAAAGTTGATCTATAATAGCTCTACTGTTTCATTTCATTTATTGTTTTTTTTTAAAAAAAGGGAGGCGGTATTTATAGCCCGGTAGTGTATATGAAATTTGTGAGTAGTTCTTATCATGGGGGCACAGTCCCAAATTTCAGATCGCTCAACTTAGGAACATATTATTAAACCACTTTTAATCAAGATCGTCTGCCAGCAATAAATTGGGTTAATTTAATGGGCCACGATTAAAAGCATATCAAGATTGTGCAAAGATGTAAACAACTTTTGGATTTCACATCTTCGGGAATTTGTGGAAGGAAAGAAATAACAATGGCACCTTAATGCTTTCTTCGGTACCACTGCTCCTTAATATCAATTTAGTGTTGTTATTTTATTTGTATGGGGCTCTTCGAGGGCATCGGCCTTCACAAAGCGCCTGTTTACAAACTAAGAAAAAACCTGATAGAAGAAGTGGGTCAGTGAGGTCAGGGAAGGAGGAAGGAAGGATGGAGGGAGTTTCAACTCTTTATCAAATTGGTATTCTACTACAATATATTTTTGGTATCCAATAATCCATTTTCATCATCCCCTATAGATAGACATCTCTCGGGGTAGTTTATCTTTACCAGCTTAATTTGGGGGCTACTGATCTTTACAACGTTCGTAAAAATTAACCTTTTTTGGTCACCTGTAATTAATCAGAAAGGAATATTGTTTCATAAACGATCTCAATCATGGTTAGATGTAGGCAAGTTACCCCCGTCCCCCAAAGTTTCCCTGATTGTATGGTAGTTTGCAAAAGTTATAATCCAACATTCGTTGGGATCGTGTAAAGAAGAGGACGCGTTCATAACCTCACAAGGTAAGTTTAGGTTAATCTAACCTAACCGAAACACCATCGAGGTCGAGGCCCTAGAACTCAAGTTTGACCAGGTAGATACTAGTTATTCACCAGCAGTTCGGGTAGATGGAAGTAGTTGAACAGAGACCAAGAGCCACTTTCGCCAGTAATCGAAAAGTAGTGTGAAATGGATCAATTATTCAATTGCGAGGCCACAGAAATCTGATCAATCGACCAAATTACCAGCGCAGAACCACCACCCACACTTTGTACTTTGGTAATCCACAACATATTGAATCGAATTGGGAAAGACAACTAACAACATGCAAGAATGCAAGGGCGAATTATTCCAGGTTATTTACAACAGTTCAGATGGATGGAAAGGAATGAGTAAGGAAGTTAATTAATTTATGTCACGCAATTGCCACTCAATTTCCTTTTTAATAAATTACTATACCGGTTTCATTAAAGGGAAGATCGCGTATGTTTATTTCTTTTCTTGAGATGATATTTATATTGGGGTGGCTATTTTGGACACGGGAACTTTTAGGGTCGCTATTTTGGACACGGGAACTTTTGAGGTCGCTATTTTGGACACGGGAACTTTTGAGGTCGCTATTTTGGACACGGGAACTTTTGGAGGCACTATTTTAGACACGGGAACTTTTGGGGACACTATTTTGGATACGGGAACTTTTGAGGTCGCTATTTTGGACACGGGAACTTTTGGGGGCACTATTTTGGACACGGGAACTTTTGGGGTCACTATTTTCGATACGATAACTTTTGAGGTCGCTATTTTGGACACGGGAACTTTTGGGATCGCTATTTTGGACACGGGAACTTTTGAGGTCGCTATTTTGGACACGGGAACTTTTGGGGGCACTATTTTGGACACGGGAACTTTTGGGGTCACTATTTTGGATACGGGAACTTTTGAGGTCGCTATTTTGGACACGGGAACTTTTGGGATCGCTATTTTGGACACGGGAACTTTTAGGGTCGCTATTTTGGACACGGGAACTTTTGAGGTCGCTATTTTGGACACGGGAACTTTTGAGGTCGCTATTTTGGACACGGGAACTTTTGAGGTCGCTATTTTGGACACGGGAACTTTTGAGGTCGCTATTTTGGACACGGGAACTTTTGGGGACACTATTTTGGATACGGGAACTTTTGAGGTCGCTATTTTGGACACGGGAACTTTTGAGGTCGCTATTTTGGACACGGGAACTTTTGGGGGCACTATTTTAGACACGGGAACTTTTGGGGACACTATTTTGGATACGGGAACTTTTGAGGTCGCTATTTTGGACACGGGAACTTTTGAGGTCGCTATTTTGGACACGGGAACTTTTGGGGACACTATTTTGGATACGGGAACTTTTGAGGTCGCTATTTTGGACACGGGAACTTTTGAGGTCGCTATTTTGGACACGGGAACTTTTGGGGGCACTATTTTAGACACGGGAACTTTTGGGGGACACTATTTTGGATACGGGAACTTTTGAGGTCGCTATTTTGGACACGGGAACTTTTGGGGGCACTATTTTGGACACGGGAACTTTTGGGGTCACTATTTTGGATACGGGAACTTTTGAGGTCGCTATTTTGGACACGGGAACTTTTGGGATCGCTATTTTGGACACGGGAACTTTTGAGGTCGCTATTTTGGACACGGGAACTTTTGGGGGCACTATTTTGGACACGGGAACTTTTGGGGTCACTATTTTGGATACGGGAACTTTTGAGGTCGCTATTTTAGACACGGGAACTTTTGGGATCGCTATTTTGGACACGGGAACTTTTAGGGTCGCTATTTTCGACACGGGAACTTTTGAGGTCGCTATTTTGGACACGGGAACTTTTGAGGTCGCTATTTTGGACACGGGAACTTTTGAGGTCGCTATTTTGGACACGGGAACTTTTCAGGTCGCTATTTTGGACACGGGAACTTTTGAGGTCGCTATTTTGGACACGGAACTTTTAGGGTCGCTATTTTGGACACGGGAACTTTTGAGGTCGCTATTTTGGACACGGGAACTTTTGAGGTCGCTATTTTGGACACGGGAACTTTTGAGGTCGCTATTTCGGACACGGGAACTTTTGAGGTCGCTATTTTAGACACGGGAACTTTTGAGGTTGCTATTTTGGAACCGGGAACTTTTGGGGTCGCTATTTTGGACACGGGAACTTTTGAGGTCGCTATTTTCAAGACGGGAACTTTTGGGGTCGCTATTTTGGACACGGGAACTTTTGAGGTCGCTATTTTCGAGACGGGAACTTTTGGGGTCGCTATTTTGGACACGGAAACTTTTAAGGTCAATATTTTAAACCCGAGAACTTTTGAGGTCGATATTTTAGACACGGGAACTTTTGAGGTCGCTATTTTGGACACGGGAACTTTTGAGGTCACTATTTTGGACACGGGAACTTTTGAGGTCGCTATTTTGGACACGGGAACTTTTGAGGTCGCTATTTTAGACACGGGAACTTTTGGGGTCGCTATTTTGGACACGGGAACTTTTGAGGTCGCTATTTTCGAGACGGGAACTTTTGGGGTCGCTATTTTGGACACGGGAACTTTTGAGGTCGCTATTTTGGACACGGGAACTTTTGAGGTTGCTATTTTGGACATGGGAACTTTTGAGGTAGCTATTTTAGGCACGGGAACTTTTGGGGTCGCTATTTTGGACACGGGAACTTTTGGGGTCGCTATTTTGGACACGGGAACTTTTGAGGTCGCTATTTTGGACACGGGAACTTTTGAGGTCGCTATTTTGGACACGGGAACTTTTGGGGTCACTATTTTGGACACGGGAACTTTTGGAGTCGCTGTTTTAGACACGGGAACTTTTAGGGTCGCTATTTTGGACACGGGAACTTTTGGGGTCGCTATTTAGGACACGGGAACTTTTGAGGTCGCTATTTTGGAACCGGGAACTTTTGGGGTCGCTATTTTGGACACGGGAACTTTTGAGGTCGCTATTTTCAAGACGGGAACTTTTGGGGTCGCTATTTTGGACACGGGAACTTTTGAGGTCGCTATTTTCGAGACGGGAACTTTTGGGGTCGCTATTTTGGACACGGGAACTTTTGAGGTCGCTATTTTGGACACGGGAACTTTTGAGCTCGCTATTTTGGAAATGGGAACTTTTGAGGTAGCTATTTTGGACACAGGAACTTTTGGGGTCGCTATTTTGGATACGGGAACTTTTGGGGTCGCTATTTTGGACACGGGAACTTTTGAGGTCGCTATTTTGGACACGGGAACTTTTGAGGTCGCTATTTTGGACACGGGAACTTTTGAGGTCGCTATTTTGGACAGGGGAACTTTTGGGGCCGCTATTTTGGACACGGGAACTTTTGGAGTCGCTGTTTTGGACACGGGAACTTTTGGTGTCGCTATTTTGGACACGGAAACTTTTGAGGTCAATATTTTAAACCCGGGAACTTTTGAGGTCGATATTTTAGACACGGGAACTTTTGAGGTCGCTATTTTGGACACGGGAACTTTTGAGGTCACTATTTTGGACACGGGAACTTTTGAGGTCGCTATTTTGGACACGGGAACTTTTGAGGTCGCTATTTTAGACACGGGAACTTTTGGGGTCGCTATTTTGGACACGGGAACTTTTGAGGTCGCTATTTTCGAGACGGGAACTTTTGGGGTCGCTATTTTGGACACGGGAACTTTTGAGGTCGCTATTTTGGACACGGGAACTTTTGAGGTTGCTATTTTGGACATGGGAACTTTTGAGGTAGCTATTTTAGGCACGGGAACTTTTGGGGTCGCTATTTTGGACACGGGAACTTTTGGGGTCGCTATTTTGGACACGGGAACTTTTGAGGTCGCTATTTTGGACACGGGAACTTTTGAGGTCGCTATTTTGGACACGGGAACTTTTGGGGTCGCTATTTTGGACACGGGAACTTTTGGAGTCGCTGTTTTGGACACGGGAACTTTTAGGGTCGCTATTTTGGACACGGAAACTTTTGAGGTCGCTATTTTGGACACGGGAACTATTGAGGTCACTAGTTTAAACCCGGGAACTTTTGAGGTCGCTATTTTGGACACGGGAACTTTTGAGGTCGCTATTTTGGACACGGGAACTTTTCAGGTCGCTATTTTGGACAGGGGAACTTTTGAGGTCGCTATTTTGGACACGGGAACTTTTGGGGTCGCTATTTTGGACACGGGAACTTTTGGGGTCGCTATTTTGGACACGGGAACTTTTGGGGTCGCTATTTAGGACACGGGAACTTTTGGGGTCGCTATTTTGGAAACGGGAACTTTTGAGGTCACTATTTTGGACACGGGAACTTTTGAGGTCGCTATTTTGGACACGGGAACTTTTGAGGTCGCTATTTTGGACACGGGAACTTTTGAGGTCGCTATTTTGGACACGGGAACTTTTGAGGGCGCTATTTTGGACACGGGAACTTTTGAGGGCGCTATTTTGGACACGGGAACTTTTGAGGTCGCTATTTTGGACACGGGAACTTTTGAGGTCGCTATTTTGGACACGGGAACTTTTGAGGTCGCTATTTTGGACACGGAAACTTTTAGGTCGCTATTCTTGACAGGGAAACTTATGAGGTCACTATTCTTTAAACGGAAACTTATGGGGTCGCTATTCTTGACACGGGAACCTATGGCTCGCTATTCTTGACATGGAAACTTATGGAGTCGCTATTCTTGACACGGGAACTTTTGGGTCGCTATTCTTGACAGTGGATCTTTTGTAGTCGCTATTCTTGACATGGGAACTTATGGGGTCGCTATTCTTGACATGGGAACTTATGGGTCGCTATTCTTGACAGTGGATCTTTTGGGGTCGCTATTCTTGACAGTGGATCTTTTGGGGTCGCTATTCTTGACATGGGAACTTATGGGTCGCTATTCTTGACAGTGGATCTTTTGGGGTCGCTATTCTTGACAAGGGATCTTTTGGGGTCGCTATTCTTGACATGGGAACTTATGGGTCGCTATTCTTGACAGTGGATCTTTTGGGGTCGCTATTCTTGACACGGGATCTTTTGGGGTCGCTATTCTTGACACGGGATCTTTTGGGGTCGCTATTCTTGACATGGGAACTTATGGGTCGCTATTCTTGACACAGGATCTTTTGGGGTCGCTATTCTTGATACGGGATCTTTTGGGGTCGCTATTCTTGACACGGGATCTTTTGGGGTCGCTTTTCTTGACACGGGATCTTTTGGGGTCGCTATTCTTGACATGGGAACTTATGGGTCGCTATTCTTGACAGTGGATCTTTTGGGGTCGCTATTCTTGACACAGGATCTTTTTGGGTCGCTATTCTTGACATGGGAACTTATGGGGTCGCTATTCTTGACAGTGGATCTTTTGGGGTCGCTATTCTTGACACGGGATCTTTTGGGGTCGCTATTCTTGACATGGGAACTTATGGGTCGCTATTCTTGACACGGGATCTTTTGGGGTCGCTATTCTTGACATGGGAACTTATGGGTCGCTATTCTTGACAGTGGATCTTTTGGGGTCGCTATTCTTGACACGGGATCTTTTGGGGTCGCTATTCTTGACATGGGAACTTATGGGTCGCTATTCTTGACAGTGGATCTTTTGGGGTCTCTATTCTTGACACGGGATCTTTTGGGGTCGCTATTCTTGACATGGGAACTTATGGGTCGCTATTCTTGACAGTGGATCTTTTGGGGTCGCTATTCTTGACACGGGATCTTTTGGGGTCGCTATTCTTGACACGGGATCTTTTGGGGTCGCTATTCTTGACACGGGATCTTTTGGGGTCGCTATTCTTGACACGGTGAAATTGTGTTTCCTTTGCTTGCCACGATCCTTTACCTCAGGGCAAATACTAACCTATAGTCAGGAAATCGATTGAATGCTTGAAAAACAAATTAAAATCCCCACCCGATCAATAATGATGGCCCTTTTGTGCTGCGCGACAATGGTCGTCCACACATTCAAATCATTATTCCCAAATTAAGGGAGCTATGTTATGAAATTTTGCCATGTCTGACCTTACCCTCTCTTTCCAACGAATTATCAAAGACTCTGAACCGTCTCTAGGTAATAAAATATTCGGAACTCAAGAAGCAACTTCAAGTATTTGATTCAATGGTGGGGATATTTAATTTAACCCCGGTTAATGTAGCAATGAGTAGCACCCAACTTTACTGTGCATCAGGCACGACTTGGGTACGCTCTTCACCCAAGGCACGATTGGTCTAGTGCAGAGGTATGCAAACTGCGGCCCCCCAACGTTTTTCATGTGTCCGGCGTCATTTCAAAATTCAACAAAATATTGAAAATTAATGATTGCCTGTTTGGCCAAAATTCCATTTCATTATTTTTTTCTATCAGTGCGAGATTCTTCTTAAATCACTCATTTTCAAATATATTTCAATCGTAGAAAAAAAATAGGTTCAACTATTTCCGCCTTGCGGCAGTTTTCAAATTGCCAGTTTCAGTTGGGCGATTGACGTGGGAGTTTGTGTGCTCTTTAGTGAGGATAATTCACGTGTTTTTTATGCAAAAAAAATAAGTGCATCGTATGTGGCTCATGTCGCGACACCATAATTTATTATGATGCCACTCTGATATACCTTTCCTCATCTCCTGTGTCCTTCTCTCAATCAATTACCAAGCTCCTTTCAGCCTCCACCTCCATAAAGGAATGGCTCTCTGCGAACTTTTTCAAACTTAACCACAATAAAACTCAAGTTCTCCTCGTTGGTACCGCTTCGATGGTGGCGAAATCTAAAACTCTCTTCCCCTTCCTTATCCTTGGGGAAACCAATGTCGCCTTCTCTGATACCGTCAGGAATCTTGGTGTTATTTTCGACGAGCAACTCTCGTTTAAACCGCACATCCATCGTATCTGTAAGTCTTCCCTCGGTTTCCTCCGCAACTTTTCACGTCTTTGATCCCACTTTGATCGACGAAGCCTCGAGACTGCTATTCATGCCTTCGTCACCTCACGCTTAGACTACTGCAATTCTCTTCTAGTGAATCTCCTTTCTTCGTCACTTCACCTCGTACAACTAGTTCAAAACTAAGCTGCCCGGCTCCTCCTTCGCCGGCCCCGGTTCTCTCCTTCGATGCCTCTATTACAGGAGCTACACCGGTTACCTATTCGCTTCCGTACCCACTATAAAATTCTTCTCATCACCTACAAGGCCCTAAACCTCGATGCTCCACCTTACCTCTCATCGTCAAACTCCTCGGGCACTCCGGTCTAACCTCGCTCCCATCCTGAACACTCCTCGTTCTGTCCTCTGCTCGATGGGTGACCGTTCCTTCTCAGTTTGTGCTCCTAGACTCTGGAATGCTCTTCCTGCCGAAGTCCGATCCTCTCCCTCCCTTGCTACTTTTAAAAGTCTCCTGAAGACTCATCTCTTCAGAATTGCCGTCTCTTCCCTGTAAACTTTCTCTACACTCGCTACACAACCTGCGCCCTGGGAGGGCTAACAGCCCTGAAGGGCGCATTATAAATACCTATTATTATTATAAGGGTGTAACAATCTATGTAGATCATTTTTAGTCGCGTGTGACTCTATATCTCACTATGTCGGTCGCTCGGTCCCGTTTAGCTTTTTTTTTTGCTTTGGTAACTATTCGGCCGATTCTAACGAAATTTGAAAGCCTTATGTTGTTTTACATATTCTTTCGTTGGATATAATTGGGAAAGTCCTCCCAAGGTTAGCCCGGAAATTATTTCGTTTTGGCAATAACATCATACCGATTCGGCCGATTCTAAAGAAATTTGAATCCTTTATGTTTGTCGACGAATAGGTCACTCCCCAGACGATACGTCTATATATACATATATGTATCTATTGGTTGAGAGGAAAGAGATAAAAGCCACGAATATATATATATATATATATATATATATATATATATATATATATATATATATATATATAGTTACATACACGTATATCCTCTAATGTACGCACGCATCCTTCACTACGTACAAGTACGTTCACTTCGTAAAAGTAATCCGTTGATTACGAGGTATAAGAGTGCGATTTTAATACAGGGGCCGATAGCGTCTAATGAGTTTACCAAGTTACAGTTCAAGAATATATTTAAAGAGTGAAAAACAAAAATATAATTTTTAATAAGTTACTAGTTACCATATATATACATACGGGGAATATAGTAAATGTAAATAAGGATAATACTGACAAACTATAGAAAATTGGAAAACAGGTAACGTTAATTACTTGTTAATTAGCTTTTCAATGGGATACTATAAATCAGTTATACAGAAGGAATATTTAAAAGTCGGAAAGCGGGTCGATTAACGGGGGATGCGATCGTTTTACCTTAAAGGGAGTCCTCGAGGAAGGGGACTCCTTTAGCGAGTCGGCGCGGGGGAATGGAGACGGAAAATGGTCGTGATTCTCGGCCGAATATCCTGATGGTGACGAGGATGAAGGGATAGGGGGGCAGAAGAAGAGTTCACGATCCTCCTTGAAGACGGACAAAGGAATCTCTGCTCCAGAGAAGTGCAACCTCCAAAAATCGAGACTCTGACGCGGCTCGGCGCGAAATCTCACACGGGAAACTGGAGATCCTTGAGGGGGGTTCTAGATGAGATGAGAGGAATCCCCGCCAGTCCTTCGGGGACAAAACGATTCGAGGCTTTGCTTTGAACAAAGTAAGCCTGGTGAGATCCAACCTCGATGGTATACGCGAATACCAGGGACTCGGGGAAACAGATACACGATCTGAACCGAAGGCGATGAGATCTCCAACTCAATCTACCGATCTTTGAAAAACCAAAGGTATTTATATGACGGCCATTTTTATGATGCTCCTTTGCTGCATGGCACATACGTCTGAGAGAAAGCTTCTGGCGCCGAGAGGGATTAGCTTTTGTCGCCCGACACCAGTCTTAGTTGTTTCCAACGATGTGGGTGGGAACTTTCGGCTATCCTTTTCCCGACTACAGAGATTAGCATTTCATCGGCGAGGTGAAAGCTTTTAGCGCTCAGCTTAACTGATATTCAAATTCTTTCTTCTTTTATTTTTCTCCTTGGATACAGAGGTTTTTTACTCCACGTGGAGTTAAAGTTAGAAGAGATATAGAGGGAAGGAATTCAAGAAACAAAAGAAGGGCGTATTCTTCTTAGCGTCCCCTATTCCATTAAAATGTTGTTTTACATTCTCTTTCTAATGATATAAATGCCAAGGTCCTCCCTAGGTTAGCCCGAGAATTATTTTGTTTTGGCAATAACATCATAACTATTCGGCCGATTCTAACGAAATTTGAAACTTTTATGTTGTTTTACATTTTCTCTCAACTGATATAATTTCCAAAGGATAAAATCAACGATATATACAAAAGGCAGTTGAAAATGAGTGAAAATCACATTTCTTTTGCAATTTTTAATTGAAAACTTTGGGGGGGGGGGGCTGGTGATACTTATATGTTAATTAAATAATTATACAAGAATCATATTTCTTTACTCTTTTTCTAAACATATTTATTATATCATAATATATAGATGATATTTAATTGTGAAAAGGTGGTTTAAATAAAGTTTTAAAATATATAAAATGTATCATGGATGGCTCACTTCGCAGTAGGCAAAGTGTGTACCATTGATAGCACACTTCGCACTTAATGTGTTAGGTTGAAGGTTCCCGCTCTGATATACATATGTCTGCAAACAGTTTAAAAGGGTGGCAATTTCCCCCCCCCCCCAAAAAAAAAAAGTTACTCATAGTTATTAATGTGTAACTATATCTATGAGTATATAGTATATGCAAACAAAAGTAATTTCAATTAACTTATATGTATTCGAAATTTGCATCTAGCTGTTTAAATGCAGCCCGCAAAACTTTATACAAGTTTCAATGGGGTCCGCAAAACTTTACACAAGTTTCAATGGGGTCCGCAAAGCTTTATACAAGTTTCAATGTGGTCCGCAAAGCTTTACACAAGTTTCAATTTGGCCCGCAAAGCTTTATACAAGTTTCAATGGGGTCCGCAAAACTTTACACAAGTTTCAATGGGATCCGCAAAGCTTTATACAAGTTTCAATGTGGCCCGCAAAGCTTTATACAAGTTTCAATGTGGTCCGCAAAGCTTTACACAAGTTTCAATGTGGCTCGCAAAGCTTTAAACAAGTTTCAATGTGGCTCGCAAAGCTTTACACAAGTTTCAATGTGGTCCGCAAAGCTTTACACAAGTTTCAATGTGGTCCGCAAAGCTTTACACAAGTTTCAATGTGGTCCGCACGATCTTCTAAACACGAATTTACACCATCTTCGAAACACCAATTTACACGATCTTCTAAACACGATTTTACACCTACTTCGAAACACCAATTTACACGATCTTCTAAACACGATTTTACACCTACTTCGAAACACCAATTTACACGATCTTCTAAACACGAATTTACACCTACTTCGAAACACCAATTTACACGATCTTCTAAACACGATTTTACACCACCTTCGAAACACCAATTTACACGATCTTCTAAACACGATTTTACACCTACTTCGAAACACCAATTTACACGATCTTCTAAACACGAATTTACACCTACTTCGAAACACCAATTTACACGATCTTCTAAACACGATTTTACACCACCTTCGAAACACCAATTTACACGATCTTCTAAACACGAATTTACACCACCTTCGAAACACCAATTTACACGATCTTCTAAACACGAAATTACACCACCTTCGAAACACCAATTTACACGATCTTCTAAACACGAATATTACGCCACCTTCGAAACACCAATTTACACGATCTTCTAAACACGAATATTACGCCACCTTCGAAACACCAATTTACACGATCTTCTAAACACGAATATTACGCCACCTTCGAAACACCAATTTACACGATCTTCTAAACACGAATTTACACTATCTTCGAAACACCATTTTACACGATCATACGATACCAGAGAAGAAAAATGTCGAGCAATTAGGAAGAGTGATTTCGTCCAGGTATAGAAGATGTTCACAAGCGAACCTTGATTTAGCCAACGAACACTTTTGTACGGGTTTTAATGAATGTCTTGGAGAAGGAGGACAAGAGAAACTAAGCGTGGCACGAGGTTCTTTTTACTGCCGTTTCGCTCCTCTAGAGCTTCCTGAGTGACAGAAGCTCCAGAGGAGCGAAACGTCAGTAAAGCAGCAGAACCTCGTACCACATCTGGTATCTCTTATCCCTCCTCCCTCTCTAACGGTTGTACATACGAGGGGCGGTCATAAGTTTTGCGAATCGGTAGGGCAAAACAGAGGAAGGGGGATGGCTGTTTGTGGGGGTGTTAGGACAAGTTATGACAAGTCAGGACCTACAGCCGCACGCTCCTGCCTCGTCTATTCAAGAAGCTGTAGCTGATCGCAGATCGTCAGTCACAAATTTGTCAACAATGGAAAAGGTTGAGCACCGCGCAGTGATCAAATTTTTGACCAAGGAAAGCAAGAATGCAAAAGAGATCCATGAACGCATGGTTGCAGTGTACACCGACACCGCCTCTTCCTATGCAACCATTGCTCGCTGGAATAGGGAATTCCGCCATGGTCGTGAGTCCCTTGAAGATGGCCCCCGTCCAGGACGCCCGGCAGACGTGACCAACGAGGACAATGTGGCCCGTGTGGAGAGGATGATCCTCGAAAATCGAAGGGTGAAGGTTAAAGAAATCGAGCGAGAACTTGGAATATCACATGGAAGTGTTATCAACATCATCCACCACAATTTGGCCATGAGCATGGTCTCTGCCCGTTGGGTCCCTAGAAACTTCACGCCCCAGGATCGACTTCAACGTCGTCAAAGTCCACAAGGCCAGAGTTGCACAAGCTGCCGTGCGCGAGTGCGGATTCGAGGAACTCAACCATCCCCCCCCTACAGTCCAGATCTGGCCCCTAGCGACTACTTTTTATTCCGCCAGCTCAAGGCTGCACTGCGTGCATGCCGGTTTGGAGACGATGAAGATGTCCAGCTCGCCATCCAGGAGTGGATTGAACAGCAGTCGGGAGATTTGTGGTTGTCGGGAATTCGAAGCCTCAGGGACAAGTGGCGCAAGTGCATTGAAGTCGAGTGTAGTTATATTGAAAAATAATAAAACACTTTTCCTCATATCTCGTTTCCTTATATCCGAATTGCAAAACTTATTGACCGCCCCTCGTATATAGTTCTTTGTACACAAAAGAAAAGGAGACTGTAAAAAGGCTAATCAATAGCATATTTGAGGCAGCTCCTGTTCTCATCACCAAGTTCAGTCCCACCTAGCATCCTCCTCCCTAAATCTATCCAATCTATTATTAAAACTCATCAGGGGGGATGCTTTTATCATGACTAGTGAGCTTATTCCATTCATCTACTACTAAATTTGTAGACCAATCTCTAACAATTTCTTCCCTACACCTAAACTTGTCCAGCTTAAACCCATTGCTACATGTCCTATCTATCCCCTTTACAAACAATAAGAACCTCACTCTTGTCTCTCCCATTATAACCTTTTACTCACTTAAAGACTTCCGTCAGGTCTCTCAAACTCTTCTCCTTTCTAATGTATAAAAGATTTAGTCTCCTATTCCTTTCGCCATAAGGCTCCGCTGCTCAACTCAAGAATCATTTTTGTCCTCCTTCTTTGCACAAACTCGAGCAAACCAATATACATACATCCTAAAATAGGGTGATCAAAATTTCGTACATAGTCAAAATGAAACCTACCCAATGTCAGGTACAGTTTCAGAATGACATCTCATTCAAGTCCTTTTTTTAAAAAAAATAACCAGAAAAAATGAAATATAAAACAAGCTTAAACTAGTTTGCAGCACGTCTTGAAATTCCTTCAAACCCGCTTTTATACACATAACCTCGTGTATGAAGCAATGGAAAACTATCTTTGGCTGACCAACATTTTGAAAGCATTTATAAAACCTTCTTCTCTATAATCTTTTTTATTATTATTAGCTGTCCAGTCATTACAGAGCTGGCCAAGAAAACAGGTTTAAGCAGGTCATGACTTAAGGTGAAATCCTAAGGCTTAATGAGCAACAGAGTTAGTTTTCTTTTGTTGTTTTTTAAGGAAACCTCAGGTTTTGCGTGTGACCTCAAATTGGAGACGTGTCATCTTTGAGCGCACATGTCATTGGTTCGCTCCCTCCCATCCGGCCAGGGAACCAACCTTCTTTACAAACACTACTACAACTAAATTATTAAAGTAGTAGAATAATAGGATCCAATGTTCGAGCGACAATCGCTTATGACTTTTTAAAAGAGACAGGAAGGAATTGTATTTTTTCGCTGAAAGACCCAAAATTTTAAGGAAGAAACCCCCCCCCCCCGCCAATTTCCTGCGTCCTCCCTAAAAAAAAATCACAAAAACCGCCGTCCAATTTTTCCGGCAGAAAAATCGAGCTTTTTCCACTTGCAAAGGCCAGGGGATTTTTACAGCCCCCCGACACCCCAACCCCCCTTCCATGAAACAGCCTCAATAGGATTATGAAAACTTCGTCTCGTGAAGCGCAAATAGAACGTCGCGCGCGCGCGCCTGCCTCCGTTCCTGAAAAGAGACAAGGTTAGGAGAGTTGCGCGTCCTTTCGATCCACAGAGCACCAAGTTGCATCCTTCGTTACATTATTGTTAATTGATCGCTTTCTCAGGTGGGGGAGGGTCGCATCAATGCCACTAACGGCATTCGTTCGCAGGAAGAAAACTTTGGGGTGGGAGGATTCGCAGGACAACGGCCCATATCCGGGTTTAGTGGCCTTTTACGACACGCATTCTTTAGTTGAGGTATTCTTCCATGCCTCAAATAAAGGTGAAATAGTGATGATGATAATAGTAATATGAAAATGGGATCGGAGTATACATTGCCGAGTCCCTCAACTAATTAATACAACAATCCTTGCACGCGGGTCATTCAGCGAGGTTGCTACAACTGACATCTTGATAATAGCGTGCCCTAAACCCCCAACGTCCGCAGGTTCGTTCCCTATCGGCCCCAATGTCCGTGGAACTGCAGCTACAGATCTTCCACGCATTTTCACTTCCCCTAACTTCACCGATTAAAGTGTCTGCGGGAGAAGCCCTCGTTGGTTTTCGCCTTAAATCCTCAGAAAAAAATGGCCGACCCCATGTCCAAAAGCGAAGCGCAAGTGACCCTCGGATCCCCCGACAGCCTGCATAGAATCCCACCGGGGCGAAGCAGGATCGCATCCCCGCCCGCTAATTCCCCATTAAGAAAACAAACCTAATTACCAACAAACTCCGCTCAGAGGTACTCTTAATTACCGCCTCCCATGGCCCCACGGGGAGCCCCCGCCGGTAAGGGCCCCTTCCCCCACAAGTGGTCGCACAGCGAAAGGCCCCTTAATTACACGGGAAAAGTTTCGCCATAGAAACTTTGCCATTACTTTATTACGGGCATTAATTGAAGTCGTATTCATTTAATTACTTATGGGGCCGAATGGGGTAGGCCAGCTTGGAGGGGGGGGCGTGAGAGAGAGAGAGTCCCTATGACCCCGTATGGGGCACCACAGAGGAAAAGGGTGCCCTCGTGGTAATCGAGTCAACTCCAGACTCCGGTCGTCAGGGCTGATGAGGCCTCTTGAAGACGCCATAGCAGGGAAAGAATTATGTCATTTATATAATATAATGCGGATTTAACCCTCAGGAAATAGAAAAGTGACGAATTCCAAGCCCTTTAATTCAGTTGGTTGAGTCGCGGTCGTCATGCTTTATTGCGAGTGCCGCCTTTGGCCTACTTACTAGGCCCTTTAAATGGTACTATGGTCTCATGGGAGTGAATTTTGGTGGGGGGAATCCGGGAGCTGAGGTCAGCTGTGACCGCATCCGAATCAGGACAAAGTTATTTAAGGATACACAAAGAGGACAGATTCCACGACATTGGTGGCCAAATAGAAAAATTGAATTAAATTTGAAGCATTCAATCTACATCAATGGAGGGCCCCGGATTGTATACAATAGATAAAATGTATCATGACCCCCCCCCCCACCCAAAAAAACAACAGTAATACCACGATAACAAAAATATAGAACAATAAACTCCGGTAAGGGTAGTATCGCTGACTTTGGATTTTAGCCCACAACGTTGCAGCAGTGACCCAGTATTAGTAATATCATATGTCCCCTTTGGGCCCAGGCAACTCGTCGATTTAAATAACTTTGAACTGTAAAGTTGGCCCGCATTTCCCCCAAAGTGGGGGCTAACTTATTATCATCAGAAAATGTTGACTGTGTTTTTAACACCCGTCCTCGCTCGTTAATGCAAACCAAGAATAATAATGGCCCCGAAACAGAGCCCTGAAGTACCCCACTAATAACATCCACCCATTGCGACTTCTCTCCCTTTAACACTACCCTTTTCCTTTCTATTTTTCAGCCACACATCTTAAAAGCTTAACAAAAATTCCATACATTGTCAAGTTAAGCACTACTCTTCTATGAGGGATCTTATCAAAAGCTTTAATAGAATCTAAGAAACTACATTGATGTTATTTCCTTTATCCAATTGTCCTGTGACATAATCTAGAAATCCCAGCAAGTTTGTCAGGCAAGATACCTGACCTGAATCCATATTAACTACCACACAACAAACTACCACTTTCTAAAACGTTTGCTATCCCATTTAGCTACTTTCTCAAATAACTTACATACATTTGAGGTTAAATTTAGCAACCTATAGTTATTAGGATCATCCTTTCTTCCCTTTTTGAAGATTAAAACTACATACATTAGCCTTTTCAGTCATCTAGTATCTATCCAAATCTAACAACTATCTTCTCAAGACCAAGTAAAACATTTTCCACTCCCTCCGTAAGAATACGATATGAATATTATCAGGGCTTATAGCTTTAACATCTAATACATTTACAAGTGACCTAAAACTTTCCTTATTAACATTAATACTCTAAAGCATTTTCTTGTATCCCATTATTATTAGTATTAAAAGTGATCCGATCTTCTCTCGTAACCATTAATATGAAATGCTCAACCATTTCCTCGTCCTTCTCTTTAATGTTCTCCTCGACTTTAAGAGGCTCTAACTTATCTTGATTGACCTATTATTTAGTATACAACTAAAAGCTTTCCTTGATCTTTATTACTATTCTGTACTAACCTAATTTTAGACAGGCTTTTACTCTTTTTGATCCTCTTGTTCAACTCATTCCTAAATTTTCCACAGCTGTTTGGGTTAAGCTCGGCATTTTCTCGCCATTGTTTGGAAGATCCTCTCTTTTTCCTGATTCTTCTCTCATCATAATGGTTTTCTGTTTTTTCTAATCCACTTCTTTAGGATACCATTGCCCCTGTACCATATTTAAAACTTCTTGAAAGTGTCCCACATCTCATACATAACCTTTCCTATCCCAGTTAATTAGTTCTAATATTCTACGTCGTCTGTCCTAATTCTCCGGAAATTTGGAATTTTTACATTATTTCTAACAATTTTTATCTCGTTACCCAGAGTACTCGAGGATGGCCATACCTCCTTGTGCTTCCCCAACTAAAAATTCCTGATGGTTAGGACTAAGTCCAGTCTATTCTTTCCACATATAGGCTGATTTAATATGTGCTTAAGCAACTTATCCTGACAACATTCAATAAATCTTTCACTAACTCTATCCCTACTTATCAAATTCTCCAAATGCTAAAGTGAAATCTCAAAAGACGATTCACAATTAAACCACCGATTAATTTCCTCTATCATAACTTAATAATAACGAAATAACTCTAGCCTCTTATTTCGAGAACTGGGCCTCTTGCAATAAAAGCACATTAGCCTTTTTAATACTTGAGACACCTTTTGGTAGGCTACGTTCAGATTCCCTTTTGGTATCTCTCTATTTCCTATTTTCCCTGTTAGTATCAATTCTAATTTTCCTTCAATTATTGTCGTTTCCTGCACGTAACGATCTAATTAACAACACGATCATACTCCTTCCACAGCAACCCATCTCTACCATGCAATTCAGCTATCGCATAGTTCTTTCTTACCATAAAACGAAGCTCATGAATCAAGACCCTTCTCAAACATACTCATTCAACTCAATTGCACGAGACATCCATTCCAACCCCATATTCATTCTCGGAAACACACCTGTCACACCTTTCATTGTACTTTCACATTTTTCAATCAACCTCGAACCTCACACGGAAATCGCATAAACACACTCTAACATCATTCACTCCTACATTCGTGATCACGACTGCATCCCTCTTACAACCAGACAACAGCCTTTCATACCTCTCAAACATATCAGATACTCCGGCATCTGGCAAGATACACTCAAACCCTTGCATCAAACTTCTACCTTACACTGTCTAACACTCGGCCTCTCATCATCTTCACTCCCTAAGCTATAGCAAATTTCCCAACCAGCCTCCCTTTGATTCATTCTCCCTCAATCACGATTCTCACTTCACTCAGGGTTGGCAGAAAACTCCAAATTTTGAAAAAGCCCCCCCAAACCCGGTTTTTATTCTGTTTGTTTTTAAATGTTTTTTTTCGAAAAATAAAACGTTACAAGCATTAGAATAACGTAGAAAAAGAAAAGATATCACTATTTTTATAATATTAATTAGTTTAATAATTATATTATAGTAAGTAAAGATCACAGTAACAGATCAATGATCGAGAATTGTGGGTACCCATGATAGCCATAACCTGTAGAAGGAGAGAGGAATTATGAGTCAGTATCAGAGAAATAACCTTAATTTGATACATATTTGTTGAAATTATACACATAAATATGAATTTGGAATAAAATAATGATAAGTGGCGTTCATTTCCTGAAAAAATATGTAATTTTGAAAAAACAAACAAAAACGTGTTTTTTTTCAAATTTCACTTGAAAAAAAAACCCGGTATGAAACCCGTTTTTTTTTTCGGCTGAGTTTTTTGATTTTCCAACCCTGACCTCACTAACTAACCCCTAGTCAGGACATGCATTCTCACTCATTTCCAGGATACACATTCATAAAATTTTGCATTCCACAACACCACATATCTCACACGAGCAAACTAGACAACCTAAACGTAATTAGTCGTTCCCCAAAATAATATTAAATTAATGGAATAGAGTTCACCTTTTACTAGTAATTTTAATCTTGGAACCCTTAATGACCCCTAAAAATAAACAGAAACAGACTTAGTTTAACACTTCCCACCTATTTGTAAAAAAAAAAAATGACTTCCAAAAAAATAGTAAACAGATTTTGATTCGTAAACCCGCTATATATCAATAACTTTTGCACTTATTTTATGAAATACCCGCGATTAACAATGTTGCAAGACTTATAAATCCTATCCTATTAATACTTACTATGCAAAAATAGAGCTTATCTTGATTAATAACAAAGCCCACTGAAATATGTCCACCTTCTACGAAAGTGGACAGTTTGGTGGATTTGGAAGCTCTGGGTTGAGCTAGAAGAGGGCCGGAAACAAAATGCGATTGCAACCTTGAAGATTTTCTTTTTTTCTCAAGGGGCTATCTGGCGACTGCCCACTTGGGCATAAGTCGCCGCAAACAAACAGCTCAGTTCTAGGCTACATTAATATAAAAATTTTAACAGAAACAACAATAAAAAGGGGATAACAATCAGGGAGCAGGAGCCTGCGACCTACAAAAAACAAAGAGTTAAATACAAGGGAGAAGGCTGGCCTCCCCCCAAAAGTCAACGTGCCCGAATCTGTCCCGAGTACAAGGGACAGGCGGTAGCGACCCAGCCCAACCCGGCACCGGGACATGTAACGAGCGAGAAGATCACCCAGACTGGGACATTCGACAAGAATGTGCCGAACAGTCTGGGGGACGACGCAGTCGTCACAATAGGGCGCAGGTGAGCGCTCCATCAAATAGCGATGCGTCACACGAGTGTGTCCGATTCGGAGACGACAGAAAGCAACCTGAAGCCGCCGCGGCATTGGGGAATAGGTCCATGGGAACAGTCGCGGCGCAATGGCACGCAACTTTAAGTTCCATTCGACCGTCTCCCATCTTCTTTGCCAAGCAGTCCGAAGAGCTGCCCGTATTCCTGCCATGTAGTCGGTGTGAGGAAGAGCGAAACGCTGGTCCGGTCGCAGAGTCCTCGCGGACTCTTTGGCGCCCTCATTCCCGCAATTCCTACATGTCCAGGAACCCAGCAGAAGATAATCTCGACATCTGCCCGGCTCGCCGAAACCGCGGCGTCACGGATATCGCGAACCAGGGGATGCGGAGATTCCAATGCCCCGGGAGCACTCAGAGCGCTTTGTGAGTCACTATAGATCACAATCCGGTCTCTGAACCGGGCACGTAGCGTAATCTCCCGTACCGAGTGGTGTATTGCCACCAGCTCGGCCGTGAAGACAGACGCAGCGCCTGGTAGAGCCCCGCTGACTTCAAACAGAGGGGATACGGCGTGGAAGCCGACCCCCTCTTGGGACTTCGAGCCATCCGTATACACTGGCACGGTTCCAGCGTGACACGATGTGTGCTCCAAAAAGGTCGAACGCAATACTCCCGGCGCAGTACAAGCTTTGGGAGCAGAGGCGTGGCGACAAATAGCCAAATGTGGTACCCTCCAGGGTGGCGTCCTGGGCAGAACCAGGGGCGCCACCGGCCCGAGAGCTATATCTACCTCTCGAACGAGTTTCCTGGCCCTAAACCCAAAGGGCTTAGGGTATGACTGGCGTCTCTCGGCGGCATAGGCACCATCGAGATCAGCTGCGGATGCAGTGAGAGCTGTTGGCGACTGAGGGAGACACCGGGCTCGCGTGTACAGGCGAGTGATGCACTGCACGCGGCGCAGAGCGAGTGGCATCTCCCCAGCATCGACCAACAAACTCTTAATGGGGAAAGTCCGGAAGGCACCAGTCGCAAAGCGAAGGTCGGTGTGGTGGGTCGAATCCACCTTCCGCAATAAACGCTCGGCTGCGGATGCATAAAACTCGCATCCGTAGTCGAGCTTCGAACGAACAAAGGATCGATAAAAAAGTAGGGCAGTAGCCCTATCGGAACGGAGAATGTCCATGGCGCGGGTACAAGAGACCCTAAGGCTGCAAATATGAGCCTCCAAGGTGAGGCGTCGGTCGAATACAAGACCAAGGAAACGGTGCGACTCAACCACATCCAGGCGCACCCCATTAAGAAACAAATCTGGGTCGGGGTGAAGCCGTGGATGGCGGCAGAAGTGCACCACCTTAGTCTTGGTCAAAGAAAACAGAAACCTGTCCGCTTCGGCATAGCGAGAGACGCGGTTCAATGCCTGTTGGAATCGACGCTCCAGAGTTGGCATCTGGGCCGCGCCAAAAGAGATCGAAAGGTCGTCCACGTAGAGCGTAGCGAGAACATCTTCCGGCAGCACCGAGGTGATGCCGTTGATGCTCAGGGCAAAGAGGGTGACACTGAGGACACTTCCCTGCGAGCACCCTCTTCCTGCTCCTTTGGGCCGGAGAGGGTTCCCCCGACCCGTCGCTAAGGATTCCGCCACGGGCGCGGGGTCCGAGATTGCGGTCCCATTCTCCTGGAGAACGGGAGGGAAGGTTCTGCGAGAACTTGCCCCGAATCCTTTTGACTCGCTTCCACACCTCAGCTAAAGTGGTCTTCCCGTTAAGTGAAGATTCGTATGCCCGCCAAGAAGAGCGGCGGGCGTGCTTCGAAATATACCACAACCTAGCCCTAGCCCGACGAAATTCAGCGACAGTGAAATCGTTCGGGCGGCGCTTATAGCACATGTAGGCATAACGCTTCTGTTTCAGGGCCGTCTCACACTCGGCCGACCACCATGGGAGTGGTTGGAGTGCAAAACGGCCAGACGTCCTAGGAATAGTAGTCAGGCCAGGGCGATGAGGTTGCCGGAGAAGAACTCAACGGCCTCATCTACCGACCTAAACTCCTCGACTGAGATAGAGAATTAGTCATTTCCTGAAATGCAGGCCACCGCGCCCGCGCCAAGCACAACCGAGGTGGTCTCTCAGGCGGCAGTTGCCCTGAAAATGATATTTGAATGCGAAAGTGATCACTACCATGGAGGTCATCAACCACCCCCCAATCAAAATCAGGCTGTGCATCCGAAGAGCACAAGGATAGGTCAAGGCAAGAAAATTAAGTGGTTCTCGGACAGTGATGCGTAAACTCATCCACGTTTAGGACACCCATCTCAAGCTCTTCGATCAGATCGGCAAGGACTTGTCCACTGGGATTTATGGAATAATCTCCCCAGAGAGGATGCCTGCCGTTCAGATCTCCAAGCAGGAGATAGGGCCTCGGCAACCGTGCCACGACGCGGCGCAAGTCTCCCGCGTCGAAGTCAGCTGACGGTGGAATGTACACAGAAATGATAGTATACCTCCTATCCAGGTGCAGCTGCACAGCCACTGCCTGAAAGGAGGTATCTAAAGAGAAAGGAAGAACGGAGACATCATGCCAGGTGTAAACCGCGCATCCCCCAGCCCGGCCATCCCGCGGTGGTGGGGTCGCAAGACCCTTATACCCCGGGAGGGCGGACAGGGGGCACGCGCCTAGCATGCTCTCCTGCAAAAAGATAGCTAACGGGGAACGGGACGAGACGAGCCTCCGCAGCTCCTCCCAGTTGGCCCGGAGTCCACGGCAATTCCATTGAGGGAATATGCCCTCCAGGCCTAGCTCGGAGGAGACGCAGGGGCCCTCCTCGAACTGAAGACCCTCACGGGAATGGCCGTACGCTTCCCGGGGGCAGAACCCCGGGCGCTGTTGGCCGGACAAAGCGCTGTCGCCTTCGAGGAATTATTGGGGGAGGTTGGGCTCGCCATGCGAGTCTTTTCCTCCCTCCGCCTCGAAACCTTAGGCGGGCGTTGCGGCTTCCGAGGCGGGGGGCCCTCTTTTCAAGGAACCACCGTCTCCGAGCCACTCGCTTCACCTCGGAGCGTGGGCGAAGGAGCCGAGGCTTTTTTGTTGCTGTCCTCCTTTCGGGGGACAGCTTTAGGAACCCCCGAAGATGGCCTAGCGACCATCTTCAGAAGTGTTGCCTCCTGTTAGTCTAATTACTCGGTGGAGGCGCGTGGCCGTTTCGCCTTACGGGAAACGGTCACGTGGGGAAAGAGGGGGGAGCCCTGGTTTTAGCCGGGGCTGGGTATGAACCCTTTTTGCCGCCAGCTTTACCAGGGAAGCGCCCGGGTTGGGTAGAGCCCGCAGAAGGGCTCTGAATGGGCACGGAAACCACCGTGCTCGTTGGCCTGGATGGGCCAGGACCAGAGGGTGCCTTTCTAACTATTGAGGCATATGACGTCCCAGGCAGGGCCGGGCGCGCCAGGACCAAGTCCTTAGCCTCGCGGAATGAGAGTCGATCCTGGGCCTGAACGGCCAGGATTTCTTTCTCAAGGAGATATGCACCACATTGCTTCAAAGAAGCAGGGTGCGGCTCTCCGCAATTAACACACTTGGCCACACAAGATTTGGACTTATATGCGACCTTGGAGCAATTTACACAGACTTCGGGTGACCCCGACTTTGGACGTCTACATGAGCGATTCGTATGGCCGAAGCGGTGACAGTAATAGCACCACAGCGGCAGTGGCACGAATGCCTTCACGCGGTAGAGGTACCAACCAGCACGCACCGACTCAGGGAGCTTGTCACAGTCGAACGTGACGAAGAGTGTAGGGGTGGGTCTCGAGGCCCCTCCCTGTTTTCTCATCACACGTTCGACCTTGACCGCCCCATGGTCGGCCAGCTCTAGGGTGATGTCCTCAATGGAGTAGTGTCAACGAGTTCCCTCGCATAAACTACTCCTTTCACAAAGTTCATGGTAGAGTGCGGCGTCACACTCACCGGGGTGCCATGAAGTGTCCGAAGAGCACTTATCTTGGCCGCCTCGGCGGGATTCGCCGCATTCGCCAGAAGGCTCCCGTCCGAGAAACGGGTCACCTTCGGCTCTCTACCAATTGCACTAGCTAATCCTCTCCTCTGATGGATCATGTTGCCCTTGGACAACATGGTGCCATCAGTAGAGCGAATAACGAGGAAGCGTTTGAAGTCAGCGGGCTCGAAAACGCCAGGTAACCTCTGAATCAGGGGCCCCGATGTCATCGAGGCTCCGCCCTGTGCACTCTTGGTGTTAGTCTTAGTCAGGGGCTCCACACACGGGGGGGTAGAGGGGCCGGATGTGCCGATCTTGGCTTGGTTGCCTACCAAAGTGGCAGCAGACCCATCCATCCCCGCAGCCCCCGCGGATGGAGAGGAGCCCCGAGTCTTCTTTGTCTTTTTAGTGTTTTTCTTTTTTTGGAGAGGAGGGCGGGGAATGAACCCGCTTCTCACCTCCGCCGGCAGAAGCCCCCATGCCAGATGGGCCGGCCTCAGCCAGGTCCCTCTCCGAAATGGAGAAGTTTCTGGTAGTCGTGGGGGCAACTGTCGGAGGAGATCCCTTCCCTCCTTGTATTGCCTCGGAGCCCTCAGCCGTTTGAGGGGGACCTTGCATAGGGGCGGATTCGGGTTCGGTGCTTGGCGCCGAGCCCGGATTCCCTCCCATGGAGGGGCCTCCAATTGGCCATCCCCTCCCAGGACATCGCAGGTCCCCTTGGCAGCGTCAAGAGTCTTTTGTGGGGAGGCACAGGCCTTAACCCCAGCAAGGTTTAATATCCTTGCCAGCAGGTCTTTTGAGGGAAGCGACCGAAGGGGCCTGGCTTCCCTCTCCCCCCTAAGGAGGTTTGCCCTACCAAGCCGCTTCGATGGGGAGCGGCTGGCTAAGGGCTGCCTGCTGGCTTTCTTGGCAGTCCCCTTGGAAAGAAAAGGGGACTGCCGCTGGAAAAAGGGAGGTGCCCGAAAGCACCTCCAGAGAAGGGGGGGAGGTGGAGTCCCCTGCACCCGTAGGCGAAGGAGGAGTAAGCCTCCTCTCCGGTTAGAGAAATATGGAGGGTCCCCTGCGCAATCATAGGGAGGGGGACCTCCATTTTTTAGGCGGAGCTGCCCGAGGGCGGCTGCGTTGCTGTTTCAGGGAAAGTTGAGGGTTGTTTTTTTTTTGTTTTTTTTCATACATGGGCATGGTGACCCTCTTATTTATACGGGACACAATAGCTCATCACCTCTTGCAGTTGCCCGCACTGCAAGAGGTGCTTACAGGCCTGGCAGAGCCAGGCACCACCATTTCGGACCACCCCTCCCGCCTGGTGGCCTGGCAGTCCATCGGCATGGCGGCTCCACCTTAGACACGGCCTAAAAATAGATAGAATGTGAAGAGAAGAGGAAAAGGGATGTGAGGAAGGTATGGGTGGGGATGAAGCAGGTTGTTAAAAAAAAACCCATCCCGAACTGGAGCTCAGGGGTTAGGGAACATTGTCCCCATTCCCCCTCAGCCCTGATCCGGGATAGTTGGCTGTGAAGAAGGTCACCATCTACCCTGTGAAATTAGAGGCTGACCAGAGAAAGTTGTGGGAGAGGTTGTATGAAAAGCGAGGAAACAAGTGTTTTGAAGGAAGGAGAAGAGGCTAAGCTGGGGTCGGACGGGGTGCTGAGTCCCATCAGAACGGCGGCCAGGATGGCAAATCACCGCGCCCCTTACGGGTGCAACCTTGAAGAATCAGGATCTCATACCCAAACTGGTAGGAGTTACATTGCTTGGAAGCACCACGTAAGGTGCGATCGACCTCAATTCCCACACTTTTTGAATCATTCGACGAGTTGTCAGCCATCGTTTTAGAGCGAATAACGCAGAGAGGAGGTTGTCATACTTCGGCTAGTAGAGATGACTGGAGTCGTGTAATCCAGGTGCTGACGATGTTAGCAAAGTTATTTTAAAGGGACTAATGCCTTCACTTAGATGGTTTTTCATCTGGCGTGGAACGAAAGGAGTCGGCCACGGTCAAACTTCAGGAACAGCATCAGAATAGAATTCGAAACGCCCAAATTCCTCACGACGCGCTGGACTTTCACCAAACTTTGTTCTACCGCAGATTAGTAGTGTTAAGTCCCGGCGAACAGATTAGCCCTGTGAATAGTTTTTGAGTCAAATGTAGTGATACATTTACAAGGGTTCCGTCGAATACTATTAGGACACTTAATAATTTCAGATGGCTTCCACCCGAAAACGGAGACCTTTGGCGCAAATCCTGCTTTCTTAATATTGCCATAGAGCGATAGTATGCGCATTGGCCAGTTTCGTTCCGTCAGTGTCACTGACGACTTGAAAACGCTTGAAATTGGCGGGCTCGAAGTCAGCGGGAAACCGTTCGATTATAACTCCCAAGCGACTTCGACGATCGGGTCCCGTTTTTTTTTTTTTTGAGGGGCGGGGGGGGGGGGGGTCTGAAACCTACAAATATTAGCTACGGCATGGTGGGCCATGCTACATCTGGCACTTCCTTGCATTCCTCCTGGTGTCAGCTTCTGGTCAGCATGCTATTTCTAACATGCCGACCAGGTGGGAGGGGGGGGGGGGCGCCTGTGAACTGTTACATCTGGGGTCTGCTAAAGCTGGCACCGGCAGTCTCCAACTAGATTGAGACTACAGGGAGGATCTGCAAGCTAATATATCTTCCTCAAAATTTCACTTTCTCCATCTTCACCACTTTTGGAGATATCTCCTAACAAACTTTCATGCGCCCTCCCGGCCCCAACACCCGCGGTGTGCCCCCCAGCCGTAATGCATGCAAGAGGATCTTCGGTTATCTTCAACACATCTTCACTTTCAGTAAAGACCTCCTCTCACAAATTTTCTGCGGGATACGCCTTTGTTGCTCTTCCCCACCCTCCAGAAGGAGGGTGACGCCCCCCACTCCATACACACAAATACTGCTGCTGAGGAGTAATAAAAACCTACAGCAACAAGTGACTGGTTATTATTTAAAAAAAAACGAAAACCAACAAGGGCCTACCTAACAGAGCATTGTTGAAGGGAGGTTCTTACAGAAAGTGGAGAAGTTAGGAAGTGAAAATGTGTGGAAGGTTTAAAGCTCTGACGCAGTGTCTAATTGAAACTAAAAGGTTTGCGAGAAGGGGTCCGTAGAGAAAGTGGCGAGGTTGGAGGGGGTGCGAACGTGTGTAACCAGAGTAGCCTAAATGACCCGACCTGCCCAACCTCTTTAATTAAGACGAATGCCCGGACGGAGTCCTCCAGATGTCATCTGTACTCTGGCTTCCTATGGTGAATAAGCAAAGCCTCTTACGAGACAGCAATAGTGAACCAGTTCGATTCCTTTCAATTAACTGCGAATTTATGTTGGGCAACATGACGGGGGAGGCGGTGTGTGAGTCGACACTCCCTGATAATGGCGAGGTTGTGTCAGCCCCGGCCCCACTCAAGCTTATGGCGCCATTAAAGATCTCTGGTCACTTCCCATCACAAGATGATAACGAGCAGCCGCCGAGCGCCTCGAGATGACGGCCTCATTAATCTTCCCGACGAGCAAAACATTCGCTCTGTTCACGTTGCATTGACTAACTCGCGACCCCGACAGCCTTAAGGAGGGGACTTGTCTTCAATAGGGGAGACATAAGAGAGGTTCTTATTGTTAGTGAACAGGATAGGACACGTGGCAATGGGTTTAAGGTGGACGAGTTTCGGTTTAGGAAAGAGAGTGGTAGAAATTGGTTTACAAATCGAGTGGTAGATGAATGGAGTGGGCGCCATGTGATAGAGGCGTCCTCCCTGCAGAGTTGTAAGACAAGATTGGATAGATTTGTGGAAGAGGAGGGTAGGTGCAGTGCCGGCTCAAGGTACTGGCAACTCGGGCAGTTGCCCGGGGCGCGCCATCAAGGATCTCCCCCCCCCCAAAAAAAAAGAAAAACAACCCAGTTAATAAACTCATTTCTATTATTTTATATACTTAGTTTTTTCCTTGAGAAAACTTTTATAATTATACTTAAAAAGGGCGGCGAACATCTGCTTGCCCAGGGCGCGCCAGCAACCATAGGGCTTGCCCTGGCTAGGTGTGACTGAACTGGGTGATGGGAACAGGAGGTGTCTAGGACAGGCCTTTGGCAGACAGACTCCTTCTTCGCTGATGTTAGGAGGTATCGATGCCTGTCACAAAATGCAGTCCCGAATATGCTTTACACGCGGTGTCAACACAGGCATTCAATCAGATCGGTTTGCATCATTTCGAAACGGTATCGAAATCATCCAAAAATATTATTGGATAGCAAAAAGTTCTGTAGTGAAAACGGTGAGAAGTATCACCGACCTCTTCAGTATCATAAACGAAGACGAGGGATCGATAGGAGGATACCCGAACAGAAACGACCTATGTTAATGTGGACGTAAGCTCTTAGTAAACAAAAACTGAAGGCGAACGAGGGGGCGATTTAAGCTTGGCGGCTAAGCAGTACGCCCAAAGAGATGATCGAATCCTTGAGGTGACCAATGGGAGGGATTTAATATATATGCAAATATACCAAGCCCAGGGGAGAGGGGATAGACGAGGCTGTATCAAGGTCAAGCGATTAAATCCCCCCCCCCTACTACCGGATCGCTTCCTCTCAGAGCATAGAGAGGGGCGGATGGGATTCAAAAGGAACAGGGGGTGGCCAGTGACCCCCGGCTGCAGGTGCAGAAGGCACGAGTAAAGGGCGAGCGAGGTCATTTGCATTCAAATTCTTGCCCTCGTCGGCCCCATCTCGTCTTCCTTCTTATCCTTGTGCGTCTGTCTGTCCTATCCCCAAATCCCGAGTCGAGGTCCATTCTTTCCCAAAGTTCTGGGTTTAAAAAGAACCTTCGTTAAGGGGTTTAGTACCCCTCATTCACTTTTGGTCGGGTATATCCGAGAAAGGGAAAGAACCGTCAGGACAAGAATGAATGGACACCACCCATTTTGAGCCTCTTCGACTTTGGCTCGCAGACTGACGTCGTGCGTCGTATCCAAGAGAGCCATCAACGATTCGCCTCAAACTACACAAACAAGCAGGTTCACATGACGACCCTTTCTCTCGCTCCAAACACACACACAAGCAACACATCCTCTCTCAAGGAGTCAGAACACACAGCCGCCTCCGTACACAGGAGTGCCCCTTTCCTGCGGAACCCACAAAGTGAAACGACTGGTAGTGTCTAGACCAAGCAGTTGCACCTGCCTTTTCCGGGACTAGGGTACCACGCCCTTGTTAAAATTATATTTTGAGCCTGTGGATTTTCATCCTTCCCTCTTTCGTGTCTACTCCGTGTATCTAACAAGTGTCTCTGTGTCTTTTCTTCGTCTTTTATCTGCGGTGGGCATTTGTGTGTTTTTCGTTCTATAAGCCTGACAGAGAATAGCTGTTGCCATGTTTCCAGTCCAAGTGATCTTGGGAGGGCAGAGGGGGGGGGGGTCGGTATTACCCCCAATCCTGGGGCTATAGTGAAAGTGCATTTAAAACTTATCTACACCTAGGAAGGAGGAGCCTTTCCATCAAGTTGGTAAAATATTTTAAGAGAGAAGAGTGGGTGAAGTTGGGGCTCGTCCTCCCACTTCGGGTGGGTGTGGGGGAGTAGAGGACTCTTCCATCCGCTATATTTTGAATCAGAACGTCTCGAGGTTTCATGCTGCCACCATGCCTCCCCCTCACTTTCGAAATACACCCGAGGCTTCAGAGGGTAGAAAAGGACAACGAACATCTTTAAACTCCTGTTTTCATTTGTGTTTTTACATCTTTCTCTTTACACTTTTCAACTTTGACTTCCAACCAATTAAGTAATTTTTACTTTTCTTTTGTAACAGTAAGTCAATTAAGCTCATATCAAGCGGAAAGGTAAGCGTTTACTTTTATTATTTTGTTGCTCAAATAACATTTCAAATCTTTCAAACTCCGCTCAAACTGCAATCGTGCAGACTTCTTGTTAAATCAAATATCTTTATCAAACTACTAACTCTTTTAAAACTGCAATCGTGCAAGAGTTTATTCAAACTATTAACTCCATCCACCTTTTTATTCAGCTCTCATTGTAACTTAATTCCAACTAGCGAGAGAATCAGGGCACTAACGCCGTTTTGGGGTTCCTCTGAAGAAGGCAACCATCCTTTTTCAATTCGAAATTACTAATCGTTTTATGCATTTTTTTCCATTGTCCAACATCGAAGACCTTCCTAAATGGTTGGTGACGCCCTTCCAATCAGGGCGATCGCACCAACCATTCCGGCAGAAACAAGGTCAGGACGATACGAGCGCGCGCACACATACAAGGATGTTCACTCAAAACATATTCATTTACTCGAATAAACCCCGAAAGAAGAAAGAGGATAATAAAAGAAACAACACAAGAAAGTGAGCACTAAGTCCGATCCCTCCCTCCTTTCTCTACATTAGAGCGGGCGGGGGGGGGGGGGCTCTTGTTGTTACTCCACAGCACGATAAAACCCCTCAATACAAACAAAGAAGAGACGTCACAGAGAACAATGGGTAATGAGTTCTCGCATTCTTATTTTTTAGCCTTAAAACATGTGTTTCGTAGACCCAAACAACGACAGCGTGGGGGGGTTACTCTGCAACGCCCCCTTCATTACCCCGACTCGCTCATTCCACTTAACAATGAAAGCCCGTGTTTTTGTTCAACTCGCCCCCTCACCCGACGGGTTCCACAGGGGGCTAAACTCGGTCTCTAATCGCGCATTTGACGTTTGGGGATTCGTTTGTACGGATTTATTGAGCAACCATGATATTTTCCCCCTATCTTCCTGTTCTTTCCTTTTCTTGGTTGTCCACAACCCTAGTGGATGAGGATGCTCTCGTTGGTTTAAACAACCGATTCTTTAATTAGCAATCCCAAATAAGGACGTCTAAGAAGGAAGGATGGAAAACTCAATGCGGTCGCTTCGTCGAACTCGGCCCAGCTTTCCCTCAAGAACTTCGCCGCGCCTCTTTCCATGCGACAAAGGCAAATTTTGATTGTTTTAAGTGTACTGATCATCTGGCGGACATCGGCACGGATACTGAATCCGAAAAAAGACAAACAATCAAAATTTAACAATCTAACTACCATTACGTTGGCAAAAATTAAAGTCTTTTAAGGGAAAGTAAATAATTTTTAATATAAAAAAGACCCCTCTGGCAAACTTTGCCATTTAAGTGCTGTAATGACTTGATAACTTGATCATATGGCGCATGGTCCGCTCAATAGGAGGAAGAACTTACCAACCTAACGCATTTTTTCTTGGGGCAAGCGTGTCAGGGCACCATATCGGAAAGGCAGTGAAGGGCGTTTGGGGCCAAACACTTCATTTAAACATCACAATTGTTGAACGCATAGGTTGGCAATGACCATTTACTTATTATTGGGAGCTCATAATAAATAACTCTCTTCACATCCCACCTACTGTAACGATTCTGTTCACAAATGGCTCAAAGGACTTCGAACAAATTAAGGACTTCAGAGAGATCATGGGAGGACTAAACACCAATTTAGCAGCTTACAAAAGGCCTAGACATTGCCAATTATCTTTAACAGCTGGCAGCAAACTTAGATTTTTTAAAACGCCCACCTGGCGACTGCCATCGGGGGCATAGGTCTCTGTATTTAAAAATAAATCAGCTTATTACCAGGCTACTATAAAATTTACACTAAAACTAGACACCCACATACAAAAAAGGCTGAACCAAAAAACATGCGAAAAAAAGCAAACAGAGGAAGGAAGCATCCCCGGTGTCGGAGAGAGGCTGGCCTCCCCCCCCCCTTCCTTCACCAAGCACCGGAGCATGCGTCCAACAACCAAGAGTCAAATAAAGTGGAGGAGGAGAGCCTCCTCCAAAAAGTCATAAAGTCCACTAGTGGATGTGCACGAACCCGTCCCGAGTACAAGGAACAAACGGTAGCGACCCCGCTCAGGTAACGTGGCGGAAATCACCCAGACTGGGACATTCAACGAGAATGTGCCGAACAGTCTTCACAGAAGGGCGCGGGCGAGCGCTACATCAAATGGCGGTGCGTCCCGCGAATGTGTCCAATTCGGAGACGACAGAAAGGAACCGGAAGCCGTCGCGGCAGTGGAGGGTAGGTCCACGGGAAGAGCCCCGGCAGTATAGCATGCAACAAGTTCTCTTCGGCCATCTCCCATCTTCTTTGCCAGGTAACTACGAGGGTGGCCCCGATTCCTGCCATACAGTGGGTGTGAGGAAGAGCAAAACGCTGCTTTGGTCCACCCGTTTTCGCCAACTCTTTGGCACCTTCATACAGCAAATTTAGAACAATTTAAACAACTTTAAGAAGCAACTTTGTCTTCTAAAAGGGACATTATTTCCTCGAGAACCTAATGTAAATAAACTTGACAATAACCATAACTACATAAAAGCAAAAGATTAAAAGACAGGCTTAGTAGCACCAGGGGAGCCCGCCTTCCTCAGGGACTGAGGCATCTGATTACGCAATAAAGAAAACCCTCGAGTCGTGGTTCGCTGTCAGAGAAACGAATTTAGGAGTCCCTTCGCGGGGCCTCAATGGCCCACCATTAATTACTAGAACCTACACCCGCTGCCGCTGCAAAAGAAGCTCCCCCCACCACCAAACCGGGGAAATGTGGTTTTGTTTTTAATTTACTCCTAAATTTCGGTTTCTTTCTGGCTTCGTTCGCGGTAAGTCCACCCATACGGCCGATTCGCCCCTTGTGGTAACATTGCTAAGCTCCTGCGGTTTGCCGCAAGTCTCGCCTTGTATAAATATGATGATTTAACGGGATGAAGATTTGCATAATGAGCACTCGGATCATCATTATCAGGGCAGATAACTCTCAAGACATTTCGCAGTTCCACGCACACCGGCTACTGGGGATGCCCGCCTGCATTTCATTGGTTAAAGGGGCGGGGCTTAAAAAATGGAGTTGATAGTCCAGAATTATGCTTCGTCGAAGTGTAGAAAAGCGGTTTTTATAAAGTGAAAACAAAGTGTCCAACAAAGGCATGAGAGATTATGGAATAAAAAATAAAAATAAGAAAAATCAGTTGAGAAAAAAATACAATTGTGAAAAGCGATAGATAATTTCCAGGGCCAGGAAAACAACTTCACCCCCTCCCCCCAATTCTTAAGGAGTTTAGGAAAACGTATCTTAAGACCACAAGAAAATTAAAGTTTGTACTTTTGAGTATCTATTTTTTGATGAACTTGTTCGTGGAGCGATATAATCCGTCATGTGGACATCCGATGCAGGGATGAAAACGGTTTTCCAAGGGACTCATCACCAGTATCAACCTTGTTTGTCACAGAGTTTATTTTCGATCGGAGGCGTCTGGAGAAGACCACATACCGTGACAGGTTTCTTAAGAGCTCCCGGGATCGATTGAAGAGAGCCCGTAGAGGGGGTTGGGGGACAAAGTAAATTAAGTCGACCTTTATTTTCTTCATAAGTCTGTCTCTCCTCACTCTCCCTTCTAGGCGGGTAAAATACATTGGTTATTTACCTCAGTTATCTTTCGAGTGCGAAACCATGATCAATAAAGTGCGCGAACAACCACGGATTAAAAGGTACGACCTCGAATGTTGTTGCTTGGTAATTCAACATTACCTAATAATTCACAAAGAACTGAGAGATGACCGAAGGCTTTCCGTTAACTAAAAAGACCCCAAGAAGTAAACATACAAAGAAAGGCCAAAAATATAAAATCATGGTGTCCCGCCATGGAAATATCCGTGGGGATTTTGTGTATATTCTGTGAAAATGAGAAACAACATAGCTCCGAATAGGGTAGACAATCAAGCCGTTAAGTATAGGAAGATGCGAGCACGGAGATCCGTGAAGGAGAGAAGCCGTGACGGAGGCCGAGATAAAGATAGGCAACGGAGAAAAAAATGAGAGGACAGGGAGCGAAACCGACTTCATTTAAGGGAAGGATTTCGAATTTTAATATAGGGGAGATTAGAGGATGTGTTTTTTTATATATATAAGATGAAGAGGCAGATGGATAAAATACAGACTTCCGACGAAACTAGATGGATGTAAGTTTAAATTATAATTTTGTATATTATCTCGAGAATACATTAAATTGTCGCAGAGAATTTACCATAGCGATGACCACAAATCGGAACCAAGGATTTGCAAGATGAACAAACTTCAAGTTTGAAAAATACCTCGAAAATAGTCAGTCATTTACTTGTCAAAGCGGCTCATTGTTTTGTGGTTGGTTGTGAGACGCTGCTCGCCTTCCTTGCGATGGCAAGGGGGGTAGTATGCAACCTTTTTTTGATTATTTCCAGTCAATCATGAAACGTATTTTTAATTTTGTCGTTGACAGCCCACGTGCTGACCAATGGTCTCGGCTGCTGAGCTCTTGCTATAAGAAGGATTTCGTGGACAGGATAATAGCAGAGGTGAAACGGCCATTTGTCATTTTCAGCTTGAAATTACGGGAAATAGGTCATCAAGCAGACTCACGAGATCCGCTGAATGCACGGCTCGCAGTCTGTCGGACAGGGGATACTGTCAGTACATGATTGGGAACAAGGAAAAGTTGTAATTAAACGTCGGTGTGAAGTCACTTCAACACATTCATCGCACTATTACAAACCAATTTTCAAAGATCACACTGGTCAACACACCATTTGCTGACTATGTTTTATGGTTGTTTTGAACTAATTTTGACGTGCTGATTTCAAATATGGCATCTATTTTTTTTGTGACATCAGGTTTTCATTCTACAGCATATTCCTCTTTTACGACGTACTGCATGTATTTACTCGGTAAGAAGAGTTTCCTAAGTGTTATAGCTTCAAACCATAACTTAAACTGTCAACAAAATTTGAAAAGAAAAAAATGCATTGTAAGATAACATCACCTATTACTAAATACATACGGGTCATTTTTCTAATATAATGGAGAAAACAACAATCGTACACATACCTATACATTCATGGAAGAAATTTTCGCTTGCGAGTGTCTGGCGTGTTTGATGTCTACACAGTCTTGTTGAATACTCCAACAGTAGTCTGCTATCATGTTTGTGTTCCATCGATCTTGATATCTCTCCTCCATAATCTTAATATTTCGATCAAAATGCTCTCCGTGCTCATCACTCACGTTGCCAAGATTAGCAGGAAATTCATCATGTTGCAGCCAAAACGATGAAAGCTATGAAGTAAAGTCGCTACCAAATCCTTGTAGTTAGCAGCCTTTTTGTTTCCAAGAAATCCTTTCACAACAGCCACAAATGAATCCCATGCTCCTTTTTTCTATGTCAGTCATCGAACTCGAGAAGTTTGGGTTTTCCATTAACTTTCTGATTTTGGATCATCCAAAACTCCGGCCTTTATTTTATCATAATTTAAGCCAGGAAATATTGTGCATATGAATTTGAAACAGTCACCCTCCACATTGCTTTCACATATCGTATCACCAGTCCTAGTTTACTATGAAGGGGTGGGAAGATGATTTTCTCTCGCTCAACGAGTGGTTGGTGCATAATATTCTTCTCCCCAACGGTCAAACTTTCTCTAACTGGCCAGAGTTTCTGTTCCCAATGTTTGTCCTTGTCTCGGCTGTCCCATAAACACAGGAAACACGGATATTTTGTATAGCCTCCTTTTGGGCCAAGTAAAATTTTACTATTTTCAGATCCACACACATGATCCATTTGTGTTCATCATATTTAAGTAAATCTAATACAGATCTTATGTGTTCATGCTTCTATTTTAATGCACAGAGTGACCAATAGGAATCGCACCGAACAAGTTTCCATTATGGAGGAACACACATTTTAGACTCTTCTTTGAACTATCTATAAGAAGTCTCCATTCACTTGGATCATACTCTGAAAACCCATCGCGTTTAACAGTCTCGCCACATCACATAGATAAACAAAATCTTGTTCAGTTTTAAAGAATGCCAAGAGATCTCTCTCCTTGTTCCGATAAAAAGTTACATTTATTTTTCCTCCAACAAATTCTTCTCTTTTAAGTCTAGAAGCTAACACTTCTGCTAACTCTTTTGACAGGCCTAGGTGTCTAACTAAATAATTCAGTTCTAATTGGCTGAAGTTTCCTCGTTCTTGGGTCGATGAATATACAAAGTCTGGATCACTGTCAAGTCCATTGCTTACATCAGATTTACGTATGTCACTTACATCGTCCAGTGAAGGAAGTTCCTTGAATACAGGTACTGGAATTTCATCTGAATGAAGCACTGGGCGAATTGCTGAATCAAGATTTGGGTAACTTATTTTATGTCTCGTTCTCTTGCTATAACCAGAAGCCTTTGTGAGACAAAAGTAGCAATCGTTTAGATGGTTTTTTGGCTCCCACCACACCATAGGAATGTGCAAATACCTGTTGTTTCCTTGTGCCCTTTGTCCATTGGTGTAGATTTTTGACACATGGTTCACAAACATTGTGCGGGGCCCACGGTTTATCCTGATCACTTAATTTAATCTTTAAGTAAGTCAAGTATGATCTTTTCACAGAGATACTAATGTTCATTCTTTGAGTTGGTGCGGTTGCGCAATTTTGAATGAACAATGTTCATGACACTAAAGAGTCTTTCCACATCGGCATTGGAATGAGGCAAAATAAGTAGTAGTCTTAATGCTATATCAGAGAGTTCTTTGAACTGATTTTCCACCACAGAATCCCTATACAAAGAAACTTCTACCCAGAATGAAATGGTGTTCGAAACTTCTACCCAGAATGAAATGGTGTTCGAAACTTCTACCCAGAATGAAATGGTGTTCGAAACTTCAACCCAGAATGAAATGGTGTGCGAAACTTCTACCCAGAATGAAATGGTGTGCGAAACTTCTACCCAGAATGAAATGGTGTGCGAAACTTCTACCCAGAATGAAATGGTGTTCGAAACTTCAACCCAGGATACATTCCGTAGCTGGTTCCATTGAAAATCTACTTTAGTTATGGTCTCATCATTTTCCTAAAAATGTTTCGCAGGTCTACAATTGGCGTTTTGGTGGGTTCAAGGCACTCAGTAGTACTAAAAATTTTCATGGATTCTAGAACTTTTACATTATCTGGTAGTCGCTGCTTAATTTGCTGCACAAGATCAATGACGAATTTAGTGTATCTTTCACGTATTTCGTTTTCTGCTTGTTGAGGAAAGTTGCATTGCGAGATTTCATTTTCAAACTAATAAAATCCCGAAGACACTCATCTTGCTGGGGTTTTTTTTTTTCCTGATAGTAAAATCATTGAAGTAATATAATTTATCAGGAATTGGAGATCCCTCAATAATTTTGTCGGATCTTGTATTTGCGCCTCAAGAATTTAATTAACCCTTTGAATTTGAGAAAGTATTTGTTTCAGAAACACCAGAAAAACAGTTTTTCTTGTCGATGAACAAAGAATATAGAGTGCAGCTGTAAAGCATCTTTCTTCATTCCTGGCTATACTGAAATGGCAACGCAATTCAACCCACTGTTCCAAAATTCTTGAAACAGCAACTTGTATTGAGAGCCATCTGGTCGGACTAGACGAGACAAGCTTTAGCGGTAAATTACCGTCGTTTATCGAGGCGAATAACACCTTATATTTTGCTTGACGCACAGAGGAATGCGAAAACCAGTTATAAGTTTCCTTAACCATGAAGTTTAAATTCCTATGTAAGCATTCGGCTGCAGCAGGAGGCATTGCAAGTTGAAGAGAATGACAAATGCATTTGATCAGAGTCAAATGAGGAACTTCTCTTTTTAACGAGTGCATAGACGCCATTGTTAATTCCCGTCATGACGGTGGCGTTGTCTGTACCAAGTGCAACCAAGTTTTTTTAAATCAAGGGAATGTTCTTTTAAACTTTCTTTAATTGCACTGCAAATTGCTTCAACATTGCATTCCTGCAATCCAATCAAATCCAAGAAGGATACAATAATATGTTTTTCTAGTTTGAGAGTAATACCTGATATAACTAAAGTAGATCACTTTATTATTTTTTCTTGAATTTTATTCTATATTTATCGTTTTAATATTTGTATGAGATAAATTGATAAGAAACAGTTTCAAATGCAGCGTTTTAAAGGATTAGTGTTTTACATGCTCAGTGATGGCGTTCTCAGCCAGTCCGAAAACGTTTTTAAACGTACCAAAAATATCAGGCGTCGTAATATACTGTAAACCAGGGCCCTGTATAAGTGTACAAAAGCTAGGAGGTAAATAGTAGCAATTTTGTACGAACGTACAAACTTTGGCCGTCCTGAAACAGATCAAGCCTCGATAGAAAATGGATTATCAAATGATCTAATCTAAAAGTGCAAAAATGCGCGAAAATAAAATGCGAAAGCGCTAAAATAGCGCGGCTGCGTCAAATCAAAATAATTCGCGCTAAGCAATGCTAAAACACACCAAATCTAGCGCGTTTCGCGCTAAATTGGCAACACTGAAAACGGGTCAGGGAAATTCAAACATTTCCTTTGTAATGAGGCCATACTACTGAATGTTATTTCATAAAACAAATTTGAAAAAAAACAAAATTATATTATACACAATTGTTTTATATATGTATCTAGATGTGCATAAAGAGAAGTCTAAATATATAGATAAAAGAAAATAAGAAGAATACCAAACGCCTCCACTTCCGTTCACTTGGTCGTAAGATAGCCTGCTACTATGAGTGGGACCAATATGGACCACTCCATAAATAAAACACTTGACGTGATAGAAGAAAACTATTGCCATTTTTAAACTCAGTGACCCCGAATTTCCCAATAACAGGTCTCAAACTTAAGTCAGCAGAAAAGAGTTAAAATTTGTTGACCAGTGTTATATACAAGGTCCTTTTCAGTTCATGATTTACTCCAGGAGACTTCAATCTTATTTAGGTCCATAAAAAATACCCCCTCCCCCCCCAAAAAAAAATTAAAAAAAGACTCCCATCATGAAGTTCCAGGTGACAAATACGATACACGATTGATTAACAAAAAAAAAAAGCTGCATTGGAGAAGGGTTTTTTTTTGGCTCAGAGGTAAATGACTGATTGCTTTCTTAAAACAATGATCTTTCCAGGGGTACTTCTTTCATTTCAAGCATCCATATCTAGACACCATATACATAGATAATAGAATTCTATTTTCTGCCAGCGTCTCACATCAAAGGGAAAGAGCGGCCCAAATTAGATCTATGCAGATTTTGACAAAAGTTTGTCGAAGCGAAGGTGTAAGCGCGCCCTCGTAGCTACCAGAGACGCGACTGGGCTAAAATTGGCCGTCGATTACATGCAAATGTAGTATAAAAGCATCCGTCAAAGGAATATTGAAAGGACCTGAAAAGATGTGAAGAACAAAATGTGACAAATATAAAAAAAGTCATCGTATATGACCTTGTTTGATGATGTACATACATTCGTAGTGTTTCTCGGTCCTCTAAGCAGCGACGGTGTACATTAGTCTTCTAGAGGAAAAATATAAGAAAATGAAGCGAGTGAACGATGATCAAATATTTTTATGCTGCTTCGTCGTCACTAAGGGTTATTTGTTGCATGCAAACAAGCAAAAGGTGATGACATCAAGTAAAAAACACAAGTCCACTCTAGGCTAGTTTTGCAGTAGCATTTACCATATTCACTACTATTTGCAAGTGCTGTATACAAACCATAACAACCAGCGCACAAAAGCTAGATATAAAACACTAGGAAAGTTAGGATTATGGGAACGAAGCTCTAAAAACGGGCTCCAAACATGATGGGCTTGACTGTCTGAGTTGAAATGCGATAAAGAAAGTCCTATTTAATTTTTGGCTGTGAGGAGAGAGTCGAAGAGCTCATGTCTGGAAGCCCTGGAAGCCACATTTGATCGCTCTTGAACCTTCGAGGAAAACGATAGAGGACAAAACGAAGCAAAGATTGCGAGTCTGTCTGGACGAGGTGGTGGGTGCGGGAGAACTAATGTTAATCGATAAAATCAAGGTGCTGGAAAGAATGGAAACAAAAGACAGAACATTGAAAAAATAATAGAAACGAGAGGGAATAGCGAGGCGAAACTAGTGGGTCCCCCTACCCTTTGATTCTTCGGTATCTGATGGGAGCATTTGCAAACCCATCAGGAACAGGAAAAGAATACAGAAGTTGAAAGAACAAAATAAGTAACGGGAGCAGGATGGGAGGGGGGGGGGGGTAGATACAAGCACGATTAAAATTTGTTCCTCGATGGAGCTCGGGAGGGGGAATAGCAGCAGAGCTCTATACCCCCACCACCTGGCGTGGTGAAGTGTGAGAGAGCAGTAGACAGAGATTGAGTTGCAAACGAATACTCCAGTGTTAATCGCTGACCCGGAGGAAAAAGAAAAACATATGGAGAGAGAAATATGCCCCCTTGTGCCCTCTCTTCACAAGACCCCCCACCTCATGCAAAGTGCGGTGCAGAGACGGGCAGTTCTGAAGGAGAGTCACGGGGGGGGGGAGGGGGCTGTGGGCAGGGTATCATGCACACAACGGGAACAGCTTCTTACATGGAGCGGCCATGGCTGCGAAGGCAGGGGGAGCACAGGGAAGCTCGGGCGGAAAGGTGCTCCAGTGGAGGGGCCAGCCCCGGGGGTGCCGGCGACGGTCTGGCGGCGGGGGCCCGAACACCCCCGGCTCACCTGCAGCGCTCCACCACAGCGTTTCGGCCGAGGGCGGTCGCGTCTCCACCGACACACGAGCCCTCCGGGCTTCGATCTCAGCCGAAGAGGGGCCTCGGGGGTACGGGGAGCGGAGGGGGGGGGGGGGTTAAGGAACGCTACGCTACGAGAGGTGGGGTCAAGGTCACAGAGAGCAACGACAACAACAAAAACAGTAACAACAATAATGCCACAACCACAACAGCGAAGGCAACAGTTTTGTGTGGAGAGCAACGAGGGGGGTCAATCCCCTCTAAGTGGAGCTGGCTACGGCCCCGAAGCGGGGAACGACACGCAAGGACACGAACGGGGCGTCATTCGAGGACCGGCGAGTCAGCGTGACGACCCTTCCACCGCACTCATCCTGAGGCAGCGGCTTCGTCGGCAGGGTGGGGTGGGGTGGGGTGGGCGCGGGAGGCACCTCCGTCCGAAAGGGCGTTGGGCGTCAGCAGAGGAGAAGAGGCGCCGGCCACCGGGAACGGCACAGGGGCGAACTACGGCCGCTTATCATCGCATCGCTACATACCTGCAGGAAAGAGAGAAACAAACCATTATAAATCACCCCGTTAATCCTCCTGTCTCAAATTTAAGTCAAAAGGCCCTAGCGCCCCAAGTAATCAGCCTTTTTGGATACTGCCTTATGCATCTTCCAAACATTTTTCACTTCCCCTAATTTCAACATTATGTTACGAACTCGTCTTCGAATAAGTTCTGTCAGTGAAGGCGCCATCGTTGGTTTTTCTCTGTTAATAAAAGAAAAGGAAAAAAAGGAAACTCCAAAGAGCAAGAGCCGACGAATGAGGACTGTCGCCAAGTAAAGAAGGTCCCACTCTTGCTCAAGGTCTCGAGGGCCTTCTTCAAGCAACTCTGGTGAGGTTCTATTCAAGAGAGTCACACAACCGGACATACTCAGTCTTCGTCCAGTATCGGACCGCCTTTTCGAGCAAAACCTATTAGTGAAGATCGGGTTTAAGCTCGCAAATGGGATAGAGCCGTTCCTATGGACTTTGAATAGTAAAGCTTAGCGTCGTGGCATCATGGATCCACACACCAGATGGCAGCTCGGTCATTTAGTCAGTAGAGGAGTCGAGCCGGTTTTAAAGAAATGTATTCAATCTGCATCTCTGTTTGAACACAGCCAACAATACTGAACTGAAGCAATCTCCATTTTATACGATCGCCCAACGCTAATTTGTCTTTCTGTGTGCCAGGGGAGAAAATTAATTTCTTTCACCTTTGGAGCGGGGAAGTTGCGTGACCAGTGGCTTCCCTCGGGGGGAAAGCGGGGGGTGGGGGGCAGTGTGTGGACTCTCCAAGAGAGTCACAATTTTAGTGTCGAGGAACCATAGGCAGCCGCCTATGGTCCCTCTAACTTCTCCGTTCAGGAGCGGGCGAACCACTTTCGGTCATACCTGCCTCTTGCTGGGCCCCTGATAAAGCATAGGAGAAAGGACGGGGGGGGGGGAGCCACTTTGGACCTAGAGTCGTCCAAAAAGTACTCTAAATGAAATGGTAGGGATGTAATTCCTTTAGCCAGAGAGAGAGCAGAGATGGAACCCCTTTTCCGGCATGGGGTTGGGAGGGACCCTAGTGAAAGTACAGAGGACACCTGTTCCTTAGATGTGGAGCTGCCTGAGGGAGACTCGGAAGATGGTAGAGGGGAAATCCCTTTACCAGTTGAGATTGTTGGAGGGGAGTTCCTCCCTCAGGTGGCGGCGCGTTGTCGATGTCCTCGCCCAACCCAACACCACAGTAGGGCGAAGTTTCTTTTTGTCTGTTTATTAATTTTACAAATTTTGCTGACGCTACCGAAATTCTAAAGCTTTCCATCATATGAAAATTAGAAGGGTGGAAAGCTTTGGAATTTTGGTAGCGTCAGCAAAATTTTTGGAATTTTGGTAGCGTCAGCAAAATTTTTAAAATTTATAAAGACAAAAAGAAACTTCGCCCTACTTTGGTGTTGGGTTGGGCGAGGACATCGACAACGCGCCGCCACCTGACACGGGAGGAGCTCCCCTCCCGTGTCAGATCTTCAGACGACGTTTCAGGAGTTCAAACTCTGGTCGCGTTAAATGGTGGGTTTCTTGCCCGTGCGAAATATATTATGTCCAGCGATCGGGAGTTGGCTGGCGAACACTCACTCCCCAAAAGCCTCAGCTCCTAACTGAGGAGCCACATAGTTGAAGCTCTTACTAGTCGTCGACGAAACGATCAGGACCTGAAGATCTATCATGATAGACCCAGTGACGTAACCCGAGAGTTGTATATAGTTGGCCTGGCAGCCTAGAAGGCAATAAAGCCTACCCCCCCCCCTTATGTCGTACAGCCTTATGCAGCCAAGAACGGTCGCAAAAGTGTGGTCAGCCCGTTACAAGAAGGGAAGGGGTTATTGGGCCGTAAAAAGATCTTCGCGCCGCAACGACAATGACCTCTCAAGCCTAGTCTCTTGCAACCTGCGCGTGTTAAAATGCATCGTTTATAGAGGTTCCAAAGACGCTTCTGACACAGCACGAGGTTGCTGATCAAATCCTTAAAAGGTGATACAGGAAGAAATATGGAAAGTCAAAGAAGAGGGATAGTCTCAGAAAAGAGGGTGCATAATGGGATTGGGGAAACGCCCCGGCTTTCTCAAGGCCTAGTACAAGTGTAGCAGTCTACACAAGGGACCCCATGCGGGGTCTTCCTAATTTACAGTTATTTGTCCCTCTCCGGGAAGAAGTCTAGCTTCTTTTTAGTCCGAAGAAACCACTGTGAATTACCAGCACAAGTAAATCCGCATCCGTCCACAAAAGAAATAAAGGGTATGTCATGAATCTCCAATCACACACACACGTTTCCTCATGTTCGGCAATCAAGAGGCAAAATACTACCTAATTCAACTAACAGGTCAGACTGAATGGAGGGGAAAGGGGGGGGGAGGAGAAACGGATAAGAAGTGCATCTAGAACAATCGTTGCCGGGGCAAGATTGGGGGGTTAAGAGGGCCCGGCCTGCCCTTCCTTCCCTTAAATACGATTCCTGGCGTCTCCCTTTAAACCCTCGTCTTCGTATCGCCGCCGACCCTTTAATGTGGAACCGGGGCCGAAGAGGCCATAAAACGGGGCTTTCACCGTCATCAAAGGGCCTTTCTGAGCAAGGCGAGTCGCCTCCATTCTCCACTCTCAGCCATCCACCACCCACTAACACCTATCAACCAGGCGTTGTACAATAGTAAGAAGTTACCAGTTGTTAACTAGCACAATAAAATTTATCAAAACAAATATATTAATTTTTTCTAAATTGTAAGAGTCCATCTGGCGAAAGCCTACAAGGGCAAAAGTTACCGCAATTAACGGAAGACCTAATACTAGGCTAAATTAAAAAACAAAACAAGTAACAGCATGTAAATAACAAAGATAAAAAGGAACAAAGGCTAAGGCACAAGCTAAAAAAAAGGCCACAAATATAAACAAAAAAACAAGATCAGCAAATGGGCAATAAGAAGGAAGCGCGCTCCGGCATCGGGGGTAGGCCCGTCTCCTCCCGGCGCAGGAACACGCGACCTCCTCCAAAAAGTCATACAGTTCGCAAGTATGTGTGCACGAACCGATCAAAACAAATAAATGAAGAGGTTGGGTGGAGGCAATTTTCTCTATACTTATTTAAAAAACAACTTTATAATGAAATGCTTTGCATTTGTTCAAATTTAAAGCCAAAACCAAAGAGGTCATTTCCACCAGAATTTTTGTAAGGAGAAATTTATAAAGTGAAGAAAGATGGAGTAAGTGAACAAGAGTGGAAGATATATAACAGAAAATCTCCCCACTGGCGTTGGAGCCGAGGGAAATTATCTGCGGGTGTTGGGTTCGAGAGAGAACGTACTCTTCCAGATGTCAGGTGCAGCATCGTTTCCACGCTACACCTTGCGAGGAACAAAGGGGGGGGGGGGCTAGTGTTTAATAGGGTAGGGGGAATCTGCGAAAGCGTCGAGGAGAAACAGTGAAATCGAGTCGAGTCGAGGGAAAGCGATCGTAACTCAAAAGGTTCCCATTTGCCTGTCCACGGACGGGCACACGTCGACACTCGTCAGCGGCTGTTGATCAAACGCGGCTAAGTCGTCATCGATTTTGATCGCGAGCGAAAGCAAAGTGCACATCCTCCAACGGTTTCTGATTCGTACACATGCGATGTGATAACGCCCAACATCATCATCACTTCACTAACTCTATAATCATCATCATCATTAATCAATAACTCTATAATTTAAGAACGGGATTTTTTGGACTATTTGAATAATAATTTCATCTTAGTTTGGTAATGACTTAAGTATATTTTAAATTCTTATCAAGGTAATCAAGGTAATATCTAAGAATTTCTTTAGAGTTTGAAAAAATAAATATGATTATCCAATGATTTTTAATGTTTTTTAAAAAATGAATTACAATTGGTTAAGTTGAGAAAATTTATTAAAATTTAAGGCTGCTTTTTTATTTTATCTATTATAACTATATTTTAGCAACGTCATTTTTTGAAAGGGGGGAAATTTAGCTTCGAGTTCCTTTTTAAAATTATTATAATTCGTGAAGTTCAAGAAATTTATAAAAATTTAACCATGGCTGCTTGTTTTTAGATTTTAAATTTTAATCTTAGTAGCGAAGTGCAAGTTATCCCACCCCCTACTGGGGGAGTGGCGAAGCCATTGCTTGGCCGTTCCATAAAATAACTCTCGCAAAGAAATTATTTTCTTGGGCCAAATTCGTGTGTTTTAAGTGGAAATTAAAGGGATTTTTTTTAAAGGCAAATCTCGAGCAGTTCTTTTTTAAAAAAAAGAGGTTCAAGAACTGGAGAAGTTAGGGACGTGATGAGACGCAGCCAAGGTAAACAAAAGGGAAACCTACATGGGGCTCCAGGGCCCGGAAAGGCGCGTTACTTCCCTAACGCGCTGTTCTGGACATTATAACCCCGTTAAATAAATGGGTAAAAATGTGAAAAAAAGTAGAAAAAATAAACTCCAAGGGATGAAAACTGCCGGAACAAATCCCAACATCGCTAAACAAATGGGGGCCGGAAGAGTGGATTACCCCCTCCCCCAACAAGAACAAGCACTCGCAGGTACAATTTGGGGAGAGCTGAAGGGAGAATGGGGAAGATGAATGGGCGGGAGAACTCAGTAAAAAAAGAGGAAGCTTAGAACAGAAAAGAAACAAAAACAAGGACTAATGAGAAAAAAAAACCTTGTTGTTTCTATGGCAACTCAACACTTCGAGAGCGCCGGCAAAATAACAACGACTTTTAAATGGATATTTTCCAACTAGATTGACACTACCTAAGCTTTATCCTTTTTAGACATCCATTTTATCCCTTTTCACGCCATTTGCTTTGCAAGAATCTTTTCGCCTATTTTCATGACCCGCGGCTCATAGCGCAGGCTAGTCGCCAGCCAGGTCTCATCCAATTATCTCTGGTCAGTGGGAAGGTGGGGGGAGGGCTAGTTCACCCCACTGCAATCTTCCCACTCTTTTCTCGCTCTACTTCCCCCCCCCCCTCTTTCATTTATATGTAAATCCTTTTAGGCAGCCGCAAGATGTCAGGTGACACTTGGAGGCTTATGTGCCCTCCAGGCCCCAGTGCCTGCAGGAGGATCTGCAGCTATATATCTTCCACACATTTTCACTTCCTCCATTTCACCACTTTCATTACAGATCGCTCCTCACAAACTTTCTGCGCGGTACGGCCTCGTTGCTAGTGCGCTTTATATTCGAGACTCGAACCTTCCATTGACTCCGCTGCCAAGTCGTCGTCTCTTTCCCAAGCTTTTCCTGTCTATGCGGAATGGATAGGAAGGAGGAGGAGGAGGAGGAGGAGGAGGAGGAGGAGGAGGAGGAGGAGGAGGAGGAGGAGGAGGAGGAGGAGGAGGAGGAGGAGGCTCGAGAAGCGAGATGTGTGGCTCCTTGGAAGGATTCATCAAAACCGTTCCACAGATTTTGGTCCAATCGCCCGAAGCAAGCCGGGGGACGAGATTCGGTACGGAAAGGGGAGGGGGGCGGAGGCTTACAGGAGAGAAAGGATGGCCGGTTGGAGGGGGTGGGGAGAAAGGAAGCCAGGTTGTAGGGGCGGGGGCCTACAGAAGATAAAGTAAGTCCGGTTGGAAGGACTACAGGAGAGAAACGAAGCCTGGTTCGAGTGCCGAACCGGCACGAAGAGCATATATTTGGGACGCACGAGCAGATGGCGTGATAATGGATACATGGCACGTGAGCTATGCATATGTATGTCCAGTGTGCGCCTGTGTGTATGTGTATGTGTGTGTGTTTCGAAGTTAATGGGACGAAAAGAAAGTTGTGTAAAGTCGGCTTGACATCGGAATTTTAAATTTCTTGTTGGCGGTCGAGGGCCAGCGGCCGAGAACCAATGGATTAAGTCTCGGGCGGGGAACTGCCACGCAAAGTTGGCCCATTTGGCGTCGATCACAACCGGTTGGAGGTGACAGGACGGCGAACGTGATCTTTCACTCTCACACACATACATTAACACACCCACATATGGCTACACCTAAGTATTTAAACAACGCATCTTACCAGCATTAAATTTACTACCCTAAGGCGTCTTTAACAACGAACACACGAAAACGACAGGAAGATGTTAAGGAGAAGCGGGGGCCATAGAAGAACTATTCGGATAAGGATGCAACGGATATATGAAATTATGGATGATGAACGAAAGAAATTCTACACTTTTATACAGAGAACGCCAGAGGACCGACACGGAAGGAAATGGATGAAATTCTTGCATCAATGACACGGGCAACATGATATATTCAATTGCAGGTCAATGGTCATTGGAGTTTCGACCTTTGCTTTATCCCTGAATGGAAAAAGGAGCTTGAAAGTTGTTGTTTTTAGAAAAAAAAACACCTTTACCAACAACCTGACACCCTTCAACTTAACGTCACTTTGACTCGTAAAAGAAAGAGAGAAAAAGGCTTTTAAAAGATCTCGGGGGGTAAACGATCATGCCCAAATGCAGTGTCGGGGTAATTTGATGATATGATCTTAATGATAACTGACTAATGCAAAAATAAGTGCGAGAATTCTAGTTTAATAAATGCGAGCAATGGCTGGAGTTGCCGACTCTCTCTCTCTCCCATTGACCTTTCCTCAGTTGATTCAAATAATTCAGTGGTTCTCAACCGGGGTGCCGCGGGACGAACAAAAATTGTAAAAAATATGTATTTCAAATATTTATAAAAATCAAACGACACTTGAAAGTATGTTGAAACTAGCTTCTCTGCATTGTGCAACATAAAAACAAGGAAAAGAGAAAGAGTGGAGACAGTGAATGAAGAAATGAGAGTTGCCTTGCTAACTCTACGTCTCAATATTAAAGAATTATGTTATAATCATTAAGCTCAAATTTCCCATTAAACTTTTAAAGGTAAAATTTATTTATTTTCAAATTTGTGTCTTATTTCAACTAAATTAGGTTAAATGTAACTCGTGGTTAATTTTGAAGTGCTTTCGAGATAAGTATTTATTTATACTTAAATTATTTTATATTGGGGTGACGCGGCTGCCTCTA